>OY294070.1:51732293-52932293 GCA_958510875.1 Endomychus coccineus | reverse complement strand
ACAGCCAATAGGAATCTAACTAGGCGAAAGAATTGCTCTGTTCAACTCCACGTAAACTTTTCCTGACTCAGGGAAAAAAGTACCATTGACCTCGTGCCGTGCTTCCGTTTGTAAAACATGGTTCATGGCTAACCGGCCAATGATACAGGAAAGTGGACTCAGATTACCGTCGCTAGGTCTGTCTGGTATATCGTGTTCAAGATATAATAATTTATAAAATTTTCAATTTGAATTTAAATCAATATTATTCAAAGGCCCCAAAACAAAAAGTAATAATCCGTCGGATTATTACAATGATGTGAGTGTAGATGTCTTTTGTACGAGATGTGGTAAACATGATGATTGTCGGATCAGTTGCCATTCAGCCATATCCCCCAACTTCGATCGAAGAATAAGAGTTTAAGTTTATAATGTATGGTTGTACGATTGTCTTGTGGGATGTTAAATGTGAATACCTCCAATTGGTTATCGTTGATTTTTTGAAAATTCATCGGAATCCATTCGGTACGGTTACACTCCCCACTACCGCCGACATCCTTCAGACAAATATAGATGCGTTCAACGTGTTCGGGAACGTTCGCGAATAGAATACCATTCAGAATTGTGGTTAGAATCACGAAATTCGTTTTTAACACCCCCACTCACATCATCCTCACTTTTTATACACTTAATTTGTTCAGCAGTCTTATAACTTTAATTTTATCTGCGTAAAAATTCAAGTCTCTTCTTAGTTTATGAACTTTTTCCACGAATTCGCAAAGTCTACGTGTGTATTCTTCCAAAGATATATGCATAATGATATATTTGTATACTTACTAGATATCTATATTATCATTTTAAGAGCGACAGAACATCTTCCTTCGTAAGAAATTCGAATATCTTCCAACTATTCGCACTAGAACACATAGGATTCACACTATTGGGGTGATGTAGACAGATAAATTCACAATTTCCTCGCTCTAATTTTGGACATTTACCGTTCAAATTCACCACTTCTACTCGATTTAACCCCAATTTTCTGAACGCCCCCCGTAGAAACTTAGCTTTTATCTTCCCACATACATAAACAGTAGCATCCGGATCGATATTTTCCTTCAAAATTTCATACAATTCATCAGATTCCTGATAGCCCGAGTTCCATTGAATCCCGTGATATTTTTTCACAACGAAATATTTCCTTCATTTGCCTCTCGGATAGTCGATTCTGGTGGTTTGAATAGAAAATATACATTTTCTCACAGTCCAACAAAGAGAGTTCCTTGATTTTATATACGTTTGCAGAAATCGGGAAACTTTGAATATCAACCACTATAGACGACATTTCAAACTAGAATGATAAACTATCCAAATATCTAATTGCACATGCGCAGATCATTGACATATTTCTTTGATGTTATCGAAATTTCGAAAGAGTACGTCGAAGCACAAAATTTGTAGTGATGCTGGACTTATTCTATAGTTGGCGTCATCGACCTCCCCTCATATCTCAGAAAACATTTGAAACATCTTGAAGGTGTAAGAATTTGAAGTATCTCTTCGAATGCTGCGCATGTCCATTATCTCACATCGGTATGGTAGTAGTGCGATTCGATAAAAATCGACATCGGTATCATGGAGCACTCTAAAACATTCAAGTATATACGATCCGGGTTTCGGAACGATATTCGAATGTTGATGCAATATGATTTTTCTCATTCTTCTATGTTTATATTTGAACTGACCTTCTATATTCATATCGATTATCTTCCAATCTTCTGGAGGGGGAGGATCGAAATCTCCTCCGAAATAGAAAATATCAGCATACGCCCAATCGGTCGAGGCCCCCACAAGGAAAGTTACGAATTCTCCAGCGATTATCCAATTTTTGGATGGTAAGTGTAATTCTTCGAGAGTAGATTAAGTGGACGAGTTCTGCGCCAGGAAATGACTCATCGACCGGATGTTGCGCGCGCAACTTCGGATGTAACGTTACTAACCCGCGAAATTCAAACGTGTCCATAGAGCTTACGATGATCACCGAACTTCCGACCATAGAGGTCTGGGGTCATAGAATGTGAGGTTAGTTGGATGTAACGTTACTAACCCGCGAAATTCAAACGTGTCCATAGAGCTTACGATGATTATAGAACTTTCGACCATAGAGGTCTGGATGTGAGGTTAGTTGGATGTGACGTCATCGACCCGCCAAATTCAAACGTAGAGGTGTTTTGGTGATGTTTATCATGGCCGACGTTGAAAGCGAATGTCAGAAGAATAAACGTCAAAACCACAATATAACTGATGTTGTAGCTACATCGCCGCCATCTTCTGATGAACCGATGAACTATCATACTTAAATGTCAATGTCAGACCAGTTAACTTCAAACGACTACATCTATGAATGAACCGATCAACCGCCATGCATACCTGTCAACGTCAGAAATGTTAACGTCAAGGGACGACATCTATGAGGTCACAATTCAAAATATGACTGATGTTATAGCTACATCACCGCCATCTCTTAATGAACCGATGAACTATCATGCTTCAATGCCAATGTCAGAACAGTTAACTTCAAATGACTACATCTATGAATGAACCGATCAACCGTCATGCGTACCTGTCAACGTCAAAGGACGACATCTATGAGGTATCTTGTTAATGTTTTTGCGCGGGAAATTTATGAACCGATGAACTATCATAGCTGGATGTCAATGTCAGAACATTTAAAGTCAAAGGACGACATCTGTGAGACTCCAATTCAAAATGTTACCGATGTTGTAGCCTATATCGCCATCTATCACTAAACCGATGAACTATCATAGCTGAATGTCAATGTCAGAACAGCTAACGTCAAAGGACGACATCTATGAGGTATTTTGTTAATGTTTTCGCGCGGGAAGTTCCATCTCAATTCAAAAAAACGATATATTAATGAACTATCATAGCTTGATGTCCATATCAGAACAGCTAACTTCAAAGGACGACATCTATGAGGTGTTTTGCTGATGTTTGCGCGTGGAATTTCAAAAATTTGACTCATGTTGTAGCTATACTGTCATTTATTATTGAACCACACCGTAATTCCAAAAATAATGAACTTTTAAAATAACCTACAAATTTCCTAAACGTTAAATGATTACTTACGTATATGAAATTATTACACCAGAAACCACATTGAGTATATGAGAACACGTGGAAGCAATTAATTTTGCATACACCTGCGTCATCCCATTCAGTTTATACGAGAATTATTGAATACAATGGATTCATTCATTAGGTCAACAAATAACAATAAGTGATATACAAGTCTAGACTTGTTAGTAAGAGAATTAGAATTGAGAGTTATGTTGACTACGAATTTAATTCTCGATTCCTCAGTAATCTGTTACAGCTCAAACGAAACACATCGTTTTCATATATCCTGTGTGTGCTGCCTTCCATTGAACGGAAAATGTAAGTTTAATTCAATTATTTAATTCACTGCCATGAAAACATACATACTCTTATAAGCATTGAAACAGTTAAAAAATTATTCAATTCACATTCATAAAATAACAAGTACAAAATTGATTAATTAACTTTTATAAAATAACTGTTGAATCAATTTTGTGTGTGTATTACGAATTCAAAAAAATCTCCAATTTTATTCATATTGTTTCAGATTCATGATGGATCTAACAAAACTTAATCATTGTGCTCTTTTGGAGAGAAAACCATTGAGGAGAGTTCCAGAACTCGAAATCAATAAGCATTATACAATACTTCAAGCGAGAGTAGTAAGAACCAAATTTGGTGAATCCGTATTGCTCGAGTTCGATGAATTCTCTATGTTCCTACCCAATCGACTGACCAATCAGATTATCCCAATTTTGGAACAAATCAACATGAAACCTTGTTTGATTTTGATATACAGGGGAAAAGAGGATGTTAATAAAAGCAACCCGGCTTTTAAACTTGAATTTTTGGAGCTCAAGTAATAAGAAATCTATGGTATGGTGTTTATACTAGCGTGTGTATATAGTCGATGAAATCATCAGTATTAATATGTCTCTTGAAGAATACACACGTAAATTGGAAGAATTCGGTGCGAAAGTAAAAGCTTTGAGTAGAGATTTAAAATTTTACGAAGATAAAAATATCGCTAAAGACAATTGAATAGTTTAAGTATTGGTGGAGAGGATGGTTATGTTAGAACCCAATTTTATAATCCTAACCTCAATTTTGAATGGAATCCTGTATACAAACGTTCCGAATCGAGTGGAACGTATTTATATATGTCCCAGGAAAGATCTGAGAAATGAATGTAATCGAACAGAATGGCAGCCAATGAATTATCAAATGATTAACGAAAATCAACTAGATGTATTCACATACATAATTCTCGAAACGATGCGGACCACCACCACCACCACCAATCACACATTCAATTATAAGCTCAAGCTATTATTTCCAAATGGTACAGAGGGGGATGTTATGAAGTGGCAAACATTCACCCCATCACCTACATCGATGTCTTCTCAACCACCACCACCAAACACACCATCACCGACACAGATAGTAAACGAGATTTATGCGATGCAATGTTTCAATCTTAGTGTCTCATTAGTTTTACTACTTAAAATCATCATAAAAATTGTTAAGAAACATACAAATAAATACATATAATAATAATAAAGAGTTGTTTTATTGAATAATAATAATAACATGTATTTAATGAATATATATATACAGATATATTTAATTTGGTAGAATAATGTTCAGGAACCATTGCTGTAGATTATCCACGTGTTGAATTGTACACATATATTTTTTTCCATCATTACGGTGATTCATGCAGCTCATCCTATTTGAAGGTTCGAATTTTCCTGTTTCACATAGAGTATTATCAAAGTTACACACATCTACAATGTGTGGGAAAACATTCAGTTCTTGGCACTTTCTCGTTAAAAAATCAGCTTTTTGATGACCTCGAACATAAATATAGTCTGCCTTACATAGAAGATTAGATTTCAGAATATTATCTATTTCGGTGTATTCTACATCTCCAGAAGAATATTTTATTCCATGTACGAGTCTCTCCAAATAACATATAGATTTTCGATCTTGATCATTCAACGATGCAAAGGGTATGCATGGTTTAAACAATGAATAATGTCGTTTAAATCCAATCTGAATAGACATTTCTTTCGGATGGAACACATCGTCGACGACGAAACCTTGAATGTCAACCAAAGCGATTCTCATGGTGTCACGTAATAAACTGATCGAATTTATGTCTAAATGAGACTCTTGATGATTTCGGTGAGGGGTGAGTATTCCATTAAACAATCGTGAATTATGATGCAATAAGCTTTCGTATTAGCGGGAAATCCTTTATCTGCTTCGATTTCCAGTCGCACGTCGACAGTAGCTGATTTCACGGCTTCTTCTTGCTTAGAACAATCGATTACGTACAAAGCGCGTGTTTTGAAACTGCTATAACCCAATATTGAATGTTTCACAGCAGAATTTGTGTAGCTGGAGTAGAAATCGGTGTAGTTGTGGTGGGCGAGAACTTAATCATTTTTGGCAAAGTCCAAGTTCATTCGTTCACTAGGGAAATATTCTCCGTTTAGAGATAAGCGAATACTAGAAATGTGTACGGGATCGAATATCGTGGGATTAGCTTTCACATTGTTTCGCTTGTCTGTTTGGAAAAATACTATAACATAACGCGGTTTTTCAACTGCTGCACTAGTCTTGACAGCCCAAATTTCCCTTTTCTCGTCGGTCGTTATAGCAGGCAATTCATGTGATTCCCATTTTCTGAATAGAATTAGGATGGGTATATCACTTTTGATGGCTCGCAATAGCTTTTCTCTAATTATGTCGTTGGGAAAGATATATTTGACTTTCAACTCCATACTGTCAATCGAAAATTTAACTGTGGTAGCATCGTTTGCAATTATAACACAATCGTTATCGTTTCGAGCTCGCACCAATCGAATTGTTTGTCGCCCAAATGTAATCATAGAATAATCGTTGAAAATGTTGAATATATGCTTTAGTGGAATAAGTAAGCTGAAAGTCTTACTTTGATCTAAAACTACACTTTCTTTGGGGTAAGTCCAACCGGCAATAGACATATGCGTAGAATCAGTAGGAGTGTAGCAAGTGAATGCCCTTACAGCACTAACTATTCCAGGATCTCGAACAGTTTCGATGTCTCGCCCACTTTCGCTGTAAGAGCATGAGTCGAAAAGAAAGGCTCCATAATTAGGTACTATTGAGACATTCCCAGCTCCAGTTATTTCTATTTTTCCTTTGATAGCCAATAGGGTATCTTTCATCGAAAAAAATGCATCCACTTGATTTATTCCAAACTCCACAATATCGCTGTTATTGAACGCCTTAACGAAAGGTGTGATCGATCTATATTCAGCTTTTCGTATCGACTCATCGAATTTCGGTTCTTGATAGATATCAAAAATTGATGAGACAACACTGTTGTTCAAATCCACATCGTTGATAGCATTGTTACCTACATACTTCCGCTTAGGCATTTTTTTCAAATTTATGTCGAAACCCAAGAGATTGTAGAACTGATTGATTAGCTTTGGTGAGTACGTCACGCGGTTTTGGTGATTTGTTGAAGACTGATGAAGATGGGATGTGTGAAGTTCTTTTATTGTCTCCAACAACCAAACCCATTTCAGACTTCTTGTAAATGTAGATGGAGAATACTTTCTTCCCCGCGAAAATTAACCGGATTAGAGTGTTGATCCAAAGCGAGTATGGTGATGTTGGTAATCTCACCGATATTGGACACTGGTAAATATAGAGGATTTTTTGGTCGTTCCACAATTCTATAACCAGGATCGTCGGTTTTTGGGAAGTCGTAAATCGTATGCGCAGATCTGTCTCGATAGAACGCTCCCACGGTGATGTTTGATTCGAAACGGATATTTGTAACTTTTATAATGTTCACAGGTAGATCGGAAACGTGCAATACACCTTTCCTTAATACTTTACGTGAAAACCCCAATATTTTAGCTAAACTATCATCCTTTTCGAACGATATATCGAGATGTGTACTGAATATTTCACACTTCAGGGTATTGTTATTGGGTTTCAGTGAGAATATATCTTTTTTCTGCTTCAGATTCCTTTTAATCAATTCTTCGATATCGGTTATTTCATAGTTACCTGCAGGTATTGCGATTTCTTTCAACGTTTTATTCTCGTAATAGTAGAATTTTTCGTTGTCGACATTCGGTATGGAATTGTAGGAAGTGAATCCCAACAATGCTAAATAATATTTTTTGTCTGGCCTCAGCACAATCGAAATCTGCGGTGTGAACGAGAATATATGGTTGGTGCTTGTTAACGTGAACAACTGAGACATGATACTGATAAAAATTTATTGAAACATCTCTATTTATATTTTAACATTAATAGATGGAATAAGTATGATTTCATAAAGTATGGGTCGTCTTTGCAAACTTATTCTATCAACACTTGCTTCTCATGATGAGTCATTTCCTCGTTCTCCATGATGTGAGAAATCTGCTCAGATAAACATTGAGAACATAGTTTGCGTGGGGGTTGTGGACCATTGCAATCGTCATCGACATGTTCCTTACACTGCATATGACGGTAAAGGTATTCGAACATATGTTCCGGAACCTCATTCTGATTGAGAAACACCACATCCAAATGTTTTAGGATGTATTCCATCGGTAGAATCATTAAATTCTTTCGTGTAAGTTCGCTCGTAGGTTTATTGATAGCCTCGATCAAATTATCGTAAATAAAATTAATTATTATTCTCAAACTACTTCCTCCTTCAGTTTCGCATATGTATTGTATTAATGCCGAAGCGAAATCCATGATGGTTGTTACTCGCTAAATGTTTAGGTGAGACTGAGAAATTTCAAACACAAATGTCCACATATTACTTGATTGTATTTCTGAAAAGGATCGTTGTTATAGGAAATCCGAACGTTCCCACCCAGATATCGAACGAGTTCCTTCGGTGGTTTTAAATTTCCAAACGAATCAAAATACTCTACATCGTTACCGTTTTTCTTGAATGCTACCCAATGAGTTCCGCTGTTTTTCACTGAATCTAAATTTAAAATGATGCGTTCTTGACACCACGGTTTCCTGGTAGATTGTCTCGCATAAAGACACCTCGAAAATGTGGTATTTTCATTTTATTTGCGAAACGCACCAAATCCCGATCGTTCAGCGGTCTATCATAGGGTAGCTTTATTGGAAGTTTTTTTGTTGCTTCTTCAAAAACAATCCCAGGCCTCCTTTAACATTTCGTCTCAAATATAAACCCAACGATTCCATAGCTTTGTTGTGACGTTGATCTTCTTCAAGCTTCTTTTTCGCATTCTTAGCATTTATTACTGCATTCGCTATGGTACTCGCACCTCCTGCAACCGATCCTAAGGCTCCTAGAGCTAAGATGGGTAGTAATAGTGGGAGGAATCCTCCAGATTTTGGTAGTGGTATTACTCTTGGTACTCTGATACGCTTTTTACCTCCAGCTCGTTTAATCGCAATCCGTGCGGCTTTCAACGCGTTCATAGCGGACTTTCTCAATGAAGAAGATGGATCCATTGACTTTGCGATGCTTCCAACGATATCTTTCCGGAAACAACATCCTCGTTGTCGCCTCCGTTTCTTGATACCCATACTTTGTTTTTGTTTAACCTTCATCCCACCGGTAACCAATAAACTAGAGAGTCTTTCACCTGCGCTAGCGTCTCTTGATTCAACTCGTTTCCAAGCAGCGTCCTCTAATATTTTATCGGCCTTATGACGTTCCTCCAGAGATTTGTTTTGTGAATAAGCTATATCGTGTTCGCGACAAGCGGAATCTAAAGGATTGATACCTTTATCACCGCGTGCAAGACGCTTTTCCAATTTAGTTCCAGGACCACAGAATTGATATGAAGGAATGTGTAATTCAAACGGGAGCTTGTTTGAGTGTATTCAATAAACCTTCACCTTGATGAATCAACATTGTTAATGAGCATACGCTCTGGTGATTTTTCCTTTTATACGTTATCATTAAGTAGAAATGGTTCACACGATGAAGACCGTTCAACAAGAACAGACACTTCCAATCGAGAATTTAGATTTAAAAGTTAGAACTAATCACGTTGGTAAACATGGTAAACTGTTACCAAACTCTTTTCGTGCTTTAATTTGTGGTCCGAGCGGATGCGGAAAAACGAACGTTATGTTATCGTTGTTATTCAATCCAAATGGTGTCAAGTTTGAAAACGTTCACGTATACTCGAAGTCATTATATCAAGATAAGTACATACTGTTGCAGGAGATTTTGGAACGAGTAAAAGGAGTTGGTTATTTCCCATATAAAGACAATGAAGAAATTTTAAGTCCGAACGATGCAAAACCAAATTCTATCTTCATTTTTGATGACATATCCTGAGAGACACAACAGAAAATTCGAGAATATTATTCGATGTGTAGACATAGAAACATTGACGCATCATATCTATGTCAGACATCCTCTAAAATTCCTAAACAACTGATTCGCGATAATTCTAACCTGATCGTGTTATTTAAACAGGATGAAATAAATCTAAAACACGTGTTTGATGAGCACGTATCCCCAGACGTTACTTTCGATCGATTCAAAAAGATGTGTTCTATGTGTTGGATGGAGAAATTTGGAACATTGATAATTGTTAAAGATTTCGATTTGAACAATGGAAGATACCGCAAAGGTTTCGATGTATATATTAAAGTGTGAACGTAAAATCTATAGCAAATACACAATGGACGTTGAACGGTTAGCACGTAAGCGAAAAATCGCTCAATTGGCACGATCTATACGCAAGAAATATCTCACATTGAAACTGGGTAAAACGGAAGAGGACGAGTCGATCAATAAATTATTTAAACCCATATCGGAACCACTTCGGGAAATAATCAAATCCAATAATACACCATTGATTAAACGTGAAATTAAGCAAGAAAAGGATGATGCGGATGAAGAGGAGGAGGAGGAGGAGGATGAGGAAGATGAAAGAGGAACGGTATTGGATGTAAGCGATGCAAGTATGAAAACTGTTATTGAAGAGTCTGACAACGATGATGAGTATGACGTATTAGAATCTTACCCAGAGTTACTTAAAAAATATATCGGTCATTATTGGTCAGGGAGTAGAAAAGTCGATAAAGTTTATGGCCCAGTTTACGATGCTAGTTCGTTGTCATGGTTACTAGGAGGTAAATTAATCGATTTCAAAAATAGAGATACTATCGTGACACAAGGGAGAAAATTCAAAAGTACCGTCGGTCTGTGTGAACTTATATTCTATGACAAACCTAGAAATTTCACCAAGAAAGATAAGATGAATTACAGGATGATTATGAACTTGACAAATCCCCACAGAAATAGTGCTGGAAACTTGAAAGGTACTCGAAGATACAAGTACATTAAAATAATTCGACCTCTAATTCATGAGGAAGCTCTCGGTAGCGGTATGCAATTGACATATAACAACGAACCAGTGGAGTACGTGTACTGGGACGATCCAAACGAACTTGTGGAACGCCTAAAACTATTGCTATTCTCAAGAAGCTGGGAATACGTCGCACGATAATGAGATTGTTGCAATTATAAATGAACTTCGAGAGGCAGATATCATTTATTAGATGAGATACAATAGCGTTTGAAACAGTTATATGATGAGTCTCGACAAGTTTGGTAGGAGATCTAGGAGCGGAGGAGACGGTGTAGTGGACAGCGTCGATGTTCTCCGAATACGCTCGATGTTTAAGAACGTTTTGACTCATACACCAGACGGTGATGTGGATATTAAAAATTTAAAAATTTCCAATATGAAAACACCTACTTTAAATAACGATGCTGCGAATAAGAAGTACGTCGATAGCGCGATAATTGAAGTGGAAAAAAGGTTGTAGGAACTTCTTGACAAGTATGCAAAGGCTAATAATCTTATGAATAAAGCTTTGAAGAATCTTCAAACCGATGTGCAGAAAGTGATAGACGTATATAAGAAACAGACTGAGGATGATATTGCGAAATTAACTAATGACATTCATAATATAACTACACAACAAAATGTATTCATCACTAGTCTGAAGAATATTGATAGCAAATTGGTTGTGTTGGGAGGAAATTCTGATAGTCAATCCTAATGCGATAATTCAGCATGTTGCAACAAGGTAAAGAACAAGTTGTATATGCGCTTCATAAACCAAGTAGAAAGAATTTCAAACGCCGCCGAACAATCATAAAAGGTTTAGATGATCTGTGGCAGATGGATCTGGCTGAAATGGGTAATTATGCGCGTGAAAATCGAGGATTTAAATTCATTTTAGTGATGATCGATTGCTTCTCAAAGTATCTATGGACTCGTCCGTTGAAAACGAAATCGGCTGAAGAGGTTCGGAAGGCTGTTGACTTTTTTTTTTTGAAAACTAACGGGCGTATACCCACACATTTACAAAGCGATCAAGGAAAGGAGTTCTTCAATAAGCAATTTAAAGAGTTCATGAAGAAACATAAAATCAATCAATATAATACTTATTCTGAAAAAAAAGCAGCCATTGCAGAACGCGTTATTCGAACGTTGAAAGAAGCGCTCTATAAACATTTCAGTTTGAGTGGGAAATACAAATGGTTTGATATACTCGAAGAGATCACTGAAAAATATAATAAGCGTAAGCATAGAACGATCAATCTGGCTCCGTGTAAAGTGACAAAACATAACGAAAGTGAGATATTGAAGCGATGCTACTCACACGTCAAGCTAGTTCTACCACACAAATACAACGTTGGAGATGTGGTGCGTATCAGTAAGGCAAAACATATTTTCGAAAAATCGTATACGCCTAATTGGTCAGCGGAATTATTTAAAATTATGAAAGTTAAAATTACGAACCCTGTTACTTATCTACTCAAAGACATGAAAGATTCCCCAATCACCGGATGCTTCTACGAAGAGGAATTACAAAGAACGAAGCAACCCGAAGTATATTTAATTGAGAAAGTACTCCGAAAAAAAGGTAATAAAATGCTAGTTAAATGGTATGGTATGGAGGATAAGAGTTGGATACAGAATACCGATATAGTATGATCTGCGCATGTTCAGATAAATATTTGGTATGCGTTGGTGGTAGAGAAGTTTGAATGCAACAGTCAGTTGTTGCGAAATGTCTTTGCAAGATAGTCGGTTTTCCAACGCGAATAGTAGTAGTAGTATTAGTGGTGATGAAGAGTTGGATAGAATTTTAGAAAAAATTGAAATAGCCTCAAAACATGAACAATTTCTATTAATGAATACTGTTTACCCACTGAGAGAAAATTTGGAGGTTAGATGTGGACTAAGCCCTGTGAGGAAATTTACTTCAACTATCTCGTTGCATCAAAGAAATCAATATGGAAAACTCGTCTTTGGAAGATACGAATGGAACGACTTCATCAATATAGTGCGGATGAAGATCAAGGAATTCTTTGAGAGTCAACATGCACATTTCGATTCTACACCTATAGCATGTGGATATTATTGTCTAATATTACAGTGCGTTTATGCGAATAGCGTTAAAGTACTTCAAGTCACCAAGCACAATACTGATTTTTATTTGAGCGAGCAAGATGTACGTGAATTCATTAGAATTAATGATGAAGTGTTATTTCATCGAGTGTCGTTCCTTGAACAACTTGAATTTTGTTCATATTATTATAAGGTCATTGCAATAATTAAATCAATGAGGGGTCTTGCTAGTTATATGGAACTTTTGTATTGTTTTATAGATGTTGCACCAGAAAGCTTATTAGCTAATACTCTTAGAGAGTTTATGTTTTCGCATAAGGATAAAATTATGTATGATTTAGAGCTTGAGTGAGCAAGATGTACGTGGAATCACTAACCATGCTAGTGGTTTAGAACTCTTGTATTGTTTTATCGATATTTCATCAACAAAATTTTTTGTTTATTGACTAATACACTTAGAGAAATGTTATATATAAAAATAAGGTTATGTATGATTTAGAACAATAAATGATTTTTATGAAAAATAGTCTTTCGGTTTGCTGTAAAGGGAGAGAGGAAAATGAAACAAATCATCATCATCATCATAGAAATATCTTATTTATTTTCATAAAACAATAATAAACATAGATATGAAGTATGAACAATAATATGATGGAACTTATACAATTATGGTGATAAAGAATAATGACCATAAGGTAAAGTGTTTATCCCATTACCAATTATGTGTCTTTTGCTGTCGAAAGGGCTGAGGGCAATTTTATTTTGTTCGATTGTATACAATTTGAAATCGAATGAGCGGATAGATCTTTGTATGCGATACATCTCAATGCCTTCTTCTAAACATCTAACATAATCTTCGAATCTGATTGTGTTCCGCAACACATAATCCCGCACCCCCTTCGCTTTCTTTGTTGGGTTACGATCCTGAACTGTATAACTATACATCTTGGATCTTAAACCTACAAACTTATCCATAATCATCCCCCCATTCTCATCCTTCATTAAGCCGACTACTTTTTTATTTACAAGTGGAATCTCAAAGTTGTTGTTTAGCGCATAATCGCTCGTATCGAATTTATGAATATATTTATTGATGATGCTCTGATAAATATCATCATCAGTAATTATATGATAGATCAAACTATCTGTGTCAGTATAACATAATCTTATCATTTCAGGATCTTTATAAAGTGTAAGCATGAAGTTGTAATGAAAATCGTACACACATGTTTTAGAAACGTCCAAAATCGTCATACCCACATAAATTGGTTTATTGAATAACACTTCTAATTTATTTTGTTCAATGGCCACTAGATTCTCTTCAAATATTTTACTACTATTAAAATTGGGTTGTGAAATATAATAACGAGCTCCATAAGGTCCATACCATTTGTTAACTAATTTGACCGCTCTATGCTTTAGCACGTTCTCCATCGATTTCCCGAAAATAGCATTGATGAGCAACTTGAATAGTGCTATCTCAAAGGGGTTCTTAGAAGCCGCTCTCAATCTAGTATTCAAATCAATATAGGCTTTCAACCACGGCGCTTGTTTAAACTCTAGAACTCTATGGACTTTAGTTAGTACCATTCCTAAAGTCAAACATTGTTTTAAGTTCCTATAATGAATGAGATATCTTGATTCTTTATGAAAAGTTGTTAATAATTTTGGTAATTTACTACCCGGTGGAGCTGTTTGAGTTGGACAAATAGGGAGATCTTTATGAAGGTCATGCAATGTTGTAGGATACTCCAAATCAACCTCTAGAATGTACCCGATAGGGCTTTCATCGGAAACATGTTGTACGTCGATATTATCAACATTTTCAACCCACTTAAACCCATCGTAAGGTAAATATTGAATCATAGCCCACCCATATAGATTACATACATCGAAATACATTAAATAACTATTTTCTTCTTGTGGATTATGATTATGCATATATTTATTGTTGGCTTTTGCAAATCGATTACTGCATTGACTCACACCCCCTCTAATCCCCCGTTCCAAAAATAATATCATATCGATATCTTTTAAATATTGTAGCGATACGTTTGTATATTTTAGCATACAATCCCATGTGAATGATGGAACAGTGAAGTAGTGTGCGGGATCTAAATCAAACAGGCATTTGTTTCGGAAATTCTCGAATACATCGGCCAGCAATAAAACGTTGTTTTCAAATACAAATCCGAATAATCACCTAAATTTTTACACTCAAATCGATTCCAAACTGTTCGAGCGTGTTGATAATCTTCCTCACTTATCGATTCATCTCGAAGTTTATTGAAGAATTTCTCGACCGGAGGAAGATTTTCATCGTTTAATTTCCCCCACTCATCCATGTGTTCGTATGGGAAAACTCCTTTACGTGTTAATAGTTTGAAATTTTCTTGAGATAAGTGGGAAAACTCACGTTTCATAATAGTCAAGTCATCCTCACTCAAATAAGAGACTAATTTATCTAAACTTGAATCCAAAAATCTACAGGAGTCTATAAATCTAAATTTAACAATAGAATTTGTGGAGCTTCTGGTGAAATTTATGTATTTCTCTTTATTCAAGGGGAGCACCTGAATATTTTGCTTAGACGATCTAGCCAAATCTCTAATTAATAAAAACATATCGTACCCACTCAAATTGTGAGCTACGACCGGTACCACAAATTTATATTTATAATTTAAATTGCAATCTTGGTGATTTGTAAAATGGGTAGGGGAAATGTTAAATTTTGCAAATTCAAAACTGTACTAAAATGTGGATATGAAGATACTCGATCTGGATGTGTGTTAGTAGCAGGATGCAATCCAGCTGTTACTGCCCAAGCAAAACAGTATTCGTCATAATTTTTAATGTTAATAACTGCATGCTTAAGTTGGATTTCTTTAGGTAAAACAATACAGGACGATCCTGAATTGATAGTTTCATGTTTATTAATATTGATTTCTAGACTCATCACATCTCTGAGGCTCCACCCACTATCTCTTTCAGTGAATTCTTCCAGTTTAACTTGAAGTTTACCAATGACATACTCCTTAAACCACTCCAACAAATTGGTCAAAGTATCTATTGGAGCGGATTTTTTATGAAAATATTTGAATTCTACCTGGATAAGCTCTTCATCAACATTGGGTTTGATATATTCACAACAAAATGTTGTGGTGACTTTAATAAAATTGTATATATGTAAAATTTTGACAACTCTAGAACTGAAGAGATTAAAAGCATCATACAAAAAATTTAATGGGTCTAAATGTGAAATATTTATTATCAACCCAGTTCGAATTCGTTGAGAAAATGCAGACTTACCATCTTCCCAACAAATACGATCGCTTCGATTTTTATTAGAGGGGGCGGGTTTATTTCGAATTTGTAATAAAATTTTGAATCTTCTTATATGCCCACATTAGCTTGAACTTGATTTTTCTCCCCTAAATTGAGTGAATCTGTAGTTAAATGCCTATTAAAAGTTCGTATATATTTAGTACAAAAATCTATCCACTTTTGTGTCTCTTGAGGAGAGAATTTTGATTTAACGAGGTTCTTATGAGCTTTACCGATAATTTCAACAATTTCAGAACTATGTTTCGCGATGGACGACTCCATAATAATAATAGGATAAACACCTCACCTTACAATAAATGAAACGATTTTAACGTTAAGGTTGCTGCTGATGCTGCTACTTCCTCTCTGCTCCTATATCAATACTTGCCGGTACTTAGTTTTTCCTCCACTCGGAAAATTTAGCCTACAGTTGATTTCTTCTATTATTGAAGCAATTTGATCATTTTTTTGGTAGGAACCACTGAAAACTTTTCAAGCTCCACCAGAACAGCTGCATCAAATTTTGTTTGGGTTGGTTTCAATCTCTTGATTTTATTTTCTAAATATCCGTTACTCTAAAAACAAAAATGAAAGTCCTTAATAACATATAACAACAAAGACAAATTTTACATGTGAAATTGAATTGAAAAACAACTTATTGATATGGAGTTAATTTGAATTGTTTCAATTTGAAGTGAAAAATAACTTATTGATATGGAGTCAATTTGAAATAATAGTTTTCTTAGTAAAATAATAATATAGACTCACCTTTTAGATATAAGCACTACACAAAACATGAGTTGATTGTTTAAGGATCGAATGTATAATGACTAAGATCATGCAATCGCATTCCTAGATAACTAATTCCACTCACAGTTGCTTACATAAGTAATGACTAATGAAATGACAACTAAATTCGCTCACTAGCAAGTCTAGACTAGAGTATATATCACTTATTGTTATTTGTTGACCTAATGAATGAATCCATTGTATTCAATTATTCTCGTATAAACTGAATGTGATGACGCAGGTGTATGCAAAATTAATTGCTTCCACGTGTTCTCATATACTCAATGTGGTTTCTGGTGTAATAATTTCATATACGTAAGTAATCATTTAACGTTGAGGAAATTTGTAGGTTATTTTAAAAGTTCATTATTTTTGGAACTACGGTGTGGTTCAATATTAATTGACAGTATAGCTACAACATGAGTCAAATTTTTGAAATTCCTCGCGCAAACATCAGCAAAACACCTCATAGATGTCGTCCTTTGACGTTAACTGTTCTGACATGGACATCAAGCTATGATAGTTCATTAATATATCGTTTTTTTGAATTGAGATGGAACTTCCTGCGCGAGAAAACATTAACAAAATACCTCATAGATGTCGTCCTTTGACGTTAACTGTTCTGACATTGACATTCAGCTATGATAGTTCATCGGTTTAGTGATAGATGGCGATATAGGCTACAACATCGGTAACATTTTGAATTGGAGTCTCATAGATGTCGTCCTTTGACGTTAACTGTTCTGACATTGACATCCAGCTATGATAGTTCATCGGTTCATAAATTTCCCGAGCAAAAACATTAACAAGATACCTCATAGATGTAGTCCTTTGACGTTGACAGGTACGCATGACGGTTGATCGGTTCATTCATAGATGTAGTCATTTGAAGTTAACTGTTCTGACATTGACATTGAAGTATGATAGTTCATCGGTTCATTAAGAGATGGCGGTGATGTAGCTATAACATCATATTTTGAATTGTGGCCTCATAGATGTTGTCCCTTGACGTTAACATTTCTGACGTTGACAGGTATGCATGACGGTTGATCGGTTCATTCATAGATGTAGTCGTTTGAAGTTAACTGGTCTGACATTGACATTTAAGTATGATAGTTCATCGGTTCATCAAAAGATGGCGGCGATGTAGCTACAACATCAGTCATATTGTGGTTTTGACGTTTATTCTTCTGACATTCGCTTCCAACGTCGGCCATGATAAACATCACCAAAACACCTCTACGTTTGAATTTCGCGGGTCGATGACGTCACATCCAACTAACCTCACATTCAGACCTCTATGGTTCGAAGTTCTGTAATCATCGTGAGCTCTATGGTTACGTTTTGAATTTCGCCGGTCTATGACGTCACATACAACCAACCTCACATTCTATGACCCAGACCTCTATGGTCGGAAGTTCGGTGATTCATCGTAAGCTCTATGGACACGTTTGAATTTCGCGGGTTAGTAACGTTACATCCGAAGTTGCGCGCGCAACATCCGGTCGATGAGTCATTTCCTGGCGCAGAACTCGTCCACTTAATCTACTTTCGAGGATTTTCATCAAATTTGGAGGACATACGCTTATTACGAATTTCTTCGCATCGTACACGGTGGTAAGCACACTATGGATAAAACTGTTGTATAATCGAGGAGACATTATCACGAACTGATTAGAGTTCGATTAGTTGGAGCAGTCGCACACAACAACACACTCCACCATACTCTGCGCATGTCAAGCTATTGACTTTTTCAACCTAAAATATACAATCAAAACTAAATGGTATTCTTGCGGGTGAGAGATAAGAGGTCGATCGAACTGGTAAGTATACATAATCATGAACATTTTCAGAGAAAAAATGACGTGGGTTCGGATCCCTCTCAATCTTTCTCACCAAAGAATACAATTTTTTTAAAATTTGATGTACACGTCGTAGACGTTATGATCGATTCACAGCCGCCATGATACCTCGTGACAGACGCCACGTTGAAGACCCACGTGACAGACGCTCTGACACCTCGTTTAAGACCTGCGTGACAGATACCTCGTTAAAGGAGCATGTGATAGCCACCTCGGTGATGTAACACGCCATGACACCTCGTTGACCACCACTTTCAAGGATCACGTGACAGACGCCATGACACCGAAGGATCACGTGATAGCTGACATGACACCTTGTTCGAAACCACGTGTCTAGGACCTCTCTTACAAACAACCTGTATGTACAACATAACACACTCTTTACAACCATCACTGATAACGCTATCTACCCGATAACACTAATTACACACACTGGATGCCGATCGCCAGACCGGGGTGACTCACAATCACTGATAACGCTATCTACCAGATAACGCTATCTACCCGATAACACTAATTACACACACTGGATGCCCATCGCCAGCACAGACCGGAAGTGGAGACCGGATATTTACAAACATCGGAGCAAAGACCGGAAGTCACACTTCCTGGTCCAAAGGTAGCGGACTGTATCTACTGAATTTGCGAGTCAGGAAGGGCATATCCTACGCGAAGCTAAATCTGCGGAATTGTCATGAGAATAAACATGTTTCCATTCAAATATAGCCGTAAGTTCTTAGATTTCCACTACTCGATTTGCTACGAACATCTTCAATTGACTTGGGTTTCTTTACAACCATGTTGAAACTATTGTTGAATCTGACATTTTGTAAACTTTAAAACATAGATTCTATAACTCTTTCAACGAGTCGTGCTGAAAGTAACGGACCACATAACTAATCGTGGTATTGTGATTAATTTTAGAGGTGCGACTTTAGTTTTTGCTGTCAAAAGACGGACAGTTACACTTCCATCTTTATCCATGGATCTAACATAAATACAATCTGCAAACGCGTGCAATTTTATATCGATGGGATTTTTATATGAAATCGGACGGTCTGATTCTAACTCAGCCATTACTAAAAACTGTTCTTCAAACGTATACCAATTTCGATACAAATCCTCGTCCTTGCCACATTCTCTTCAAGATTATTTTCGCTAAAATTATACTGCCACTTGATAAACCAAGTGGATCAAATATTTTCGCGATGTATGAGAGTATTGAACGTTTTGTGATCTTGATACCATCAAATAACTAAATTTTGTAGATTAACTTAGCTGATTTATGAGACCACGCGAGTCCAAATGTTTTTTGATCCAGATTCAAGATTGTCATTATATCAGTAAGTGCTACATTTAATGGAACGTTATTTCCGTTTGATGCGAGCAATTTCTGAACATAATTGACGATCATCATGTAGAGTTGTTGCTATACTGCCAATAAAACCTATGAAAGGTAAGAAAAGTGGCATCAAATAGTTTAGTGAATAGGAAGGTTTTACTGTACAAAAGGTCCGGTATTTCTGGATTTTTGAACGTTGTACAAATCGATGGAGTAATGAAAGTCCATGTTTTCGTCACCCGAGACCCCCTGTGCTTCCTGCTCCATCTTGAAAAAATCTGCGAAAATAAGCACTTTTTCAGCTTTACGCCTATAAGAACTTTTCAGTGTGCATTTAGCGCAAAACGTGTTGTGTATAATTTTGTAGACGGCAATATTTTCTGTTTTTTTTTTCGACATTAGATAACAATAATTCCGTAATAATCTAGGAGCCAGAGCGATATTGATGGTCTCAACATTAACCCGATGGCACTATGGTTTATCGTTAGAGGACGGTTCAATCACCAATTCATGCACAGCCCGAACTTTCGCCGGCTGCTAGATCTCGAGATACAGCCTCCTCAAACTATTTATTTTTTGACTGGAGGTTAACCTCTTTCAAGTTGCGGTTACTAGAAAAACATGCCATTCTTACACACTTCCACCATGTGCCATCATTTTTTATCGTGTCCGTTTATCAGGCTGACCAGTTAAAATTGGACCGAAAATGGACTGCAAGTTAACCCTCCCAAACGAGGTGAAAAATGTTTATTGGTGCTGGCAATTGTTGAGATATCCTATGCCATCAAAAGTTATCGGTCCATTTCCAAGTAATTGGCCATTATTTGGACCCACAATGTTTTTTTTTTCTCATTTTCTGGCTAAAACTTGCGGATTACAAGGTAACATGATAACACCATGTTGAATAACTTTATTGGAGGTCAAATAAAGATTAAAATTATTGACAATCACTCCTTGCCTATTTCAACCCTTCAGAACCCCCTAAAACCACCCCCCAAAAAGATATGAATAATATAGATAATATGACCAATTTTATGATAAATTAGTCAATTATTGAGATTCTGGCTGGGTTTAAAATTGAAACGGCTGTTTTTGTTCTGTTTTGGGGGATTGAAATAGGCAAGGAGTGATGGCAATAATTTTAAATCTTTATTTGATCTCTAATAAAGTTATTTAACATGGTTAAACATGTTACCTTGTAATCTGCAAGTTTTAGCCACAAAATGAGAAAAAAACATTTCTGCTCCAAATAATGGGCAATTACTCGGAAATGGACCGATAAGTTCTGATGGCATAGGGTATCTTAACAATTGTCAACACCAATGAACATTTTCCACCAGGTTTGAGAGTTGCAGTTCATTTTCGGTCCAATTTTAACTGGTCAGCCTGATAAACAGACACGATAAAAAATTATGGCACATGGTGGAAGTGTATAAAAATGGCATGCTTTTCAAGTAACCGCAACTTGAAAAGGGTTAACCTCCAGTCGAAAAATGAATAGTTTGCGGAGGCTGTATCTCGAGATCTAGCAGCCGGCGAAAATTCGGTCTGAGATGAATTGGTTATTGAACCGTCTTCTAACGATAAACCATAGTGCTATCGGGTTAATGTTCAGACAATCAGTATCGCTCTGGCTCCTAGACTTTAACACTGATGGTCCTCGGAATATATTTTGAAGATAATTATATTACCTACAAAATACATTAGAAAAAAAACAAAATTTTATCATCTTTATTATGATACAACTGTATAATAAGCCATACAGAAGTGGAATTTGAGATAAATCCGGAAAGCTCTTATACTAGTTGTAAAACAAAATTTTTATAAAATAATGTTTTTATGTTTTCTAAAAATGATTTTTGTTGGTTACTTGCGAGAATTATAACTTAAAAAATAGTAGGCTTTCTCCGAGGTTTTCATGAGTGTGAAACCCCATCATGATTTGTACAAAAATATGCCTTAATATAAGAATATGTAGACTAGAGTTTAAGAAGATTTGACACTAACATGAAAAATAATAATACAATATCCAAGTTTCATTCAATATGAAAAAATTCACAAAAAAAACATTTTCAAAAATTGTATATTTTTCAATGTAATTGTAATGTAAAGTGATTTTTATGATTTCTTTCAGGTGGCACTGGAAGAAAACAAAACAATTACCTTTGGACCAATCAATCAAAGGGATTTTCTGATGAATATGGGAATAGATCATAGATTCAAAATCCTCTACGAGAAAATGGGCAAACAAGGAAAGGATGCGCTCCAATTCAGTTATAATATGATGCTAGACGAGGATAAAATGGGGAAACGATTCAAATTCTTGTCGATAATGCCTTCAGTTTTGGCAGATTTATTGAAGAAAGTACCCGTAGCAGGATTTAGCGCGAGGAAATGAATTATGTTTATGATATTTTTCAAGATTCGTTCATCCAAGGGGTTCTCAACACAGCTAAATTGGTTTCTGACACCATTGATGAAGACCTGTGTTGATGTCTAGAGAAGGAAATACAGAAAAGGAAAACAACATATTTGTTAAAATTGTATAGTCAAAAGTTTTGTTATACATGGAATATTTTATTGAATAAAGTTCTATTTAAAATCAATGTTTTTAATTATATTTCCTATCCTGTTTACTCTCAGAGAAATTGATTAGGGATTAGAAACTATTAGTAATATATTTAAAATTCATTGAGTTTGGTGATGCAGAAACAATAGCAACATTATTTATGAGTAATATATAAAAGGCTGAAATGCTAAATACATACATAATATGTGAAATAAAGCTGAATTAAAAAGTCAAAGGAAACTAGACTCAGTTACCGCCATCTATTATTAACACGCTAAAGCTATATGTGAAGTAATTACAGGTACCTGTAAATAGCGCCATCTATAATTAAGGGCTTCAACTTGTAATTACAGGATTCTGTAAAAAATTACAGGAAACCAATAGGAAATGTCATACAGATTTGATAATAATACTGTCAAATATTAAGAATATTGTTGAAGTGTGACATGTGCGATAATCAAAGAGTTCTATACTAGAGGAGACAAGCTATATCTTTCTCCATTGAAGCGGTTGATATTACTGGGGATATCCCTACTCCACTGTTTTCAGCACGCGCAATGAATATCAAGCGCAGAACGGTTTGTTTGTCGCAAAGGACTGGGAGGCGGGCAGTTGCTGGACAGTACCGTACAGTAAAGGTAAAGTTTAGAGGAGTGGGGATGGCCCATGAAAATATCGGGTGAAAGGCGCTCTTGTCTATTCTAGAACTATTTGGCGATAATCCTTGCTCACCCTCCGCCCCTCCGATTCATGAAAGGTACTTACACATTTTCAACTATTATGTCGGGGCGAGATGTTACTTAGACCGCCATCTATCGGTGGATCCTGAACTAAAATATAATTTGGGTACACATACTTTCCATTCAGATTGGTCACTGGATATTTTGCATATTGTCGCCATCTATCGACGGCCTCCAAAACTGAAATTGCAAAACTAATTTATTTCTTCATTTCGATATAAACTGGTCAGTTTTCTTAGGTAGTCGATTTAGAATAATTATCTGCAAGATTATAAAATATTCAACGCTAGGACGATTTGTTAAGTATTTTTTTTTCATGTCGACTATACTGGAGGAAATATAATGTTCGAAGAACATCGTTTGAGGCGGTGGTGGAATCTTGCTGAAAAAAAGGAATATCTTGAGGATAACTTTTAGGATTTATCGAAGAAAACGCTGATGAATTTAGATACATTTATTGATTAAATTTCTTTAAAGTTAAAAAAAAATGATTTGTATAGATAAGAATATCAAATTGAATGACATGTAAAACAAAATTATTATAATAATTCAGATTTCAGGGTACATAGAAAATTACCACATTTAAATATATGCAATTATAAAGGATTCCCTGTCGAAGAAGAGGGCGAAACAATTCAAAGTATATTTTCCCTTAGTACAAGTGTCTACTGCGGAACTTGATTTTTTCATCTAGTAGGCGTGATCTTTAATAAATAGACCTTCTTGTCCAGCCTTTCCTTCTAGACTTCCTTCTTCGTATCTACTCAAAGATATACTATTAGCTTGAAAGAGAATACAATGCATCAATTTTTACAATTGTAGCAAGAAAATCAACTGAAATATCGAATGAAAATTAATCGAAGCGCACCAGCGCTAGCGAGTAAGCATTTTGGCATTCACTCACATGGGGCAATGCTACATTCGCCTTTTGTCCTGGCCAAAAATGGTGCAACTCCAAATTGAAAAAATATACAGGGTGTTTCATTGAAAAAAGTTAGTTTACTTTGTGACAAACTTGTGCTCAAAATCATATATATTCATGAATAATAATTCTAGTTTGCACCTGCAGTCCTTACAATTTTTTAATTAATATCTTTTTGAAACTCTTATAATAACTGAGATATTGCACTTGAAGTTGAACCATCCAGTATATAATTTGACTTGCACTCCATATCGATCTATGATAAAGCTTTGAGATGTCTATTAGCACTTAGAAGCGTCTATACATCGAGAAAAATTATCAATAGTTTTCTATAAATTAACAAAATTAATAATATAAAATCTGAACGTTCCGTGTAAGTTTTGGTGAATAAATATCTATACTCTACATTTCAACTGAACATATCGTGCCATCATTTCCACCGCTTAGATGGGCAGTCCGCCCCAGACGAGAGCTGTTACTTGGGCTTTTTACGCCCTTGTGTTCCGCAGAACGTATTTTTTACGTCAATCATTTTTTTTGCTCGAAAACGGCTAGAAGGGGAGATTTGGCACCTTTTTAGGCAATACACTTGGGGTCAGTCGACGACGATTCGATTTTCCGTTTCCGAGTGCGATTTTTCAAAATTTTAGCTTCGACATACGAATTAACAAAATTAATAATATAAAATCTGAACGTTCCGTGTAAGTTTTGGTGAATAAATATCTATACTCTACATTTCAACTGAACATATCGTGCCATCATTTCCACCGCTTAGATTGGCAGTCCGCCCCAGACGAGAGCTTTTACTTGGGCTTTTTACGCCCTTGTGTTCCGCAGAACGTATTTTTTACGTCAATCATTTTTTTTGCTCGAAAACGGCTAGAAGGGGAGATTTGGCACCTTTTTAGGCAATACACTTGGGGTCAGTCGACGACGATTCGATTTTCCGTTTCCGAGTGCGATTTTTCAAAATTTTAGCTTCGACATACGATAACTGTCGAAAACATTTATTCATTTATGATGAAATTTCCTTTTGAAGGTCTCCCAAATCCTATTGAAATTGACGAAAATCGGAAAATGGCGAGTATTTCTCTAGGGTGTGTATATTTTTGAAAAACGCTTCACTTTGGGTTGTTCTAACGCCGAAAAAGTCGCGGTGATGTACTTTTGACACAATTCTTTTCTGGAGCCGCGACCTGAAGACGTAACGCAGGTTGTATACTCTCTTAACCGAAAAATGTTAATTCACCTTCGCTCTTAATAATAATTTTGTTTGAGCGATTTCAATGTTGTCGTCGCTACCGGCACTTGAGTACGGAAGCCTGCAAGGCTCGACCATAACTGAAGGTGAGTGCCCATGGTTTCTTACCAGGGTATGTGGAATTAGTAAAATAACGTTATGTAGCATCAGATTATATTGTAAATAAATAAGAAACAATCCCAATCCTTATTTATGGTGAACCCTTTTATAGTTTAACAGATTTAACCGACTTCATGCCATATGACGGAAATTTCCCAAGTTAATTTAATTAAAAATCTTTCATCTTCATCGTATTTTAGGTGACATTTTATAGATCTAAGTTTGCAATATTTTATTTCAATTTTTTATGAGTAATTTTATTAATAAATCTATTAATTGTATGGTTTATAATATAACGATTTAATTTATATTTATGGTTGAGAATCAAATTTTAAAATTATAAGTATAGTACAAATTAAATATTTGTTATTAAAATATGAAAAATTATTACAAAATCTTTTTGATTCAAAACTTAGAAGAGATAGATTCATTTTCATTATTTTTTACAAAAAATTTAATTTTCATCATTTTTTAGAAAAAATTTAGTTTAACTATATTTCATTAGTATTGAAGAATAAATATTATTTTAATAAATAAAGTTTGGTTAAAGTAAGCAATTGTCTTAACCAACATTTTTTGATGACATTTTAAAAGAGCTTTTTTGTAAAAATTTTTACTTTAAAAATTATATTTATAAACAATTTTATTGAATTCATAAATTTTTTCTTTTATATTTACTTATATAATTTAAATTTTGAAATTAATAAATATATGTTTATTTATTTGTTATTAGTAAATGAACTTTCATTTCAGTAAAAATATTTTATCTTTATAGTTTTTTAGATGAAATTTTGAATATAGAAACAAATTTATTTAAATTATTTATAAGTAATATTGTTAGTAAATTTATCAAATTTTTATGGTTTTTGAAAGTAACAAATTTATTAGAATTAAATTTCAAAATAATATGTAGGGAATTGGGGAATTAATTATCATTTAATTCTAATCGATGGAATAAATAAAAAGTATAAATTAATTATTTATTATTAAAATATTTAGTTCAATTCATTGGTTTGTTCAATTATTTTTTAAATATTTTCAGGGAATTTTAAAGTTATTTTAATTTTATAAAAATTAATATTTCTTGTAGAAAAAACATATTAAGCTGAAAATTGGAGTAAAAGAGAACTTCAGTTAGAAAAAACGTTTAATTAAGAAAATAATAAACATAATGCGTATTCACTGAAATACTTCAAAATGATACAAATTTGGTTGAGATGATCATGGCGACTAAATTGACGGTGGTCTCTTCTTCAGACTGTCCGCCGGAAAGGAAGGTGACTCCGGGTACCGCGGCCGGTACGGTTCGTTGTAAAGCGATAACGGTTTGCTCTTCCTTGCTGTATTTTTTGGAGAAACTCTGTCCGCCCGTCACCATGTTGGGTTTCAATAGAGTACCTTACCTTCCAGGAAGACGTTGTGATCGGCGAGAGCTTTATACACAAACGTCAACACTGTCTCTGTAACCTAAACAATAAATACACGATATTAGACAACAACAATACAACAGTTCGTGCAAAATAAAAACCGATGTACCCTGGGCTAGTTTAAACTGTCAAGCTAAGCCCAGCCCATCCAGCAACGGTATTTTCTATTTAAAATCGATAAAATACTATTTATGGAATCAGTTAGGCAAATAAAAAAAAATTCGGCACTCACCGAGCACTGCTGCAGAAGTGAAAACTGACAAACGAATTTATTTTATGTTATTTTTGAATTATTGTGGCATCCGAAATTACAATTTTATTATTTTTAAATGATAATTAGTATAATTATTCTTCAGTTTTCACAACTGTCAGCATTTCAATCAACAATTATATACATCTTTATATTTAATAATAAAAAACGTATAATGGGCGGTACAATCCCTGTAAAGAGTATGAATGTAACCGGATAGCCATTATAATAAATACACATTATTTTATTTTCAAAACATATTATTTATTGATATTTACATCGATGTAAATGAAATTAATGATGAACAGCATTTTCTTCATTTGCTTCGTCATTATCGGTAACTTCGACAATACTTAAATTATTAGATTAGATCCAAACATGAAACATACTGTGAAATCAGGTGTGCTCATATATAAAAACAGGCTACTATTACCGATCACACATAATTTAATTATTACTTTTTACTCTGTAATAATTAGAGAGTAGATGAACTCCGCTACTTTGGCACCAGGATATCCGGTCTCCACTTCCGGTCTAGCTGTCGATGTGCATCCGGTGTGAGCGTGTCCTTATCTGTTTGAACGGATGTAGGTGATAAGGATTTTATTTGTAAAGAGTATACAGGCTGTGTATAAAAAGTGTGTCACATGAAAGAGTATACAGGGTGTGTATAAAAAGTGTGTCACATGTACAGGATCACGTGACTATCACATGACAGCTGTCATGGCGGACCTAAGGTACAGATTGCTTCGTGAAGATGTCGCCACCAAGTGACAGCTGTCATGGGGGCCCTGAGGTACAGATTGCTTCGTGAAGATGTCGCCACCAAGTGACAGCTGTCATGACGGCCCAAAGGTACAGATTGCTTCGTGAAGATGTCGCCACCAAGTGACAGCTGTCATGGTGGCCCTAAGGTACAGATTGCTTCGTGAAGATGTCGCCACCAAGTGACAGCTGTCATGGCGGCCCTAAGGTACAGATTGCTTCGTGAAGATGTCGCCACCAAGTGACAGCTGTCATGGCAGGCTAAAGGTACAGGCTGCTTTGTGTAGGTCTCACCACCACGTGACAGCTGTCATAGGATTGGTTGTTTGTAAAGAGTATACAGGGTGCTTATAAAAAGTGTGTCACATGTATAGGGTCACGTGACTATCACGGGACAGCTGTCATGGCGGACCAAAGGTACAGCCTGCTTCGGGGAGGTGTCGCCACCACGTGACAGCTGTCATGACGGGCCAAAGGTACAGACTGCTTCGTGGAGGTGCCGCCACCACGTGACAGCCGTCATAGGATTGGTTGTTTGTAAAGAGTATACAGGGTGCTTATAAAAAGTGTGTCACATGTATAGGGTCACGTGACTATCACGGGACAGCTGTCATGGCGGACCAAAGGTACAGCCTGCTTCGGGGAGGTGTCGCCACCACGTGACAGCTGTCATGACGGGCCAAAGGTACAGACTGCTTCGTGGAGGTGTCGCCACCACGTGACAGCTGTCATAGGATTGGTCGTTGAAGGTACAGACTGTTTCGTGTAGGTGGCGCCACCAGTCCGGCTCGTCCGACTCGTGCGAATCCAAGATAACAGGCTGCTATCACACAGGGCAGACGTGTGACGTCACAGCATAAAGGTGCAGACTGCTTCGTGGAGGTGTCGCCGCCAGTTCGACTCGTTCGACTCGTACGGTTTTGAAATCACATGATCTGTCACGCGGTGAGATATGGTGTCTGTCACTTCGACGGAGTGTCTGTCACAAGGTGTCATGGTGGCTATCACGTACCATAGAGCTGAAGGTTATAGAGCTAACCCAACTCAAAACCATAGAGCATCATGGTGGTGGAAAGATTTATCATGGCTGCTGTCACGTGGGTCTTCAACGAGGTGTCATGGCGTCCATCACGTAAGGTCTTCATCGAGGTGTCATGCCGCGTCTTGGAGGGTGTGACGTGGTGGATCTATGAAGCATCTGTCACGCGAACTGTCATGGCGGATCTATGAATGTCAACCATAGCTTTATAGGTATCAAATGAAAAGTATTGATATGCTGAATGTTAATTTTATTGAATTGAAGATCCTGCGATCATAGTTTACGAACGATGATGACGTCACGGGAGGCATTCATTGTGTCAATCCGGCGACCATAGTTTACGAACGATGATGACGTCACTGCTTCGAACCGATGACAGTAACTGATTCAATCCGGCGACCATAGTTCACGAACGATGATGACGTCATCATCGTTCACGAACTATGATGGTCAGATGAGGAATGAAATGCGAGTAATAATAATGATATCTACTCATTATTCATCACACTGTAAAATTGAAGTTATAAGACTGTTGAATACATAAGGTGTAAAAAGTGAATAGGTAGTACATTCATGCACATGTTTTATCTCGTGATTCAACACTCCGACACGTGCTTCAACATTAAGACACGTGTTCAGTCACATGTTCAGACACGTGTTTCAATAATCAGACACGTGTTAAGCACGTGCTTCAACATTCATACCTATTTAACACGTATTTGATACCTGATTTTGAGAGAAGCTTAGAAGTACCTAACCGCGTGATCGGACATACACAATATAACATCATCAACTAGTATATAAACAAATGCTTATTAACATATGTTTCAGTATGATTTCGATGCTTCTCTAGACAACATGAAGATTGTTAAGCAGAAAGACTCGTTGAATATTATGAATTTAGGACCAAGCATTGAATATATTGAACAATCACAACGTCACAGCTCTTTGCTGCCAAATACTTTACCAACAATAATCTATGGTCCAAGTAATTGTGGGAAAACAAATGTGATGTTATCTCTATTGTTAGATGCAAACGGTCTGAAATTTGAAAACGTGTACATATATTCAAAGTCTTTACACCAACCAAAATACCAGTTACTAAAGGAGACATTGAAGAAAATTGAGGGGCTTGGATATTTTCCTTGTACCGAAAGTGATGAGGTCATAGACCCCACAGAAGCGAGGCCTAATTCAATCATAATATTCGATGACATGATGTTTGAGAAACAGGAGAAAATTCGTGCTTATTTTTCAAGAGGGAGACACAACTCAATTGATAGTTTCTATCTTTGCCAGTCTTTTGCTAAATGTCCAAAACATGGATTGCGCGACAATGCCAATTGCTTGATTATTTTCAAACAGGATGAACTCAATTTGAAACATATATTCACCAATCATGTAAGTACCGACATGTCACTCGAGAAATTCAAAGAGATATGTAGCGTATGTTGGGAAGATAAATATGGATTCCTTATGATAAACAAAGACTGTGATATGAACAAAGAACGTTATCGCAAAGGTTTTGATAGTTATATATACATCTAACATGTATATATATTTTCATTTGAAATAGACAAACCGCTCAGCATGGACGTGGGTGTGAGTAACATGCTTAAAGAAAAACAACAATTGAAAAAAAAAATTTGGGAGTTAGCAAACGTTGTGAGGAAAAAATATATGGCTGTGAAATTGGGTAAAGCTGAAAATGATGAGATTCTAGATAATATGTTCAAGAATGTATCTAAACCTCTGGAGGAAATTGCGAAAAATGCTGGAATAGTCACACAAAATTCGTTGGTTAAACCTAAAAGTATCGTTTCTACAGCAACACAAATGGAGAACATACCAATCCCAAATATTGTAACAGAAGGGGAAGAGTTTGTATATAACCCCCAAAATACTGAGGAGGATGTGTTTACCCTCGAACCTACTATCGATCAGATTCGTGAAGAATTCAGAAAACATAAGAAAGATAATGCAGAGGCTACAGAGGAGTTTCTGCAACAATACCCCACATTAGCACGTTATTACTTGGAAGGATTCCTATTGGATGATGATGTCAAGAAATACGATGATAGAATGGGATTGCAATATAATTCAACTTTAGACAAATGGTTCATGGGTAATCAACCTATAGAAATTGATAGTGAGAGTAATATAATTATCAAGAGTACTCCGTTCAAGGGTACCACAGGACTGTATAATTTGATATTTTACAGAGATGTTCTACCTGATACTTACACTGTGGAAGATGGGAAAAATTACAGTCAAATGATGGAAATGACTAGTGCCCATAGACGTAATAACGATCCAGCTGATCGAATAAGAAACATTGTAAAATACAAAAATGTACTGAAACCTTTGATTAATTCCATGAAAAGACCCAGAGCCAAAACATACACTGGAAGTGCATATATCAAAAATGATATGCTTGAATATAACGAGAAACCTATCGAATATGTTTATTGGGATGACGTTAACGAAATTGTGGATAGACTGAGGATTCTTGTTGCATCCTCGCATGCAGGTAACCATAATCATCACAACGAGATAATCTCTATAATAGAAGAATTGATAGAGGCAGGGGTAATTGAACAAAAACCAGGTGTAAGACAAATTCATCACAGTTATAAAGATGGTTTCAATGGATAAGTTTGGCAGAGCCTCCTCTTCCATGTGGATATATGATACAAATGTATTTAATAATAATTTCAAACAAGTTCACGGACAAGGATTATTCCTAACGAGCGATGGAAGTTATGATATGGAAAATCGTAGATTGAGCAACGTAAAATCACCGAATGATGATGGAGATGTTGCAAATAAAGTATATGTTGATAAATTAACACACAAGCTGAATCTGAAAACGGAAACCAGTCTTAAAGATACCTTCAAAGTTAGAGTTGATAATTTTTGATCAAAGATATCAACAAGGATCTGGATGAACATAAATTAACGAATGAGAAGGTTATTCTCAACATTGATAAACATCTGATGGAAATTGAGAATAAATATAATGGAATGGGGATCTATATAAAATCAGAGTATAAAACAATCAGTTATAGTGTGAGGGAAAACAGGAATGAATTGAAAGAGATCAATAACACATTTAACAGTGTGAACATGCGTCTAAATGACATTACTAGTAAAGTGGAGGCGTTAGAACGACGGATGACATCTGTGGAACCTTCTAAGAAGAGACCCTCATCATCCACAACAACAAAGCAGGGCTCTGTGAAACCTATATCTCCAAATCCTGTGAATATACCCAAAAAATTAATTCTACACTAGATTTCCACATTGATAAGATGAGTAGAGAACAAGTTGTGCATGAGCTTCATAAGCCGAGTAGGAAGAATTTCAAACGACGCAGAACAATCATAAAAGGTTTGGATGATTTGTGGCAAATGGATCTGGCTGAAATGGGTAATTACGCTCGTGAAAATAGAGGATTCAAATACATTTTGGTTATGATCGATTGTTTCTCGAAATTTCTATGGACACGCCCGCTGAAAACGAAATCAGCCGAAGAGGTTCGGAAAGCGGTCAGTTTTATATTGCTAGAAGGACATCGTAAGCCTAGGAATCTGCAAAGCGATCAGGGAAAAGAATTCTTCAATAAACACTTTAACGATCTAATGAAGAAACATAATATCAATCATTATAATACGTATAGTGTGAAAAAAGCAGCCATTGCTGAACGTGTCATTCGAACGTTAAAGGAATCGCTTTACAAACATTTCAGTCTTAGCGGGAAATACAAATGGCTTGATATACTTGAAGAAACCACAGAAAAATATAATAAACGTAAAGATAGTACTATAAATATGGCTCCAATAAAAGTGACGAAACAGATTGAGAGCGAAATATTGAAGCGATCCTACTCACACATCAAGTTAGCTCTGCCTCACAAATACAACGTTGGAGATGTGGTACGAATAAGTAAGGCTAAACATATTTTTGAGAAGCGATTTACGCCCAATTGGAGTACGGAATTATTTAAAATCATCAAAGTAAAAATTACCAACCCGGTCACATATCTACTAGAAGATATGACCAACGCACCAATCAGCGGCTGTTTCTACGAGGAAGAATTACAGAAAACAAAACAACCCGATGTGTATTTAGTCGAAAAAATATTACGAAAGAGGAGGGGTCAACAGTATGTGAAATGGTTGGGTCTAGATAATAATCACAACAGTTGGATCGATAATTCGGATCTCGTTCAATGAACCCATCATTAACCATTTGGAGATTATTAGGAACAAACAAATAGCTGGAATATTATTGACTCGAGGGTATGAATATTATAATAGAACAAAATTCCGTGAATATGAGGGTGAATCAAGAGTGAAGATTATAATATTTGAAACATATATTGTTAAGATTATATTTAAGTCTTTTGTATTGAGAAAATTTTGAAATTAATAAAAAATATTATTTTGAGATCTTTGGTCTTTCTGCCTCCCCTCGTTAAATAACGGTGCAATCTTGAATTCTCATCAGTCTGTATGGAAGCGTACGTAGGAGAAGGTGTTCTCAATACGCTTATAAACAAGCTCCCGTTTGAACTTCATATTCCTGGTTATCAATTCTGTGGTCCCGGTACAAAATTAGAAGAACGGTTGAGAAGAGGAGATTGAGGTATCAATCCACTCGATAAAGCTTGCTGCCAACACGATATTTCATATCTGCGAAACGCTAGTTTGGAAGGACGTCACGAGGCGGATAAAATATTAGAGAACGCTGCTTGGCAACGTGTCAAATCTAAAGACACAAAATTTGGAGAGAGGATTGCCGCTTTCGGTGTGAATAAAATTATGAAGGCAAAGAGGAAATTGGGGATGGGTATGAGAAAGAAGGTTGGGTTCGGAAGTGCAATTGTCGATGGGGTGAGAAAAGTTATGAAGAATAAGTTTGACTCATCCAATCTGAAGAAAACATCCCAAACAGCGTTGAAAGTTGCACGAAAACAATTCAAAAAAGCAGGTGGTCGGAAAAATGTTCGGTTACCAAGAGTAATTCTTATTCCAAAGACTGGAGGATTTCTACCATTTTTAATACCTCTGTTTGCCGGCTTATCGGCTGCTGGAGAATTTGCGGGAGGTGGTGCAGGCATCGCTAAGGCCGTCAACGACAGCAAACCAGCTCGGAAAACCTTGGAGGAAACGGAAAGACATAATAAAACAATGGAAGCTATAGCTTTGGGGAAACAAGGATCTGGTCTATATTTGAAAAAGTATCGCAAAGGTCTTGGTCTATAACTGTCAGTAAACCTACCCAGAAGACCTCTGACCGATCTCGATCTACGAAAACTAGCAAAAGCTCTGAAAATTCCCCATTTTAGAGGAGTATTTATGCATGATGAACTGCCATCTAACGGACCATGGAAAAACGAGCGTGGAACAGTTAATTTAGATAGCTCGGACAATGGAGGCACTCACTGGGTTGGGTTTAATAAAGTCGGTGATACAGTTTTGGCAATTTACGCCCCCCTCGCGAACTAGTGGATTATTTCAAAAAGTGTAAGATATTATTCAATCACGATAATTTTCAACAATATAACACTTATAATTGTGGTCAGTTATGTTTAGAATTCCTCTCTAACTGTTCAGTTGTGCTCGACTAACCCTGCATTTATTAGTGTATAAATAGATTGTTGGTAAAGTTTTCATCAATCATGTCTCAGACGTTCACTATCACGGGTAAGAGCTCCCGCTTATCTGTAGATTTTCACCCACCTATAGAACTAGATCCTCATTCATATTATTCTATCGCACTTGTTGGCTTGCATACGTACAATAGCATTCCGAACATTGAAGAAGGTTTTAATAAATTTTATTATAAAAATGTGACGGGTGAGGAAGAAGTAGTAACTACACCTACGGGGTCCTACGAGTTGACAGACATCGAGGATTTCATAGAAAGTGCAGTTTGTGGGATAGGAGTGAAGCAAGAAGAACGTGACCGGAAATTATCAATAAAATCTAACAACAACACTCTACACACAGAGCTGAAGAGTGATTTTGAAGTGAATTTTATTCCTGAAGATAGTATAAGCGAACTGTTGGGATTCAGCAAAAAGAAATTGACATCTCGTGAACTACACGTATCTGATCGACCTATAAACATAATCAAAGTTCAAACTATTAGAGTGGAGTGTAACTTAACCGCAGGAGCATATTATAACAATAAGATAGCTCATACGATATATGAGTTCTCACCTCTTGTACCACCTGGGTTTTCCATTGATATAGAGCCGAAGAATCTTATTTATCTACCGATCATCAGCAAGACGTCCTTCGATAACATCACACTGAATATTTTAGATCAGAATTGGAAACGGGTAAATTTTCGTGGAGAAGAAATTATTATAGGGTTGGAGTTGAAAAAGACCGCTAGGGATTATGGCTTCCAACAATAAATAATAATCCAATACTCACCACCACTCATTATATGAAAAGAATTCATCTGAGAAGGTTGTTGTTGCAGTAGCCATCACTTGAGAACATGGGTTTGGATTTCAGCAATAAAAGACATACCCATAGTGGTCATCAGTCATTATCTACAACGAGTTCAAGGGAGAAGGTTGCTTCTGCATCACTATCATTGGAAAATATCAATTTTTTGAAGTCCCTTGGTTACAATGTCGGAAAAACTTTAAATATTCAACGAGCCAAACTTCAATGAAGACATCATCCGAGAAGAAACTCATACCTACTATCCCCACACAACATCTTTTGGCAACAGCGATGAAATTGAGATATTAATCAATCAACAAGATGTATTGGTAGATTTGGCCTCGTCTGCTTTATTCATCGAGGCAGAATTCCAGCCAGAAGCAAGTGGTGATGGTGAATGTAAACTAACGAATAATTTCGGAGTGTTTCTCTTCGAATATATCAGTTATGAATTGAATGGAAAAGAGATAGACAAAGTACGTGATCCTGGTATTGTCAGCACCATCAGAGCTTATCTAACATATGCCAAACATGAATCTATACCTCTAGCTATTTCTGGATGGTCATATAAGGATGCACTGAGTTCAGTCTACAATAATAAAATCAATTTATGGATACCGTTGAATTTTCTACTAAGCCTATTCATTGACTATAACAAAGTTTTGAGTGGAAAACATAAGCTGCGCTTGATAAGGTCTCGAACCGATAACGATTGCTATACTAATAGCACAGGCACGAAAACGGCTAAAATAAATGTGAAGACGATAGCGTTAAAAGTGCGACATGTATTTCCAAGTGATCAAGTTAAATTTCAAATGTTGGGGAATTTGAGTGCTGAGAAGCCTATTTTGATTCCATTCCGTAGTTGGGGATCTGCATGAAAATCCGTTGATGAAGGAGAGCACTCGCGACATTTGAGCTGTTAAAACATCAATGAATTTGGAACGTCCTAGATATGTGATTCTAGCTTTCCAAACTGATCGAAAAAATAATCCTGTTAAGCACAGTGCATATTTCGATAATATAAACTTGCTAAATGTAAAATTATACTTGAATTCAGAGTGTTATCGATATGAAGCAATGAAATTGAATTTCACCGACCAGCAATACGTGGAAGCATACCAGATGTACTATGATTTTCAGAAATCATTTTCAAATAAAATAATAAGTGCATGTTAGATTATATAGCATTCAAGAATAGAGAAATTTTTGTGATTGACTGTTCAAAACAAAACGATGCTATAAAGTCATCAACAGTTGACGTCAAACTAGAGATGGAAAGTTTCCTGAATTTCCCCAAAAACACCAGGGCTTATTGCATCATCATTAACGATCGTATAATGGAGTATTCTCCGATTACAGGATCAGTTCGGAATTTGGTGTGAAGAACCAGGTGATGAATCATAATGTTATAATTTTAGTTCTAAATGATGTACTATCAAAATGTATTTTTCCCAATAAATGTTATTATTATTATTATATTTGATATTTTATTTCTCAAACGGTAGGTGGTGATGTAAACGTTATCAGTCAGTTATCAACGTTTGCAATGAGATCGAAACGGAGAGTTACCCCCCCACCCTCACTATTCACGTTCACGTTCTCACGTATGTAAGAGAGAATCATTTCAGAAAATGTTCAGTTATAAAAATGAACTTAGCAGCGTGCGTTCGTGATTCAAATGTGGCTACATGGTCCACCAACAATTTTATTAAGTTAACAGTTAATGAAGTGTGTCTAAAATTTGGGATCGATATAAGAAACGATAAAAGAAACTATTTATTTTGGAATATTCAACTAAACCAACGCGTTCTAATGAATGAAGATCTATTGGATTGGTTAGGTTATCGCGGCAAAAAATATCATGCTAAAAAGGGTGTTATAACAAGATTGTTGAGGAAAAACCCGCATATACACCATTTAGAAATTTGTGATAAGACTGATGCACGAAAGAAATATTATGTTCTAGATGCTATTGATTTCGAATCATTATTGATGCAAATGCGAACTCCTAAAGTCATCGAGTTACGTGAACTGTTTTCGTTAATGAAATTTATTATGATGAAATATTGTGAGTACGAGAAATTCTATGAACAACAAGAACGTCAAAGAGCTGAGGAACGTGAATGTCGTGCGAAAGAACGATCTCAACGCTTATCTCAACAAAGTCAAATGAATGTTATCACCTTACGGAATAACATTGCACCAAATATTGTTCCACCTCCTATAAATTTCGGAAAGAGACGAAATTTAGGTAATTACTTTGTTTTTTATAATAAAATTTATATAATATATATTTTTTAGGATTATATCGAACATCGAATGATATGAGACCAGAATGGTACCTAATGCGTCGACAGGAGGATGGTTGGCGTGATGCCGACAGAAAATTACAAAATCGAGGAATGCGATTAATACGTAAATGGTCTAACATATCTCATGCTATCGATATTGGTAACGAAGTGAAACAGAATTTCCGCCGCGATTTGAAATGGTATGCAAGAGGAAATATTATTCATGCCGCAGAAGAAGAGGGGGGTGAACAATTGATTAGTGATATCAACATCGAGTCATTGATAGAATGTGTTATCAATCACAAAAATAAAGCTTATGAACTAGCAAATGATAATGTCAATATATTGATGTAAACATATTAAGTTCTTCTATTATTTCAAAAAAATAAATAAAACCGAGGTAACTATGAAATGCGCTTGCGTTAATGTTTATATGTATGTTTCATCATTCAAGTGTTCATCATCGTTCGTAAACTATGGTCCCTGAATTGAATTACTTACCATCACCGGTTTGAAGCAGTGAAGTTATCACCATATATCGGAATTATTGTTATCATTCCTTTTGTTTTATTAAAACACTTATATCTTCATACAATCATTTATTTACATGGTAAATAGCCTTCTTTACATATTTAACAAACATTTTCAACATTAGTACTGATAAAGAAGATAAAATTGCATACAAAATTGCGAAAATTTTAGAAATTTCTTCGTCTAGTGAGAATGATGTACGTGTGGATGGTGTTGATATTGTCTTTTGTATGACATGTGGTAAACATGATGATTATTGGAGCAATTGCCATTCAGCCATATCTCCCTCACTCCGATCAAAGAATAAAAGTTTAAGTTTATAATGTATGGTGGTAAGATTGTCTTGAGGAATGTTGAATGCGAATACCTCTAATTGATTATCGTTGATTTTTCGAAAATTCATCGGAATCCATTCGGTACGGTTACACCCCCCACCACCATCGGTTGCAACATCCTTCAGACAAATATAAATGCGCTCAACGTGTTGGGGAACGTTCGCGTATAGAATACCATTCAGAATTGTGGTTAGAATCACGAAATTTGTTTTTAACATCCCCACTCCCATCATTATCTTCACTATTTACACTTGTAAATGTATTCAACAGTCTTATAACTTTTATTTTATCTTCGTAAAAATTCAAGTCTCTTCTTAGTTCATGAACTTTCTCCACAAATTTTCAAAGTCTACGTGTGTATTCTTCAAAAGATATATGCATAATGACACATTTACAAACTTACTGGATATCTTTATCATAACCTCCAACTATTCACATTTACACATAGAGTTCTCAATATCAATGTGATGAATAATGAGTAGATATCATTATTATTACTCGCATTTCATTCCTCATCTGACCATCATAGTTCGTGAACGATGATGACGTCATCATCGTTCGTGAACTATGGTCGCCGGATTGAATCAGTTACTGTCATCGGTTCGAAGCAGTGGCGTCATCATCGTTCGTAAACTATGGTCGCCGGATTGAAACAATGAATGCCTCCCGTGACGTCATCATCGTTCGTAAACTATGATCGCAGGATCTTCAATTCAATAAAATTAACATTCTGCATATCAAGACTTTTCATTTGATACCTATAAAGCTATGGTTGACATTCATAGATCCGCCATGACAGTTCGCGTGACAGATGCTTCATAGATCCACCACGTCACACCCTCCAAGACGCGGCATGACACCTCGATGAAGACCTTACGTGATAGACGCCATGACACCTCGTTGAAGACCCACGTGACAGCAGCCATGATAAATCTTTCCACCACCATGATGCTCTATGGTTTTGAGTTGGGTTAGCTCTATAACTTTCAGCTCTATGGTGATAGCCACCATGACACCTTGTGACAGACACTCCGTCGAAGTGACATACACCATATCTCACCGCGTGACAGATCATGTGATTTCAAAACCGTACGAGTCGCACGAGTCGGACGAGTCGAACTGGGGGCGACACCTCCACGAAGCAGTCTGCACCTTTATGCTGTGACGTCACACGTCTGCCCTGTGTGATAGCAGCCTGTTATCTTGGATTCGCACGAGTCGGACAAGCCGAACTGGTGGCGCCACCTACACGAAACAGTCTGTACCTTCAACGACCAATCCTATGACAGCTGTCACGTGGTGGCGACACCTCCACGAAGCAGTCTGTACCTTTGGCCCGTCATGACAGCTGTGACGTGGTGGCGACACCTCCCCGAAGCAGGCTGTACCTTTGGTCCGCCATGACAGCTGTCCCGTGATAGTCACGTGACCCTATACATGTGACACACTTTTTATAAGCACTCTGTATACTCTTTACAAACAAACAATCCTATGACAGCTGTCACGTGGTGGTGACACCTACACGAAGCAGCCTGTACCTTTAGCCTGCCATGACAGCTGTCATGTGGTGGTGACACTTACACGAAGCAGCCTGTACCTTTAGCCCGCCATGACAGCTGTCACGTGGTGGTGACACCTACACGAAGCAACCTGTACCTTTGGTCCGCCATGACAGCTGTCATGTGGTGGCGACATCTCCATGAAGCAGCCTGTACATTTGGTCCGCCATGACAGCTGTCACGTGGTGGTGACATCTTCACGAAGCAATCTGTACCTTAGGTCCGCCATGACAGCTGTCATGTGGTGGCGACATCTTCACGAATTAGCATGTACCTTTGGGTCACCATGACAGCTATCATGTGGTGGCGACATCTTCACGAATTAGCATGTACCTTCGGGTCGTCATGACAGCTGTCACTTGGTGGCGACATCTGCACGAAGCAATCTGTACCTTAGGTCCACCATGACAGCTGTCACTTGGTGGCGACATCTGCACGGAGCAATCTGTACCTTAGGTCCGCCATGACAGCTGTCATGTGGTTGCGACATCTGCACGAAGCAATCTGTACCTTAGGACCGCCATGACAGCTGTCACTTGGTGGCGACATCTTCACAAAGCAATCTGTACCTTAGAGCCACCATGACAGCTGTCACTTGGTGGCGACAATTCCACGAAGCAATCTGTACCTTAGGGCCGCCATGACAGCTGTCACTTGGTGGCGACATCTTCACGAAGCAATCTGTACCTTAGGGCCGCCATGACAGCTGTCACTTGGTGGCGACATCTTCACGAAGCAATCTGTACCTTAGGGCCACCATGACCGCTGTCACTTGGTGGCGACATCTTCACGAAGGCAATCTGTACCTTAGGTCCGCCATGACAGCTGTCATGTGATAGTCACGTGATCCTGTACATGTGACACACTTTTTATACACACCCTGTATACTCTTTCATGTGACACACTTCTTATACACACCCTGTATACTCTTTACAAATAAAATCCTTATCACCTACATCCTCTCAAAACTGATAAGGACGAGCTCATACACCGGATGCACATCGACAGCTAGACCGGAAGTGGAGACCGGTGCCAAAGTAGCGGAGTTCATCTACTTTAGAGTATGAGTTGCATTGCAAAAAAGGTCCATTTTTTCAGTTAGCATAAAAATATAACTTTCGTCTGCACGAGGACGGAGGATTGAGTAAATGAATAAAGTCGAGTATATGCATGCTGTTGTAGCTGTATACAGTTTATAGTGTATATACATAATGTATAGGTACACCTGTCCTCTATACCGTAATCGAGAGCACTGATTTGATGCTGTGATCCAACATTCGAACAATGAAAATAATAAACTAGATATAACACAACGTCATCAATGTGTAGTATACATGTAGAAGTTCTCAATTATACACATCACTAATGTTATATTCTTATAACAAGAATTATATTCACAATATTTAAAACCTTGCACGTATATACGATACTAAGTACACAATGTACAATTAATGAATTCAATAAAAATATAACTACCGTCTGCACGAGGGCCGAGGATTGAGTAAATGAAAAACGTCGAGTATCCGACTCAGATATGCACACGTGTGTAAGCGTATAGAGGGACTGCCTGACGCCTGACTCATGGTTTTACCCCCCTTCTGAAATAGCTCAACGCGCCTAAAGAAGTTTTCACTTCAATTATAGCATTATTGTTTCAAGAACTGTGGGGTTTTTCGATGGGCTGGGCTAGTTTCACTATTAAGCTAAGCCCAGCCTAGCCAGAAACGGTATTTTTTTATATAAAATCGATAATACGATGTATGACAAGGTGAAAAGTTCCTGAAAAATAAAACAGATGACGCCACAATCGAAAATCCTATGCGGCATTAAATAATTTCAGTCTGATATGTCATTCAGTTTTGTTTTGACACCCATCGAAAGCAAGCAACCTTGAAGATTTTTGTAAACATGAATTTCGCGTCTTCATTAAACATTATTTCTTGCGTGAAAAAAACATTATCGCTTGTTAAACATTATGGGAACTCCTCACAATCGATTGTAACGATTCATAAGTGGTTTACTGATTTTCCTTGTGGTCACATGACCACAAAGGACGCCGAACGTTCTGGTCGTCCAAATGAGGTCACAACGCCAGAAATCATCGATAAAATTCATACTATGATATTGGACGTTTGGCGAGTTGGAGTGCACGAGATTGCTGAGGCTATGGGCATCTCAACCGAACGGGTACGGAACATTGTGCATAAATTTTTAAATATGAGAGAGCTATCTGCCAAATTAGTCCAGGCAATTAACCGGGATTTCAGCTATAATGAAAAAAGACATGTAGGTCAGAATCGAATTTTTTTTGTTGGGGTTCGATTCATGGGGTTATCAGGATCATTCATAACACATAAAACCTCACCCCAAAAATGGCCCCCACTGGCTGATCACGATTCTGACGTCAGATTTACTTGAAATCAATTCTGGGGATGGAAAATCGATCAAATTGGCCAATTGATTTTAAGTAAATCTGACGTCAAAATCGTGATCAGCGACCCAAAAAACCTCCTTTGTTCTGACCTACATGTATTTTTTTTTTATTTTCCGGTTCGTTGCCTGGACTAAATGGGTGCCGCATTTGCTCTCTGTTGACAAGAAGTGATAAGGACTTTTTGCGCGCCGTTTCGTAACCGTGGACGAAACATGGATCCATCACAACACACCAGCGATCAAAGAACAGTCGAAACAGTGAACTTGTCCCGGCGAATCGAAGCAGAAAAAGGTCAAAGTGGGTTTATCGGCCAGCAAACTCATGGCGAAAGTTTTTTGGGGTGCACACGGTATCCGTTCATATCGATTACCTCGATATGGGCAAAACGATCACCGGCGTATATTATGCAGAGCTGTTGGATCGATTCGACGCCGATTTGAAGCCAAAGGGACCGCATTTGAAAAAAAGTGTTCTTCTACCAGGACAACGCACGGGCGCAGGTACGCAGTCGCAATGGCAAAATTGCGCTACGAATTAGATCTTCCAGCATCGTATTCTCCAGATTCTTTGAAAGGATAGATCATTGATGAACACAATGCAATTCGAACCTCGCTATAGATCAACTATTCACACACATTTATCATATATAAAAATTCTCGGGAAATAGGTCACATTAACACTCTGTTTTAAAATTTTTTTGTCTTTACGTACGTTTCGGTCTCACGACCATCATCAGAAGACTTATTATGTCTAAAAATTTTTGATTACTTAAAACTAATTGTATTACACAAAGCGTCCAAATCGCACCAATTTCAATTAAAATGCCCACGTCGCCGAAACGAAAGGAACACGATTAAACGAAATTGTAATCCTCAATGCTATAGTAAAATTATCAAGAATCCACTGCAGAGAAGAATTCTTAACAAAAGCGTACACACGTCAACACAGTAAGTGATCGACTGAGACGAGGCAAATATAATTTAAGTTTTAGTATACAACTTTTAAACCAGATGTTAAATTTATGATCTAAACAAAAAGGTTCTTTCGTGACAGGAGGTATACTAGACATTTTACCTAATATATACTAATACATTATAACGAGGCATGTAGGAATTTGCAAGAGAAATTGAAATTATTTGATCAAATTTGTATAGATATGACTTAGATTTTGAGTGTCTGTCCTATGATTTACAGACTTAGAGACACGTTTTATGTGAATCATCTCCAAAATAGATCTTTTATAATAATTGGTTTCCTCTAAAGATAAACAAACCCACACAGTATACAAATTAAATTGTTTAGATTGCGATGGAACTTATACTGGAATCTCTAAACAATATTTACAAAAAAGAATGTACGGCCATAGGTATAGCACAAAAACAAAAACTTAGAAAATTACACCGCTCTTGCTAAACACTGCTTTGATTATAACCATCAATTCGATTACAATAATGTTAATATTCTAACTAAGGAAACCAATTATTATAAAAGATCTATTTTGGAGATGATTCACATAAAACGTGACTCTAAGTCTGTAAATCATAGGACAGACACTCAAAATCTAAGTCATATCTATACAAATTTGATCAAATAATTTCAATCATATAAATATCAATAAATGATATGTTTGTTTTCATTTAAGAATAATAAAATTGTAATTTCGGATGCTACATTGAGTACTAAACTCCGTAGACAATAGTATCTGTGGCATCGGATGTCTTCGTTGGCTGTCATAATGCTGAACAACAAAATTTCGTCAGGCAGAAGTTGCATAGAATGAGAACCGATGATACGGGTGGATTACCATACGAGTTAATTTCAGTTATTAACCTACCATACATGATAACTAATAACATAGATGTTGGGGATGGATTGTCCAATGGCACTTCATAATAGAATTGCATAGATGATTTCGAAAGAATTTCCACAATGATTCGCTTAATTATGAATATACGACGTTTAGTGCAGTCAAATGGGTATCGGCCCGTAAATCTTTGGGAAATGAATCGATTTTGATGGGACGAAGTGCATTCTCTTCAGAATGTCATCAAACAAAAAGTTGACCACAAATAAAGTTGCGCGTATTGTTTATATTGTTTCTAAACAATAAATAAACAATTAAAATGCAAAATTTGACCGTTTTTGATCGGATAAAGACCATTTTTTGTTATAAACAACTTACTTATCAACAAAATAGATGAATTCGACCAAAATTTCTACTTTAGGGTCGTTTTCGGATAATTTTGGTATTCTGAGTTCGATTTTATCGTCAATATCGTCGAATGTATATCCACAAATTGCTCAAATTATATTTATCGTAAAATATACGAATTTGACCAAAATGTTGAGTTTATAGTCGTTATCGGATAATTTTGGCCTCCTGAGTACGATTTCATTGCTATTATGGTCTTTGAATGCATACATTTTATTTTTTTTATTTTGAATTGTTATGAACAAATTATTTATCAACAAGTGAAGAAAAATAAAATGTGACATTTTTATTCATTTTTATATAATATGCACACTCAGAACTTGATTTTTTTGACAAAATTGATGAAATGTATTAAGTCTTAATATATTTAAAAAATGGTATGCCACTTATTTTAAATAATTGTTTTCCCTTGCATAACAACTGTCCCATACCTCCTTAGAAAAATTGATATGTTTAATTTTATATAAATTTATTGATACTGTAACATGGTACTCTAGTTTAACTCTATGAAACTTTACTTCAGGAATTTACATTATTCCTATTCATCAATATTTATTTATCTGCAGTGTGGTCATTCAATTTAGAGAACCATGACACGTTAGAATTTGATTCAATCATTGATTAGCCAGAACAAACGTGAAAAATATCTTTGACACTTACCCCTTTTTATTTCACTAGACACTTACGGATTTGAACACTGGAAAGTGAAGGGAGGGATAAACGCTAGCTTTTATCAGAGAAACTCGTTCTCAACAACAATAAAATATCTAATAAACAACAATTAAAGGATAATGATAATAATAAAATAGAATATATTATTAACTAACTCTTATGAGTTTATTTTGCCCCACGTTGTGGTGACAATTATTAACTAAACTCTTATGAGTTTATTATTTAATTATGAATTATTATTAATTCTTCCGGCTAGCTTTTATTTGTATTTTTAAATCTTATGTTTGTTTTGATTTGAATAATCTAATGATTTGAATAATGAACTTTTACCTTTTTATTTTATATCTATGGAATTAAACACAATGTTCATTGAATGCTAACTTTTAATATTTAAATTTCTAGGACTCTAATTTATCTCGGGTATTAACTTCTACAATGTTGTGTTCAAATAGATCTATGATCTAACCTCAAAACGATTATTTCGATTTTTCTTTGTTTACAAAGTTATAATCTACAATCTTTCTTTCAGATTTACAGACAGATAATAATACAATGGAGAAATAACAAATAAACTTACGTTTAGTTTATGTTCAAGAATATGTTTTTTAAAAATGTAGGCAATGTTCACTTGGCTTGATTTTCTTATTAATTCGATAATTCACTTTACCCGTAGGTACACAATTTCTCTGCTATTACACAAATCACAGGTAAACAATGTGGTTACTTCTTTAGAAATCAGGAACTGTTGATAATTGTTAACTTGTCTTATTCTTTTTCAAAAGATATAAAACCTTAAATGATGTCTTGGAACGTTGTCGAAGACTAACTATTATACGATGTTACTTGTGAATTATGGTTATAATAGCTTTTAAAAACTTTGTTCGAAGACTGGGAACACTACTTGACTTGTATAAATTACTTATTTGCTTCGGTTACTTTCAACCTTACGAAGCTACTGGAACACTTGGGTTCACCGATGTTTATCCAAAAATGTAAAGTTATGGAAATCTTTTGAGTAGCTTGAGTATCTTGACTCTTCAGATGTTGATGGCTAACTGACTTGACCCGTCCTCAGATGCCTTTTATAGGCCTTCAAAACCGACGCCAAGCATTTTCAAATATAACCAATGAGGTGCTTAGTTTACATATCAAGAATGCTTTGCTGATTGTTAAAAAACTGACAGAACTTCTACATTGTTATAGTCTGACGTCTATAAAATTGCATCGACCAATCAGAATTTAGTATTCTTTGAATTTTTAATTATTGGAGATTTTCATCTTATTTTAAATGATAATGATTCCTTCTTTTTGAATTCATATTGCCTACATTTTTCCACACACTTTGGTATAAGATAACCTATGATTAGGTTATTATTAATATGATTATTCCTATAATTATTATAAATTTGACAGTTGTCATTCTTAAAAAACTAATACATAATATAACATATCAATAACATTTCTTTAACATTATATAATTCAAATTTACTAATCCTAACTTATATCTACAACATTTTTCAATAGTTTGTACTATCTCATGATAGTTTTTGTAATCATTTTAATTATGATTTCTGTCTTCGTAACACTGTACGTTTATTCACTTTCACTGAAGTTCTTGTTTTACATTTTTATTCTAATTACATTGTTGTTTATTATGTTTTACATTGTTCATTATATTATACAACTATTATTTAACTTTTAACATTGTATTTGATTCCATATGATATCTTTTTATTAATCTTTTCTGATTTTCAATGTTCGGTAAGTTCTAATTTTATCATTTTATTGTTTAGGAAATGAAATCATAACAATATATACATGATAATTAGAGATAATAAAAAGAATATTATAATTAACTTTATTGCTGATATGACAAAATTACTAATAAGAATATTCTAATAATGAAACCTACAGTTGAATAAAATTACCCAGAGAATCTAAATTAACTAAGCTAAAGAAATGAAACTACAATTATTAAAATGATGTCCCAACCAGGATTAACCTAGGGGATCGAAAAGCTATGAATTGATTAAATGTATCATTGACTCGAACTTGAATAAAACTGATTTGAATTAAACTGAAACACTGATTTTGGCGAAAACATCCTCTTACCGAAAACACTCTGAATAATCAATTATGAATAATCTATTAAATGGAATTAATTCAATTAAAAATGACAAAGTGCCGCGTGATTTTTTCAAGAGACTACCTAATTCAAGTTAGAAAATATTACTTAAGATTTTTCCGCATTTTGTTGATATTTATAATGCGTCCTTTTTCTGAATTAGGGAAGGATCCCCAAATTGTTTAACCAATGAATTCACTAGTAAATTTTGAAGAATGGTTAAACCAATAGAATGTTTACGGTGGGGATTTCTAAGCTTATCTGTCCTTTTCTAAATATTGCCAACTGATTAGTGGAGTAAATCTGGCAAATGGTTGGCGAACATTTTACGATGCATAGCGACCCGGTGGAGAAGTTTTTTTGGGGTACCAACAACAACCTCCTGAAATTTTTATTTCCCAAAGTGGGTGCAACCCTTTTTTTTTGGCCAAAAAGGTTTTTTTTACATTTTTAAGGGTAGTTTAGCAACAAAAAATTAATATCTCTGGTTGTATTAAAAATTAAGAAACCAAAGTAGTACCCTTTTATTGTCAATGTTCAAGGAACTTCCAGTACAAATTTAAAGTTGATCCGACCTCTCCCCTCCCCGTAATAGGTATATATATACTCATATATGCAAGGAATCTTGCGTAACGGCTAACTCGGTCATTTTTCAACCGATTTAGCTGAAATTCGGACTGAAGATAGATGTTATGGTCTCAAAACTACCATTCAAATTTCAAGTGAAAATATTGAATAGTTTTCCAAAAATTCAAATTTAAGTCAATTTTTTAGTTATTTTTCAAATTGAAATATCTCATGTCATTTACATCCGATCGGGATCTGCTTTGCGAGAAAATGTAGGTATTCGCAAATAGTTTTATGTCATGGAACTCATTTTTTATTTATTTATTTTTTGCGGTCTATATTGGCCATTTTGGTTAATTTGAGATAAATTGGATGAGGTTCACGTGAGGAGCGCGTAGCTGGCGAGTTAGAAAAATGCAAACTGGTTGTACCCAATACGACTTTACAACGAATTTTCGCGTGCCGTTTTCGCTCCATGTAGTAGATAAGGTATCGGACCGTGCCTGACAGCCCTTCTTTTTTCGATAAATGCCCATTAAATGGGAAACTTTATTAAAATAGAAACAGGTACTTTCAGGTCTCAGCTACGCGAGTCTAACGTGCGACGTAACAAAGGGACTTTTCAAGCTACCAAAATATACTCGAAGCGGGTGAAAGCTAGCCGCCCACAGCCGAAAATACTTTATTACAACTGGGGCCGCCCGCACGGGGCACGAAACGGCCCCAACATAACAAGACCGAGGTAAAATGTATAAACTCTAACTGACGCGTAGCTAGCTTCTCGAGGGAAACGTCAAAATGATTACGTTCGTAGCTAATTACATAGGACGCCTAGCGTTCATGCAATTGTGTTTTTATACAATTTGAACCTTCTAATTCCGAAATCCCGGAGCCTAAAGCGCTATCAACTTCTGAGCCTCACAATATTCGTATAAAATTGCGAAGTTTCGCACTTTTAGGAGCTTCAAATTAATTAATTTGACACAGTTTTGGGGATATTAATAACGAAAATAAAATAGCCAATATAGGCCGGAAAAATGAGTTCCATGATATGAGACTATATGCGAATACCTACATTTTCTTGCAAAGCAGATCCCGATTGGATGTAAATGACATGAGATATCTCAATTTGAAAAATAACTAATTGACTTAAATTTGAATTTCTGGAAAACTATTCAATATTTTCACTTGAAATTTGAATGGTAGTTTTGAGACCATAACACCTATCTTCAGTCCGAATTTCAGCTAAGTCGGTTGAAAAATGACCGAGTTAGCCGTTACGCAAGATTCCTTGCATATATGAGTATATATATACCTATTACGGAGAGGGGGGAGGTCGGATAAACTTGAAATTTGGACTGGAAGTTCCTTGGACATTGACAATAAAAGGGTACTACTTTGGTTTCTTAATTTTCAATACAACCAGAGATATTAATTTTTTGTTGCTAAACTACCCTGAAAAATGTCAAATTGCACCCACTTTGGGAAATAAAAATTTCAGGAGGTTGTTGTTGGTACCCTAAAAAAACTTTTCCACGGGGTCGCTATGCATCGTAAAATCTTCGCCAACCTTGCTCATTTTCTCGCCAGATTTACTCCACTAGATTTGAATATACATATTATTTCAACTATTATCAAGACTATATTTAATTACAATTTTGATCATTAGGTACTACGTTACGTCCCGATTTACGTGTGATATATTTTGAATAATTATGTAACTTATGAAAGAAAGACGTGTAAAACTTTATGACGTGTACCTTGTGACTTTTCGGTAAACTGCTTACTTCGGTAAGCTTCAAATCCTCGGGCGCCAGATTTTTCTGAAGGTTTACTCCTTTTAAGGACTTCTGCTAGGGTCCTCACCACAAGGCTTGTCACTATGCTATCTATACATAGCCTTGTCCCTAGGGTAGCTACAGTGAAGTGAAACTAGGGCCCATCGGGCAGAAAACAGTATCAAAATTGTAGGCTTTAATTACAATTGATACCTGGTTAAAACTTATCTCGTTGAAAGATGGAGCAGAAATAACTTAATAAAACGTGGAATTCCAAACATTAAATATATAATAACAATAACTACACTTTCAGAATAATTGATAAATGCAATTGAACGGTATATGATTCACAAAAATTCACCCAGACGGGAAATGTAAAGAAGCTCAAGCGGTATATGAAAACTGTTACAACATATCTATTTTTTACGATATGTTTGGTATTTAATTTCAATTCAACGGTACGGAATCGGTTGATAAATGATTTACATTTATCAATTTACGGAAAATACAAATCAAGCAGTTCCTAACGTAATAGGCAGTGTTCGGTAATTATTCAGATAGCAGTATTACTTGAAATGTTCATTACACACTACGATATATCAAACGGTTCGAATTCGGTCGGATCAGAAAATATTGGCCTGCTTTAGTTTTCCGATTGTACGATATCAGATTTTACGGTATATTCGGACAATTACTCTAATTGAGTTTATTTTGTCACATCACCCACCCGTGTATCAACTATCAACGGAGTTCCCGGTAATTGTATGACAGTGTTAGATTTCATACACTTGGCAGATTCAGAATCTAGACAATTAGGGCTTATACTTCCGGATTCGACACAGCGTGTACAAACCCTAACTATCGTATCTGCAATAACCCCTATATCCACGGCCGGGGCTTCTCATACGGATAAGGGGTAATTACGATTATCAATCACACAACCACCCCAGCTTATACTTCCGGGTTCGACACAGCGTGCACAAGCCGTTGGCGGTTTGGTCGTCTAGAATATACTTATACTTCCGGATTCCACACAGCGTGCACAAATATACCAAAGACGCCCCTGTAGTTCAAACATACACACTCTGTTCACACCATACAATTACTTGAATATTTCAATTCACATGCGGATTCGAATCGTGCGTGATCTGACCTATGACGGGATAAACTCAAATATAACAATACAAATTACTGAAAGCTACGGAGCTCAGATATCGTACAAACGTTACCAATCATAAACTACGGAAATCAATATATCGTAATGCCCAAAAATATAAATTATTAAGCTATCATTTACCTTATGTAAAATTCACTAAACGGAACACTATTGTTAATTCAAATTTCAAATCTGACTTGAACTCGGATAATAGTTAATTCACTTTGATTCTAATATGATAATCACACTTTAACGGCACTGATTAATAATCAAAATCACAAAACACAGCGATCTTTTGTCTGTCACTGCTTTTATATGTTTTTCGAGGTTCTGGTCAAGTCCGCACCACCAATTCCTTATTTTGTGGCGAGGCTTTTTTATTTATGTCCCGAACAATGCTTGAAAATGACGCTACTTTTTAGATCTAAAATTCGCGCTCATGATATCACAGTAGTTCCTCTCGGCGCAGTAAACAAATGTTATCGGAGTTTTTTGGTTGTTCGCCCCTTTTTATACATAAGGCTGTTCAAACTTTGATGTGTTAACTTACCAGATCCCCGTTTTTGCAACATAAGTTAATCGGAATGAATGCAATTTTCAAGTGGGCATGAATTCAATTCATTTATTTGAATAACTACACTTATTCAAAACTACGGAGATTTAGAAAAGTGACTATCACGGAATACACACGCATATCTGTTGAAATAATGAACTGTTCAACCGGAATTTACGTGTAATATTCGTATTTACTGCCTGATCCAAATATAAATGATATTTCAAAGTTTAAGCTTCGTTACAACTTCCATATTCAGTTCAACAATGAGCCTGGACTACCCATTACCTGCACATCTCCAGATGGTTCACATTGAGATTTATCATGTAGCTACTCATTAGTTTCTCGTCCTATATTGGTTATTGAATCTTGAAAGGTTTATGATATCCTTTACAACCAAACTTTTGTGAACTTATTGCAACCCTTTCGACCCCATCAGCTATGGTATCATATCACCCACGATGAAGCGAGTGTGAAACTAATTTTGTGTTTATTTCAAGAAATTCATTCAATATTTCCCACGATAGAATGTGTTATCGATGAAAAACAGAAAACATATGGCGAACCCCATTGGATTCTTATTACTTTGCTTTAGATATTTTAATTTTTCATAAAATTTTCTAAATATGATTTTTTTCTTAATATTGGAAATTACCTGTACATAACCCTTATTACAATACTTTGTCATAATAAAACATCAAAATTTTTATTATTTTTCCCTAATTTGCTTTTGAAAATTCAATAAATAAATAAGAGCAATAAAATCGTACTCAGGAGGTCAACATTATCCGACAAAGACTATAAAGTCGACATTTTGGTCAAATTCGTATATTTAATAATAAATGTAATTTGTTTATAGCAAATTACCAAATTTGGGGGTATACATTCGAAGATATTGACGATAAAATCGAACTCAGAATACCAAAAATTATCCGAAAACTACCCTAACGTGGGAGTTTTTGGTCGAATTCATCTATTTTATTAACAAAGAAATTGTTTATAACAAAAAATTGTTCGATCAAAAATGGTCAAATTTTGCATGTATTAGAAATTTTTATGTAATCTCAAAAATGAGCTTATTTAATTGTTTATTTATTGTTTATAAATGATATAAACAATTTGCGCAACTTTATTTGTGATCAACTTTTTTGTTTTTCTATCAAAATCGATCCTTTTCTCAAGGATTTATGGATCCAATACCCATTTGACTGCACTAAATTATAAATATGCGTTCAACAATGAAGGTCTGAACGAAAATCATAATTTCCTCTCAAGTGTTTATTGCTCGACCTTCTATAATGTCAGAATATAAAACGACTGACTTTTAATTTATTCCACAATAATCGCATAAAAACGTTATGTTTTGGTAAAGGTCGATTAAATTCTAAAACGTAATTGATTATTGATTTCGTAATAAAACTATTAGAAATAATATTTTTAAGCAACAAATAACATTAATACCAGAATCTTTTTATGTGTTTACTTCTGCTTATCAATAGGTTTTGGAAATGATTAACTCCCATAATTGGAACGTTTCAAATAAACTATAGAATCACGTCATTTGAACAATGGTTACGCAGTGGCGTAGTGTAAGTTTCTGCCGCATGGTGCGGCTATAGATGCCACATTTGCCACTCCTTTCGTATTCGCTAAGACAAAAAATGATTATTATAGATAAAATTTGCTAGAGCGAAAAAAGCGGATAATTCAAGAATATTCAATCTAAAAACATTTCTCCAAAATTTAAAATTCTTATAACAACGTGTTTCGAATTCTAACATTAATTATTGTTTACAAACAATATTATCGCTTTGAGAATATTACGCTTCGAGGAGTATACGAGTATAACGTTATTGGTTAAAAAGTCCTACCTTGTCTTAAGACAGTTATATAGGCATAGGAAATTAATAAGCTTTAACTTGAGGAAAAAACTTTGTGAATGTTTAGTGTTATCTATCCTTAACTACGGCTTAGTTTTGTATTTCCCTTGCTTGCTTCAAACTACTAAATATCGCCTTCAAAAAATCCAAAATTACTGTACTGTAGATTTGTTTTTGGTCTCCGTAGATATGACAGAGAATCAGCTAAAATCAACAATCTAGGCTGAATTAGGATCGAAAAAATTTGTCGAAATATCATATGAGCTCGTTGGTCTTTCGTGTACTTTCCACCTCCACTTCCCCGTACCTTAAAAGTAGACTAATATATAGAGAAAGTTTGCATGACCTCTTAGACTTGCCTGAATTTCGTCTTGCTTGGTCAAATAGATGTTCCACCTACAATGCAGTTAAAATAAACTTACATCAAAGCTACTGAACTTACAAAAAGAACAGTTGGCTATATATTGCAGTTTGTTGAGTATTTTTATTTATTATTGCATGAATCTATTTCTCTTCTGTGTAACAACCTTTAGGTTTTTTCCCTTTTTTTCTTGGTAGTTTAAAATTCGATAAGTAAGTTTGTACTTTCTTAAAAGTATTTCTCTTAATTTTATTTTTGTTAGAGGCTAAGTATGAGTAGAATAAGCTAAGCTTCGCCTCTTTCTTTTTTACATTGTATTTTCTTTTCACTTTGTACAAATTAAAGGCAATTTATTATTATTATTATAATTACCAAAGAGTGTATTTTTGTTGACGTCTATGTCACATCTTTTTGACCGACCCTGTATTGAGAAAAATTCTTATCCTAGACCTATTTTCGATAACAGTCCACGAAACGTTTACCGCAAAGGGAAAGTAGTACGTACTCACCTTGAGTGGTGCTTTCGTCCAGCGATCCCATCAGTGGTACGACGCCGGTATCGACTTTGATGCCGGGAATGACGCCTCGCTGTTTGAGCAGTTCGATGAAGGGCGTACCGTCGTCGGCCTTCTGGAAGACGGTCTCGTGAAAGAGGATGACGCCGCTGATGTAATCGCCCAGAGCCTTGTCGGTGGTAAACAACAACTGACGGTACTTCCTTCTGCCGTCGTTCGTGTTCTCGCTACCGATGTCTTGAAGACGCTTTCCCATCGTGCTGACGGATTCGTCGGCCGCCAAGATACCCTTACCTGGAGCCACTATGGCGTTCTATGGCAATATTGCGTAGTTCGTCTTGAAGGGCGGGTTCCGGATAGTTCCAATGGGTAGGCATAGCTTTGTAGATTATCGGAGTACTGCAAGAGAGACGATACGTATAGGGTGATGGTTCCACATTTTCACAAAATTCATTATTGCAAATTGCAAAAATTCCCTCATCATAATTGGACATTACGTGAGTACTCTAAACACGTGTATTACCTGGCATTTGTAGGTTGAGTGAGGTTAAGGATCTTTTCAAGGAGTCATTTCTAGAAATGTATGGTACTGTAATAATCCGACGGATTATTACTTTTTGTATTGAGGCCTTTGAATAATATTGATTTAAATTCAAATTGAAAATTTTATAAATTATTATACCTTGAACACGATATACCAGATAGACCTAGCGACGGTAATCTGAGTCCTCTTTCCTGTATCATTGGCCGGTCAGCCATGAACCATGCTTTACAAACGTAAGCACGGCACGAGGTCAATGGTACTTTTTTTTTCCCTGAGTCAGGAAAAGTTTACGTGGAGTTGAACAGAGCAATTCTTTCGCCTAGTTAGATTCCTATTGGCGGTTGTTATATTTCATGGGCTTGTTCTGATCCCGGAATTCGAAATTGAACATATTTTCTAAGCATTGAGCGTGGGATGGCCCCCGCTTCAATGAGTTCATAAAAACTAATTACTTTGAGGAAAAAAGACAGTTCTCAACCACCTACTGATAGTTCTCATACACCTAGTTGTTCGGGTAAGTCCAGCTTGCTATGTGTCCACAGGGTTGCTCCATTGTTGCATTAATTCAAGTCATATATTTTATTTAGGTTTTATACTAAAAATAATTGAGATATTCTTAATTTCTTTTTATTTTTGTTGAGACCTTGTCTCTATAAAGTGATGAAGTAATTTTCAAGTCAAGTCATGCATAATTTTAATCCAGGTTAATTTTTGTTCCAAAGATCATATTTTTTTGAAATCAATTAATATCCTGTTTGTCAAGATTTAGGCAAACTAAATTCCAGAAATGTATAGAGTTTAAAATTAATTTATCAATTTGTGTTCATATGAGTAAACATAGAAAGTATTTGAATTCAACCTACGTTCAATTTTGCTTTAAGTATTGTAAAAGAAAGGAACCCGGAGCTGTAGGTAGCTTGCGTAGGGGTAGTTTGGAGCATTGAATTGGCTCATAGTTAGAACTCAGTTGTATAGCAAATTAAACGTAGAATTTTGTGCAACAAGGGGTGTTCCCTGGGGCTGAAGCAGCGCTGGAATTGTGCGTGTCTTCCGCGTTTTGCGTAAAGTGTTTGTCCCTTTAAAGATCATTTTGGTGACAATTCCATATCATCCATAATTTAATCCGATGTAGAAATCGAGTGTTTAAAACATCTGTGCGTTTTTTCCTACAAGGGGTTCGAGAGAAAATTATGTTATTAAACCAACAGGGTGAGTGCATTTTGATTGCCAAAGAACAACTGTTATTTTGACTTCAACCTCTGAATCGACGATATAATATAATGTGGTTATTGAACCTTCAGACCATGTTCCGCCCGCCAATGTTTATTTTGTTAATTTATGGTTTTTTTCGACCATTTAGGCTATTTTGAATGTTCTATATAAATTCCGCTTATCGGAGATCACTTAGGTGATATGATTAAATTCATGTATCATTTCCATTTCTAAATTTTGTAGTAAATGTATATTCGTTTGCTGTGTGTAATGTATCAAATTTTGTTAACTTTTATTCAATATATATCTCATCATTTAATTTGATTAATGAGTTTAACTGGTACATCCTAATCACCTCTCAGCAGATACGACCTTCAGAATTGACGCTTGAATAGATATAAAGATATAAGTATAGGTTATTGTACGAGGTGGTCCCTTGGAAGGGATCACGGCCTCATAGTCAAAAACAGCTTCTAGGTGGGCTGAAATATACGCCTAGTGGTGGCAGCTTGAAAGAACCTTAAGGGTACATGGATCAACTAAGATCTCTGATACCCGAGCAGGTTCCAACAAACAGATCTTAATTCATATAACACGTGGATGAGGTATTAACGCTACCTGAAATAATACACAGCCGACTGTTAGAAGTTCAAGTGTTACAAGCAGTGAGATAGACTTTCAAGCCTATTCATTTATTCGGAAATATTAAATCTGGAGTAATCTCAGTCCAGATTTATTATTTATTATTATAAAACAATACGCTCGGCTGAACGTTACAAGTGGTGCCAGCTAAGGGATTGTAAATTTGGGTATCCACACATCAAATTCTACAAAAGAGAATTCACGCCGTTTTAGATAAAAAATAAGTTATTGAAATACGTTGTGTTATTCAAGCGTAAAACAATGATTACTGTGTAATGGAACTAAGTTGAAAGGTGATATAGGACAATAAACTGGCATTGTTGAATCCAAGTGAATTAGAATCGGGTTACATACGCGGAATCAGTTGCATACATGAACATCTTGAGTATTTACGCACGAAAGGAATTTTCGCAGCCAGCATATAGATCGTAGTAAATCTGAATTGTATAATCTATACTCTGCCATTGTGGAATGAATAACCATTCCGAGTTGAAGTCAAAGATAGGTGCTTTAGTTCTGCTTGATGATGTTTTCGCTTCACAGGAATTATTTTGTTGTTGTTGTATATTGAACTGAACTAACGATTCAGGTGAAAACATCGGAACCAGCTGTTCTAGGACCAGGAGAATAATTGTGTTATTGCAGTTTGATCATATAATTTTTTTTCAGCTAGTATAGTTACAGCCAGGACTGGAGTCCGAGTTTTGTGTTAAAAAAATTCGCGTATAGTATCCAGTTGATACGAATTATGTTGGTCCTAGGTAGAAACGAAGTAAAGCATATCTAACAAACAGGGCATGTTAGGAAATACTGATATAGCAAAAGGTTGTCATTTATAGTAGATTTTGGAATTCTATGTTTATATGTTTATGTTTTATTACTGCTTTTGAACTGGAACTGTTTTTAATTTAAACGGACTGTACCCATTATTTTCAATTCAGAACCCATGTTCGGGGTGGGGACGAGCGAGCGTTAGGCTGAGGTATTAATGGAGTTATGGGCACAGTAGACACTGTGTTTAGTGAGGGATACGGAATTGTTATCCCGGTGTACGGATTTAGAGTGGATAATCCCTGGGATGGAAGGGATACTCTATGGAACACCCCACGGATTTGGAAGGTCGATGACTAGGAAGAGCAAGCACCCGACGATAGTCCAGGCTTGATCTCTTCCTCGCATAGTATTCGCAAGCTTGCCTGGAGAGAAAAAATTTGCGTAACGCTATCCATCTAGGGGGTAGTTCGCGGGAATCTGCCGCAGCAGCGGGAAGCAGAGATTAGAGCCGTTATGACGCACGAAACTCTCCCCTGATTAGTCAATTGATGAGGTCACGTGGTCCCTTTAAATTGAAATTCAGGATTCCAGTAGATTCAGGTCAGGCGATTTAGCGCGCCATGAGATTGTATGAGGGCAATGACCTAACAGGCTGATGAGATTTAGAGGGTGCGTGCCGCAAAGTTTTATTTTATTAGAATCTCAAATAAAGCAGAACATAGGCGTTCATGATTCCATATTGGTAAGGTTAGTTACAGTAGGTAAGGTATAGGTTCGAGGTATTCGAACAGAATGTGTTTTTTTTGATTGTGTTCACCTACTAAAGATAAATTTGAATGGAATCATGGGATCTCGAATGATATAGAGATATTAGTAAATCTTTGCTCCCCTATACAGTGGGTAATCAGTCCCTGAATTTTAAGTGTACAACCTACATAAGTATACTTTTGTTGACGTCGGCTAAGGGAACTTAGGGAAATGCATCTTCCTGTTCCGGAGTGGTCCAGTACAGTGATTCCTCATTCCAGGTGTGGATGGTGTGCGAATGATGGTGGTAGAGTTATTCGCGCACTTCATCGAGATGCCAGGAGGTGCATCGAGTGCTAAGGACATTGGGTATGACGCGGGGCAATGTGTAGACCTTATCTAGTAATGCAGAAACAAGGATCGGCTCCGAATGGCCTAAGCATATCGATATCAAGATGTCCCATACTTCGAACAACGCGGAACCTGGCGACAGCCGGTCGTTGTGGAAGATCTCTACCCAGCATCTCAAAACTGGTTGTAGAGCATACATCTTCAAGGAGGTATTGGGCTGAATCGTAATATGCGTCCGATGCTGTGGAGAAAGGTCCACAATACCCGAGGTCAGTAAAGGTCATACCCAAGAGGGCTGTCAGCACAAGAGTGTCCAGTAGGGACAAAGAGGCCAGATTGGTTAGTTAGGGGTCTGGCATGAGGGCAAACTGTAAGTGGTTAGGCCAGGAAGGCCATGTAGGCCAATTGTGAATCTGGCAGGTAGAATTTGCCAGTAGGGGTAGTCGACCAGGATTTTGGGGTCGATACCAAAATGTGACGTACCAAGCGCAGGTACAGGGTTTGATTGTTTGGTAAGACCCATGAGTGATGTGGGCAGATAGGCCTCCTGCATGAGCAGCAAGACGCGTTGTCTTCAGTAAGGCCTGGAAATTGGTGGGAAGAAGTGCGCGGGGCGGGTCAGAGAATACCGCCCAGAGAATGAATGAGTCTATGGATCGAATGACGTCATAGCGGAGCCAAGTAGTTTATATGCAGTGTCAAGTTAGTTCTATTTTGTGAGTCTCGGCCTTGGTTCCCTATGAACAAAGTAAAGTCAGTAAACTCGGAACTTTTGACTCTTCAAGTCACCGCGTTCCGTTTCAATTTTTGTTTGTTTGTTGGAAAAGAAGAGCCCTCGAGCCTTATATCTAGTAAATTCAGTGAACAAAAGCTCTGACCCTCAGGTCATGAATGTAGAAAGATGCTGGGGTAAGTATGTAAGGACAAGCGGATGGCAGTCCAGAACGAGAGAGACGTTTCACCCATAGGAGGCGAGATATTAGAGGCGCTCATGAGTTAGAACAGTGCCCTCGAGCACTTGGTCCGGAAATGTTTTTGTTTCATTATGTTCGACACCCCCCTGTCCTTTTTATGGTAAACTATGCCATCGCTAACGAATATAGTTGGCGCAAAGAGAAGGGGAGGTGATCCGTATGAACAGGTTTTAAGTGATAGCCGTGTTCGGCAATCTATTTTCTGGTAGTTTTTTTTTTGTGTTGTCATTAGGTCAAAATACGACATTTTAGAACTTTTCACGGGAAGTCATTCATGCAGAGAGCAACAGCCGGATTATACATAATGTTTTTTTCTTTGTTTAATGTCGCATATGTATTTCGAATGTGGCATGTTGTATTACCTGCATGGATTTATTGTAATTTTTTTTTTCTCGCTTGCGAATCAGATTCCAGTGTAACATGCTAGATATTAAGTAGCTTTAGGGTAACCTCGCTTCTATGTTACGAGGAAGGAAGGCGAATTTAATTTGTTTTCATGTAAACCTCCCATAATGGAGGGAACTGTTGTTTTAATTTTTTTTTTGCGATTTGGAACCTTAGCTTCTTTTGCTCGGGAGTATTACAGCCGCAACAATGTGCGGGCTTGTAGTAGCTCTCCTTCTACGTACAATATACATGTCATCGCTTAGGGTTACATACTGGAACAATTTTTTGTTTGTTTGTGCGACATTGTGGGTTTTGGGACCCATCAGCATGTTACGGAACACCCGGTCCACAGTAATGGTTTTTTTTTGGAATTGATCGACACAGATAACGAAGGATCACCACGAACGAGTCCAGATCCAGGTTAATTGCGGGAACTAGTTTCACCAAAGATGGTTAAGTGTGGACATCGGTAGTAGTCAGAACTTAGTGAGGGCATTATAATTTCAGCGATGCAAGGTTTGAGATTTCCGTAGGAGGAGTACCAACCTTGGATACTTATGTTATGGTACGGAAAAGGAGAAGACCAGGAGAAGAGGATTCCAAGAGGAATTGAATGCAGGCCAGTAACCACGGAGGATTGGACCCGTGTGTTGAATGGAATGTTGATATGTGTTATGGTTTATTTGGCCGCTTGCCATGGAATACCCCTGAACCAGCTCCAGTCGACTACCTGCCGCCCATATGGTTGAAGCCGTCGCGTATACCGATGGAGAACCTCATGCCTCCCCTCGTATGCAAAATGACCGAGAATGCTAGTTACACTTGACTACTGCCGACGAGTCATACACATTTGACCGTTTGGTTGGAAGCAACGAACCCCCGTATCCAGCGACATCCTGAATTCGAACACCTAGTGTAAGTGCGGGTTAGTGATTCGCTCTCCGTTCGATCAGTGGCGTAGGTAGCAGAACTGTTTTGGACTTAATCATAGCGCTCAAGTGATGACTAAGTTTGTTAATTGTATCTATTGTATGTATTGCGAGGTTATATATACAGCGTGATCAGTTAAGGGCGGCTCTCGGCCATATCTCAGAAACTACTGGGAATAGAAATATGTGGAGAAAAATTGTATGATTAAAGTGACCGTGAGAAAATCCTGGAAATGATTTTTAAGTTCTGAATTCTGCCGCAAGGAGGCGCAATTGAAAATTAAATATTAAAATTCCAAATTTCTCCGGAAATTCTCAAATTAAGGTATATCTTTAGTAAAATCATTAGAAAGGTTAGACAATTTTATATCATTTTGATCTGAAGTTCATTGGCGTACCGACCTTGATAAGAGTAGGGGAAGCTATTGAAAGTATAATCAATCAAATCGATGTAGTTTATAAACTACTCATTCGATTTTAGTAAACTTAAGTTTATATGGGAGAAGAAAGTACGTACTTTCAACTGACGTATCTATTGGTACACGATAGTTCCTAATAAAATTGCTAGAGGGCGTAATTTGTAATGAGAACAGTTTTTTTGATTTTATCTCAAAAACTCAAATCATACGGTATAACTATGACATGATAATCGAAAATGAGATTAAATTTGCAACAAAAACCTGAAAATCGCACATCGATATCTTTTTCCGTTTCAAAGTTATAGTAAAAAATGTACGTTCGTGACACAGGAACCTGTTACCTCTAATTTAATTTCATCAGGAAAATTATGGGGAAATTGTTTTCGCTATTGCATTTTCCATATGATATAGGCAAATATCCACAATTTCAACTCTCGAGTGGATTCTTCATTGAGTTAGTAAGTCAATTGTGAAATTGGAGTCATTATTGCACAGGAGGTCATTAATTAAATCTAAAGAACTTGTCAAGTAAGCTCTTGGGTTTGTTCTGTTTACAGATAAATTCAGATAAGCAAAATCTAATATTGTTTATCATGATTTATTATACCTAACTATTTTAAAATGCCTTTCACAAATGAAGAAGCTTACAATATGTTGGCAGTTTTTTCAGTGTTTCGAAAATGCAACATTAGCATCCCGGTAATACAGTATCCTAATAGGAGACATTATCCCAAAAGAGTTTTCCTGCGTCTAGCTCGACGTCTGCAGTAGCACAGTTGCGGTCAACCACTTCCAACATTGCAAAGAAATCGAAGGGTAAGAGTTGAGGAAAATGTTTTAAATGTCTAAGCTTATGTACATAATGAGCTTCCTGCCTGAGTATCAGACCAATTTCGAGTGCATCCCTACCATATTGAACTTCATCAAGCCCCCTAAATACTGAAGATTTCGACAACGGATAACATTTTTGTAAAAATGTAAAAATATGGCTGCCCGAAATGAACAAATCTTATCACAAATTCTGTGGATCGATGTGGCACCTTCTGTGACTTATCTGAACAAACACAAGAGCTTACTTGACAAGTTCTTTTGATTTATTTCATGGCTTCCTGTCAAATAATGAAATATGGCTAACATGACTCCAAATTCACAAAACGCTACCAACGCAACGAAGAATCCACTAGTGTGTTAATAGTGTAGATATTTGCCTATATCGTTTGGAAAATGAAATAGCGGAAACAATTTCCCCATAATCCTTCTGATAAAATTAAATTAGAGGTAATAGGTTCATATGCCACGAACGTACATTTTCACTATAACTTTGAAACTAAAGAAGATATCGATGTGCGGTTTCCACTTTTTGTTTGCAAATTTAATCTTATTTCCGATTATCATGTCATAATTATACCGTACGATTCAAGTTTTTGAGATAAAATCAAATAAAGTGTTATTATTACAGACTACGCCCTCTAGCAACTTTATTAGTAACTATCGTGTACCAATAGATACAATAGATACTTCAGTTGAAAGTACGTACTTTCTTCTCCCATATGAACTCAAGTTTACTAAAATCGAATGAGCAGTTTAGAAACTACATCGATTTGATTGATTATACTTTCAATAGCTTCCCCCACTCTTATCAAGGTCGGTACGCCAATGAACTTTGGATCAAAATGATATAAAATTGTCTAACCTTTCTAATGATGTTAATAAAGATATACCTTAATTTCAGAATTTCCGGAGAAATTTGGAATTTTAATATTTAATTTTCAATTGCGCCCCCTTGCGGCAAAATTCAGAACTTAAAAATCATTTCCAGGATTTTCTCATGGTCACTTTAATCATACATTCTTTTTCCACATCTCTATTCCCAGTAGTTTCTGAGATATGGCCGAGAGCCGCCCTTAACTGATCACGCTGTATATATGGTATGTAGTTATATAGGGTTTATTATTTATTGGTTGTTTTTAGGGAACAGCGTTAATCGCTGTGCAATGCAAATTACAAAGTTCACATGAGCGGAGCTGCTGAAGCGCGCTCCGGTAGAGATGCCTGCACGTATCTAGGTAGGCGGATATGATCTGAAGGGTTTTAAAAACAATAAGCATTGAGCGTGAGATGGCCCCCCCTTCAATGAGTTCATAAAAACTAATTACTTTGAGGGAAAAAGAGAGTTCTCAACCACCTACTGATAGTTCTCATACACCTAGTTCTTCGGGTAAGTCCAGCTTGCTATGTGTCCACACGGTTGCTCCATTGTTGCATTAATTCAAGTCATATATTTTATTTAGATTTTATACTAAAAATAATTGAGATATTCTTAATTTCATTTTATTGTTGTTGAGACCATGTCTCTATAAAGTGATGAAGTAATTTTCAAGTCAAGTCATGTATAATTTTAATCCAGGTTAATTTTTGTTCCAAAGATCATATTTTTTTGAGATCAATTAATATCCTGTTTGTCAAGATTTGAGCAAACTAAATTCCAGAAATTCATAGAGTTTAAAATTAATTTATCAATTTGTGTTCATATGAGTAAACATAGAAAGTATTTGAATTCAACCTACGTTCAATTTTGCTTGTAGTATTGTAAAAGAAAGGAACCCGGAGCTGTAGGTAGCTTGCGTAGCGGTAGTTTGGAGCATTGAATTGGCTCATAGTTAGAACTCGGTTGTATAGCAAATTAAACGTAGAATTTTGTGCAACAAGGGATGTTCCCTGGGGCTGAAGCAGCGCTGGACTTGTGCGTGTCTCCCGCGTCTCGCGTAAAGTGTTTGTCCCATCAAAGATAATTTTGGTGACAATTCCATATCATCCATAATTTAATCCGATGTAGAAATCGAGTGTTTAAAACATTTGTGCGTTATTTCCTACAAGGGGTTCGAGAGAAAATTGTGTTATTAAACCAACAGGGTAAGTGTATTTTGATTGCCAAAGAACAACTGTTATTTTGACTTCAACCTCTGAATCGACGATATAAGATAATGTGGTTATTGAACCTTCAGACCATGCTCCGCCCGCCAATGTTTATTTTGTTAATTTATGTTTTTTTTTCGACCATTTAGGCTATTTTGAGTGTTCTGTATAAATTCCGCTTATTGGAGATCACTTAGGTGATATGATTAAATTCATGTATCATTTCCATTTCTAAATTTTGTAGTAATTGTATATTCGTTTGATGTGTGTAATGTATCAAATTTTGTTAACTTTTATTCAATATATATCTCATCATTTAATTTGATTAATGAGTTTAACTGGTACTTCCTAATCACCTCTCAGCAGATACGACCTTCAGAATTTACGCTTGAATAGATATAAAGATATAAGTATAGGTTATGGTACGAGTTGGGCCCTTGGAAGGGATCACGGCCTCATAGTCAAAAACAGCTTCTAGGTGGGCTGAAATATACGCCTACGGTGGCAGCTTAAAAGAACCTTAAGGGTACACGGATCAACTAAGATCTCTGATACCCGAACAGGTTCCAAAAAACAATTCTCACATAACACGACGAACATGATATAGTTGAGATCCTAGCAGACCAATTTTACCAAACCTCAAGTAATCAAAATTAAACGCCTGAATTCCATCAATATAAAAATAAAGAAGAATCGAATTACAACATAAAAGATGAACAAGTAGAAAGCCCCATTAACGAACCTATAACTATGGAGGAACTAGAAAATGCTTTAGCATGCTGCATTAATACTAGCCCCGGTCCAGACGACATCCCATTCTCCTCCCTGTCACATATGTCAGAGCGTGGCAAAAAATTTCTATTGAAAATATTTAACAGGATTTACATCAAAGATGAATTTCCTGACACACGGACCAAAGCTACAATTTTAACTATTCCAAAATCATGCAAACCAAAAAACCTTGCTTCTTCGTATCGCCCGATATCACTCACTTGTACCATGTGTAAGCTCGTAGAGAAAATCATCAATTTTAGATTGAAATGGCATCTAGAAAATAACAACTTACTATTCGCTGAACAAAGTGGTTTCCGTAAACACCGTTCCACAACAGACAACATAACCATACTCGAAAGTGAAGTCCAAGAAGCTTTCGCAAACAAACAGCACATGGTAGTAGTATTCTTCGACCTCGAGAAAGCCTACGATATGACTTGGCGTTTTGGCATAGTTAAGACTCTGAACAAATGGGGACTACAAGGAAACACATTAAATTTTGTAAGCAACTTCCTTAAAAACAGGAAGTTCAAAGTGGAATTGAACGGAATTTATTCACAAACAAGAACATTGGAAAATGGTACACCCCAAGGCTCAGTGTTGAGTGCAACTTTATTTCTAGTAGCAGTGAACGGTTTACACGAACACATTCCTAAACCGGTCAAGGCTAGTATGTTCGCAGATGACCTTGTTATATATGTAAAAAGCAAAAACTTAAGAAGCGTCATTAAAACCATCCAAATGGCTATAAATTCCCTACTCTCTTGGTGTAATGAATCTGGGTTCAAACTATCATCTCAGAAAACCAAATGCATGCACTTCTCAAAACGTACCACACACGAAATCCCTACTTTAAAAATCAACGACACTAATCTCCGATTTGTAGAATCAGTGAAATTTTTAGGAGTAGTGTTCGATAAGAGACTAACATGGAAGAATCATATAGAATACGTTAAAATATCATGCAATAAATCTATGAACCTGTTGAAAGTACTCTCTAGCTACAAATGGGGAGCAGACACCACCTCGCTACTACGAATTTATAGAGCCCTCATCCGATCAAAAATAGATTATGGATCAGTAGCATACTCCACAGCATCAAAAGATCTCTTGAAAAAACTTGATGTAATTCAATCAACAGCTTTGAGACTAGTCCTAGGAGCTTATAGAACCAGTCCAGTCCACAGTTAGCACTGTTTGGCAAACGAACCACCACTAGACATTAGAAGACAACAACTAACATTATAATATGTTGCAAACCTTTCGGCCAATACAAAAAATCCAAGCTATAACTATGCATTCTCAAATAGTTTCAAGACGATATACAGCACCAAAGAATATAAACAACTTCCGCTTTACGAAAGAGTAAAACGTGACTTGACCAATTTGAATATAGAAATTCCACAGGAAACCCTACAACTTACTAACACTCAAACAGCTCCCTGGACCCGCACATCTTTGAACATCAACACTGAACTGAATAAATACTCAAAAAAACAAACTCATCCGGCAATTCTAAGAAAACAATTCGAACAAATAAAAGAAAATTACATGCCCAGCAAGTTCGTATTCACCGATGCCTCTAAATCAAACGATGGAATAGGCTGTGCCATAGTGACGGGGATAGAAAACAACCACGTAAAGAAATATAAACTTCCCGATTACTGCTCCACAAACACGGGAGAACAATATGCACTATTAAAAGCTATAGAGATCATTTCAGACAGTCCAAACGAAAATATTACCCTTTGCTCTAACTCATTAAGTTCACTACAACTCCTTCAATACATGTATCCACCTGATCCAATAGTGCAGTCAATAAAAAATAAAATACAAGCAGTGAGTTCTCCAAATAAGACCATCTCTTTTATCTACACACCATCACACGTAGGTATAAAACTCAACGAGTTAGCAGACCAAAAAGCAAAAGAAGCTATCCATGATCCCGATGTAAGAGTAGATGTAATCCACGAGTTCGGGACCAGGATATCCGGTCTCCACATCCGGTCTAGCTGTGAATGTGCATACCATAGAGCTGAAAGTTATAGAGCTAACCCCAAGTCAAAACCATAGATCATTAAGCAGACCTGAGGTACAGACTGTTTCGTAGAGGTGGCACCACCAAGTGACAGCTGTCATGGCGACCATAAGGTCCAACTGTCATGGCTGACCTAAGGTACAGCTGTCATGGTGGACATAAGGACCAGCTGTCATGGCGACCATAAGAACCAGCTGTCATGGCGACCATAAGGACCAGCTGTCATGGCGACCATAAGAACCAGCTGTCATGGCGACCATAAGGACCAGCTGTCATGGCGACCATAAGGACCAGCTGTCATGGCAGACCTAAGGTACAGATTGCTTCGTAGAGATGTCGCCATCAAGTGACAGCTGTCATGGCGGACCTAAGGTACGGATTGCTTTGTAGAGATGTCGCCATCAAGTGACAGCTGTCATGGCGGACCTAAGGTACAGATTGCTTTGTAGAGATGTCGTCACCAAGTGACAGCTGTCATGGCGGACCTAAGGTACAGACTGCTTTGTGAAGATGTCGCCATCAAGTGACAGCTGTCATGGCGGACCTAAGGTACAGAATGCTTCGTGGAGATGGCGCCACCAAGTGACAGCTGTCATGGCGGACCTAAGGTACAGATTGATTCGTGAAGATGTCACCACCACGTGACAGCTGTCATGGCAACCCTTGGGTACAGGCTGCTTCATGGAGATGTCGCCACCACATGACAGCTGTCATGGCGGACCAAAGGTACAGGTTGCTCCGTGTAGGTGTCACCACCACGTGACAGCTGTCATGGTGAGCTAAAGGTACAGGCTGCTTCGTGGAGATGTCGCCACCACATGACAGCTGTCATGGCGAACCAAAGGTACAGGTTGCTTCGTGTAGGTGTCACCACCACGTGACAGCTGTCATGGTGAGCTAAAGGTACAGGCTGCTTCGTGTAGGTGTCACGTGACAGATGTCATGGCGGACCGAAGGTACAGGCTGCTTCGTGGAGGTGTCGCCACCAATTCGACTCGTCCGACTCATGCGACTCGTACGGTTTTGGAATCACATGATCTGTCACGCGGTGAGATATGGTGTCTGTCACTTCGACGGAGAGTGTCTGTCACAAGGTGTCATGGTGGCTATCACGTAACATAGAGCTGAAGGTTACAGAGCTAACCCAACTCAAAACCATAGAGCATCATGGTGGTGGAAAGAGTTGTCATGATGTCTGTCACGTGAGGTCTTCATCGAGGTGTCATGTCGCGTCTTGGAGGGTGTGACGTGGTGGATCCATGAAGCATCTGTCACGCGAACTGTCAAGACGGATCTATGAATGTCTTGATATGCAGAATGTTAATTTTATTGAATTGAAGATCCTACGATCATAGTTTACCAACGGTGATGACGTCACGGGAGGCATTCATTGTTTCAATCCGGCGACCATAGTTTACGAACGATGATGACGTCACTGCTTCGAACCGATGACAGTAACTGATTCAACCCGGCGACCATAGTTTACGAACGATGATGACGTCATCATCGTTCACGAACTATGATGGTCAGATGAGGAATGAAATGCGAGTAATAATAATGATACTCTATGTGTAAATGTGAATAGTTGGAGGTTATGATAAAGATATCCAGTAAGTTTGTAAATGTGTCATTACGCATATATCTTTTGAAGAATACACACGTATACTTTGAAAATTTGTGGAGAAAGTTCATGAACTAAGAAGAGACTTGAATTTTTACGAAGATAAAATAAAAGTTATAAGACTGTTGAATACATTTACAAGTGCAAAAAGTGAAGATAATGATGGGAGTGGGTATGTTAAAAACAAATTTCGTGATTCTAACCACAATTCTGAATGGTATTCTATACGCGAAAGTTCCCCAACACGTTGAGCGCATTTATATTTGTCTGAAGGATGTTGCAACCGATGGTGGTGGGGGGTGTAACCGTACCGAATGGATTCCGATGAATTTTAGAAAAATCAACGATAATCAATTAGAGGTATTCGCATTCAACATTCCTCAAGATAATCGTACCACCATACATTATAAACTTAAACTTTTATTCTTTGATCGGAGTGAGGGAGATATGGCTGAATGGCAATTGCTCCAACAATCATCATGTTTACCACATGTCATACAAAAGACAATATCAACACCATCCACACGTACATCATCCTCACTAGACGAAGAAATTTCTAAAATTTTCGCAATTTTGTATGCAATTTTATCTTCTTTATCAGTACTAATGTTGAAAATGTTTGTTAAATATGTAAAGAAGGCTATTTACCATGTAAATGAATGATTGTATGAAGATATAAGTGTTTTAATAAAACAAAAGGAATGATAATTATAATAATATATTGACATTATCATTTGCTAGTTCATAAGCTTTATTTTTGTGATTGATAACACATTCTATCAATGACTCGATGTTGATATCACTAATCAATTGTTCACCCCCCTCTTCCTCTGCGGCATGAATAATATTTCCTCTTGCATACCATTTCAAATGGCGGCGGAAATTCTGTTTCACTTCGTTACCAATATCGATAGCATGAGATATGTTAGACCATTTACGTATTAATCGCATTCCTCGATTTTGTAATTTTCTGTCGGCATCACGCCAACCATCCTCCTGTCGACGCATTAGGTACCATTCTGGTATCATATCATTCGATGTTCGATATAATCCTAAATAATATATATTATATAAATTTTATTATAAAAAACAAAGTAATTACCTAAATTTCGTCTCTTTCCGAAATTTATAGGAGGTGGAACAATATTTGGTGCAATGTTATTCCGTAAGGTGATAACATTCATTTGAATTTGTTGAGATAAGCGTTGAGATCGTTCTTTCGCAAGACATTCACGTTCCTCAGCTCTTTGACGTTCTTGTTGTTCATAGAATTTCTCGTACTCACAATATTTCATCATAATAAATTTCATTAACGAAAACAGTTCACGTAACTCGATGACTTTAGGAGTTCGCATTTGCATCAATAATGATTCGAAATCAATAGCATCTAGAACATAATATTTCTTTCGTGCATCAGTCTTATCACAAATTTCTAAATGGTGTATATGCGGGTTTTTCCTCAACAATCTTGTTATAACACCCTTTTTAGCATGATATTTTTTGCCGCGATAACCTAACAGTAGGGGTTCCGACACTTTGGCCCGCCTGATAGAGAGCCTTATCAGATGTAGGCAACCAGTAGCGCATGCGCGGTATGCCCGGACAGGTATCGGTAAGTATTGGTATTATCGGTCGGGTGGAGGGTGTGACCTCTAGGTGACCTTCTGCTAGGGATTTGTGGGATGTGACCTCTAGGGTGTGGTCGTCTCTGACCCCTAGGATGCGGTGTTCTGCTAGGGTTTGTGGTAATCAACCTGTATACAAGGTCTCACGAATCAGCTTGTAGGGTTGGGGTCATATACAAGGTCTCACAGCAGGGCGTGAGGGAGAATTTCAGCGTAAACATATTCTCTGACAAAAGATACGAGACAGTTGAGAGTCTGTGAATATTCACGAAAATAAACTATATTCTTAAAATAATTCAACTCGTCATTCTATAGTAACAATTGCGGTTAAATAAATCATATCTGTTTGAAACACCTATCCAATGCGTTAAATTATTATTAAAATGAAATAATTCAATTTATCGTTCTATCGCGGTTAAATGGATAAATCATATCTGTTTATGAAACATATCGCAAGACGGTAGCGCGTTAGAAGTCGCAAATATTTATATGATAATGTTAATATTTACCAGGCTCGGACCCAGGCATTTACCAGGCTCGGACCCCGACATTTGTTTCTCCACGCGGCCTCATAGTCCTAGGGTTTTGAAATAGTGTTGTTTGTACATGTCGTCAGTCACGTGATTTTTGAAAGAGACCGGGCATTCATCGGAGGTATCATGGGAGGGCTGCTGTTCCTTGAATGCATAGATGGAATGTTATATAGTATAGAAATGATATCTTCTACATTCCTCAAACGCGATGTTTATAAGGAAATTACTTTCAAAAAACGTTTATTCAAGCCGTCTATACCTTACTTGATTGCTATATTACAAAAGGCGATTTCAATCATCTTAAACATATATGGAAATTATTTTTAGTATACAAAATGGAATTGGGAGACTTCAATGGGGTATGGAATGTGGGGTTGTTTATGTATGACATTAGTCATGTGAATTTGAATGAAGCTGACGTGATCTCCAACGAGACAGGTGTGTATGTGAGGTTATACAGAGTGTGCAGGTATAATGATGTCTATCACGTAGGTCTTCAGCGAGGTATCTACCTTGCAGGAGCCTTCAATGAAATGTGGGGTTGTTTGTACAGGCCGTTAGTCGCAGGGTTTTGTCTGAGTTATAATGATATCGGTCGCGATGCATCGGCTGCTCCACAAATCTTCAATAAGGGCCATAACATCTAACATGCGATAGTTTACAAAAAATGCTGCTTCTCATAATAGCGATATTATGAAGCGTTTGCAGAAATAACTATTGAATCATCTAAGGACTTTTTGCTTGATTAGTACTAGCGAGTACAAAATTCGTTAAAATATTATAAGTATGCATCATTAGCTTACTTGTGCGATAAGGTTGTGCTAAATCATGTCCAACAGCATTGTATTCAACTTGGAATTATCGTAATGATGCGCACGATCCTTCAATGTTAAAGTAGTTTTATAAGTTATCCGAAAGTAATATGAATATATATAAAATGTTTTTCCAAAATTAGTTCCGAAGTAAACATAATTCGCTATAATATTCATTCATGTATGTTTCATAAATTATCCGATATAAATCAAATAAGTTTATGTCGCAGGTTGAACAATATTCACTATCACATTTTGCGGTAGAGCTACAGCTGGTTCGAGAGAGATAAGAAAGATACGCCGATCACCTTCAAACGCGATGAGAATACTTTATTTTAAATCACACATGTAGTATGTATATATTCGAATCATATTGATTGTAAATCGCATAATATGACCCGAAATCTAGCTGCTGCTGGGTGTAGCCCAATACCTATACAGAATCTAGACGAAGCGGTGTTACGCATCACGATGATTATTCGAACTGTCTGTACAGCTCGATTGCTATATAACAAAATACATTTTTAATCATCTTAAACATATAGATGTGCTAATATAATTTTTTCAGTATACAAAAATATACTAATAAAACATTTTTCATCGACACACATTTCTTCATAGTATGGTTAGTTTTTATAAAATTCAATCAATTTCAATGGGAAACATATATGCGAGGGAGTTTTATAGAGATCGAACTCATTTCCCCAACCACCCAAGAGGTAGAACTATGATGAGGAATAGATGTGGATAATAATCATATGAATATCTTCATAAGCGCTGATCTATACGACATTCAAACACATGCTTCATAAAAGTCTGAATATTGAGTAGAGCTATAGAATTTTCATAAGCGATCATTATCAACATTCAGACACTTGTTTAGCACGTGATTCAACAAGCTGACATCATCGTTCACGAACTATGATGGTTCGATGAGGACTCAAACATTGAACAGATGAATCTTTGAGGTTAAATATCTGCTGTAGAAATTACCCCACCTTTATTACCTTTTATTTGACAATATCGATATTTCCCATGTAACGAATTATTGCCTAAAGCTATTTTGTATGCAACATTGTTATCATTTGGGAGCCTACGAGAAATTTGGCTGGGGCTAAATGAATATGTTTGACTATTATTACCTGTAGATTTATTTGAGATTCTTCGAGTTTGAGATTGATAACCCACATGAAGAAAGAAGCTTCAACGAATTGATATCAATGAATATTCGCTATTCTGAATGTGACAACTTTATCGGCTTCAACACTCGAGATAAGAGAGAGAGAGAATATTTACCGCTGATGTAGGGAAAATCAATATGATGCCTACAAATTGGGGTGGGTGAGAACATCAGACTATAGCTTTATGTGTATCGAAATACATAAGGATTTTGACGAGTAAGTGGTGTTTTATTGAATTGAAGATCCGGCGATCATCGTTCACGAACGATGATGACGTCACTGCTTCAAGCCAATGACAGTAATTGATTCAATCCGGCGACCATCGTTCACGAACGATGATGACGTCACTGCTTCAAGCCAATGACAGTAACTGATTCAACCCGGCGACCATCGTTCACGAACGATGATGACGTCACTGCTTCAAGCCAATGACAGTAATTGATTCAATCCGGCGACCATCGTTCACGAACGATGATGATGTCACTGCTTCAAGCCAATGACAGTAACTGATTCAACCCGGCGACCATCGTTCACGAACGATGATGACGTCACTGCTTCAAGCCAATGACAGTAATTGATTCAATCCGGCGACCATCGTTCACGAACGATGATGACGTCACTGCTTCGAACCGATGACAGTAACTGATTCAATCCGGCGACCATAGTTTACGAACGATAATGACGTCATCATCGTTCACGAACTATGATGGACTAATGAGGAATAAAATGTGAATAATCATAATGTTTGTAATACATTCATGCACATGTTTTATCGCATGATTCAACACATGCTTTAGTATTCAGACACGTGTTTCAACATTCAGACACGTGTTTCAACATTCAGACACGTGTTTCAACATTCAGACACGTGTTTCAACATTCGGACAAGTGTTTCAACATTCAGACACGTGTTTCAACATTCAGACACGTGTTTCAGACACGTGTTTCAGACACGTGTTTCAACATTCAGACACGTGTTTCAGCATTCAGACACGTGTTTCAGACACGTGTTTCAGCATTCAGACACGTGTTTCAGCATTCAGACACGTGTTTCAGACACGTGTTTCAACATTCAGACACGTGTTTCAACATTCAGACACGTGTTTCAGCATTCAGACACGTGTTTCAGCATTCAGACACGTGTTTCAGACACGTGTTTCAGCATTCAGACACGTGTTTCAGCATTCAGACACTTGTTTCAGACACGTGTTTCAACATTCAGACACGTGTTTCAGCATTCAGGCACGTGTTTCAACATTCAGACCTATTTAACATGTATTTGATACCTGATTTTGAGAGAGAAGTGTAGAAGTACCTAACCGCGTGATCGGACATACACAATATAACATCATCATCTAGTATATAAACAAATGCCTATTAACATATGTTCCAGTATGATTTCGATTCGCCTTCAGGCATGATGAAGATTGTTAAGCAAAAAGACTCGTTGAGTATTATGAACTTAGGGTCAAGCAATGAGAATGTTGAACAACCACAACGTCACAGCTCTTTGCTGCCTAATACTCTACGAACAATAATCTGTGGTCCAAGTAATTGTGGGAAAACAAATGTGATGTTATCGCTATTGTTAGATGCTAACGGCCTGAAATTTGAAAACGTGTACATATATTCAAAGTCTTTACACCAACCAAAATACCAGTTACTAAAGGAGACATTGAAGAAAATTGAGGGGCTTGGATATTTTCCTTGTACCGAAAGTGATGAGGTCATAGACCCCACAGAAGCGAGGCCTAATTCAATCATAATATTCGATGACGTGATGTTTGAGAAACAGCAGAAAATTCGTGCTTATTTTTCAAGAGGGAGACACAACTCAATTGATAGTTTCTATCTTTGCCAGTCTTTTGCTAAATGTCCAAAACATGGATTGCGCGACAATGCCAATTGCTTGATTATTTTCAAACAGGATGAGCTCAATTTGAAACATATATTCACCGATCATGTGAGTACCGACATGTCACTCGAAAAATTCAAAGAGATATGTAGCGTATGTTGGAAAGATAAATATGGGTTCCTTATGATAAACAAAGACTGTGATATGAACAAAGGACGTTATCGCAAAGGTTTTGATAGTTATATATACATCTAACATGTATATATACTTTCATTTGAAATAGACAACCCGCTCAGCATGGACGTGGGTGTGAGTAACATGCTAAAGGAAAAACAACAATTGAAGAAAAAAAATTTGGGAGTTAGCAAACGTTGTGAGGAAAAAATATATGGCTGTGAAGTTGGGTAAAGCTGAAAATGATGAGATTCTAGATAATATGTTCAGGAATGTATCTAAACCCCTAGAGGAAATTGCGAGAAATGCTGAAATAATCAAACAAAATTCGTTGGTTAAACCTAAAAGTATTGTTTCTACAGCAACACAAATGGAGAACATACCAACCCCAAATATTGTAACTGAAGGTGAAGAATTCGTATATAACCCCCAAGATACTGAGGAGGATGTGTTTACACCCGAACCTACTATCGATCAGATTCGTGAAGAATTCAGAAAACATAAGAAAGATAATGCAGAGGCTACAGAGGAGTTTCTGCAACAATACCCCACATTAGCACGTTATTACTTGGAAGGATTCCTATTGGATGATGATGTCAAGAAATACGATGATAGAATGGGATTGCAATATAATTCAACTTTAGACAAATGGTTCATGGGTAATCAACCTATAGAAATTGATAGTGAGAGTAATATAATTATCAAGGGTACTCCGTTCAAAGGTACCACAGGACTGTATAATTTGATATTTTACAGAGATGTTCTACCTGATACTTACACTGTGGAAGATGGGAAAAATTACAGTCAAATGATGGAAATGACTAGTGGCCATAGACGTAATAACGATCCAGCTGATCGAATAAGATACACAGTAAAATACAAACATGTACTGAAACCTTTGATTAATTCCATGAAAAGACCCAGAGCCAAAACATACACTGGAAGTGCATATATCAAAAATGATATGCTTGAATATAACGAGAAACCTATCGAATATGTTTATTGGGATGACGTTAACGAAATGGTGAATAGACTGAGACTTCTTGTTGCATCCTCGCATGCCGGTAACCATAATCATCACAATGAGATAATCTCTATAATAGAAGAATTGATAGAGGCAGGGGTAATTGAACAAAAACCAGGTGTAAGACAAATTCATCACAGTTATAAAGATGGTTTCAATGGATAAGTTTGGCAGAGCCTCCTCTTCCATGTGGATATATGATACAAATGTATTTAATAATAATTTCAAACAAGTTCACGGACAAGGATTATTCCTAACGAGCGATGGAAGTTATGATATGGAAAATCGTAGATTGTGCAACGTAAAATCACCGAATGATGATGGAGATGTTGCAAATAAAGTATATGTTGATAAATTAACACACAAATTGAATCTGAAAACGGAAACCAGTCTTAAAGATACCTTCAATGTTAGGGTTGATAATTTGATCAAAGATATCAACAAGGATCTGGATATACATAACTTAACGAATGATAAGGTTATTCTCAACATTGATAAACATCTGATGAACATTCAGAATAAATATAATGAAATGGGAATCTATATAAAATCAGAGTATAAAACAATCAGTGATAGTGTAAGGGAAAACAGAAATGAATTGGAAGAGATCAATAACACATTTAACAGTATGAACATACGTCTAAATGACATTACTAGTAAAGTGGAGGCGTTAGAACGACGGATGACATCTGTGGAACCTTCTAAGAAGAGACCTTCATCATCCATAACATCAAAGCAGGCCTCTGTGAAACGTATATCTCCAAATCCTGTGAATATACCCAAAAATTAATTCTATACCAGATTTCCACATTGATAAGATGAGTGAAAACAAGTTGTTCATGAGCTTCATGAGCACAGAAGAAAGAACTTTTACCAGCGTCGAACATACATAAAAGGACTTCAATATAGGTGGAAGGGGTAGGAATATGCAATACGACTAGGACGATGAATCAAGAGTGAAGATTATAATATTTGAAACATATATTGTTAAGATTATACTTAAGTCTTTTGTATTGAGATAATTAATAAAAAAAATTTATTTTGAGATCTTTGGTCTTCCTCCCACCCCTCGTTAAATAACGGTGCAATCTTGAATTCTCATCAGTCTGTATGGAAGCGTGCGTGGGAGAAGTTGTTCTCAATACGCTTATAAACAAGCTCCCGTTTGAACTTCAAATCAATACCAGGGGCAAAATTAGAAGAACGGGTGAGGAGATTCAGGGTATCAATTCATTCGATAAAGCTTGCCGTCTACACGATATTTCATGCAATATAACACTTATAATTGTAGCCAGTTATATTTGGAATTGGTCGACTAACATTTATTAGTATATAAATAGATTGTTGATGAAGTTTTCATCAATCATGTCTCAGACGTTCACTATCACGGGTAAGAGCTCTCGTTTATCTGTAGATTTCCACCCACCTATAGAACTAGATCCTCATTCATATTATTCTATCGCACTTGTTGGCTTGCATACGTACAATAGCATTCCGAACATTGAAGAAGGTTTTAATAAATTTTATTATGAAGATGTGAAGGGTGAGGAAAAAGTAGTTACTATACCTACGGGGTCCTACGAGTTGACAGACATCGAAGATTTCATACAAAGTACAGTTTGTGGGATAGGAGTGAAGCAAGAAGAGCGTGACCGGAAATTATCAATAAAATCTAACAACAACACTCTACACACAGAGCTGAAGAGTGATTTTAAAGTGAATTTTATTCCTAAAGATAGTATAAGCGAACTGTTGGGATTCAGCAAAAAGAAATTGACATCTCGTGAACTACACGTATCTGATCGACCTATAAACATAATCAAAGTTCAAACTATACGCGTAGAGTGTAACTTAACCGCAGGAGCATATTATAACAATAAGATAGCTCATACGATATATGAGTTCTCACCTCTTGTACCACCTGGGTTTTCCATTGATATAGAGCCGAAGAATCTTATTTATCTACCGGTCATCAGCAAGACGTCCTTCGATAACATCACACTGAATATTCTAGATCAGAATTGGAAACCGGTAAATTTTCGTGGAGAAGAAATTATTATACGATTGGAATTGAAAAAGATCGCTAGGGATTATGGCTCACAACAATAAATATTAATCCAATACTCACCACCACTCATTATATGAAAGGAATTCAACTGAGAAGGTTGCAGTAGCCGTCACTTGAGAACATGGGTTTAGATTTTAGCAATAAAAGACATCTCCATAGTGGTCATCAGTCATTATCTACAACGAGCTCGAGGGAGAAGGTTGCTTCTGCATCACTGTCATTGAAGAAGGAGAAGGTTGCTTCTGCATCACTATCATTGGAAAATATAAATTTTTTGAAGTCCCTTGGTTACAATGTCGGAAAAACTTCAAATATTCAACGAGCCAAACTTCATTGAAGACATCATCCGGGAAGAAACTCATACCTACTATCCACATACAACATCTTTTGGCAACAGCGATGAAATTGAGATATTAATCAATCAACAAGATGTGTTGGTAGATTTGGCATCGTCTGCTTTATTCATCGAGGCAGAATTTCAGCCAGAAGCAAGTGGTGATGGTGAATGTAAACTAACGAATAATTTCGGAGCGTTTCTCTTCGAATATATTAGTTATGAATTGAATGGAAAAGAGATAGACAAAGTACGTGATCCTGGTATTGTCAGCACCATCAGAGCTTATCTAACATATGCCAAACATGAATCTATACCTCTAGCTATTTCTGGATGGTCATTTAAGGATGCATTGAGTTCAGTCTACAATAATAAAATCAATTTATGGATACCGTTGAATTTTCTACTAGGCCTATTCATTGACTATAACAAAGTCTTGAGTGGAAAACATAAGCTGCGCTTGATAAGGTCTCGAACCGATAACGATTGCTATACCAATAGCACAGGTACGAAGAGGGCTAAAATAAATGTGAAGACGATAGCATTAAAAGTGCGACATGTGTTTCCAAGTGATCAGGTTAAATTTCAAATGTTGGAGAATTTGAGTGCTGAGAAGCCTATTTTGATTCCATTTCGCAGCTGGGATCTGCATGAAAATCCGTTGATGAAGGAGAGCACTCGCGACATTTGGGCTGTTAAAACTTCAATGAATTTGGAACGTCCCAGATATGTGATTTTAGCTTTCCAAACTGATCGAAAAAATAATCCTGTTAAGCACAGTGCATATTTCGATAATATAAACTTGCTAAATGTAAAATTATACTTGAATTCAGAGTGTTATCCATATGAAGCAATGAAATTGAATTTCACCGACCAGCAATACGTGGAAGCATACCAGATGTACTATGATTTCCAGAAATCATTTTCAAATAAAATAATAAGCGAACCCATGTTGGATTATATAGCATTCAAGAATAGAGCAATTTTTGTGATTGACTGTTCAAAACAAAACGATGCTATAAAGTCATCAACAGTTGACGTCAAACTAGAGATGGAAAGTTTCCTGAATTTCCCCAAAAACACCAGGGCTTATTGCATCATCATTAACGATCGTATAATGGAGTATTCTCCAATTACAGGATCAGTTCGGAGTTTAGTGTGAAGAACCAGGTCATGAATCATAATGTTATTATTTTAATTCTAAATGTATTTTTCTAAATAAATGTTATTATTATTATTTTTGGTATTTTATTTATCTCACTTTCCCGCAAGACATCACAATAATGAACGAGCCGTTGGTAAAGTACAGTCCCTTGGATCAACCCATCAGGATTGTAATCTGAATTATAAATATCGCTTCAGAGTTAGAAACAAAAAAAAATTTGTGTTACTATCTAATTAATAAATATAAATATACTTTTGTTTTATTACCTGTTTGCATATAATGTTCCTCAAAAAGTGATTCAGATTATTATGTTATCTTTTCAATTATTATAATATGTAGTAGGTACCTAGTGGTTATAAGACAGTTTGCGGTAAATATTCTCTCTCTTATCTCGAGTGTTGAAGCCGATAAAGTTGTCACATTCAGAATAGCGAATATTCATTGATATCAATTCGTTGAAGCTTCTTTCTTCATGTGGGTTATCAATCTCAAACTCGAAGAATCTCAAATAAATCTACAGGTAATAATAGTCAAACATATTCATTTAGCCCCAGCCAAATTTCTCGTAGGCTCCCAAATGATAACAATGTTGCATACAAAATAGCTTTAGGCAATAATTCGTTACATGGGAAATATCGATATTGTCAAATAAAAGGTAATAAAGGTGGGGTAATTTCTACAGCAGATATTTAACCTCAAAGATTCATCTGTTCAATGTTTGAGTCCTCATCGAACCATCATAGTTCGTGAACGATGATGTCAGCTTGTTGAATCACGTGCTAAACAAGTGTCTGAATGTTGATAATGATCGCTTATGAAAATTCTATAGCTCTACTCAATATTCAGACTTTTATGAAGCATGTGTTTGAATGTCGTATAGATCAGCGCTTATGAAGATATTCATATGATTATTATCCACATCTATTCCTCATCATAGTTCTACCTCTTGGGTGGTTGGGGAAATGAGTTCGATCTCTATAAAACTCCCTCGCATATATGTTTCCCATTGAAATTGATTGAATTTTATAAAAACTAACCATACTATGAAGAAATGTGTGTCGATGAAAAATGTTTTATTAGTATATTTTTGTATACTGAAAAAATTATATTAGCACATCTATATGTTTAAGATGATTAAAAATGTATTTTGTTATATAGCAATCGAGCTGTACAGACAGTTCGAATAATCATCGTGATGCGTAACACCGCTTCGTCTAGATTCTGTATAGGTATTGGGCTACACCCAGCAGCAGCTAGATTTCGGGTCATATTATGCGATTTACAATCAATATGATTCGAATATATACATACTACATGTGTGATTTAAAATAAAGTATTCTCATCGCGTTTGAAGGTGATCGGCGTATCTTTCTTATCTCTCTCGAACCAGCTGTAGCTCTACCGCAAAATGTGATAGTGAATATTGTTCAACCTGCGACATAAACTTATTTGATTTATATCGGATAATTTATGAAACATACATGAATGAATATTATAGCGAATTATGTTTACTTCGGAACTAATTTTGGAAAAACATTTTATATATATTCATATTACTTTCGGATAACTTATAAAACTACTTTAACATTGAAGGATCGTGCGCATCATTACGATAATTCCAAGTTGAATACAATGCTGTTGGACATGATTTAGCACAACCTTATCGCACAAGTAAGCTAATGATGCATACTTATAATATTTTAACGAATTTTGTACTCGCTAGTACTAATCAAGCAAAAAGTCCTTAGATGATTCAATAGTTATTTCTGCAAACGCTTCATAATATCGCTATTATGAGAAGCAGCATTTTTTGTAAACTATCGCATGTTAGATGTTATGGCCCTTATTGAAGATTTGTGGAGCAGCCGATGCATCGCGACCGATATCATTATAACTCAGACAAAACCCTGCGACTAACGGCCTGTACAAACAACCCCACATTTCATTGAAGGCTCCTGCAAGGTAGATACCTCGCTGAAGACCTACGTGATAGACATCATTATACCTGCACACTCTGTATAACCTCACATACACACCTGTCTCGTTGGAGATCACGTCAGCTTCATTCAAATTCACATGACTAATGTCATACATAAACAACCCCACATTCCATACCCCATTGAAGTCTCCCAATTCCATTTTGTATACTAAAAATAATTTCCATATATGTTTAAGATGATTGAAATCGCCTTTTGTAATATAGCAATCAAGTAAGGTATAGACGGCTTGAATAAACGTTTTTTGAAAGTAATTTCCTTATAAACATCGCGTTTGAGGAATGTAGAAGATATCATTTCTATACTATATAACATTCCATCTATGCATTCAAGGAACAGCAGCCCTCCCATGATACCTCCGATGAATGCCCGGTCTCTTTCAAAAATCACGTGACTGACGACATGTACAAACAACACTATTTCAAAACCCTAGGACTATGAGGCCGCGTGGAGAAACAAATGTCGGGGTCCGAGCCTGGTAAATGCCTGGGTCCGAGCCTGGTAAATATTAACATTATCATATAAATATTTGCGACTTCTAACGCGCTACCGTCTTGCGATATGTTTCATAAACAGATATGATTTATCCATTTAACCGCGATAAATTGAATTATTTCATTTTAATAATAATTTAACACGTTGTGTTTCAAACAGATATGATTTACACGCAATTGTTACTATGGAATGATGAGTTGAATTAAGTTTATTTTCATTCACAGACTCTCGAATATCTCGTATCTTTTGTCAGAGAATATGTTTACGCTGAAATTCTCCCTCACGCCCTGCTGTGAGACCTTGTATATGACCCCAACCCTACAAGCTGATTCGTGAGACCTTGTATACAGGTTGATTACCACAAACCCTAGCAGAACACCGCATCCTAGGGGTCAGAGACGACCACACCCTAGAGGTCACATCCCACAAATCCCTAGCAGAAGGTCACCTAGAGGTCACACCCTCCACCCGACCGATAATACCAATACTTACCGATACCTGTCCGGGCATACCGCGCATGCGCTACTGGTTGCCTACATCTGATAAGGCTCTCTATCAGGCGGGCCAAAGTGTCGGAACCCCTACTCCTAACCAATCCAATAGATCTTCATTCATCAGAACGCGTTGGTTTAGTTGAATATTCCAAAATAAATAGTTTCTTTTATCGTTTCTTATATCGATCCCAAATTTTAGACACACTTCATTAACTGTTAACTTAATAAAATTGTTGGTGGACCATGTAGCCACATTTGAATCACGAACGCACGCTGCTAAGTTCATTTTTATAACTGAACATTTTCTGAAATCATTCTCTCTTACATACGTGAGAACGTGAACGTTAATAGTGAGGGTGGGGGGTAACTCTCCGTTTCGATGTCATTGCAAACGTTGATAACTGACTGATAACGTCACTAGTTGTTTCAATTTGTTTCATTTCCAGCAACCGACTACCATAGTTTACAAACTATGATCGTCGGATGTTTACATCACCACCTACCGTTTGAGAAATAAAATATCAAATATAATAATAATAATAACATTTATTGGGAAAGATACATTTTGATAGTACATCATTTAGAACTAAAATTATAACATTATGATTCATCACCTGGTTCTTCACACCAAATTCCGAACTGATCCTGTAATCGGAGAATACTCCATTATACGATCGTTAATGATGATGCAATAAGCCCTGGTGTTTTTGGGGAAATTCAGGAAACTTTCCATCTCTAGTTTGACGTCAACTGTTGATGACTTTATAGCATCGTTTTGTTTTGAACAGTCAATCACAAAAATTGCTCTATTCTTGAATGCTATATAATCTAACATGGGTTCGCTTATTATTTTATTTGAAAATGATTTCTGGAAATCATAGTACATCTGGTATGCTTCCACGTATTGCTGGTCGGTGAAATTCAATTTCATTGCTTCATATGGATAACACTCTGAATTCAAGTATAATTTAACATTTAGCAAGTTTATATTATCGAAATATGCACTGTGCTTAACAGGATTATTTTTTCGATCAGTTTGGAAAGCTAGAATCACATATCTGGGTCGTTCCAAATTCATTGAAGTTTTAACAGCCCAAATGTCACGAGTGCTCTCCTTCATCAACGGATTTTCATGCAGATCCCAACTACGGAATGGAATCAAAATAGGCTTCTCAGCACTCAAATTCCCCAACATTTGAAATTTAACTTGATCACTTGGAAACACATGTCGCACTTTTAATGCTATCGTCTTCACATTTATTTTAGCCGTTTTCGTGCCTGTGCTATTAGTATAGCAATCGTTATCGGTTCGAGACCTTATCAAGCGCAGCTTATGTTTTCCACTCAAAACTTTGTTATAGTCAATGAATAGGCCTAGTAGAAAATTCAACGGTATCCATAAATTGATTTTATTATTGTAGACTGAACTCAATACATCCTTAAATGACCATCCAGAAATAGCTAGAGGTATAGATTAATGTTTGGCATATGTTAGATAAGCTCTGATGGTGCTGACAATACCAGGATCACGTACTTTGTCTATCTCTTTTCCATTCAATTCATAACTGATATATTCGAAGAGAAACGCTCCGAAATTATTCGTTAGTTGCTTCTGGCTGGAATTCTGCCTCGATGAATAAAGCAGACGAGGCCAAATCTACCAACACATCTTGTTGATTGATTAATATCTCAATTTCATCGCTGTTGCCAAAAGATGTTGTGTGGGGATAGAAGGTATGAGTTTCTTCTCGGATGATGTCTTCATTGAAGTTTGGCTCGTTGAATATTTGAAGTTTTTCCGACATTGTAACCAAGGGACTTCAAAAAATTGATATTTTCCAATGATAGTGATGCAGAAGCAACCTTCTCCCTCGAGCTCGTTGTAGATAATGACTGATGACCACTATGGAGATGTCTTTTATTGCTGAAATCCAAACCCATGTTCTCAAGTGATGGCTACTGCAACCTTCTCAGTTGAATTCCTTTCATATAATGAGTGGTGGTGAGTATTGGATTATTATTTATTGTTGTGAGGTATAATCCCTAACGATCTTTTTCAATTCCAATCGTATAATAATTTCTTCTCCACGAAAATTTACCGGTTTCCAATTCTGATCTAAAATATTCAGCGTGATGTTATCGAAGGACGTCTTGCTGATGACCGGTAGATAAATAAGATTCTTCGGCTCTATATCAATGGAAAACCCAGGTGGTACAAGAGGTGAGAACTCATATATCGTATGAGCTATCTTATTGTTATAATATGCTCCTGCGGTTAAGTTACACTCAACACGTATTGTTTGAACTTTGATTATGTTTATAGGTCGATCAGATACGTGTAGTTCGCGAGATGTCAATTTCTTTTTGCTGAATCCCAACAGTTCGCTTATACTATCTTTAGGAATAAAATTCACTTCAAAATCACTCTTCAGCTCTGTGTGTAGAGTGTTGTTGTTAGATTTTATTGATAATTTCCGGTCACGTTCTTCTTGCTTCACTCCTATCCCACAAACTGCACTTTGTATGAAATCCTCGATGTCTGTCAACTCGTAGGACCCCGTAGGTATAGTTACTACTTCTTCCTCACCCTTCACATTTTTATAATAAAATTTATTAAAACCTTCTTCAATGTTCGGAATGCTATTGTACGTATGCAAGCCAACAAGTGCGATAGAATAATATGAATGAGGATCTAGTTCTATAGGTGGGTGGAAATCTACAGATAAGCGGGAGCTCTTACCCGTGATAGTGAACGTCTGAGACATGATTGATGCAAACTTTACCAACAATCTATTTATATACTAATAAATGCAGGGTTAATCGAGCACAACTGAAGAGTTAGAGAGGAAATCTAAACATAACTGACCACAATTATATGTGTTATATTGTTGAAAATTATCGTGATTGAATAATATCTTACACTTTTTGAAATAATCCACTAGTTCGCGAGGGGGGCGTAAATTGCCAAAACTATCATAATATAAAACTGTATCACCGACTTTATTAAACCCAACCCAGTGAGTGCCTCCATTGTCCGAGCTATCTAAATTAACTATTCCACGCTCGTTTTTCCATGGTCCGTTGGATGGCAGTTCATCACGCATAAACACTCCTCTAAAATGGGGAATTTTCAGAGCTTTTGCTAGTTTTCGTAGATCGAGATCGGTCAGAGGTCTTCTGGGTAGGTTTACTGACAGTTTTTTGGATGTTTATTTAAATATAGACCAAGACCTTTGCGATACTTTTTCAAATATAGACCAGATCCTTGTTTCCCCAAAGCTATAGCTTCCATTGTTTTATTATGTCTTTCCGTTTCCTCCAAGGTTTTCCGAGCTGCTTTGCTGTCGTTGACGGCCTTAGCGATGCCTGCATCACCCCCCGCCAATGCTCCAGCAGCTGATAAGCCGGCAAACAGAGGTATTAAAAATGGTAGAAATCCTCCAGTCTTTGGAATAGGAATTACTCTTGGTAACCGAAAATTTTTCCGACCACCTGCTTTTTTGAATTGTTTTCGTGCAACTTTCAACGCTGTTTGGGATGTTTTCTTCAGATTGGATGAGTCAAACTTATTCTTCATAACTTTTCTCACCCCTTCGACAATTGCACTTCCGAACCCAACCTTCTTTCTCATACCCATTCCCAATTCCCTCTTTGCCTTCATAATTTTATTTACACCGAAAGCGGCAATCCTTTTTTCCAAATTTTGTGTCTTTAGATTTGACACGTTGCCAAGCAGCGTTCTCTAATATTTTATCCGCCTCGTGACGTCCTTCCAAACTAGCGTTTCGCAGATATGAAATATCGTGTTGGCGGCAAGCTTTATCGAGTGGATTGATACCTGAATCTCCTCTTCTCAACCGTTCTTCTAATTTTGTACCGGGACCACAGAATTGATAACCAGGAATATGAAGTTCAAACGGGAGCTTATTTATAAGCGTATTGAGAACACCTTCTCCTACGTACGCTTCCATACAGACTGATGAAAATTCAAGATTGCACCGTTATTTAACGAGGGGAGGGAGAAAGACCAAAGATCTCAAAATAATATTTTTTATTAATTTCAAAATTTTCTCAATACAAAAGACTTAAGTATAATCTTAACAATATATGTTTCAAATATTATAATCTTCACTCTTGATTCACCCTCATATTCACGGAATTTTGTTCTATTATAATAACCATACCCTCGAGTCAATAATATTCCAGCTATTTGTTTGTTCCTAATAATCTCCAAATGGTTAATGATGGATTCATTGTATAATAACCATACCCTCGAGTCAATAATATTCCAGCTAATTGTTTGTTCCTAATAATCTCCAAATGGTCAATGATGGATTCATTGAACGAGATCCGAATTATTGATCCAACTGTTGTGATTATTATCTAGACCCAACCATTTCACATACTGTTGACCCCTCCTCTTTCGTAATATTTTTTCGACTAAATACACATCGGGTTGTTTTGTTTTCTGTAATTCTTCCTCGTAGAAACAGCCGCTGATTGGTGCGTTGGTCATATCTTCTAGTAGATATGTGACCGGGTTGGTAATTTTTACTTTGATGATTTTAAATAATTCCGTACTCCAATTGGGTCAAATCCCTTCTCAAAAATATGTTTAGCCTTACTTATCCGTACCACATCTCCAACGTTGTATTTGTGAGGCAGAGCTAACTTGATGTGTGAGTAGGATCGCTTCAATATCTCGCTCTCAATCTGTTTCGTCACTTTTATTGGAGCCATATTTATAGTACTATGTTTACGTTTATTATATTTTTCTGTGGTTTCTCAAGCATATCAAGCCATTTGTATTTCCCGCTAAGACTGAAATGTTTGTAGAGCGATTCCTTTAACGTTCGAATGACACGTTCAGCAATGACTGCTTTTTTCACACTATACGTATTATAATGATTGATATTATGTTTCTTCATTAGATCGTTAAAGTGTTTATTGAAGAATTCTTTTCCCTGATCGCTTTGCAGATTCCTAGGCTTACGATGTCCTTGTAGCAATATAGAACTGACCGCTTTCCGAACCTCTTCGGCTGATTTCGTTTTCAGCGGGCGTGCCCATAGAAATTTCGAGAAACAATCGATCATAATCAAAATGTATTTGAATCCTCTATTTTCACGAGCGTAATTACCCATTTCTGCCAGATCCATTTGCCACAAATCATCCAAACCTCTTATGATTGTTCTGCGTCGTTTGAAATTCTTCCTACTCGGCTTATGAAGCTCATGCACAACTTGTTCTCTACTCATCTTATCAATGTGGAAATCTAGTGTAGAATTAATTTTTTGGGTATATTCACAGGATTTGGAGATATACGTTTCACAGAGCCCTGCTTTGTTGTTGTGGATGATGAGGGTCTCTTCTTAGAAGGTTCCACAGATGTCATCCGTCGTTCTAACGCCTCCACTTTACTAGTAATGTCATTTAGACGCATGTTCACACTGTTAAATGTGTTATTGATCTCTTTCAATTCATTTCTGTTTTCCCTCACACCATCACTGATTGTTTTATACTCTGATTTTATATAGATCCCCATTCCATTATATTTATTCTGAATGTCCATCAGATGTTTATCAATGTTGAGAATAACCTTCTCATTCGTTAAGTTATGTTCATCCAGATCCTTGTTGATATCTTTGATCAAATTATCAACCCTAACATTGAAGGTATCTTTAAGACTGGTTTCCGTTTTCAGATTCAGTTTGTGTGTTAATTTATCAACATATACTTTATTTGCAACATCTCCATCATCATTCGGTGATTTTACGTTGCACAATCTACGATTTTCCATATCATAACTTCCATCGCTCGTTAGGAATAATCCTTGTCCGTGAACTTGTTTGAAATTATTATTAAATACATTTGTATCATATATCCACATGGAAGAGGAGGCTCTGCCAAACTTATCCATTGAAACCATCTTTATAACTGTGATGAATTTGTCTTACACCTGGTTTTTGTTCAATTACCCCTGCCTCTATCAATTCTTCTATTATAGAGATTATCTCATTGTGATGATTATGGCTACCTGCATGCGAGGATGCAACAAGAAGTCTCAGTCTATCCACAATTTCGTTAACGTCATCCCAATAAACATATTCGATAGGTTTCTCGTTATATTCAAACATATAATTTTTGATATATGCACTTCCAGTGTATGTTTTGGCTCTGGGTTTTTTCATGGAATTAATCAAAGGTTTCAGTACATTTTTGTATTTTACAATGTTTCTTATTCGATCAGCTGGATCGTTATTACGTCTATGGGCACTAGTCATTTCCATCATTTGACTGTAATTTTTCCCATCTTCCACAGTGTAAGTATCAGGTAGAACATCTCTGTAAAATATCAAATTATACAGTCCTGTGGTACCCTTGAACGGAGTACCCTTGATAATTATATTACTCTCACTATCAATTTCTATAGGTTGATTACCCATGAACCATTTGTCTAAAGTTGAATTATATTGCAATCCCATTCTATCATCGTATTTCTTGACATCATCATCCAATAGGAATCCTTCCAAGTAATAACGTGCTAATGTGGGGTATTGTTGCAGAAACTCCTCTGTAGCCTCTGCATTATCTTTCTTATGTTTTCTGAATTCTTCACGAATCTGATCGATAGTAGGTTCGAGGGTAAACACATCCTCCTCAGTATTTTGGGGGTTATATACGAACTCTTCCCCTTCAGTTACAATATTTGGGATTGGTATGTTCTCCATTTGTGTTGCTGTAGAAACAATACTTTTAGGTTTAACCAACGAATTTTGTTTGATTATTTCAGCATTTTTCGCAATTTCCTCCAGAGGTTTAGATACATTCCTGAACATATTATCTAGAATCTCATCATTTTCAGCTTTACCCAATTTCACAGCCATATATTTTTTCCTCACAACGTTTGCCAACTCCCAAATTTTTTTCTTCAATTGTTGTTTTTATTCAAGCATGTTACTCACACTCACGTCCATGCTGAGCGGGTTGTCTATTTCAAATGAAAGTATATATACATGTTAGATGTATATATAACTATCAAAACCTTTGCGATAACGTCCTTTGTTCATATCACAGTCTTTGTTTATCATAAGGAATCTATATTTATCTTTCCAACATACGCTACATATCTCTTTGAATTTTTCGAAGTGACATGTCGGTACTTACATGATCGGTGAATATATGTTTCAAATTGAGCTCATCCTGTTTGAAAATAATCAAGCAATTGGCATTGTCGCGCAATCCATGTTTTGGACATTTAGCAAAAGACTGGCAAACATAGAAACTATCAATTGAGTTGTGTCTCCCTCTTGAAAAATAAGCACGAATTTTCTCCTGTTTCTCAAACATCACGTCATCGAATATTATGATTGGATTAGGCCTCGCTTCTGTGGGGTCTATGACCTCATCACTTTCGAAACAAGGAAAATATCCAAGCCCCTCAATTTTCTTCAATGTCTCCTTTAGTAACTGGTATTTTGGTTGGTGTAAAGACTTTGAATATATGTACACGTTTTCAAATTTCAGACCGTTTGCATTTAACAATAGAGATAACATCACATTTGTTTTCCCACAATTACTTGGACCACAGATTATTGTTCGTAGAGTATTAGACAGCAAAGAGCTGTGACGTTGTGGTTGTTCAACATTCTCATTGCTTGACCCTAAGTTCATAATACTCAACGAGTCTTTCTGCTTAACAATCTTCATCATGCCTGAAGGCGAATCGAAATCATACTGGAACATATGTTAATAAGCATTTGTTTATATACTAGATGATGATGTTATATTGTGTATGTCTGATCACGCGGTTAGGTGCTTCTACGCTTCTGTCAAAATCAGGTATCAAATACATGTTAAATAGGTATGAATGCTGAAACACGTGTCTGAATGTTGAAACACGTGTCTGAATGTTGAAACACGTGTCTGAAACACGTGTCTGAATGCTGAAACACGTGTCTGAATGTTGGAACACGTGTCTGAATGTTGAAACACGTGTCTGAATGTTGAAACACGTGTCTGAAACACGTGACTGAATGTTGAAACACGTGTCTGAATGTTGAAACACGTGTCTGAAACACGTGTCTGAATGCTGAAACAAGTGTCTGAATGTTGAAACACGTGTCTGAAACACGTGACTGAATGTTGAAACACGTGTCTGAATGTTGGAACACGTGTCTGAAACACGTGTCTAAATGTTGAAACACGTGTCTAAAACACGTGTCTGAATGCTGAAACACGTGTCTGAATGTTGAAACACGTGTCTGAATGTTGAAACACTTGTCTGAATGTTAAAGCATGTGTTGAATCATGCGAAAAAACATGTGCATGAATGTAATACAATCATTATGATTATTCACATTTTATTCCTCATTAGCCCATCATAGTTCGTGAACGATGATGACGTCATCATCGTTCGTAAACTATGGTCGCCGGGTTGAATCAGTTACTGTCATTGGCTTGAAGCAGTGACGTCATCATCGTTCGTAAACTATGGTCGCCGGGTTTAATCAGTTACTGTCATCGGTTCGAAGCAGTGACGTCATCATCGTTCGTAAACTATGGTCGCCGGATTGAAACAATGAATGCCTCCCGTGACGTCATCACCGTTGGTAAACTATGATCGTAGGATCTTCAATTCAATAAAATTAACATTCTGCATATCAAGACTTTTCATTTGATACCTATAAAGCTATGGTTGACATTCATAGATCCGTCTTGACAGTTCGCGTGACAGATGCTTCATGGATCCACCACGTCACACCCTCCAAGACGCGACATGGCACCTCGATGAAGACCTCACGTGACAGACATCATGACAACTCTTTCCACCACCATGATGCTCTATGGTTTTGAGTTGGGTTAGCTCTGTAACCTTCAGCTCTATGTTACGTGATAGCCACCATGACACCTTGTGACAGACACTCTCCGTCGAAGTGACAGACACCATATCTCACCGCGTGACAGATCATGTGATTCCAAAACCGTACGAGTCGCATGAGTCGGACGAGTCGAATTGGTGGCGACACCTCCACGAAGCAGCCTGTACCTTTAGCTCACCATGACAGCTGTCACGTGGTGGTGACACCTACACGAAGCAACCTGTACCTTTGGTTCGCCATGACAGCTGTCATGTGGTGGCGACATCTCCATGAAGCAGCCTGTACCTTTAGCTCACCATGACAGCTGTCACGTGGTGGTGACACCTACACGGAGCAACCTGTACCTTTGGTCCGCCATGACAGCTGTCATGTGGTGGCGACATCTCCATGAAGCAGCCTGTACCCAAGGGTCGCCATGACAGCTGTCACGTGGTGGTGACATCTTCACGAATCAATCTGTACCTTAGGTCCGCCATGACAGCTGTCACTTGGTGGCGCCATCTCCACGAAGCATTCTGTACCTTCAATGACAGCTGTCACGTGGTGGTGACATCTCCATGAAGCAGCCTGTACCTTTGGACCAAAGGTACAAATTGCTTCCTAGAGGTGGCGGAGCCCCCTCCAGGAAGCAGTCTGTACCTTAGGTCCGCCATGACAGCTGTCACTTGGTGACGACATCTCTACAAAGCAATCTGTACCTTAGGTCCGCCATGACAGCTGTCACTTGATGGCGACATCTTCACAAAGCAGTCTGTACCTTAGGTCCGCCATGACAGCTGTCACTTGGTGACGACATCTCTACAAAGCAATCTGTACCTTAGGTCCGCCATGACAGCTGTCACTTGATGGCGACATCTCTACTAAGCAATCTGTACCTTAGGTCCGCCATGACAGCTGTCACTTGATGGCGACATCTCTACGAAGCAATCTGTACCTTAGGTCTGCCATGACAGCTGGTCCTTATGGTCGCCATGACAGCTGGTTCTTATGGTCGCCATGACAGCTGGTCCTTATGGTCGCCATGACAGCTGGTTCTTATGGTCGCCATGACAGCTGGTCCTTATGGTCGCCATGACAGCTGGTCCTTATGTCCACCATGACAGCTGTACCTTAGGTCAGCCATGACAGTTGGACCTTATGGTCGCCATGACAGCTGTCACTTGGTGGTGCCACCTCTACGAAACAGTCTGTACCTCAGGTCTGCTTAATGCTCTATGGTTTTGACTTGGGGTTAGCTCTATAACTTTCAGCTCTATGGTATGCACATTCACAGCTAGACCGGATGTGGAGACCGGATATCCTGGTCCCGAACTCGTGGATTACATCTACTTATAAGTCTTAATTTATACACCCACCGAGACATCAAGGCGACCATCAAAGCTAAGGTAACAGAATCGTGGATCTCAAACTGGACAAACATCCCCTCCAAGTTAAAAGAAATCAAAAAGCCAGGAGATCTCTTCACCTCAAACACGACAAAATCAAGTAATCATATCCCGATTACGCATCGGTCACACTAGGTTAACTCACGAATACCTCCTCAAAAAACCAATCCCCCATTTTGTGAAGAGTGCGAAGTTCATATCACAGTGAAACACTTAATTATCGAGTGCCGGAAATTCAAAAGTGAAAGATTAAAATGTAATGTTGCCCTATCTTTGAGTGAAGCCATAGGAAACTCTTCAAAGGACATGACTAACGTCATCGAATTCCTAAAAGCTACTGATCTATTCAAATCAATATAACTCATCTATACTCTGTACCTAAATGTAATCACGTAACCAAGATCAAACCAGATGCTGCTAATAGCCTAGATGTTGAAGCGGCTTTACTTAATAAATAATTTAAAAAAAAATATAAATATATTAAGTTTGTTTCCCCCAATTCATTTTACAGCCTTCTACATTTTAGGTACGTGTGACAAACAATTTTTTTGGGAAAAGTTCTCCAAACTTTTCACAAACAGATACTCTTCGCATAAGTTGAAAGATAATGAATTAAATTATTTATTGCTTTATATTTACACAACTAAATAATCAAATTAATAATTTTTTCAAGAATATGTAGAAAAATAAATTTTACGTTACTAGGAATCGAAACCGAGCCTACTGAGTGGAAGCAACTGTCTTAGTTCCGAGATTACAAGGCAGTTTCTTATAAACTGTTACTGTACGGTATAAATTTAAATTTATTCCAGTAATTGTTTTTGTTGTTGAACGATTTTGTTGAAATGTGGGCGAAAGCGCAATTTTTAATTTACTGTAAAAGTTTTGAATCGATTCAATATTTACTTTGGGAGTAATTTCAACACGATTTCCCTGAAAAACAATATTAGGGTTTGTCAACGAACAGCAAACGATTTCTTGTCAAAATTTGAATATGATAGGGCTTATCGTTTTTGACTAATCATGTACAGGATGAACCAAATTAGATGTTCTTATCTCCATTAATATTCGCGCTAGAAAAAACCTACCGCGCATCTTCGAGCTCTTTTTTTGAGACACATTTGGGGGTGTCTATGAATATTGGCTCGTGTCATTTGTTTAGGCTTCGAGATGACCCTACAGAAAATAGTCTGATAATAGATAATAGTAAATATCATGAGCGGATGCTTCATCCTGTTGAAAGCAGACACGTTTTCATTCATTCAGCGCCATATCGTCGAGTGCAACTTCAAATTTGTTTTGTAGTATCTCTAAATATCTTTTTGCGTTCAAATTAGTCAAACATATTTGTTTCCCAATAGTGCACAGCGAAAATTGAAACTGAGTTCCAGATGAGGGAAGCATATTCCAGTTTTGGTCTAACCAATGAATTGAATAGTGTTTGTAGTACCTATAAATTGTTGAAATATTTGGAATGCCTAAGTACAAACCCTAAAGTTCTATTAGCTTTAGCACACATCACTTATATGAAGATTAAAAGTGAACTGATGATCCTATAAATCAACTAAGTCTTTGACTGTAGTACCACGAGAAATGATTACTGAATCTAAAAGATAATCGAAGTAAATAGGATGGACTTTACGACTGAAGCTAACAACACAACATTTACTAATATTTAGACTCAATTTATTGTTGGTGCACCATTCAAAAGTATTGTCCAGATCATTTGTAGTGCATAGCAGTCATCTATGGCCTTTATTTCTAAAAATATTCTCAAATCATCAGCAAGGAACAGTAGAGGACTAAGGTTTGAGCCTTGTGGCACACCGGACTTGGCGATAAATGAATTTGATCTTTGACCGTAATACTGCACTAACTGCGATCTATTGATGAGGTATGAGAAGAAACCCTACTAAGGAGGTACTAAATCCAATGGATTTGAGCTTGCCTAGAAGAATAGTGTGATCAAGTTTATCAAAGGCCTTCGGAAAATCTGTATATAATACGTCAACCTGTCCTTGGTTGTCAAGAACAGTAGCAGTATACGTGTTCAAACAAGTAAGATTCGTAACCGTAGATCTCCTTTGGTCAAATCCATGTTGGTATGGTGATATCATATGTAACAAAGTACTATAAATGCGTTGATACAAACACATCTCAAAGACCTTAGATAAGTTAGACAATATCGCAATTGGACGATAATTTATTAGATTTTAAACTGAGATTGAACAAAATCTGTAGTGTGACAACAAACAGAAGCGCAATCTTTTATTAAGAAGCTTGGTATTTGATCATGTCCAGAGGTGTATTTATTCTTAAGGGTTTTAATAGCAGTTACAATTTCTGATTGACTTATCGATGCAATATTTAAAAATGATGAGTTGATGTTGGTCAAATCTGGAATATTACTGAAATCGTTATTGTTATTGGGTTCAGAGTATACACTGAATGTACCAAGTGCTTCAACAATTTCTTTGGAATCATTTAATAGTGTTTCATTAAAACGCAAAGAACCAGGAGTTCTAGTCGTGCCTTTTCCAGCAAACTCCAAAAACTTTTTTTATCACAAGTGATGGAGTTACCGATTTTCTCTAAATAGAGATTATAAGATTCCTTTATTCTCAGTTGCTTGAAATCTTCAAGATTCTGACGAGCTTATGTTTTAAGTACCTAGTTCTAGCATTATTTTTATGTTTCATTAGATCGATAGTAGACTTATCAAACCATGGTGGATAGACACGTTTTTTATTTTGAAATAATGGTACATTTACATCAAATACAGAGTATACCATATCGTTGATATCAACAAAAAATCCTCCTTTCAACGAAATCACAGCCTGCTATGTTTTCTATTTAAAAAAATGCAAGTTTGTGTTATGAATTGAAAATGGAGAGCGCTAAAAAAATTCCGCCCACGCCAATGGATTGCGCGCAAAAAAGTGCCCACCTGATGTTTTATTTACATGGCGATAGCTTCAGCATTGAACATGTTACAAAGCATTGTTGAAATCCTGAAAAATCGACTATTTGGCAACAGCTCCTAAACAATTGACACTAGTCGAAATTTATAGGCGCCCCGAAATTTGTCAGTGTAGAGTATAATAAATTAGCAGGAAATGAATCAGTTCAATCAGTCGTCGCTTTTTCAAGTTCCCGACCTCGGTCTCATCGACAACTTTCGGGATGCATTTCAGAGGACGATGGAGCGTGAATATCCTACATGAGATTGAAAAATTAAACGGGACACCACAAGCGGAATTTGGGTGGTTATCACACGAGTAATGACTGGCGCTAGCAATTTAAATAATGAAGGTTACAAGAAGGGATATCATTGAGATGAGTTTTTTCTGGGTGTTGGAAGAATGTTCGACATTTTCGGGTCTCTTATTAAGAAAATTGGGAATGCTGAACCAAGCAATACGACTTAATAATATCATTAATAATGATTCTTGACCCAGGTATGAGTTATATATAAATTCTCGGAAAATAGGTCACACTAACACATATCCTTATTATTTTCGTCTTTACGTACGTCTCGGTCTCACGACCATCATCAGAAGGCATATTATGCCTGAAACGGGATATCTTAAAACTAATTGTATCAGCACTAAGTGTCCTTATCGCACCAATTTCAATTAAAAATGCCCACGTCGCCGAAATGAACATTAATGTTTCAAGTATATGAATATGTATCAAGAATCTATTGCTTAACAACTTTCAAGCAATGTTTTAATACGACTGAAACCAAAAAATATAACGCTCAAGTATCCACTTTTGAACCAGATGTTAAAGATTTTATGAAGTAATAGAAAAAGGTTGTCAGGTCTTATTAGCAATATTGCTATTTGAGCAGTCTACCTGAAATATACTTTTAACATTATAAAGAAGCATGTAGTAATTTGCAAGGGTTTTAATTGATTAAATTAGTATAAATCTGACTTAATGATTGCACGTCCGCTCTATAGTTTACAGACTTGGAGTCACGATTTGTGTGAATCATCTCCAAAATAATAATTGGTTTCTTTACTTAAAATATTAACATTTTTGTAATCGAAATGATGGTTATAATCAAAACAATGTTTAGCAAGGGCGGTGGAATTTTGTTTATTGTACTATACTTATCGCCATACATTCTTTTTTGCAAATATTGTTCAGAGATTGCTGTATAAGTCCCATCGGAATCTAAACAATTTAATTTGTATACTGTGTGGGTTTGTTTATCTTTGAAAATGAAGATATTAAAGGGTTTAGATTTGAAAAATATTTACCAACACAGTTAATAGGTTTATGTGCAACATTTATATTATACTTGTAAGGAATGAATCCTTAGTATAATCAAACTTAGTGCTCTATTGTAAAATCAGGTCGGTAAGTCAGACCTCTAATTATATGATTAAGACAATTAATTGACACAGTGCACATGTCATAAGAAATCAAGAATATAATACTTTTTAAAACTAATCCAGAAGAACAACGTGAATAGCAACTTTGAATGTTGTTTCTTCTATATTCTAGGTAAGAGTAGTGATTAGTTCAAGCTGTTATACTGTTATTTTTTATACAAAATAATAAAAACTTCTATATTGTAGAGAAACAATTCAGTGTTATTCATGAAAGAAAACCCTCTCCAAATATAAACCCACAACTATTAATCAACATTATAAAACAACATTCAAAGTTGCTATTCACGTTGTTCTTCTGGATTAGTTTTAAAAAGTATTATATTCTTCTTCTCAAAACAAAATTGGTCTAATGTCACATCTTGGTCCCGCAAAAAAGCCATTTGAAATAATTTCTATAGATACAATAGGTGGATTCGGTGGTTCACGATCCACAAAGAAATATTTGCATCTTTTAGTAGATCATTTCACAAGATTTGCTTACATATTAACATCAAAAACACAAAATGCAAATGATTTCATTAAGTTGACAGAAAATGTTATTAAAGGACATAATATAGAGATAATCCTAACAGATCAATATCCAGGAATAAATTCCAAAAATTTCAAAGAATTTTTAGAAAAAAGGAAAATTGCTATGATTTTTACAGCAGTTAACGCACCATTCTCAAATGGTTTAAACGAAAGACTTAATCAAACTTTAGTGAATAAAATTAGATGTGCAATAAATGAAGGAAATAAAAGACATGCATGGACAAATATAGCACATAATTGTGTAGAAAAATACAATGAGACTGAACACACGGTAACAGGATTCAGTCCAAAATATTTATTATCAGGTGAAGATACCTCAACATTACCAAATGAATTAAGAAAAATCAAAGATGATAATAATAACCTTGAAAATAATAGAACAATTGCGTTACAGAACAGTATTAAGTACCATGAATATAATAAAAAATTATACGATAAGAACAGAAAAAATCATGATTTTAAAGTCGGCGACTTAGTATATGTTGAGAATGGAAACCGACTGAATCGAAGAAAATTAGATGAACTAAGAGTTGGTCCATATAAAATTTTAAATAAGTTATCAAACTCGATGTACGAAAATGACATAGGACACAAAAAATCAGAATCAAACTTATTTCATATCTCTAAACTCATTCCAACTCCTAATGAACCAACTGTAAAAGATGCTTGAGACGTCCAGCCATAGCTTCTTATGAACTTGTACCAAAATTTTTTAACAAAATTTTATCTTAGGGAGGGAGATGTAAGGAATGAATCCTTAGTATAATCAAACTTAGTGCTCTATTGTAAAATCAGGTCGGTAAGTCAGACCTCTAATTATATGATTAAGACAATTAATTGACACAGTGCACATGTCATAAGAAATCAAGAATATAACACTTTTTAAAACTAATCCAGAAGAACAACGTGAATAGCAACTTTGATTGTTGTTTCTTCTATATTCTAGGTAAGAGTAGTAATTAGTTCAAGCTGTTATACTGTTATTTTTTATATAAAATAATAAAAACTTCTATATTCTAGAGAAACAATTCAGTGTTATTCATGAAAGAAAACCCTCTCCAAATATAAACCCACAACTATTAATCAACATTATATACTTTTTCGAGCATGTCTTGATTTTCGCCGAGGTCTCCGGAATGTATGGTTACTTTATAAAATTATCTGTATTACCGTTTATGTTCTTTATATGACTTTCCATTACATATTTTATTCATTTTTTCTTTAATGATGGGGTTTTTGGTAGTCATTCATTTCAAGTATTTTACGAACAATTTTCAAATTTTTGGGTTGGTCCTCTGGGTGGGACAATCTGAAAGCGCGACCTGTAGGCTGTTTATAACACATTTTTATAACTTCTTGGTGCAACTGAATTAAATGAAGATATGGTTGAGATCAAACCAAGAAGTTTTTATTTTTCCATCTGCATCATGCCTAATGTACATATCTAGTACATTTATGTTTTTGTTCACTTCTATTTCACAAGTAATTTGAAGTTTACAGTGGAAATTGTTAAATTTATCAATCATGTACTGAATTTTATGATTGGGAACACACATAAGGCAAACATCTACATAACGTTTGAAGAATACGGGTTGAAAACTTAACGAATTTTTTACAGATTCCTCCAGGCATTCCATAACTAGGTTAGCAATAGTAGATCCCAGTGCTCTTCCGCATATTTGTCCAAAATAATGCTCACCGTATTGAAAATAAGTGCATTCTGAACAAAACTTTATTGCATCTATAAATTCAGATTGATCTAGAAGAAGGTGTGTGGTTTTTGATCTCTGTCCAACGTTTTTTGATGCTAATACTCAAGGCCAAAACGACTGGTATATTTGTAATTAAAGAAACAACGTCCAAGGAAATTAATAGATGATCTACGGGTACGGATTGAATTTTTATAAACTCATTAAATACCATGAGTCCTTCACATTAAATTCATTTTTTCCTATTATATTATTGCTCCAACATTATTTACAATGAGTCTTAAAGGAACATCACTTTTATGTAGTTGTAGAAGCTGATAGATGTAAAGTGCTTGCATAAATGGCAAATTGATTTATTTTTCAAATCAGTAGGGATTATCATATTTTTGTACCATTTATTTATTAATTTATTCATGTCATTTTGTACTAATAATGTAGGGTCAGATTTTGATTTTTTATATGTTGTTCCATCATTTAATAGATTTCCTATTTTGTTTTCGTAGCCATTTCTATGCATTATGACTGTTTTATTACATTTATCCGAGTTCAAAACTAATATTTGAGGGTTAGCATCTAAGAACTCTTTAGTCTTTTTTGTGTAACAATTGAAGCGATTTTTTGCTATGCCTATTTCTGCTTTTTATTTGTGTATGTTACAAATTTTATTTCTAATTTAATTTTTTTTTTCTAAATTTTTATTCCTAATTCCGCATTCGAAATTAGCAATTATATTGTAGATAGCCAATTTTTCATCATCAGGCCGGAATTACTTGAAACACTTCATTAAACTATTTATCTTTTTTGATTGAATGGCTTTTATTTAGTTGAATTTTTGATCGAAATTGTTCTGTTGGTTTCGAAAGAATCGGGTGATAAAGTTGGTATAAAAATTCAGATAACAGGATTGTTTAACACGCTTAATTTTGTTTTCAATCTCTGCTGACTTTTATAAGAAAATTGCTAAGCAGTTTGGGGTCATTAGAAACACAAAAGGTTGATAGAATCGGCCATTACATAATGAAAGTCCATTCTAAACATAAATAAAATAACGAAAGTTCCATTTCACTAGTTTAATAAATAAATGTAACTATACTAACACCGTACCTTCTACAAAATTTGAATAGACCATTTACTTTGTGATATTCTAGTCTCACAGATAAAACAAGCAATTTTACTTTGTTAAATATCACTTTATTTAAAAGAACGATGATTGCAATATCGAACATTTCATTATCAAAACATGCATTGAGAAAACACTGAAACATCATAGTATTTACATGAAATTTACAATGGACTGAATCGATTCTAGGAATTAATGGTACACATAGCTACTAAGGGGATCAAACTGTCCGTAACTACATTCTAAGGATTATATTAGGTGGAATTTAACAGTGTGAACAAAGTGGAGTATCCTAAATCTAGTTGCTCGTTAATTAGATTGTTTGAAGGATTATAGTGCTTGAATTGTTCTATCGATTCTAATAGATTAAGTTTTTGTACCCTTTGTAATAGTTTGTAAAGTATTTAGGTTTTCTAATAGAGGAAAACTGTGTTGGGTTTCTATAAAATGGTTTAAAAAATTTGAATTACTTTTATTTAATTGAAATGATTTTAAATGTTCCTTATATCTAGCTTCAAACGATCTACCTGATTGACCAATGTATAGGGCATTACATTCCTCACAAAAGTTAACTTTTTTAAACTCCTTGTTATATTGTTATTTGATCCGTTGCACGGACTATAAAATACTTATTATAAGTAATTATACAGGGTGTAAATAAATAACTGCGAAAAAATTCAGAGGGTGATTCCTTGTTGAAAAATAAGGTGGGTCTTCCATATAAAAAAAATCATTTGACCCCCTAATGTTAAGATACAGCCCTTTAAATGGGGAGCCAAAAAAGTAGTTTTTTATTTTTATCTTCTAAATCCAAAAAGTTACAAAAATAAAATTGAGCACACATCATTTGCTATTAAGAAGGCATCCAATAACTGAGTTGCTGGTTTTTCACTATGTTTGTAAGGGGTAGAAATAACCACCCCTAAAACTTGTTTTTCACTAAACTTTTTCTCTTTTGCCAATTTAAGGTAGCTTGTTTCATTCTGAACAAAAAAGGTCTCTTGTAATTTTTTCGAAAAATTGAAGATTTCTGAGAAAAAAAAATTTACTTACAAGTACATGGCACGATTCTCATAGTGTGAAATTTTAATTAAACTTTGATTTACCCAGTAGGCGGCTGTCATGTTGACATATTTTGTTAAGACAACTAAATTATTTCTAGTATGTGCAATAATAAGTTGAAATCATTGTTAATTGTCTTACACTGTTATCATTTTGAGGCCCTATTGTAAAGAATTTCAGTAAAACAGAAGTGTACACAAATGCAGAATTGACAGATATGCTATTTAATGGAACTCAAACTGCACTTAAAATAATGTAACAATTAAATATTATTCTTGAATTAAAAATTAATAGAGATCATTTGAGATGTTCGAAATGACCCCCTTCAGCCATTACACACGCGTCTAGATGGCAACGCATTGATCCTCGTATCCGGTGGAACATTTCTGGGGTATCTTGAATAACCCTACATGGAACAATTATGCGGTTTTGTAGATCTTCCAGGTTTCGAACAGGAGTCTTGCATACCAAAGTTTTTAAATGCCCCCAAACAGAAAAATCCAGAGGATTTAAGTCCGGGGATCGAGGTGGCCAAAACTGAGGCCCACCTCGACCTATCCAGCGATTTGGATAGACTTCATTCAAAACCTCACGTGCTTTTACACTAAAATGGGCAGGGGCCCCATCGTGCATAAACCACATTTCCATTCTCTCACGTTAAGGAATATCATAGATAGATAGATAGATCTGTATTTAATTAGGTATCCTAATATATATATAAAATATACTCATAATAATAATAACATAATACTGCATAACTATAAATGAGTAAATAAGTATGAACACGTACAGTACATAGTTCCAATATTAGATCTATGAAAAAAAAAACAAACTGTCAATGTAAATAAAACTAAAAAAGAAAATACTAATCAACATAATATGTATAAATATATAACAAAGACTAGTTGATTATAAATTGATAAGACAAAAATTGTTAACTTCTTTGGTTTTTTATGAGAGATTTGATATTTCTTTTTGAAGCAGAGAGAGTGAAACTGTTTTTCATTGCAAAAGGTAATTGATTAAACTCCTGAAAACCCTTGGAAAACAGAGAACTCATGGTGCTCTTGCGTTTTGTTCTAGAGATATGAAAATCATCACAATTTCTAGTTAGGTACGGATGGACATCTCGTCGAAAAACCAAAAACATTTGGAAATAAGATGGAGCTAGATTATTCAGAATTTTGAAGATAAAAACCATAGCGAGGTAGTAAATTCTCTGCGAGACAGTGAACCATTGTAACGTATTAGACATACAAACAATAGATGTATATCGATTCACTTTTTAAATGATTCTCATACCACGATTTTGCAGTTTCTGCTGCAGATTTACTTTATTTAGGTCCTACGAAAATAATACTGATGCACAGTAATCAAAATGTGGTTGTATTATTTTGTTGTACACCGTTATTTTAGTTTCCATTGATAGCGTTTGTGAAATTCTAGAAAAGAAGAATAATTTCTTCCATTATTTTTTTGAAAATATACTCAAAATGATTGTCAAACGACAGAACGTTATCTAAGTGGAAACCTAAATATTTGAATGTTGACACTATTTCAATTCTTTCATTATTTATGATCAAATTTATATTATTGATATTTAGAGCTTTATATTTGTGTTTAGATGTTAAAATCATTCCTTTAGTTTTCGGAACATTAAGTTTGAGTTTATTCAACGATAAATAATCTTGAACTTCTTCCAACATTGAATTCATTTTTTTCAATTGCTTCATCTAAATTTTTATCATTACGTGCTAATAACGTGTCATCAACAAAAAGATTGATAAATTCAGTCAATGAATAGTTCGATATCATTTAAATATAAAATGAAAAGTAAAGGGTCTATGTTACTTCCTTGAGGAACTCCCACAGTAATAGACACTTCTGGCGATACATACCCCTTGAAACGAACTCTTTGACAACGACTACTGAGATAGTTATTCAGCCAGTGATATACCTTACCCTCTATTCCATAGGTTGATAATTTTTTTAATAATATTTTACGATCAATGGTCTCAAAAGCTCTTTTTAAATCAAGTAAAACACTCACAACATATTTGTCATTGTCCATCTCTTTTTTTAATTTACAAAGCGTTAGTTGTAGAGATGATTCACAGGAATAGTTTTTTCTAAAGCCCGATTGGTTATTTATCAAAATTTCATTAGTTACGATGTGATCCATTAATTGTTGATATACAGCTAATTTCAGGATTTTTTCCAATGGAGGCAGTGTATTAACCGGTCTAAATTCAGAGGCATTAACGGTAATAACTATTTTCTGAATGGGAATGATGGTACTCGTTTTGAGTGCATCGGGTATGATACCAGTTTCAAGTGAAGAATTGACTACGTTCCGAATAATATGACCAATTGTTTCAAAAATATTTTTTAGCATTTTGGCATTAAGAATTTCATGAACCGATATCTTAGAATCCAAGGTTTCAACTATTTTTCTCAATTCAGTCAACGTTAGTAATCGGAATCTATCCATTAAGGGATACATATTATAATTTGTGTTAGACCAAACTCTCGGGGAATTAAAACTTTCTATGATTTCCTTTATACTTTCAATGAAATAGTGATTGAAATGCACAGCTATGATTTCATTATCTTCTATCATTATTTGGTTATTGCCATCTTTAAACATAACAACATTTGGATAATCCTCAATTTTTGTATTAATTATATTCTTCAAAGTTTTCCACATTTGTTTGGGATTGTTCCTATATCCATCTATTTTATCGATATAATATTGTTGTTTTTTAGATTCCATCAGATTGACCACATCGTTTCTAATTTTTTTGAAGGCTTCCCATTTGATCTCTTTCTCACCCATACAGCAAGATTTGAATAGTTTATAAGCTCTGTCCCGATCTCTCATTATATCATACATCTCATTGTCAAACCATGGTAGTTTAGATTTATATCGACAGTTAACCAAAGGGGCAACTCGATTCATCACATTTTCATAGTTCACAAAGAGTTCCTGGTATAATACATTTACATCGCCAGAATCGAGATTCCAATCATGCATCATTAAATTTATTTTTATGGTATCAATATTTTTTGAACATAAATTTCTGTATTCCCATTATACTTATGATTATCATCAGTATTGTATATATTAATTGAAAGAATAGAATGATCTGTGATTTTTGCAAAAATCATGTACTCTCACTGAAATATCATTTTGATTTGATAATACATAGTCCACTAGTGTCGCACTTGATATTGTCACACGCGTTGATTGTGTCACATGTTGAGAAATGCCGTAGGTTGCAAATAGAGTTGTTATTTTATGTTTGTAAAAGCTGTCTGATAAGAGGTTAATATTAAAGTCCCCCACTAGTATACAACGGTGATTAGTGGTAAACAAACTGTCACAAATTTCATCCAGGTGCTCCATAAATTTAGCGTCTGAACTTGATGGTGAGTGATATAAGCATCCAATTAACCATACGGAAGATATTAAATTAACTCTCAAAATACGGGACCAATAGTTTCCTTCTAATACAAATGATTTGAAATAAGAAAAACTTATGTTATTTTTCACATAAAGTACACACACTTCCTGTGTGTCTGCTTGTAGAGTTACACCTAATACATTTATAGTTTTCAATTTTAATTTCAGAATCCTCAATGTCGCCCGTTGTTCTTGTTTCACTTAATAGAATTATTTTAGGATTATAGCCTATCAAAGTCTCCCGAATTTCATCAATGTTCATCACAATACTCTGAGCATTGAGGTAAATAATGTCTGAATTCATTAGTATATTAGGATGACATACTAGTTTTTTTTCGTTCTCTTTTTTGTTTACAATAGTTGGTTTATTGTTGATATATTTTATTGTTTTAGTTTCATCACCCTTATTTATGATTTTTTGCAGATCCGATTTGATTTTTCGGTAATATTCCCTTCTTCTCTCAGAAATAAACTGTATGAATTCCCATCTAATCTAGGCGGCAGAAAATGTGGGCCAACTAACTGATTCCCAATATGCCCTAGCCACACATTTAAAGAAAATTGTTCTTGGTGGTGAGCTTCTATTATAGCGTGAGGGTTTTCTTCGGCCCATATGTCGTTATTATGATAATTAATAATCGCCTCTCTAGAAAACTTAGCCTCATCTGTAAATAAGACCTTCTCCAGAAATGCACAGTTTTGTCTAATCACTTCCAGCATCCAAGTGGAAAATACTAGACGATTCGGAAAATCCCGCGGTAATAGAGCCTGGACTCGTTGTATGTGATAAGGATATAAGAGCTGTTCCTTTAAGATGGCATATACCGTCATATGGTTAACATGTAACAGCAAACCAATCTTCCTGGTACTAATGTCAGGTTGCTCGTCGACTAAATTAAGTACTGCTTCTTCTAATGCTGGTGTTCTAATTTCGCGTCGGCGACCACAATCATGTTTCATCGTTTTGAAGGTACCATGTTCTCGTAGTCTTTGATGAAGCCGTACAAATAGACTGTGATGGGGTCGACGCGATGGTGATACATTTCTGAATATCTTCTTGACGCTTTTAAGAAATTTCCATTAGATAGCCCGTGAACGAAATGCATATCTGTCAATTCTGCATTTGTGTACACTTCCATTTTACTGGAATTCTTTACATAGGGACCTCAAAATGATAACAGTGTAAGACAATTAACAATGATTTTAACTTATTATTGCACATACTAAAAATAATTTAGTTGTCTTAACAAAATAAGTCAACATGACAGCCGCCTACTAGGTAAATCAAAGTTTAATTAAAATTTCACACTATGAGAATCGTGCCAAGTACTTGTAAGTAAATTATTTTTTTTCTCAGAAATCTTCAATTTTTCGAAAAAATTACAAGAGACCTTTTTTGTTCAGAATGAAACAAGCTACCTCAAATGAGTTTTTAATTGGCAATATACACATAAGAGAAAAAGTTAAGTGAAAAACAAGTTTTAGGGGTGGTTATTTCTACCCCTTACAAACAGTGGAAAACCAGCCTTCTTAATAGCAAATAAAGTGTGCTTAATTTTATTTTTGTATCTTTTTGGATTTAGAAGATAAAAATAAAAAACTACTTTTTTGGCGCCCCATTTAAAGGGCTGGTATCTTAACATACGGGGGTCAAATGATTTTTTTTATATGAAAGACCCACCTTATTTTTCAACAAGGAATCACCCCCTGAATTTTTTCGCAGTCATTTATTTACACCCTGTATATTAAGGATTCGTACAGAGTTTATATTAATTATTACTTGCACAGAAATTCCGTAGATGCAATTATATATACTATCCTCTTGACAGGCTGACTTTATTAGTTCCCAATCTTCACAGTAGGTACGAGGTTGCTAGATTGTGCAAGTTGTAGCCTGATATCTTACACGTCCCCTTTCAAGTGTCGATCTCAAAATCTTTGAGACGTTCAGGAACTCTAATCATCCTTCCTCTGAGTGTCTTCTTAGGACTGGAACTATGCTGGACTGATTCTGTCGATTTGTGAGGCGAAGGGATAGACCCTTCAATTGATGTTCTAGGAGTGGGACGCACTCTCTTAGGAGTGTCCGCTAAGCGCGGTGAAAGTTCAACTTCTCTTAAGTGTGTACGATTTCTCCTGTACATGTCCCCTTGATCTGTTTTTACAAGGTAGCTGTCTGGTGCAGGATCCGCTTCCAAAATGGTACCCGGTATCCAACTTCTTTTATTTTCTTGAACTGTCACGGGTTGTCCGATATGAAGGTCGCTAAGAGATTTCTTCCCCACATCATAATACTTAGCCTATTTAGCTTTTTTCTTTTAACATGTCAGCTGTTTTTCTTGTCTCAAATAGTGATTTTAATCAGCTTCGACTTTGTGGCATTGTTGTCTTGAACTTCCGTCCACTTAGCATTTCACAAGGTGCTGTAGATAGGTCGGATTTTGGGATCGAGTTATAATCCATAACAATAAGGTATGGATGCCTGTCTTGACATTTAACAAGCAAGCCCTTTATGGTTTGTATATGCCGCTCTATGTGATAATCCGACGGATTATTACTTTTTTCGGGGCCTTTGAATAATTTTGATTAAATTCAAATTGAAAGTTTTATAAATTATTATATCTTGAACACGAAATACCAGACAGACCTGGCGAAGGTAATCCGATCTCTCTTTCCTGTATCATTGACCAGCCAGCCATGAACCATGCTTTACAAACGTAAGCACGGCACGAGGTCAATGGTACTTTTTTCCCTGAGTCAGGAAAAGTCCACGGGGAGTTGAGCAGACCGATTCTTTCGCCTAGTTAGATTCCTATTGGCTATTGTTATAACTCATGGGCGTGTTTTGATCCCGGGATTCTAAGTTGAACATATTATCTAAGCTTTGCGCGTTGGGTGGCCCCCGCTTCGAATAATTTCATAAAAACTAGTTACTTTGAGGAAAAAATTAAGTTCTTCACCATCTTCTCGATAGTTCTTAACTACCCTCTTGTTCGGTGAGTCCAGCTTGCTTTATGTCCACAGGGAGGCTCCATCGTTGCATTAAGTCAAGTCATGTATCAATCAAATCAATTAATATCATGTTGTCAAGATTTAAACAAACTAAATTCCAGAAATTTATAGAGATTAAATTAATTCATCAATTTGTGTTCATTGCAACAAGGGTTATGTTCCCTGGGGGCTGAATCAGCGCTGGACTTGTGGGTGTCTTTCGTGTCTCGCGGAAAGTGTTTGTTCCCTTGAAAAAATCATTTTGTGACAATTCCCTATCATACCAAACTTAATCCGACGTAGAAATTGAGTGTTTAAATCCTTTGTGCCTTATTTCTACAATGGATTCGAGAGGGAATTGTGAAATTAGACCAACAGGGTAAGTGCATTTTGATTGCCAAGGGACTACTGTTATATTGACTTCAACCTCTGAATCGACGATATAATATAATGTGGTTATTTAACATTCAGATCACTCTCCGCCCGCTAATGTTTATTTTGTTAATATATATTTTTTCCCAGCAGCGGTCAATTTTAATTCCGCTTATCGGAGATCACTTAGGGGATATAATAGAGTATCAGGTCGTTAGGCTTAGCCCAGGTTGCCAGAAAGAGAGGAATCCTTTAACTTCAAATATTATCTATCAAGCAACGGCGTGATCGAGCGCGAAATCGATCACTGGCCGGAGATTGTACTAATTAGTTTTCACTGATTCCAACTCTCTCAAGAGAACCGGAGCAGGAACTCGCTCGCTGGCAAAAGGGGTAGAACTAGCGACATTGATAACAGTTTCTCAGGTTCCCACTTAGGGTCAACCTGAACTTGACGTATTTTAATTCATTTTATTCCCCTTTTCTAAATTTTGGATTAATTTTATATTCGTTTGCTGTGTTGTAATGTATCAATTTTGATAACTTTCATTCAATATATTTATTTATTATTTAATTTGATTTACGACTTTAACTGGTAATTCCTAATCACCTCTCCGCGAAATCGACCTTCAGAATTTACGCTTGAATGGATATAAAGATATAATTGTAAGTAATAGTATGAGGCGGTCCCTTGAAAGGGATCAAAGTCAAAAACAGCTTCTAGGTGGGCTGAAATATACACCTAGTGGTGGCAGCTTTAAGAAACCTCAAGGGTACACGGATCAACTAAGATCCTGTATACCCGAACAGGTTCCAACAAACAATTCTCACATAACACGTCGATGAGGTATTAACGCTACCTGAAATAATACCCAGCCGACTGTTACAAGCAGTGAGATAGACTTTCAAACCTATTCACTCATTTGGAAATATTAAATCTAGAGTAAGTTCAGATTTATTATTATAAAATACAACGCTCGGTCACCGTTACAAATGGTGCCAGCTAATTGGGATTGTAAATTGAAGTGGAAATCCAGAAATTTGGGGATCCACACATCAAATTCGACAAAAAAGAATTCACGCCGTTTTAAAGAAAAAGAAGTTATTGAAATAAGTTGTATTATTCAAGCGTAAGAAAATGATTACAGTGTAATTTAACTAAGTTGAAAGGTGATATAGGACAATAAACTGGCATTGTTGAACCCAAGTGAATTTGAGTCGGGTTACATACGCGAAATCAGTTGCATACAGGAACATCTTAAGTATTTACGCACGAAAGGAATTTTCGGATCAGCATATACATCGTAGTAAATCTGAATTGTATAATCTATACTCTGCAATTGTGAAATAAATAACCATTCCGAGTTGAAGTCAAAGATAGGTGCTTCAGTTTTGCTTGGTGATGTTCTCGCTTCACAGGAAATATTTTTTTGTATATTGAACTGAACTAACGATTCAGGCGAAAACATCGGAACCAGCTGTTCTAGGACCAGGAGAAAATTGTGTTATTGCAGTTTGTTTACGTAATTTTTTTTTTGGCTAGTCTGGTTGCAGCCGGACTGGAGTACGAGGTTTGTGTTAAAAATATTAGCGTATATTATCCAGTTGATACGAATTATGTTGATCCTAGGTAGAAACGAAGTAAAGCACATCTAACAAACAGGGCATGTTAGGAAACACTGATAGAGCAAAAGGTTGTCATTTATAGTAGATTTCGAAATTTTATGTTTATATGTTTTATTACTGCTTTTGAACTGGAACTGTTTTTAATTTAAACGGACTGTACCCATTCTTTTCAATTCAAAACCCATGTTCGGGGTGGAGACGAGTGAGCGTTAGGCTGAGGTATTAATGGAGATATGGGCACAGCAGACACGAGGGACGTGTATGTGCATGGATTTGGGAGTACACTGTGTTAGTGAGGGATACGGAATTGTTATCCCGGTGTACGGTTCTAGAGTGAATAAACTCAATTAACCGAAAAATAGTAAAATTTGATATCCTACAATCGGAAAACTAGTGCAAACAATATTTTCCGAACCAACCGAATTAATAACCGAATATATCGTAGTGTGATTTGAACATTTCATTTATTAGTGCTGCTATCTAAAATTTACCGAATACCGTTCATTAAGCTAGGACCTGTTTGATTCGTACTTTTCCGCAAATTGATCATTCTGAATCATTCATCAACCGATCCCGTACCGCTGAATTGAATTTAGTGACCGAACTTATCGTAGAGTTGATATCTTGAAAGAGTTTTCATTTACCGTTTGAGCTTCATTACATTTTCCGTCTGGGTGTAATTTTGTGAAATAATACCGTTCAATTGCATTTAAATTGATTATTCTGAAAGTGTACTTGTTAAAATCATTACATATTTTATTATTTGGAATTCTCCGTTTTATTGAATTATTTCTACTCCATCTTCAAACGAGCTAAGTTATAACCAGGTATCAATTGTAATTGAAGCCTACAATTTCGATACTGTTTTCTGCCCACTGTAGCTACCCTAGGGACAAGGCTATATATAGATAGCATAGTAACAAGCCTTGTGGTGAAGACCCTAGCAGAAGTCTTCAAAAAGGAGTTAACCTTTAGAAAAATCTGGCGCCCGAGGATTTGAAATAAGCACTTTACCGAACAGTCGCAAGGACACGTTATACCCTATGAACAAAGTAAAGTCAGCAAATTCGGAACTTGAGACTCTCCAAGTCACCGCGTTCCGTTTGAAGTTTTTTTTTTGTTTGTTAAAAAGCCTCGAGCTTTATATCAAGTGAATTGAGTGAACAAGAGCTACCCTCGAGTCACGAATGTAAAAAGATGCTGGGGTAAGTATGTAAGGACAAGCGGATGGCAGTCCAGAACGAGAGAGACGTTTCACCCCCAGGAGGCGACATAGTAGATGCGATTATAACTTAGAACGGTGCCCTCGAGCACTTGGTTCGGAGATATTGTTTTTTTTGTCATGTTCGACACCCCATGTCTTTGTTTTTTTTTTGATATACTATGCTCACGCTAACGAATTTAGTTAGCGCAAATAGAAGGGGAGGTGATCTGGATAAACATGTTTAAGTGGTAGTTTCTGTTAGAGTTACTTTTCGGGAGTTGTTATGTCATTGAGTACGACATTTTAGAATTTTTCAAGAAAATTCAATCATGCAGGGCTTCTTGTATTTGTATTTCTGGTGTGGCAGCTTGTATAACCTGCCTGGTTTTATTATTATTATTTTTTTTTCATTTGCGAATTAGATTTTAGTGCAACATGTTAGATATTAAGTGACTTTAGGGTAACCTCGTTTCTATGTTACGATGAAGGAAGTCGAATTTGATTTGTTTTCATGTAAACCTCCCATAATGAAGAGAACAGTTGTCTTAATTTCTTTTTTGATTTGGAAACTTAGGTTCTTCAACTCGGGAGTATTACAGCCACGACAATGTGCGGGCTTGTAGTAGCTTTCCTTCTACGTACAATATACATGTCATCGCTTAGTGCTACAAACCGGAACGATTTTATTTTTGCTGTTTGTGCGATTTTTTGGGTTTTGGGGTCCATCAGCATGTTACGGAACACCCTGTCTGCAGTAGTATTTTCTGTGCTGGAATGGAGCGAGAGAGATAACGAAGGATCACCACGGATGAGTGCAGAGCCAGGGAGGTTGCCGGTACTAGATTCACCAAAGATGGTTAAGTGTGGACATCGGTAGTAGTCAGAACTTAGTGAGGGCAGTATAATTTCGGCGATGCAAGGTTCAAGATTTTCGTAGGAGGAGTACCAACCCTGGATACTTATGTTATGGTATGGAAAAGGAGAAAACCAGGAGAAAAGGATTCCAAGAGGAGTGGGATGCAAGCCAGTAACCACGGAGGATGGATTGGACCCGTGTGTGGAATGGAATGTAATTATGTTATGGTTTATTTGGCTGCTTGCAATGGAATACCCCTGAACCAGCTCCAGTCGCCTACCTGCCGCCTGTATGGTTGAAGCCGCCGTGATTACCGATGGAGAACCTCATGCCTCCCCTCGTATGCAAAATGACCGAGAATGCAAGTTACACTTGACTACTGCCGACGAGTCATGCACATTTGAATGTTTGGTTGGAAGCAACGAACCCCCGTATCCAGCGACATCCCGACTTCGAACACCTAGTGTAAGTGCGAGTTAGTGATTCGCTCTCCGTTTGATCAGTGGCGTAGGTAGCGGAACTGTTTCGGACTTAAGCATAGCGCTCAAATGATGAAGTTTGTTAATTGTATCTATTGTACGTATTGCGAGGTTATATTATAAGTAGTTATATAGGGTTTATTATTTTTTTTGGTTGTTTGAGGAAACAGCGTTAATCGTTGTACGATGCAAATTATAATGTGACATGAGCGGAGCTGCTGAAGCGCGCTCCGGTAAAGATGCCTGCGCGTATCTAGGTAGGCGGATATGATCTGAAGGGTTTTAAAACAATGAACCAGAGGCGGAGAAAGGAGTGGGTTCTTTCAGAACCGCACTCTTTCTTAGAAAAAGGGGGTGATGTAATAATCCGACGGAATATTACTTTTTTCGGAGCCTTTGAATAATTTGGATTTAATTCAAATTGAAAGTTTTAGAACGTATTATATCTTGAACACGATATACCAGACAGACTTGGCGACGGTAATCTGATCCCTCTTTCCTGTATCATTGACCAGCCAGCCATGAACCATGCTTTACAAACGTAAGCACGGCACGAGGTCAATGGTACTATTTCCCTGAGTCAGGAAAAGTCCACGTGGAGTTGAGCAGAGCGAGTCTTTCGCCTAGTTAGATTCCTATTGGCTGTTGTTATAACTCATGGGCGTGTTTTGATCCCGGGATTCTAAGTCGAACATATTTTCTAAGCTTTGCGCGTGGGGTGGCCCCCGCTTCGAATGATTTCATAAGAACGAATTACTTTGAGAAAGAAGGACAGTTCTCAACCACCCACTCGAGTAGTTCTCCACCACGTACTTGTTGGTAAGCCCAGCTTGCTTCATGTCCACAGGGATGCTCCATCGTTGCATTAAGTCAAGTCATGTATCAATCAAATCAATTAATATCATGTTGTCAAGATTTAAACAAACTAAATTCCAGAAATTTATAGAGATTAAATTGATTCATCAATTTGTGTTCATTGCAACAAGGGTTATGCATCCAAGGGGGCTAAAGCAGCGCTGGACTTTTTCGCGTCATCCTCGTCACGCGTAAAGTGTTTGTTTCCTTATTTAAAAATCATTTTGTGACAATTTCCTATCATACCAAATTTAATCCGATGTAAAAATCGTGTGTTTAGATCCTGTGTGCGTTATTTCTACGAGGGTTTCGAGAGGATTGGAATTTTACTTAATAATGTGATTGTTGACATACTTCGAGATCCAAGCGCTAGCTGGTGGCTGAGCGAGGGACTAGAAGTTTGGGGACGCGTGAGAGACCCATGTCAAATATACGAGTCCCCACACGACCGTGTGTTATACAAACTAAACTGTGGTACAATATAGTATGGGATTCTATGTTATACACAGTTGAATGGAACAAGTTGATATTATTATTGTAACAAATTAGTAACTATAATCAAACGTTTCCTAAATCAGTAAAATTGCAATGCACCAACTTACAGAGATAATTGAAATATTACGTAAAGTTTGAAACAAACTGACGAAATCAGGTAATGACTCTCAGTGTCATTTCGACCCGTGACAATATTCAGTAGTATTAAGTTGTAGGTAATTAAAATCTGGCCGAGAATGGTTGCTGATTGAGAACAACTTTGTTAAGTTGATTGTTAATTTAAGAGCATCTAGCACGGTCTTTATGGTTTTGAGTCCTTCGCAAGGACTTTCTTTTACAAGATCCCATGATGGACCAGAGAAAATCAAAATTGTGTCATCTGCATAGGATATTATTTTACCGTTTATATTGCAATTGCAGAGTGTGTTGATATAAACTAGGAAAACTATCAGGCCTAATACTGTACCCTGTGGAACTCTTATATTAACTGTCAATGAGTCGCTTAAAGTACCGTTGATTTTAACTATTTGACACCTATTTTCTAAATAGTTTTCTATTAAAGTGTGCGTCTTTCCCCTGATTCCATAGCTGGAGAGTATATCTGATAGTTCTTTATGTGAGACCGTATCGAAAGCCTTAGCTAAGTCCATAAATACAGCAATTCTTTTGATGTGTGTTCGATAACTATTAAAATTATTTGTGATGAAGTTTGTTAATTCAATGATGGCATCAGCCGTACTCAGATTATCTCGAAATCGAAACTGATTATTGGAAAGAATGCTGAATTTATTAAAGAAACTCGTTATCTCTTTTTTCAAATATTTTTCGAAAATTTTTAAAAATTATTGATAAGACTGATGGGGCGATAGTTGTCAATACAATTTTTAGTACCCGATTTGTTGATTTTTAAATAACACATTTTTTTAATATAAATTTGCTCAATTTAAAACTATGATTTTCTATGGCTCATCATAAATATGATCATTAAAAATTTTAGAATCCGGAACTGAGATTGTTTCATTTAACAGTTTAATTATATTTATGTTTTTGAAATAAGTGTTGGTTACAAACAATATGAAATTTGTTTCCGCTGCCTAACATAAATCAATTACATATTGTGATGCGTTATATAAATTTCCTTAAGTTTTAAATAACTTGAGACCACCATCTACTAAATATATAGAGTAATAGTTGATCTACAACCTGTTCTTCTTATTTTGTACATTGGCTTCTCTAAATCTGGAGTATCATCAAACAAAGAAAATGTTTCATTAAATGATTCAGTAAGTGTAGTTATCTTCATTATTTTGTGTTTTAGTCTGGAGCCTATGAACAAAGAATGAAATATTTTACTTAACTATTTTGGTAAAGTTTGACTTACTTTGTTGAGAAACTTGGATTTTGTCGTTTTAAAAACGATGATTCTATTAAACTCTGTTCGTCAGAAGATGCTGTCAAAGTAGAACTTTCATTAAACGAAGCAGTTACTATTGATGAATCATGACCTGAGGACCTTGCACACAATTAAGACAGTCAATTAAATAAATATATTTACACAATCAGATTTTCTTCTGGTGATTCTATTAAATGGGGGATAGCAGTTTCTAAAATGTGTTTAATCCCAGATTTGTTTATTTGAATATCTTCTGGTAAAAAATGTTCAGAGCAGACTATCATACCATGCTAAAGAACAAGTTGAAGAGATTTAGACCACCGGTCAATTCGAATAGTCTTTTGGAACCCTAAAATAAGTAAGATATGATATACATTGAGCTACAGGTTTTTATGTCTAGAACCTATATGTAAACAAATTGTCATATGATATAATTCATGACGTTTTCATATAATATATGTAATATCTTTTTATCACAATGTTTTGTTATTTCCTATTTACGACATGGAAGCCTTGTCTCTGATGAAAGATACGCCTCTGAACTTACATATGAAATCACAGTTCCGAATCTTTTTCGTAAGTTGTATAATAAACACAGCACTTTTTCGTCGTTGTCATAGTTCAATCATACACGAAACAACAAGGAAACTTCTTCCAAAACAATGTGTGTCGTACCTTGCTACTTTTTGGCGACTTTTACTCACGACGACTTCAATACTTCTTCAAGTCTATCAGATCTGAATCTAATTGACTTTTATGTTGAATTCTCGGGCGCCTGATTTTTTGTTGAGGTTTACTCCTCGTTGAGGGCTTCTGCTAGGGCCCTCACCACAAGTAGCCAGGGGTCAAGAGACGTGTTAGGCATGAGAACAGATCACATTCCAAAGCGATACTCTTTTAACAACACATTCAGTGTATCAATACCAGAGAGGACTGAATGGGAATATACAAACCTGGGCGACATCTTACGGGGAAAGATCTGTTATACAGACGGGTCTAAGACTGAAAAAGGTGCAGGTGCAGGAGTATACTCAAGAAACCCAAAGACTGACTTGAGCTATTCAATGAGTAAACACACCTCTGTTTTCCAAGCAGAGGTATATGCAATCATCCAATGTGTGAAGGAAAACAATCGGAGAGCCATCGACGATGAGCAGATCCACATATTGACAGTCAGTCTGCACTTAAGACAATGAGAAATCAGGAAGTGACATCCCGTCTGGTATGGACATGCAAAAAAGAAGTCGAAATATTACAGAACAAACCGCGCTAAGCTGATTTGGGTGCCGGGATATCAGGGAATGACAGACAATGAAAAAGCCGACGAACTTACAAAAAGAGGGTCGCAAAGAAAAAAAAAACAGGGGTCAATAAGGCAGACTGAATAGTATTAGAATTGCAGGTTTCAATTGCAATTAATACTTGGTTACTTCGGAAAACTCACTGGCTGTGTGACTGGCTCTTTCACTCGCGATGCCTCACTGACTATAGTTTATTCAACGCTTGGGAGGCGTTCTTTTATACCAATCGAGGTGCTGCTCAAGTCACCTACACCAGTTCTAGCCGAGCCCTTTTATGTTAATTTCGCGCTCGTGATGCTCCACCAGTTCCTCAATTCTGTGCCGTGGTTTTCATACTTTCATCTGTTTCGTTAAGTTATTTTGACACGAAATATGCACGGTTCGGAATGAAATCAAAATGTACTCGGCTTATAAATTGAAATGTTTGCAAATCACAGATGTCTATGCCCGGTACTATCAATATTCCTATACAACAATATAATTATCCAGAATTATGAATTCTAAATACTAATATAAACGAAATCTAAAATTCATGGCCAATCTACGTGTTTCCCATTAAATAATTATTCTAGATTTTAGAGCTTCGTTACAAATGTCACACACTTGCACAATCTTAGGAACTCTAGAAAGGTTGACAAACATTGAATGAACGGTCAACATCAAGAAGTTGTAAATATTCGAGTTCCAATGTGGCATAGATACTGATCGGTCAACGGTCATAATGTAAACAGTTCTTGGTTCCGTTCTATCTTGTCCACCGTGTTTACAATTCCAAGCCGCTTCTACTACCCCCTTTCTTATTTCTATGATTTGCAGATAGTAGGTTGGCAACTGGCATTGAAAACAAGCAACGAACAAACAATCGAATACAGCATTGTGTCATTCCTGTTCATAACCATTCAGCGACGAAAAAAAAACACCTGGTAAGATCATTTTACAGTTCGAAATTCTTGTTGTAACAGTAGAACTGCCATAAATAACTCTACTACCGGAGTAGAGTTATCTATGATTACAGCAATACACTGACTTTGCAAGAGCAGTCGTGCAACTTTTTATGGTTAAACCGTTTTACACTTGGCAATTTTTACTTGAAATTGTATACTTCAGTTCTGTACCAACCTTAAAAAATATACTAAAATAACGAAAATAAGAATTATTAATTTGTTCGTTGTATGTTTTGAATTTATTTAGTTTTATGTAGAACTGAATCGAATCAAATAAAAGAATAACGTTGCTGCTATAATTACTATAATTATTGCTGCCGCTGCTCTCTTGGCGAGAGTGACTGGAGAAAGAAGACATCGAAGGTGATAGGTAAGACTTTGGTTAAACCAAAATAGAGAGAAAAATTGGTTTAACTGAAGAGCTTATTGCTTCAGATGTAGAAAAATTCTCAAATTGGATGGATACAAACACATTTAAAAAACTTGTCCAAAATTGCTCACACTAATAATAACATTAAGACATCTGGCTGCAGAATGGTTAGATATTGCTAGGAAATTTGAAACAATGTGGAATGCTTCTTCTGGTTTTAAACTACAATACAAGAAAATTTACAATTTACAGCTAGAGGCCAAATCGAAAGCAAAAGAATAAACGAAACACGAGAATCTATAAATCTTTGTTGTTCTGCGATATAAACGTCAACGTCAAAAAACGTCCTTGTGGGAACTTTTGTTCAGTTAGTAACCAAAAAGTTCCCCCATAATTGCACGAAACTCGCGATTAATATCGAACCAGACCAATTCTGTGCAATGTCTTGAAAATGGCAAGAGACTTGCACGAACTTTCTGTACTGCGCATGCTTTTGATCAAGAGTATTGCGTATTGCAACAAGAATTTCAGCCTACGCGATCTTTTTTTATTACCGGCGAGCTGGACATCTCTGTTAATCTTCACGTTTCATAATTGAGATGATGGAACACATTATTGGATTGTTAAGTTGATTCGCCACGTTTCAAGTGCATTAATATATCGTTGAAAATAGCAATTATATTATGAAGGATAACAGATTTCTATATTTTATTTCTTTTTGGAAGGATTTGAAAAAATTGAATAGAATCAGCCATTACGTAATGAAAGTCCATTCTAAACATAAATAAAATTATCGAAAGTTCCATTTTCACTAGTTTAATAAATAAATGTATGACGTGTGTACCTTGTGACTTTTCGGTAAGCTGCTTACTGCGGTAAACTTCAAATCCTCGTGCGCCAGATTTTCTAAAGGTTTACTCCTTTTTTGAGGACTTCTGCTAGTGTCTTGTATCCTTCGAGTTGATGTGTCTTTTAAAATCCGAGCTATGAGGGCTTACATAATCACAATACTGACAATTGTGTATATTCTCTCGTGACTTTAGAGTTGATGTGACTTTTCAAAAGTGACTCCCAGGTGCTTTCATAATCATAATACTGACACTTTAATATATTGTTTCTTGTGTGTTTAGGGTTGATGTGTCTTTTTAAATCTGAGCTATGAAAGCTTTCATAATCGCAATACTGCCACTTGTGGTATTCTCTCTTGAGTGTTTAGAGTTGATGTGACTCTTCAAACGTGACTGCCAGGTGCTTTCATAATCACAATACTGACACTTGTATACATTCAGAGTTGAAGTGACTTTCCAAAGAGCTTCCAAAATCGCAATGTTCATATTCATATATCTTTATCCCTTTGCATTTCTCATTAACATTATTTTCCAAAGTATTTCCACTTGTGTTACTTGTGGACAATATCAACTTGGAGGATGGAATATTATGATAATCAGAACATTCATTTTCCTTGTTATGTTCAACCACACGATTTTCCATGTTTGTCACATCATGACAATTATACCCACTACCTTGGTATTCCTTTGAACCCAGTATTTCAATAGAACTATCGAAGCCCTTGTTGTCTGAACAATCACCATTTTCACCTCCAATTATATCTTCATCAACTTTGATACATCCTGATGTTAGATCTTCCAATTCCTCATCTACACTGCACTCCTCGATTCTAAAAATGAAATGTAAATAATATTTTTACTTCTTCAATCTCCCAATAAAGCCAAAGTACATTGTATTAGTGAGTCATTCAGTTCTTCCTAATTATTTTAAAGTTGGTTGAGGGCCAATGACGTTTGGATGAAAAATTCCTGGATATTGTCTGATGAAGATACCCAAAATTTGTTTTTATCATTGTTTTCGTTATACATAATAGAAGAAAAAATTTCAAACTATTTCCATGTATTTTCAATATTTATTTTACATCTTTTACCAAAAGCTAATTATGAAAATTAATTGAATAAAAATATGCCATGCCTCTTTTATTTGAACAAGAGGTAGTAAATTATTTTCAATATAAGACCCGTTCGGCATTACAAATGAGAGTTGAAGAGAAGCTGGAGTGAATTTTGATCACGTAATAACCAAGCAATAAGAGTAAACTGTTAATACCCAGACGTTTGACAAGTTGCGTTGCGTAATGCGTATTTTTTTAATTGTAAAATTAATAATTATCAATATGAAAATAAGATGTATTTTGAACACGAATCTTCTGATGAAGAACACTTTCGAAGATTCAGAAGAATGCATCATGTTTCTATTAATCATTTGCAAAATAGGACTACAAATAGCGGTCATCCGATAACTTCATTAGAGAAAGAAGTTATAATAACATTCGGTATCTTTGTAATTAAAGCGTTTCCTTCTTCATCTAATACTGGTCTATATGTTTCCTTTGATACCTCAATATTCATTTTTTGAACAAATAAACACCAATCAATAATTGTATAATTAGTATTGATTGTTTAAAGCACGTTTTAAGTCAAGATTAAACACAAATAAACATATATATCAACCTAAAATGTCAACTGTAACTACAGCTTCATATGGCAATATCCGAACGCGTGTAAAGTTGCACCAATTACTCCAAAGTACAATATCCGAACGGTTTGAACCAACGAGGTCTAGTATAGAGTAGACAAGTAGTGTGTTAAGCATAGGGAACCGCTGGTAACCAGTCGGACATTCTGTCCTTCTCGCACATGTCGTACGCTCGTAGTGCGCTCTCCACATGTGTGCGAGAAGGACAGAATGTCCGATAAATTACCCGTGAAAGGCTTAGTTGTCTACTCTATGTATAGACCTCGTTGGTTTGAACACGTTTAGTGCAAATAAAGTTGAAAGAGTGCGTATCCCATTCATACCTATAGAACAAGAAGATATTGATTGTATTGACAAAAACTTACTTTATCTTGAATTCCTGACAATCTGCAGACTCTTCTTTGATTGCATCTATATATTCGGGAATATTTTCGTACTTAATTTCAATCTGATCTTCCCAAAGTGGATCATTCTTGACTGTTGATGTTGATAACATATTTCGTGATGGTACTGTACTCACGCTGATGGTTTCAATCAAACATAGATTTATTTGTAATGGTGCGTCTTATCATAGAGATCACAGACCACAAGACTAGGTTTAGGTGCGGCGTTTATGCACAGACCACAGAGATAAAGAGCAGCCTATTCTATAAACGTACCATTCGATTTGTGCTGAGTAGAGCAACAACAGAGCAGTACCATACCAAATTAAAAACCGGTGAGAAGCTGCTAATTTGTAACAATGGTGTGATGTTATATTTTTATTTCAATGGAGATTACTTTGTAATACCCCATTTTTAAATATAAAAACCAGAAATTCTACTTTTTTAAATATCACTTTATTAAAAGAACGTTAATTGCATTATCAAAACATATATTGAGAAAACACTGAAATATCATAGTATTTATATGAAATTTACAAAGAAGTGAATTGATTCTAAGACCTGATTGTTCCCTTAGCTAGTAAGGTTAATTGTGTTGAGATATCAAGCGGAAAGGGATTAATCTGTCGACAATAACATTCTTAGGATTGTATTACATGGAATTTAACAGAGTGAACGAAGTGGAATTTTGTAAATCTAGTTGCTGGTTAAGTAGATTGTTTGAAGGATTATTGTGTTTGAATATTTCTATAGATTCTAATAGATTACTTTTTCTGCCCTTCTTAATTGTATGTAAAATATGTAGGTTTTTATAAAATGGTTTATTTAGTTGAAATTACTTAAAATATTCCTTATATCTAACTTCAAACGATCTACCTGTTTGACCAATGTATAATAGAGCATTACATTTCTCAAAAGTTAATTTATAAAATCTTGACCGAAATTTATTAGATTTAATTTTATCAGATATTGGCGCAAAGTATGTTAAGGGAAAGAATAGTACGTCCTTGTTTGCAAAGACGTTGAACACAATCCAAGTTTTGAAAGCAATCCTTTAATTTTTACCCTTGGCCCTTAGAATGTTTTCTTCTCTAATTTTAGTAAGATTTGATTTTCATCACATAATGGCTGATTCAATTCTTGTAAGAACATTAACAATTTAGCTTCTAGTTCCAGAACTCGTTTCAATACCTTTCCTTTGGATATACCCACCCCCTTACCTTTGTGGGATAAAGAGATTTCGTAGGAATGAACCCATTTATTTACAAACTATTCTAAATTTGTCGAATTTCTAAGGTTTTACCTCCAATAGAGATCACAACTTTGATCACCTATTAAGCACATCATTTAAATCGGAATGTCCTGGGGGGTGGGGGTGTCTCCATAATTTTTCACTCTTCACTCGTAAAGGGGTCGCGTATTCAAGAATGTTGACAAAGACTGGTTTACACTAAGGAATTAAAATTTAATGATTAATTTGCGACAGTGATACCGCTGGTATCTTGGGACGGAGTGATGTGGAACCCTGCAATATACACAGGCAGGAGCACTGGGTCCTGTTTATTACTGCAGGTTATACTAACAGTGAATAAGAGGGCGATGAAAATAAGGCGATGAAAATACGGCGATGCTAAGTCTACCTAAACTGGAATACCAGGTATACACACCGTTAGGGCGAGACAGAGATCTAATGTTCAGAATGCACACAATACACAAGGTTCACTCGTCACTAGGTAAGTTTATTGCACTGGTCCATATACTAAAGGTACATGTAAAGTTCGAAGCAAATTATGGCTAAGTTATAATCGTGCAGCCCTATGTATAGTTAGTTATACAATAGAGTGACGGAATAACAACAAAAGCACGCTTCGCTGGGTAAATAAAACAACAACTTACATGAGCAAGAACACAAGCAGAGGAAGCAAGTAGCGTGGTAGGCGTAGATGGTGGGGCGGTGAACAATCGGACTGTGCGGGATAGCGAGACGGCTAGGGCATGCGGATCCGGGCGACGAGTCGAAGTCAACGGCGAGCACTATCTAACAGCGAAATTACGTCCTTTGGGGAGCATAGCTTCCGTCTGATGTTGCGAAAAAGAGGATCTGGAATTTTTACCTTGGTAGGGGGCTCGTCAGAAAGCGGTCGATGGAATCAGCAGAAGTTCCAAGCGATCAGGTGGCTTACCCTTGGTAAGGACGACTACCGAAAGCTTATGCGATACGGATCTAGGGCGTAGCTAGCAATGCATACCAATGCTGGATTTCAAGGTCCTATTCGTCACAGACGGATCGAGGGGACATGGCGACTTGTAACTAAAAGGTCACCCTGTGGCAGAGGGGTTGAAGTGTGACTGGTAATTTAATGGCCATCTTACGGCAGACAAGAGAGTGACAGGTTGATGTATGACGGGTCACTTATCGTCCATCTTACGGCCGACAAGAGAGTGACGAATTGAAAGCACAGCGCTGATGGCGCAGTGCTGAAGGACGGGTGATATAGTCAATTTTCGATCGGGGAATGAAGTCAGTAAGTTACGAGATGACAAACGTATTTCTCAATCTGTAACTTGTAGGCTGGTATCAACAGGTTGTTTATGTGGGAAAATCCTGATTATTCAGTAAAAGATATTTATTAATGTCTAAGTATTTTAATTATATATAAATTCTCGGGAAATAGGTCACACTAGCATATATGCTTATTATTTCCGTCTTTACGTACGTTTCAGTCTCACGACCATCATCAGAAGACGTATTATGTCTAAAACGGGATTTCTTAAAACTACTTGTATCAGCACAAAGAGTCCTTATCGCACCAATTTCAATTAAAAATGCCCACGTAGCCGAACCGAACAGAAACACGAAGAATCGAAACACATTAATGTTTCAATGTTTTAAGTATATGGATATGTATCAAGACTCCACTGCTTAGCATGTTTTTTATAATATACGAATTCATGTCAAACAAAGTCTGTATACGACTGAAATCAAAAAATATAACGCTCAAGTAACCAATTTCGAACCAGATGTTAAAAATTTATGAGGTGATAGAAAAATATTGTCAGACCTTATCAGAAATATTGCTATTTGAACATTCTCCCTAAATTATATTTTCAACATTATAAAGACGCATCTAGGAGTTTGCAAGGGTTTTAATTAATTAAAATATTAACATTTTTGTAATCGATTCGGTGGTTATAATCAAAGCAGTGTTCAGCAAGGGTGGTAGAATTTTCTGAGTTTTTGTTTCTTGTTCTATACTTATGGCCATACATATTTTTTTGTAAATATTGTTTAGAGGTTCCTGTATAAGTCCCATCACAATTTGAACAATTTAATTTGTATCCTGTGTGGGTTTGTTTGTTTTTAGGTATTAAAGGTTTCAGATTTGAAAAATATTTCCCAACACAGTTAGTAGGTTTATGCGCAACATTTATATCATACTTTTTAAACATTTCTTAATTTTCTGTGAGGTCTCCGGAATGTATAATGTTATAAAATTATCTGTATTACCGTTTATGTTATTTATATATGACGTTCCATTATAGATTTTGTTTATTCTTTCTTTAACGATGGGAATGAAAAATGGTTTTGGGTAGCCATTTATTTCCAGTGTATTACGAACAATTTCCAAATTCTTGGGCCCTTCACATAAATTTCGTTTTTTCTTATTTTATTGTTGTTAGATTTTGATAAATTATAGGTACCTAGGTGCTCCAATATAACTTATAATGGGTCTTGAAGGTATATCACTTTTATGTAGTTTCGGAAGCCTATATATATGGTCCTTGCCCGCTAGGGCAAATTAATTTATTTTTCAATTCAATAGAGATTATTTTATTTTTGTACCATTTATTTATTAATTTATTCATGTCATTTTGTTCTGATAATGTAGGGTCAGATTTTAATTTTTTGTAAGTTGTTTCATAGATAGATAGATAGATAGATAGATTTTTATTTCATAATTACATGATTATTACAAAGTCTTAGCTTGCTTACATTTTAAAATAAAGTATAATTATCACTGAAGCCATAGGGCTTGTTAGTGACTCTTTCAAGGTAGCTCAACTTAAATAGATAGATATTTATTAAATATTAGATTATCGTTTGATGTGTTAAAATATACAAATGGAAAAATATATACATGCCTACTTTCATATACATACATATTCTTAAAACAAAAGAGTGGAAGAATTTATTCAATTATTTCATCAATAATTTCTTTTGCAATCGAAATCCATTTTTTTAATTTCCTAGTAAATGGTTTTATCCCTTTGTTATATCTTTTCAATTCAATTGGCATAACATTGTATAGTTTTAGCAAAAAATATATAAAGAACTTTTGGAATACTGTTTTTGTTGCTCTTACTATTGTGCAATTATGGTTTGCTACTGCCCTAGTAGTGTAAGTATGGATTAATGGGCTAACTAGGTATTTACATTTGTAAAAATATTTCAATACTTCTAAAGCATACAAATATTTAATTTCAAATACGTTAAAATCTATAAACAATTTCTTTGTTGGGTAAATACGTGGTTTATTCAGAATTATTTTTATGACAGTTTTTTGAATTATGTTGACTCTTTTTATACTATTATCATAAGTACCACCCCATGCTATGATACCATGCGTTAATACACTTTGCGTTATTGCGAAATATAAATTTTTAAGTAATTTCCGTCCTAAAACATTACGAAGAGTTCTAAAAATGTATAGCATTTTTTTGATTCTAATAGTTAGGCAATCAATATGTTCATCCCATCTAAGATGGCAATCTATTATTAATCCAAGATATTTAATATTTCTAGATTTAAGTATCACATTGGTGCAATTACAAGAGTTCCGTTTACAGTTTGTGTTATGTATTATTAAAGAGTCATATTGTGGTTGGTCTCTCTCATAGGATGTGAAACATAAGAATTTAGTTTTATCAATATTAAGATGCAATTTATTAAATGCTAGCCATGACCCAATTTGTTGTAAACAAAATTCCGCGTTAACTTTCACTTCTTTCCATGATATACCCTCGATTATTATTGCAGTATCATCAGCATATGAAATTATTTCGATACCATCAATCTGGTAAAATAAGTCATTAACATATAATATAAATAATAGAGGACCTAGTACCATCATTTAATAGATGAAACAACTTGAACATTTAACAGATGAAACAACAGACATTCAATCATTAAGTCAGATTTATAATAATTTCATTAATTAAAGCCCATGCAAATTCCTACATGCGTCTTTATAATGTTAAAAGGATATTTTAGGTACAATGCTCAAATAGCAATATTTCTAATAAGGTCTGCCAACCTTTTTCTATCATCTTATAAATCTTCAACATCTGGTTCGAAAGTGGATACTTAAGCGTTATATTTTTTGGTTTTAGTTTTATTCAAACATCGCAGGAGATGTCTTCGAATAGTAGAAGTAGATCGCTAAGCAGTGGATTCTCGATACATATTCATATACTTAAAACATTAATTAATTTCAATTACTCGTGTTTCTGTCCGTTTTGGCGACGTGGACATTTCTAATTGAAATTGGTGCGATAAGGATGCTTTGAGGTGATACAATCAGTTTTAAGAAATCCCGTTTTAGAAATTGATACGTCCTCCGATGATGGTCATGAGACCGAAACGTACGTACAGACGAAAATAATAAGCATATGTGTTAATGTGACTTATTTCCCGATAATTTATATCAGGGTGAGTCAGTTTTATGTAGCCAAACTGCAACAGGAGATAGAACAAGTGTTTTCAAGAAGAAAAGTTCCCATAAACATATGTCGTAAAAGGCTTCGTATTCGAGATACAAGGGTATTGAAATTGAAAAAAAAATTTCGTTTTTTGCGAATATCTCCGGAACCGTTTATCGTACAAAAGACAGCTTTTGTAAGCATTTTCTACTCATAGTAAGCTATGTTCTGTGCGATAAAAAAAAATTTTACTCTTAATTGGGGAAGATTTTGAAGGGGTAGTGGGTGTTTTTCCCCCCAACTTCTACGCCACTGGAAAAACTACGGTTTTGAGACCGCCAATGTTTTCTACACAAAAAAGGTATTCTTAGTCATAAGCTCTAAAGTTGACCGTTTTCGAGAAAAATCAACTTTTATGTTGAAAAACATAGCCAATTCTTACTAATTAAACAAAATTTATTCAAACGTTAGAACAAGTAACAAAACCAAAGGATTGACCAAGTTTTTCAACATAAAAGTTGATTTTTCTCGAAAACGGTCAATTTTAGAGCTTATAACCAGGAGTACCTTTTTTGTGTAGAAAACATTGGCGGTTGTCTCAAAACCGTACTTTTTCCAGTCGCGTAGAAGTTGGGTAGAAAAACACCCACTACCCTCTCAAAATCTTCACCAATTATGACTAAAAAAAAATCTTTTGCCGCACAGAACATAGCTTACTATGAGTAGAAAATGCTCACAAAAGCTGTTTTTTTTACGATAAACGGTTCCGGAGATATTAGCAAAAAACGAATTTTTTTTTTCAATTTCAACACCCTACCCTGTATCTCGAAAACGAAGCCTTCTACGACATATGTTTACATGAACTTTTCTCCTTAAAAACATCTGTTCTATCTCCTGTTGAAGTTTGTCTACAAAAAACTGACTCACTCTGTATAATTCATACATGGGTCAAGGATCTTATTATATGTATAACAGCTAAAGTTTAAGTGTGCATGAGAGTCTTTGTTGAATAAAATGGACTGGTGAACAATTCTCTATATCCCAATAAAGTACCTTTTCCACAAAATGTCAGTACAATTTAAAATTCCGCCCCGGCAACACTGCATGGGCTAGTCTGATCTGAGAGTGAGAGCAGCGAGAGCCAGTGCTTGTTTTTTTTTCAGAGTTTGCTAGTTTCTAGTCAAGATTGTTTATGATTTAATTTTTTTATTACTAGAATAAGAAAATAGCAATATTAATTATTAAATCAATTCAATAAAAATAGTGATTGTAGAGATTATAACTAGTCGTAATGTATTGTAAAAATGTATTGGTAGGTCATCATTGACATTGTCCAGTTTTTGACGTTGATCATTCAACGTTTTGTATATATCTTGAACTTCATCTAAATTAACAGTCTCTAGTTTTATTGGCTTAAGATTATTGTTATTTGCTGCATAGTTCATATCAAATTTGGGTATTGTTAATTCGATATTTTTGGAGGAAGATATTGACTTTTGAAATGTTTTTATAACACTGCCTTTAATATGCACTTCACATCGATTATTGAGTTCGATTAAATAAGAACCGTTCAGAGGGAAATTGTCCTTATTTTTTCCACATATTTGTTTGGCGACAACACCATCAGGAGTGATTACAATCCATTTATTCTTCTCCAGTTTCTGAATTTTGACATCGGTTATATTTATTAGTATTTATTGACAATCTGAAATGTTCGTTGAGAATCTCAATAGTTGAACTTCACAAGGTGCATTTTCCTTGAATTTTTTTGTTTGAACATCCTGACATAAGAATTCATCCTGTGTTATCTCATGACATTTTCTGTCGAAGAATGCGTAGCTTTGCTCATTCAATAGGATATACTTTGATCGGGGTATTATTGCTTTGAAAGAATTAATTATAGGAATCGGAAGGGAATAGGAATGAAAATAGTTGTAATTCTCAGTTTCTACAATAGGTATTTCTATAATGAATATAATTTGATCTTCTTTGGAGTCGCTCTTAATTTCTATAATACTTTCATACAACAAAATATTTTTTAAGATCGGTTCGAAAGGAAGTTTATTTTTACTTAATTGTTTAGAAATAGGAATAATGTCTGAGAGTAAGTCTTTGGGTTCTATTATTGAATTATGAAGTATATTTAACTTTGAGAAGGTAATAGCTATCTCGATTCTTTCTAAGATATCGGCGATTATCTGAAATGTGCTGATAAATTGTAAGATTACTGTGTGTATATGGAAATAAGTATAGGACTCCATTTTTAATTGCATAGTTTTAGTGATTTCTTCTAACCCCTCAATTCGAGATATTAATACCACTTGATTGTGTGCAAGAGTTCGAGTGCTATTTTCAAATTTCTGTATTGATGTCTCAAGTAATGTAATTTTCTCTTTTACTAAAGTTTTTATCTTCTTTTGATTATTAGTTAATATGCCAATAGATTGATCATATTTTTCTGCATCTGCCTGATCAAGATTTCCAGTGATGGCTTTTACTATAGAACCAAGACCGTTAATAAGACCTCTTTTAAATCGTTTTGTTGTTAATGGATTTAGCTGATTAATTTGGCTAATGATTTTATCTTCAAGTATAGTTGCCAGACGATATGAATTATAATACTCTTTTTTATAATACATGGAATCATTCAATGACTTTCTTATCTGAGAATATGACATTTGGAGGGTTGTGAATTCTTCAATGATACCAGTTAAATCGTATATTTGTACAAAGGACCAAAAGTCTACTTTATTCTGTGCATTACCAAGTTTTAATGGAGAAGTCCTGGGTTACTGTTAAGATTATGAAATACGGCATGATCTATTTCTCCGGTGATGATTCGGAAGACGAACCTGTAACAACAGAAGGTTTCTTGAGTTCTTTGATATGAATTATTTCTTTATTGTTATGTGGTTAATAATTTCTACTCGGTTTCTATCTAGCATTTTAGCTATTTTATAACGACCTACGAATTTATTATTTTTCTTATTTCTACTCTTAGGATTTTGTTTGAACACTACTTGGCCAACGTGAAATTCTTTGCTATCGTCACCGTATTTATTGACTTTGGAAACTATTTTATTCTTTTTTTGTTGCAATAATTGCATAGTTCATCAAGTTATCATCTTCATTGGGATACATTTCTTTCAAAATGCATAAGTATTCGATAATCGTTGAGTGAAATCGTTCGCAAATGGAATTTGATTCATGATGAGCTGGTGGTGTGGAATGTATTTTAATTTTATGTAAATTCAGAATTAACTGTTAAATTATTGAATTCTTTACCATTATCTGCTACTAAGCTTTCGGGAATTCCAAAAAAAGTGAAATATTTAATTGAGGCGTTACTTATGTGAATTGCAGTTTTGCCAGTAATGAAAATTACTTGTGCAAATTTAGTGAATGCATCTACCAGGGTTAGGTAATTTTTGTTATTGAATATGAAAACATCAATATGTATAATTTGAAACGGTTTTGAAACTGTTTCTGTTAACATTAAAGGTGTATAAGGTTTATTTCTGGCATATTTTGATCTTTGGCAAATGTTACTTGAATTTATAAATTTTGTTATGTCTGGTTTCATATTTTTCCAATAATAATTTCTTTTGAGATACTCTAAAGTTTCGTTGATACCTCTATGATTTGATTTGCCTTCATGGTGGTTTTTAATCAAATTGATTTGATCTTCCTGATCGATTACAGTGTTTACTAGTTTTGAACGTATTAATGTTGGGCCATTATCGGAGAAATTGGCTAGGAATATTTTGCAAAAGTTTTGGTATAAAACTTCTGTATTGAAATATACGAAATAAACATTATTAGGAATGGTGTATTCTTTCAAAAATTGAATTATCAAACTTTCATTATTACGTTCAGGAATTTTAATTGTTGTTATTTTATGGTTTTCATAAATTTCTCGTTTAATTTCTAATTTGGGATATATATTTGGAAAAACTAGGATTTGGTTGAGTTTGTTATTTATTATCTCATCGGCAATTTTTATTCCGCTATTTGTGTTGTCATTAGAAGTGGTGTGTTGGGTAAAAGATGTAGTTTCGAGATTGTCGAAGTTTTCGGTAACATCTGCCGGTTTGATTAGTATATCAGAGATAATATTTATTTTTTGAGGATGTGTGGCAAGACAGGAAGGATTGGTATCTAAATTTTGTGAGGTCTGGTTGTTTTGTACGGTGCTGGAAAGATCCAAGTTTTCTGCGAAATTTCTCAAGTATTCGACAATGTCTTGATCTATTTCGCCAGGGTTATTGACTACTGATTCGTTTTCAAATGCATTGATCTGAATGCGTGAGAGACAATTGGCGTTAGTATTGTGTTTACCTTTTTTATACACTATTTTATAGTCATACTCTTCCAATTTAAGTCTCCATCTAATTAATTTTGAATTAGGTTCTTTCAGATTGAATAACCAAACGAGTGGGCGATGGTCTGTATAAATTGTGAATTTTCTTCCGTACAGATATGGTCGGAAATGTTTACATGCCCATACTATGGCAAGAAGCTCTTTTTCGATAGTGCTGTATCGAGTCTCGTTTTCGTTTAGTGTTCTTGATGCGTATGCTATTGGTTTGTCATTTTGTAGTATTTCTCCTTGCGAAAGCACTGAGCTAATAGCAAAATTACTTGCGTCTGTTGTTAGAACGAAAGGTTTAGTAAAATCCGGATATTGAAGAATGGGATCGTTAGTTAGAAGATCTTTGCATGTTTTAAAACAATCTATAAAGTCATTGTCATGTGTTGCTTCTTTTTTCAGACATTTTGTCATTGGTTTGGTGATTTTTGCGAAATCACGTATAAATCGTCGGTAATAACCTAACAGTCCTAAAAAACTTTTAATTTCTTTTTGGGATATGGGAATTGGGAAATTTTTTATGATAGATATTTTATCAGGGTTTGGTTAACTCCTTCAGGGGTAATCATGTGTCCTAAATATTGTACAGATTTTTGTAAAAATTCTGATTTGTCAAGTTGGATTTTGAAATTACTTTTTCTAAGTCTACTCAATATTAATTTGAGTCGTTCAATGTGTTCTTGAAGAGATGTACTAAAAATGATTATATCATCTAGATAAACAAGACAAATTTCGTGTTGTAGGCCTCTTAACATGTTATCCATAATTCTCTGAAATGTTGCGGGTGCATTTTTCAGTCCAAATAAATTCGTAGTGACCTCCTTCAGTAGAAAATGCAGTTTTTTGTCTATCTTCACTGTCTACCTCTATTTGATGGAATACGCTTGCTAAATCAATGGTAGTGAAATAATTTGCTTTACCTAACTTATCGAGAATATCTGTTATGTTGGGAAGTGGATATTTATCATCTACTGTACGATCATTAAGTGATCTGTAATCTACAACTACTCTCCATTTTTTGCGACCTGATGCATCCAATTTCTTGGGCACAATCCATATCGGACTAGACCATGGTGAAATGCTGTGCTGTATAATTCCTTGATCTAACATTTTCGTTATTTGTGATTTTACTTCGTTCCTATGAATTTCAGAGTAACGGTAAGATTTGGTATATATAGGGGTTTCGTCTTTTAATTCAATTTTATGACTGATATCATCAGTGAAGCTTAAAGGTATGTTTTCGCAGTAAAATATATCTCGATAATCTGAACAAAGTGCTCTGATAGCTTTTCCTCTTCTTTATTGCAAAGATCTAATCTAAGATTATTCAAATTTTGAGTTAATAATTTTTCTTGATTCACGTTTAATGGTTCATCGGTTTCCATTTCATTGACAAAGTTAACTTCAAGTAAATTTAATGGTTCGGTATCGAAAGGTTTTAAAAAATCAAGTTTGACTGGATATTGATTTGTATTAGTGATAGTTGTTATTGCTAAGTTGTTTGAAATGTTTACTAGGGCTTTTGGCATCTCTGCGCCATTACCAAAATTAATGTGATCTAAAATACCAAGTCCATTAATTTGTTTTACAGGAATTTTAACTATTTTTCCAACGCGTGGAGGTATAGTAACTGTGCAGATAGGATAATTCCCATCCTTAGTGGAGTTTTCGGATTCATATATTATAGGGACAATTGCCTTAGGTGTATTTAGTTGATTAGCAATCACGTTTACATTTGCATTTAATTGTTTAAGTAGGTCTACTCCTATTAGTCCATCATATTTTTGACTAAAATCGAAAAGATAAAATTTATGCGTTTCATTAACATTAAATATTTCAAATATTGGTATTTTCATAACTTCGTTATGATAACTGATGCTATGTGCAGTTTGAATATTGAATATTTCCTTGTAAATGTAATTTTTGTAAAATTTACAAGCTATTTTTGGATTGATAAGACTTCTAGTACTACCAGTATCTATTAGAAAATTTGCGTCAAGTTCAGGGATATAAATGTGTGGTAAATTTGCTTTGACTAAATTCAATTGAATTAAGTCTGGTTGATTGTGTATGTAGCCTGTTGAAAATTTGGATTTTCGACTTGATCGTTTTGTATCTCAGGATCATAATATTCATTGGGATCATAATTTTCGTAAGTAAAATTTGAGTTTTCGTAACAATATTGCTCATTATAATTTTCAGATGCCATATCTGAATGGATATTTTCTGATAAATCATATTGATTTTCAGTAGATTCGTTAGGTAATTTCGTGTCATCAACGCTTTCATTAAATAGTTCTGTTGAAGTGAAATTAGCTTTGGGTTTAAATCGTGTATTGCCAGAAGACGTGTCCATTGCTTCAGGTTTAAAATTTGCTGTTGGTCGGTTACTTTGCGGCAAATTTTGATTTCGGCTATGTTGCATAAACTTATTTGGATATTGGAAAGTATTAGGATTACGTTGGGTAGAATAATTATTATTAGTTGGTTGAAAATTGGGCTGATTAGCTTGATTGTTAAAAACGGGTCTTTGTGGGAAAGGGTTTGAGAATACAGGAGGGTGTTCTTGCTGAAAATTGTTAAATGGTTGAAATGGTCGAGGAAAGTTTGGAAATGTATTTGGCTGAAATGATCTTGTTTCATTTTGTATATTGTTGGGTCCGACTGGTGTTACTCGTTGTGTTGGTTTAAATGAAACTTGTGAATTAAGCGAATTGAATCGTTGCGTGGAATAAAGAAAATGTTCTTCTTCTATAAGAAGACTCATTGCTTTTGCAAGAGTATCGGGATTTCTTAGTCTTACTTTTATTTGAATTTTTCCAGTTAAACTTCGTATGAATGTTTTAAGAGCTAAATTATTATAATTTGAGAGATGAATAATTCTTTCGTTGTTTGTAATATCTAGAGTATTTAATTTTGAAATAATTAAACTTCTTGCATCTTGACAACGCATTCCAAAGTTATAGGGTGTTTCATTTTTTGCTGGGCGAAGTGCTATTAAATCTTGAATTAAACAGTCAATATTACGTTGAACATCAAAACTAAGATTTAATGCATCTTTAATTGCATGCTAAGTTCTTAATTCAGTACGAGATCCTATTAAAACAAGAGCTCTACCTTTTAGTTTTCCTAAGATTGCTCTCAACAAAAAGTTATTTAATGTGTCATCATCTTGACGAGCGAATGATGTAATCAAATTCTCACAATTATCTAAGAAGATTCCTAATGTGTGAGGATTACCTTCATAATGTGGGATTGAATCTAAATGTAACCTCAACAGTTGATAATTAAAGGGTATATGGTTACCATTATCAGTACCGGTAGCCATGTTATTCGTGCTTGCCTTAATAATATTATTATCTACTTGAAAGCTAATACTACTGTTGAATAGTTCTGATAAATTATCTATGTCAGAGTTATACATAAAATGATTGAACGTATTTTATTATAAACTTCGTTTCGAATAATCGCGTTGAAATAATTATTTGAAATATTGTGAGATTGAAAAATACAACATATGTATATACAGGAGATTGGACAATGAAGGAAATGAGCACTTACATTGAGTGGATGATGGATTTCTTTCTCTGATTTTGTTTCTTATGCTACTGCCTATAGGTTCGGACGATTTTTGTTCTTCCCCCAGGTCTTCCTAACTGCTAACTGGTTTCGGCGATGTTGTCCTCCACGGTCCTTACTTGCTAACTGGCTTCCGCGATGCTAGTCTTCCACCAGGTTCCTTACTTGCTAACTGGTTTCGGCGAGGTTGTCCCACCAGGTCCTTACTTGCTAACTGGTTTCGGCGATGTTGTCCTCCACCAGGTCCTTACTTGCTAACTGACTTCCGCGATGCTTGTCTTCCACCAGGTTCTAAGGTTCGACGATGCTTGTTCTCTCCTTAGACTGCGCCGTTTCTTGCTTTCTTGTTCCGGGTTCCAGAGCACTTACAATTACGGACAGAACAAAGTTCTGTTTCTCGATCAAACATTAAAATGTGAATTGCCCGTGCGATACGTACAATTTCGAGATCCTACCGACTGCGCCAATTACGTTAGTGGTCCAGAAAAAACGGTTTTTAAAAAAGACAATACTTTAGCACAGGGACTTTATTATAACAGGTTATGATATGTAAAGACAATAATAAATGCAAGCAACTCAGATTTATAATGTAATTATGCTGATCTTGCAGAGAAGCGTTCTATTGTGTCATTCCTACAGTCAACAATTCTGGTTATGCTGATCTCGCAGAGGAGCGTTCTATTGTGTTGTTCCCACAGAGTCAGCAATTCTGGTTCCGTAACTGGCAGACAGTGTGAGGGAAAGGGAGTGGTCGAGGGCCCCTATCTTACGACATCCGTTATGAGATTTTATTATTATCGTATTCTTACGATAAGAATGATGTGATGTCATACATGTGTATCAGACGACATACCCATTAGTATGCAATTATCAATATATAATGACGGAGGAGTCATAATTTTGAAATCAATAAAACTGTTTCTAACGTCATCTCTAAAACGTTTCTTTGTTAAGAGTCACAACACTTTTCTTTGAAGGCAAAAAATTCTGTCCGAATGAGGTGAATTACCCCAGTCTGCCAGGGCATATGACATATGCGACTTAATAATGAAGGAGAAGTATGTCATGCAAGTAGTTTACATGACATCCCCAACTAAGGACTGGATCAAATAAGATACCCTACAACTTTATAGTCAGGGTTTTCAAAAGTAATGTTTCTGTGTGTGAATAACATTATACCAGTTTTGTTAAGGTTTAAGGGTAGTTCATTTGCACAAAACCATTCAAAAAGACATTTTTGAGAATCACTCAAGCAAGCCAGCAAATCCCTTTAATTATTCTCGTTTCGAATCATACTGGTGTTATCACCAATGAGCAGGAGATCAGCCGCTCCCACCGCCTGAACTAGATCATTAATGTGAATAAGGAACAGTAGCGGACCAAGGACCCTGTGGAACTCCACCAACAACCTCACCATGTTCCGAGGAGGTTCCATTGATGACAGTGTACTGGTCTTCGGTTAGATAAAAAAGAGTAAATTAAATTACAGCTTTTGTCATGAAATTTGTAAAATTCCAGTTTATCAACAAGAATGGAAGGAGAAACCAGTTCAAAAGCTTTGCTTAGGTCATAAAAGAATGTGACTACGATGATCCCTTTTTTCATACCGCTTACAATGATTTCTATAAGTTTATTTACAGCATCATTGATGCTCCTATTTTTACGGAAGCCAAAGTGATTGCAATAAAAAATGTTCGACTTTTCAAAATAGTCGGTTATCTGATAATTCAAGCACGATTCAAAAATGTTTAAGAGAAGTGGAGCTATAGCTATTGGTCTATAATTGTTCATGTCGTCTGCAGATCTTTTTTTTATGTACAGGAATAACCTTCGTGATTTTAAGAGCATCAGGGTATATTCCAGCGTTTATACATTCATTTAATAATTTGGAGTAGATAGAATGGTCGCGCTTTGGACCAGGATATCTGGTCTGGCATCCGGTATGTGCTGGCGATTGGCATCCGGTGTTTGTAATTAGTGTTATCGGGTAGATAGCGTCATCAGTGATTGCGAGTTTGGTTGTTTGAATGTATTATGACGTGTACCTTGCGACTTTTCGGTAAAGTGCTGATTTAAAATCCTCGGGCGCCAGATTTTTTCTCAAAAGTTAACTCCTTTTTGAAGACTTCTGCTAGGGTCTTCACCACAAGGTTTGTCACTCTGCTATCTATAGATAGCCTTGTCCCTAGGGTAGCTACAGTGAAGTATAACCAGAGTTCAATGGACAGAAAACAGTATCGAAATTGTAGGCTTTAATTACAATTGATACCTGGTTATAACTTAGTTCGTTTGAACATGGAGCAGAAATAATTCAATAAAACGAGGAATTCCAAATAATAAAATATATAATAAATATAACAAATACACTTTCAGAATAATCAATATGAATGCAATTGAACGGTATTATTTACTGTAACGAAGCTTAAATTTTGAAAGATTATTTAATTTAGATCAGGCAATAAATACGGATGTTACATGTAATTTCAGTTTGAACAGTTCATTATTTCAATAGATATGAATGAATTCTGAATGTGTATTCCGTGATTGTCACTTTTCTAAATCTCCGTAATTTCAAATAAGTATAATTATTCAAATAGATGAATCTAATTCATGCCCGTTCAAAAATTGCAGTTCATTCCGATAAAATATGTCGCATAAACAGGGGTCTGGCCAGTTAAGACACCAAACTTTATGCAACCTTATGTATAAAAAGGGCGAACAACCAAAAAAAACTCCGATAACACTTGTTTAGTCCGCCGGGAAGAACTGGTGTGATATCATGAGCGCGAATTTTAGATCTAAAAAGTAGCGTCACTTTTAATCATTGTTCGGGGCATAAGTAAAAACCATTGGCACAAAAATAAGGATTTGGTGGAGCAGACCTGTCCAGAACCTCGGGAAACATATAAAAGCCGTGACAAACAACAAATCGCTCTCTTTTGTGATTTTGCATTTCAATAAGTACAGTTACTCTTTTGTGCTCTTTTTGGTTATTGTGATTTTTCAAGCCGTACAATATCTCTTGTGTTTTTGATTTTAAATGAGTGTAGTAGCTCTCTAGTGTTTTTGAATTTATTCGAGTTTGAGTCAGATTTAAAAGCTGTGAAGTAACAATAGTGTTCCGTTTGTGTTTGTGAATTTTACAAAAAGGTAAATGATAGCAAATAGTTTATATTTTTGAGCATAACGATATATTGATTTCCGTAATTTATGATTGTTATTGTAATTGGTAAACGTTTGTACGATACCTGAGTTCCGTAGTATTCAGAATTTGAATTGGTGAATTTGAGTTTATCCTAGTTTATCATAGGTCGAATCGCGCACGATTTGAATTCGCGCGTGAATTGAAATATTCAAGTAATTGTGTGGTGCGTACAGAGTGTGTATGTTTGAACGACAGGGGCGTCTTTGGTATATTTGTGCACACTGTGTCACTCCAGAAGTATAAGTATATCCTAAGACGACCAAACCACCAACGGCTTGTGCACACTGTGTCACTCCAGAAGTATAAGCTGGGGGTGGTTGTGTGATTGAGAATCGTAATAATTCCCTTAATACTATGAGAAGTCCTCGGCCGTGGATATAGGGGTTATTGCAGATGTGATAGTTAGGGTTTGTGCACACTGTGTCACCCCGGAAGTATAAACCCTAATTGTCTAGATTCTGAATCTATAAAGTGTATAAAATCTAACACTGTCACACAATTACCGGGTACTCCGTGAAAGTTAGTACAAGGGTGGGTGAGATGACAGAATAAACTCAATTAGAGTAATTAACCGAAAAATAGTAAAATCTGATATCGTACAATCGGAAAACTATTGAAATCAATATTTTCCAAACCAACCGAATTTATAACCGAATATATCGTAGTGTGATTTGAACATTCCATTTATTAGTGCTGCTATCTAAAATTTACCGAATACCGCTCATTACGCTGAGACCTGTTTGATTCGTACTTTTCCGCAAATTGATCATTCTGAATCATTCATCAACCGATCCCGTACCGCTGAAATGAATTTAGTGACCGAACTTATCGTAGAGTTGATATCTTGAAAGAGTTTTCATTTACCGTTTGAGCTTCATTACATTTTCCGTCTGGGTGTAATTTTGTGGAATAATACCGTTCAATTGCATTTAAATTGATTATTCTGAAAGTGTACTTGTTAAAATCACTATATATTTTAATATTTGGAATTCCCTGTTTTATTAAATTATTTCTGCTCCATCTTTAACGAGCTAAGTTTTAACCAGGTATCAATTGTAATTAAAGCCTACAATTCTGATACTGTTTTCTGCCCATTGGACTCTGGTTATACTTCACTGTAGCTACCCTAGGGACAAGGCCATCTTAAGATAGCATAGTGACAAGCCTTGTGGAGAGGACCCTAGCAGAAGTCCTCAAAAGGAGTAAACCTTGGGGAAAAATCTGGCGCCCGAGGATTCGAAGCTTACCGCAGTAAGCAATTTACCGAAAAGCGACAAGGTCACGTTATATTACAAAGATTTCACCCATACGGAAAATTTAATGAAGCTCAAACGGTAAATGTAAACTCTTTCAACATATCTACTCTACGATGTGTTCGGTATCTAAATTCAATTCAGCGATACGGAATCGGTTGACAAATGATTCAGAATGATCAATTTGCGGAAAAGTACGAATCAAACAGGTCCTAGCATAATGAGCGGTATTCGGTAAATATTCAGATGGCATTATTACGTGAAATGTTCAAATCACACTACGATATATTAAACGGTTGAAATTTCGGTCGGATCGGAAGATATATCGTAATGCCCAAAAATATAAACAATTTAGTTATCATTACCTTATGTTTAATTCACAAACACAAACACTATTGTTAATTCACATTCTCAAATCTGACTTGAACTCGGATAATTAATTTACATCGATTCTTATATGATAATCACATTTTAACGGTACGGATTGATAATCACAAACGAGCACTACTGATACTGATTGAAATTCAAAAGCACAAGAGAGAGATCTTTTGCCTGTCACGGCTTTTATATGTTTCCCGAGGTTCTGGACAGGTCTGCTCCACCAATTCCTTATTTTGTGCCAAGGGTTGTTTACTTATGCCCCGAACAATGTATAAAAGTGACGCTACTTTTTAGATCTAAAATTCGCGCACATGACGCTCCAGTAGTTTCTCCCGGCACACTACACAAGTGTTATCGGAGTTTTTTGGTTGTTCGCCCTTTTTATACATAAGGTTGCACAAAGTTTGGTGTCTTAACTTGGCCAGACCCCTGTTTTTGCAACATATTTTATCGGAATGAAATGCAATTTTGAACGGGCATGAATTTGATTCATCTATTCGAATAATTACACTTATTTGAAATTACGGAGATTTAGACAAGTGTTAATCACGGAATACACATTCAGAATTCATTTATATCTATTGAAATAATGAACTGTTCAAACTGAGATTACATGTAACATCCGTATTTATTGCCTGATCTAAATTGAATAATCTTTCAAAATTTAAGCTTCGTTACAGTATATACAGGATGTTTGTAAAGAGTGTGTTATGTTGTATATACAGGTTGTTTGTAAGAGAGAGACTCATGGTTTCGAAAGAGGTGTCATGGCGGCTATCTCGTGGTCCTTGAAGAACGAGGTGTCATGGCGTATGTCACGTGTGTCACAGTGGTATATACAGGTTGTTTGTAAGAGGTCCCAGTCACGTGGTTTTGAAAGAGGTGTCATGTCGGCTATCACGTGGAGGTGTCATGGCGTCTGTCACGTGGTCCTTGAAGAACGAGATGTCATGGCGCATGTCACGTGTGTAACAGTGGTATATACAGGTTGTTTGTGAGAGAGGTCACAGTCACGTGGTTTTGGAAGAGGTGTCATGGCGGCTATCACGTGATCCTTCAACGAGATGTCATGGCGTCTGTCACGTGGTCCTTGAATTGCGAGTTTGGTTGTTTGAATGTATATACAGGTTGTTTGTAAAGAATGTGATATGTTGTATGTACAGGTTGTTTGTAAGAGAGGTCCCAGACACGTGGATTTGAAAGAGGTGTCATGGTGGCTATCACGTAATCCTTCATCGAGGTGTCATGGTGGTTATCGTCTCATGATGGCTGCGACGTGTGTCACATGATCTGTCATGCATCTGTCACGAGGTGTCATGGCGTCTGTCACGAGGCTAACGAGGTGTCTGTCGACTGAAACATCATCATCAGGGTGAAACCGGAAGTGGGTTATATAGTCGACACATTGTCACACCGGAAGTGAAACAGGAAGTGGTTATTTTATTGCATATTCTGAATCTACGTGATGTGCTGAATAAGAATATACTATTTATATATCGATCAGTTTGACCGATCTCCCGCGATAAGGGTTCGAAATTTTTATTTTTTCAAATATAGCGTTATGGGTGTCAAATGAAAGGTCTTGGACGCGTAGAATGTGAATTTTCAACTTCTTCATGAAAAATCCCATATGGTGCATGTAAATGAGGAAAAACCTCTGACTATAGCTTTATGGGTATCAAATGGAAGGTGTTGACGTGCAGAATACGAATTTTCAACTTTTTTATGAAAAAAATCAATATGATTCACGAAAACCATCTAAATATTAGTATATTAGTTATGTATATAACTAGGGGATGCAAATACTCAAGTCCCCAGGTTAAATTACCCTGAAAGAAAGAAAATAGAAGACCTGTACCCAGAATGATGGAAATTTACTTTGACACACTAATATTGATATAATTTATGACAGGAATTATACTAATGAGGTATGAAGCGAATGATTAGAAAATATGGATGAAGTTAATTACTTAAATCATTAAAACAGTGAACAGTTGAACTTACACGATATACAATACTCAATGATTATTAAAATTGTTACATGAACCAAAATCGATAGCCCGACCTGATGAGAGCTGGATGTTGTAATGGCTTGGTGATGATTAATTACTTCTACTTCTTGTAGGGGTCCCTGCCACAATTGAAATACCTTTTCCACGATTGTACAGCACAAATAAATCAGCGACTCCTAAGTAATCTTTCCACAGCAGATCCAAGCAATCCTCAACACACTTCTTGTTGAATTCCACAACATAGACAAAAAATAAGAGGAAGAATAAGAAGAACCCTGAAAACACGAAATGTTCAAACCTCTATTGTTCTATTGTCGTCAGAAGACAGACATGAACAAAATACATAACAATTGTTAACAAATTAGGACTAGCCTATGTTCTGTCAGATTCCACCTATGAAGGCAAATCAATTCCTGAAGTCAGTGAATAAATCAAATGGAATTTCAAAGATATTTACCTCTATCACGATAGGGTTTTTCCTTCCAATAAGACAACTTTACTCTCGTTCTCAACTAGTCACGTCGAAACTAGGTCTTGATTCCCGAAGGAACGTTGATTACCCAATTAATTCCAAATATTCCAATCCAAATTGGTAATTGATGTCTTTGTTTTCAACGGAAGAATATTCCCAGAATTTGGTTCCAGACACACGCTTCGTGAAGATGTCGCCACCAAGTGACAGCTGTCATGACTGACCTAAGGTACAGATTGCTTCGTGCAGATGACGCCACCAAGTGACAGCTGTTATGGCGGACCTAAGGTACAGATTGCTTCGTGCAGATGACGCCACCACGCGACAGCTGTCATGGCGGTCCTAAGGTACAGATTGCTTCGTGTAGGTGTCGCCACCATGTGACAGCTGTCATGGCGGGCTAAAGGTACAGGCTGCTTCGTGGAGGTGTCACCACCACCACGTGACAGCTGTCATGGCAGGCTAAAGGTACAGGCTGCTTCGTGTAGGTGTCACCACTACGTGACAGCTGTCATGGCGAGCTAAAGGTACAGGTTGCTTCGTGTAGGTGTCATCACCACGTGACAGCTGTCATGGCGGACCAAAGGTACAGGTTGCTTCGTGTAGGTGTCGCCACCACGTGACAGCTGTCATGGCAAGCTAAAGGTACAGGCTGCTTCGTGTAGGTGTCACCACCACCACGTGACAGCTGTCATGGCAGGCTGAAGGTACAGGCTGCTTCGTGTAGGTGTCACCACCACGTGACAGCTGTCATAGGATTGGTTGTTTGTAAAGAGTATACAGGGTGCTTATAAAAAGTGTGTCACATGTACAGGGTCATGTGACTATCACGGGATAGCTGTCATGACGGACCAAAGGTACAGTCTGCTTCAAGGAGGTGTCACCACCACGTGACAGCTGTCATAGGATTGGTCGTTGAAGGTACAGACTGCTTCGTGTAGGTGGCGCTACCAGTTAGACTCGTCCGACTCGTGCGAATCCAAGATGACAGGCTGCTATCTCAGGGCAGACGTGTGACGTCACAGCATAAAGGTACAGACTGATTCGTGTAGGTGTCGCCACCAGTTCAACTCGTTCGACTCGTGCGAGTCGTACGGTTTTGAAATCACATGATCTGTCACGCGGTGAGATATGGTGTCTGTCACTTCGACGGAGTGTCTGTCACAAAGTGTCATGGTGGCTATCACGTACCATAGAGCTGAAGGTTATAGAGCTAACCCAACTCAAAACCATAGAGCATCATGGTGGTGGAAAGAGTTGTCATGGCTGCTGTCACGTGGGTCTTCAACGAGGTGTCATGGTGTCTGTCACGTGAGGTCTTCATCGAGGGTCATGTCGCGTCTTGGAGGGTGTGACGTGGTGGATCCATGAAGCATCTGTCACGCGAACTGTCATGGCGGATCTATGAATGTCAACCATAGCTTTATAGGTATCAAATCAAAAGTCTTGATATGCAGAATGTTAATTTTATTGAATTGAAGATCCTGCGATCATAGTTCACGAACGATGATGACGTCACGGGAGGCATTCATTGTTTCAATCTGGCGACCATAGTTTACGAACGATGATGACGTCACTGCTTCAAGCCAATGACAGTAACTGATTCAATCAGGCGACCATAGTTTACGAACGATGATGACGTCACTGCTTCGAACCGATGACAGTAACTGATTCAATCCGGCGACCATAGTTTACGAACAATGAGATGTCATCATCGTTCACGAACTATGATGGGCAGATGAGGAATAAAATGTGAATAATTATAATGATTGTAATACATTCATACACATGTTTTATCGCATGATTCAACACATGCTTCAACATTCAGACACGTGTTCAGACACATGCTTCAATAATCAGACACGTATTAAGCACGTGCTTCAACATTCAGACACGTGTTCGGACACGTGTTCAGACACTTGTTCGGACACGTGTCCGGACACGTGCTTCAATAATCAGACACGTGTTAAGCACGTGTTTCAACATTCAGACACGTGCTTCAATATTCAGACACGTGTTTCAACATTCAGACACGTGTTCAGATACGTGCTTCAACATTCAGACTTGTGTTTCAGACACGTGCTTCAATATTCAGACATGTGTTTGATGCTTTCTTCTGACAGGAGCGTGATCAGACATACACAATATAACATCATCAACTAGTATATGTACAAAGGCTTATTAACATATGTTTCAGTATGATTTCGATTCGCCTTTAGGCACGATGAAGATTGTTAAGCAAAAAGACTCGTTGAATATTATGAACTTAGGGTCGAGCATAGAGAATGTTGAACAATTACAACGTCACAGCTCTTTGTTGCCAAATACTCTACGAACAATAATCTGTGTGGTCCAAGTAATTGTGAGAAAACAAATGTGATGTTATCTCTATTGTTAGATGCAAACGGTCTGAAATTTGAAAACGTGTACATATATTCAAAGTCATTACACCAACCAAAATACCAGTTACTAGAGGAAACATTGAAGAAAATAGAGGGGCTTGGATATTTTCCGTACACGGAGAGTAATGCAGTCATAGACCCCACAGAAGCGAAACCAAATTCTATCTTCATTTTTGATGATGTATTGGATGAGAAACAGGAGAAAATTCGTGCTTATTTTTCAAGAGGGAGACACAACTCAATCGGTAGTTTCTATCTTTGTCAGTCTTTTGCTAAATGTCCAAAACATGGATTGCGCGACAATGCCAATTGCTGGATTATTTTCAAACAGGATGAACTCAATTTGAAACATATTCAACGATCATGTAAGTACCGACATGTCACTCGAGAAATTCAAAGAGATATGTAGCGCATGTTGGAAAGATAAATATGGATTCCTTATGATAAACAAAGACTGTGATATGAACAAAGGACGTTATGGCAAAAGTTTTGATAGTTATATATACATCTAACATGTATATATACTTCCATTTGAAATAAGCAAACCACTGAGCATGGATGTGGATATGCCTAACAAGTTAAAAGCAAAACAACAATTGAAGAGAAAAATTTGGGAAAAAAAATTCAATTGTGGAAGTCGTTACTTTGTGATAGTCTATCATTTTAACGAAATAATAAATAAAACTACTTTGTTTTACTATCATCTATTTTTTTTTTCGTCTGAAGATGACACGTTCAGTGTTGAAACCATAGTAACGACTATATTAAATATCAGTGATAGTAAAACAAAGTAGTTTTATTTGTTATTTCGTTAAAAAAATTTGGGAGTTAGCAAACGTTGTCATAGACCCCACAGAAGCGAGGCCTAATTCAATCATAATATTCGATGACGTGATGTTTGAGAAACAGGAGAAAATTCGTGCTTATTTTTCAAGAGGGAGACACAACTCAATTGATAGTTTCTATCTTTGCCAGTCTTTTGCTAAATGTCCAAAACATGGATTGCGCGACAATGCCAATTGCTTGATTATTTTCAAACAGGATGAACTCAATTTGAAACATATATTCACCAATCATGTAAGTACCGACATGTCACTCGAGAAATTCAAAGAGATATGTAGCGTATGTTGGAAAGATAAATATGGATTCCTTATGATAAACAAAGACTGTGATATGAACAAAGAACGTTATCGCAAAGGTTTTGATAGTTATATATACATCTAACATGTATATATATTTTCATTTGAAATAGACAAACCGCTCAGCATGGACGTGGGTGTGAGTAACATGCTTAAAGAAAAACAACAATTGAAAAAAAAAATTTGGGAGTTAGCAAACGTTGTGAGGAAAAAATATATGGCTGTGAAATTGGGTAAAGCTGAAAATGATGAGATTCTAGATAATATGTTTAAGAATGTATCTAAACCTCTAGAGGAAATTGCGAAAAATGCTGAAATAATCAAACAAAGTTCGTTGATTAAACAAAAGTATTGTTTCTACAGCAACACAAATGGAGAACATACCAATCCCAAATATTGTAACTGAATGAGAAGAATTCGTGTATAACCCCCCAGATACTGAAGAGGATGTGTTTACCCCCGAACCTACTATCGATCAGATTCGTGAAGAATTCAGAAAACTCAAGAAAGATAATTCAGCGGCTACAGAGGAGTTTCTGCAACAGTACCCCACATTAGCACGTTATTACTTCGAAGGATTTCTATTGGATGATGATGTTAAAAAATACGATGATAGAATGGGTTTGCAATATAATTCAACTTTAGACAAATGGTTCATTGTAATAATCCGGGGGATTATTTATTTTTCACGATTGAATCAAAGTAGCGAAAGCAGGAGAAAACTCCCGAATATTAAGTTACTCTAAGTAAACCAGGAATACTGATACATGAGAGCACAACTCAAATCGTTCCGTAGCATGTGGTTCCGTCCTTACGGGCATTCCAAAATCTAAAATTCTAAATTCCTGACAGGAACAGACTACACATAGACATCCTAGATTCAACAATTAGAGTTTTATTCAGATTGAAATGATGGAATTCCAGTCTGGCGACAGAAATCCGCCATCCGATACCTTTTACAAGTCGTACGTGATTTTTAAGGATTAGGGCATTCAAAGTACAAATCTGTAGAATTGCACTTAATCACAGGCAGCAATTAGAACCGCTGACTAAGCAGTGTTGGAGAAATCATTTTTTGTGGTCACTCACTGCCCCTCGATGTGGGAAAACAGGCAACTCTAAATACAGATTTGTGTATTAGTGCAAAGTACAACGTGGTACAACAAACTTCATTGGTCCGTTTGAATTTTATGTTAGCCGGTAGGGAAGCCAATTTCGGGGGGAGCCGAATTATAACAATGAAAACTCTTAGGAAAAAGGGCAGTTCCTGTGTCGCATCTTGCTGGGTAAGCTCACTTCCTTGTACATATAGCTCCATCTCTCTCAAAGCCAGATTCATTAATTCTTTTAATTGATATTTTTAACTTAGTCATTTGATTGTTTTTTTTTGCATTACAAGTTACAAGATTTCTATTTTTACAACTATATTTTTTCTTTTGTTTATTACTCAAAGTTAATTAATTCATTCGAATCAATTTTTATCATTCTTAAAGTACTTTCATTCACCTTAAATAATTCCAAGTATCAGTTTCAAGAGAACTTACATTTTACTTTAATATCATTTGCTATTTACTGAATATTGTTTGGTAATTAGAATCTAAAATAACCTGTAAAAGAAATTGTGGAGAACGTCATTGGTAACTTGATGATAGAAATCTAAAGTAATTTGATATTTTGGAGAATTTGTTTCCTCTAACGATTAATCTATTGGATCTAGGTGCGAGAGAGAACTAGCTCTGGGGTGTAATTTATAAATTAACAAAAAGACGTCGTGTAATACATTTTGTGTAAGCCGTGAAGTGTAAGCTCAAGTGTCCAAAGTTTACCCTGTGGATTGAGGATTAAATACTGAGTCAGGGTAAGTCTTTAGAGAAAGCTGTTTAGTCTGTGTTCAAGCCAAAAATTCTGAGGTCATCACCCCCCTTTCTCGTTTTTGTGTTGGTATATAGAGGACTGTAACGATTAATAGAGTATTTTGAATTAATAGAAGTGTATTGATCCATCTGCCGAATTTCTCATATTTTGTAGTACATATATGTGACCTACTTAGGATAGGTATAATTGAAATTAGAGTTGTTGTAAGTGTGGAGTCAAATACATAATTATTTGGGGAAAGATCATTATTTAAAAATTGCTATAAGGGTATTTTAATTGGAATTTGAAGGGTTCTAAAAACCCCTAGTGAGACCATGATCCTAAAGGACAGGGAGAGTCAGCCATCAGCGGCGAATTTTAAGAGAACAAGGCAACAGGGCTATTTATTTAGAGAGTCACCCTTCTGGAATCTCAACCTTACTATCAGTGGCCCCTCTGGTCCACTTTATAACCTTAGTTACTCCATCAGAGTGGTATATTCATTTCAAAAATAAGGTTAGCCCGCTAAGAAACAACTCTCTGGCTACGTTACATCAGGCGAATCAATAATTCTCTGATTGATCATACTTGATAAGGTTTTATCAATTCATAATACTTAAAATCATTCGAAACCATTCAGATAATTAGCATCGAATTAATTTCGTTTAATTTAAATTTTATTTTTGTTTCTTGTTGACTGTTCGTCATATTTTCCTCTTTATGTACATATGAATGGGACTTAGTGTCTATATTTGTTAATTATTATTATTGTTTTTGTAAACGAATACTTTTTCCCAATATACAACTTATACTGTTCGCATTGTTCTTCATTGATACACCATCCCTTAGATAAGGGATACCCTTACTTTGGCCAGACAGAGAGCCTTATCAGATGTAGGCAACCAGTAGCGCATGCGCGGTATGCCCGGACAGGTATCGGTAAGTATTGGTATTATCGGTCGGGTGGAGGGTGTGACCTCTAGGTGACCTTCTGCTAGGGATTTGTGGGATGTGACCTCTAGGGTGTGGTCGTCTCTGACCCCTAGGATGCGGTGTTCTGCTAGGGTTTGTGGTAATCAACCTGTATACAAGGTCTCACGAATCAGCTTGTAGGGTTGGGGGCATATACAAGGTCTCACAGCAGGGCGTGAGGGAGAATTTCAGCTGTAAACATATTCTCTGACAAAAGATACGAGGCAGTTGAGAGTCTGTGAATATTCACGAAAATAAACTATATTCTTAAAATAATTCAACTCGTCATTCTATAGTAACAATTGCGGTTAAATAAATCATATCTGTTTGGAACACCTAGCCAACGCGTTAAATTATTATTAAAATGAAATAATTCAATTTATCGTTCTATCGCGGTTAAATGGATAAATCATATCTGTTTATGAAACATATCGCAAGACGGCAGCGCGTTAGAAGTCGCAAATATTTATATGATAATGTTAATATTTACCAGGCTCGGACCCAGGCATTTACCAGGCTCGGACCCCGACATTTGTTTCTCCACGCGGCTTCATAGTCCTAGGGTTTTGAAATAGTGTTGTTTGTACATGTCGTCAGTCACGTGATTTTTGAAAGAGACCGGGCATTCATCGAAGGTATCATGGGAGGGCTGCTGTTCCTTGAATGCATAGATGGAATGTTATATAGTATAGAAATGATATCTTCTACATTCCTCAAACGCGATGTTTATAAGGAAATTACTTTCAAAAACGTTTATTCAAGCCGTCTATACCTTACATGATTGCTATATTACAAAATGCAATTTCAATCATCTTAAACATATATGGAAATTATTTTTAGTATACAAAATGGAGTTGGGAGACTTCAATGGGGTATGGAATGTGGGGTTGTTTATGTATGACGTTAGTCATGTGAATTTGAATGAAGCTGGCGCGATCTCCAACGAGACAGGTGTGTATGTGAGGTTATACAGAGTGTGTAGGTATAATGATGTCTATCACGCAGGTCTTCAACGAGGTATCTACCTTGCAGGAGCCTTCAATGAAATGTGAGGTTGTTTGTACATGCCGTTAGTCGCAGGGTTTTGTCTGAGTTATAATGATATCGGTCGCGATGCATTGTCTGCCCCCACAAGTCTTCAATAAGGGCCATAACATCTAACATGTGATAGTTTACAAAAATGCTGCTTCTCATAATAGCGATATTATGAAGCGTTTGCAGAAATAACTATTAAATCATCTAAGGACTTTTTGCTTGATTAGTACTAGCGAGTACAATATTCGTTATAATATTATAAGTATGTATCATTAACTTACTTGTGCGATAAGGTTGTGTTAAATCATGTCCAACAGCAATGTATTCAACTTGGAATTATCGTAATGATGTGCGATCCTTCAATGTTAAAGTAGTTTCATAAGTTATCCGAAAGTAATATGAATATATTAAATGTTTTTCCAAAATTAGTTCCGAAGTAAACATAATTCGCTATAATATTCATTCATGTATGTTTCATAAATTATCCGATATAAATCAAATAAGGTTGAACAATATTCACTATCACATTTTGCGGTAGAGCTACAGCTGGTTCGAGAGAGATAAGAAAGATACGCCGATCACCTTCAAACGCGATGAGAATACTTTATTTTAAATCACACATGTAGTATGTATATATTCGAATCATATAAATCGCATAATATGACCCGAAATCTAGCTGCTGCTGGGTGTAGCCCAATACCTATACAGAATCTAGACGAAGCGGTGTTACGCATCACGATGATTATTCGAACTGTCTGTACAGCTCGATTGCTATATAACAAAATACATTTTTAATCATCTTAAACATATAGATGTGCTAATATAAATTTTTCAGTATGCAAAAATATACTAATAAAACATTTTTCATCGACACACATTTCTTCATAGGATAGTTAGCTTTTTATAAAATTCAATCAATTTCAATGGGAAACATATATGCGAGGGAGTTTTATAGAGATCGAACTCATTTCCCCAACCACCCCAAGAGGTAGAACTATGATGAGGAATAGATGTGGATAATGATAATAATCATATGAATATCTTCATAAGCGCTAATCTATATGACATTCAAACACATGCTTCATAAAAGTCTGAATATTGAGTAGAGCTATAGTATCTTCTTCATAAGCGATCATTATCAACATTCAGACACTTGTTTAGCACGTGATTCAACAGCCTGTCATCATCGTTCACGAACTATGATAGGCTGATGAGGAATAGAATACCAATAATAATAATTATATAAATACCAATAATAATTATATAAATTTCTCCATTAGCAATCTGTACATTTTCCTTCACCAGCACAACTTTTACAAACTCCATACGTTCGCGTACAAGATTATAATGATAAACACATTTTTGTTCACGGGTTTACATAATCATATGAATATCTTCATAAGCGCTAATCTATATGACATTCAAACACATGCTTCATAAAAGTCTGAACATTGAGTAGAGCTATAGTATCTTCATAAGCGATCATTATCAACATTCAGACACTTGTTTAGCACGTGATTCAACAAGCTGACATCATCGTTCACGAACTATGATGGTTCGATGAGGACTCGAACAGATGAATCTTTGAGGTTAAATATCTGCTGTAGAAATTACCCCACCTTTATTACCTTTTATTTGACATTATCGATATTTCCCATGTAACTAACCTAAAGCTATTTTGTATGCAACATTGTTATCATTTGCGAGCCTACGAGGGCCTGTGTGTTGGTCGGGGGCTAAATGAATATGTTTGACTATTATTACCTGTGGATTTATTTGAGATTCTTCAAGTTTGAGATTGATAACCCACATGAAGAAAGAAGCTTCAACGAATTGATAGGTTATTTATTATTTTCATATTCGCTATTCTGAATGTGACAACTTTATCGGCTTCAACACTCGAGATAAGAGAGAATATTTACCGCAAACTGTCTTATAACCACTAGGTACTACATATTATAATAATTGAAAAGATAACATAATAATCTGAATCACTTTTATATTTATTAATTAGATAGTTGCATACATTTTTGTTTCTAGACCTGAAGCGATATTTAAAATTTAGATTACAATCCTGATGGGTTGATCCAAGGGACTGTACTTTACCAAACGGCTCGTTCATTATTGTGATGTCTTGCGGGAAAGTGAGAGAAATAAAATACCAAAAATAATAATAATAACATTTATTTAGAAAAATACATTTAGAATTAAAATAATAACATTATGATTCATGGTTCTTCACACTAAACTCCGAACTGATCCTGTAATTGGAGAATACTCCATTATACGATCGTTAATGATGATGCAATAAGCCCTGGTGTTTTTGGGGAAATTCAGGAAACTTTCCATCTCTAGTTTGACGTCAACTGTTGATGACTTTATAGCATCGTTTTGTTTTGAACAGTCAATCACAAAAATTGCTCTATTCTTGAATGCTATATAATCCAACATGGGTTCGCTTATTATTTTATTTGAAAATGATTTCTGGAAATCATAGTACATCTGGTATGCTTCCACGTATTGCTGGTCGGTGAAATTCAATTTCATTGCTTCATATGGATAACACTCTGAATTCAAGTATAATTTTACATTTAGCAAGTTTATATTATCGAAATATGCACTGTGCTTAACAGGATTATTTTTTCGATCAGTTTGGAAAGCTAAAATCACATATCTGGGACGTTCCAAATTCATTGAAGTTTTAACAGCCCAAATGTCACGAGTGCTCTCCTTCATCAACGGATTTTCATGCAGATCCCAGCTGCGAAATGGAATCAAAATAGGCTTCTCAGCACTCAAATTCTCCAACATTTGAAATTTAACCTGATCACTTGGAAACACATGTCGCACTTTTAATGCTATCGTCTTCACATTTATTTTAGCCCTCTTCGTACCTGTGCTATTGGTATAGCAATCGTTATCGGTTCGAGACCTTATCAAGCGCAGCTTATGTTTTCCACTCAAGACTTTGTTATAGTCAATGAATAGGCCTAGTAGAAAATTCAACGGTATCCATAAATTGATTTTATTATTGTAGACTGAACTCAATGCATCCTTAAATGACCATCCAGAAATAGCTAGAGGTATAGATTCATGTTTGGCATATGTTAGATAAGCTCTGATGGTGCTGACAATACCAGGATCACGTACTTTGTCTATCTCTTTTCCATTCAATTCATAACTAATATATTCGAAGAGAAACGCTCCGAAATTATTCGTTAGTTTACATTCACCATCACCACTTGCTTCTGGCTGGAATTCTGCCTCGATGAATAAAGCAGACGACGCCAAATCTACCAACACATCTTGTTGATTGATTAATATCTCAATTTCATCGCTGTTGCCAAAAGATGTTGTGTGTGGATAGTAGGTATGAGTTTCTTCCCGGATGATGTCTTCAATGAAGTTTGGCTCGTTGAATATTTGAAGTTTTTCCGACATTGTAACCAAGGGACTTCAAAAAATTTATATTTTCAAATGATAGTGATGCAGAAGCAACCTTCTCCTTCTTCAATGACAGTGATGCAGAAGCAACCTTCTCCCTCGAGCTCGTTGTAGATAATGACTGATGACCACTATGGAGATGTCTTTTATTGCTAAAATCCAAACCCATGTTCTCAAGTGACGGCTACTGCAACCTTCTCAGTTGAATTCCTTTCATATAATGAGTGGTGGTGAGTATTGGATTATTATTTATTGTTGTGAGCCATAATCCCTAGCGATCTTTTTCAATTCCAATCGTATAATAATTTCTTCTCCACGAAAATTTACCGGTTTCCAATTCTGATCTAGAATATTCAGTGTGATGTTATCGAAGGACGTCTTGCTGATGACCGGTAGATAAATAAGATTCTTCGGCTCTATATCAATGGAAAACCCAGGTGGTACAAGAGGTGAGAACTCATATATCGTATGAGCTATCTTATTGTTATAATATGCTCCCGCGGTTAAGTTACACTCTACGCGTATAGTTTGAACTTTGATTATGTTTATAGGTCGATCAGATACGTGTAGTTCACGAGATGTCAATTTCTTTTTGCTGAATCCCAACAGTTCGCTTATACTATCTTTAGGAATAAAATTCACTTTAAAATCACTCTTCAGCTCTGTGTGTAGAGTGTTGTTGTTAGATTTTATTGATAATTTCCGGTCACGCTCTTCTTGCTTCACTCCTATCCCACAAACTGCACTTTGTATGAAATCCTCGATGTCTGTCAACTCGTAGGACCCCGTAGGTATAGTAACTACTTTTTCCTCACCCTTCACATCTTCATAATAAAATTTATTAAAACCTTCTTCAATGTTCGGAATGCTATTGTACGTATGCAAGCCAACAAGTGCGATAGAATAATATGAATGAGGATCTAGTTCTATAGGTGGGTGGAAATCTACAGATAAACGAGAGCTCTTACCCGTGATAGTGAACGTCTGAGACATGATTGATGAAAACTTCATCAACAATCTATTTATATACTAATAAATGTTAGTCGACCAATTCCAAATATAACTGGCTACAATTATAAGTGTTATATTGCATGAAATATCGTGTAGACGGCAAGCTTTATCGAATGAATTGATACCCTGAATCTCCTCAACCGTTCTTCTAATTTTGCCCCTGGTATTGATTTGAAGTTCAAACGGGAGCTTGTTTATAAGCGTATTGAGAACAACTTCTCCCACGCACGCTTCCATACAGACTGATGAGAATTCAAGATTGCACCGTTATTTAACGAGGGGTGGGAGGAAGATCAAAGATCTCAAAATAATTTTTTATTAATTATCTCAATACAAAAGACTTAAGTATAATCTTAACAATATATGTTTCAAATATCTCAATCTTGACTCTTGATTCATCGTCCTAGTCGTATTGCATATTCCTACCCCTTCCACCTATATTGAAGTCCTTTTATGTATGTTCGACGCTGGTAAAAGTTCTTTCTTCTGTGCTCATGAAGCTCATGCACAACTTGTTCTCTACTCATCTTATCAATGTGGAAATCTAGTGTAGAATTAATTTTTTGGGTATATTCACAGGATTTGGAGATATACGTTTCACAGAGGCCTGCTTTGATGTTACGGATGATGAAGGTCTCTTCTTAGAAGGTTCCACAAATGTCATCCGTCGTTCTAACACCTCCACTTTACTAGTAATGTCATTTAGACGCATGTTCATACTGTTAAATGTGTTATTGATCTCTTTCAATTCATTTCTGTTTTCCCTCACACTATCACTGATTGTTTTATACTCTGATTTTATATAGATCCCCATTCCATTATATTTATTCTGAATGTCCATCAGATCATTATCAATGTTGAGAATATACTCAATGTTCAGACTTTTATGAAGCATGTGTTTGAATGTCATATAGATTAGCGCTTATGAAGATATTCATATGATTATGTAAACCCGTGAACAAAAATGTGTTTATCATTATAATCTTTTACGCGAACGTATGGAGTTTGTAAAAGTCGTGCTCGTGAAGGAAAATAGTACAGATTGCTAATGGAGATATTTATATAATTATTATTGGTATTTTATTCCTCATCAGCCCATCATAGTTCGTGAACGATGATGCCAGGCTGTTGAATCACGTGCTAAACAAGCGTCTGAATGTTGATAATGATCGCTTATGAAGAAGATACTATAGCTCTACTCAATATTCAGACTTTTATGAAGCACGTGTTTGAATGTCGTATAGATCAGCGCTTATGAAGATATTCATATGATTATTATCCACATCTATTCCTCATCATAGTTCTACCTCTTGGGAGGTTGGGGAAATGAGTTCGATCTCTATAAAACTCCCTCGCATATATGTTTCCCATTGAAATTGATTGAATTTTATAAAAACTAACCATACTATGAAGAAATGTGTGTCGATGAAAAATGTTTTATTAGTATATTTTTGTATACTGAAAAAATTATATTAGCACATCTATATGTTTAAGATGATTAAAAATGTATTTTGTTATATAGCAATCGAGCTGTACAGACAGTTCGAATAATCATCGTGATGCGTAACACCGCTTCGTCTAGATTCTGTATAGGTATTGGGCTACACCCAGCAGCAGCTAGATTTCGGGTCATATTATGCGATTTACAATCAATATGATTCGAATATATACATACTACATGTGTGATTTAAAATAAAGTATTCTCATCGCGTTTGAAGGTGATCGGCGTATCTTTCTTATCTCTCTCGAACCAGCTGTAGCTCTACCGCAAAATGTGATAGTGAATATTGTTCAACCTACGACATAAACTTATTTGATTTATATCGGATAATTTATGAAACATACATGAATGAATATTATAGCGAATTATGTTTACTTCGGAACTAATTTTGGAAAAACATTTTATATATATTCATATTACTTTCGGATAACTTATAAAACTACTTTAACATTGAAGGATCGTGCGCATCATTACGATAATTCCAAGTTGAATACAATGCTGTTGGACATGATTTAGCACAACCTTATCGCACAAGTAAGCTAATGATGCATACTTATAATATTTTAACGAATTTTGTACTCGCTAGTACTAATCAAGCAAAAAGTCCTTAGATGATTCAATAGTTATTTCTGCAAACGCTTCATAATATCGCTATTATGAGAAGCAGCATTTTTTGTAAACTATCGCATGTTAGATGTCATGGCCCTTATTGAAGATTTGTGGAGCAGCCGATGCATCGCGACCGATATCATTATAACTCAGACAAAACCCTGCGACTAACGGCCTGTACAAACAACCCCACATTTCATTGAAGGCTCCTGCAAGGTAGATACCTCGCTGAAGACCTGCGTGATAGACATCATTATACCTGCACACTCTGTATAACCTCACATACACACCTGTCTCGTTGGAGATCACGTCAGCTTCATTCAAATTCACATGACTAATGTCATACATAAACAACCCCACATTTCATTGAAGGCTCCTGCAAGGTAGATACCTCGCTGAAGACCTGCGTGATAGACATCATTATACCTGCACACTCTGTATAACCTCACATACACACCTGTCTCGTTGGAGATCGCGCCAGCTTCATTCAAATTCACATGACTAACGTCATACATAAACAATCTGTATAACCTCACATTCCATACCCCATTGAAGTCTCCCAACTCCATTTTGTATACTAAAAATAATTTCCATATATGTTTAAGATGATTGAAATCGCATTTTGTAATATAGCAATCAAGTAAGGTACAGACAGCTTGAATAAAACGTTTTTGAAAGTAATTTCCTTATAAACATCGCGTTTGAGAGAGATGCAGAAGACATCATTTCTATACTATATATAACATTCCATCTATGCATTCAAGGAACAGCAGCCCTCCCATGATACCTCCGATGAATGCCCGGTCTCTTTCAAAAATCACGTGACTGACGATATGTACAAACAACACTATTTCAAAACCCTAGGACTATGAAGCCTCACATTTCATACCTCGCTTCATGACATACCTGCATGACTAACGTCATGTAAAACAATTACCTGCATCATATAGACTGCAATATACTCGCACTCAGACCGGATACCCTGCGGTTATATCTACAACATTAAAATCGCTTGTTCTCAATTCCTCCATAGCTGAGCGGTTAAGGAACCGGCTTTGGATTTCATTTCTCGGGTTCGATTCCCGTGTGTAGAAAAAAAATATTTTGATGCTGCTTTACATTGAAGTTCTCCCTAACCTCACATATTGCTTGCTGTCTACCTTGAACGATCTTGTATATACAGGCTGATTACCACTACTCGGTCTCCATCATACAACCATAGCAGAAGGGCCCCTAGCGGTCAGAGACCACACCCTAACCGTCTACCCGGTAACACCTAGATGTTAGAGGCGAGACCACACTGTCTACCCAGGCCGGTAATACAGGGTCAGTACTTACCGATACCTGTCTGGGCATACCGCGCATGCACGAGTGTATCACTGGTTGCCTACATCTGATAAGGCTCTCTGTCTGGCCAAAGTAAGGGTATCCCTACTGATAACGTTATAGTGAAAGAGAACAATCCTGTCGTGATTGTCATTCCGAACATCTTCAGCAACGTAAAGCTGTCATACTAGCCTAGTATATAAATCGGCCAGGAAAGGCCTGCTACTAAACAATATTATACCAAGTGCTACTGGAGAGGAACTCCTTTGAGATTAGTTTCGTTCCTTGGACTATTCTCTAATACATCTCAGAAGGGAACTGGTGGCAGCTAAATATAATCCATTCTACCAACGACAGGACACTCCTTTTAGTGCAACCCTGCAATTTTCACCCTCCGCAACACTCGAGTTGCATAGTAAGGGTAGCAGTAGATGAACTCCGCTAGTTCGGGACCAGGATATCCGGTCTTCACTTCCGGTCTAGCTGTCGATGTGCATCCGGTGTATGTGCTCGTCCTTATCAGTTTTGAAAGGATGTAGGTGATAAGGATTTTATTTGTAAAGAGTATACAGGGTGTGTATAAAAAGTGTGTCACATGAAAGAGTATACAGGGTGTGTATAAAAAGTGTGTCACATGTACAGGATCACGTGACTATCACATGACAGCTGTCATGGCGGATCTAAGGTACAGATTGCTTCGTAGAGATGTCGCCACCAAGTGACAGCTGTCATGGCGGACCTAAGGTACAGGCTGCTTCATGGAGATGTAACCACCACGTGACAGCTGTCATCGAAGGTACATACTGCTTCGTGGAGATGGCGCCACCAAGTGACAGCTGTCATGGCGGACCTAAGATACAGATTGCTTCGTGAAGATGTCACCACCACGTGACAGCTGTCATGGTGAGCTTAAGGTACAGGCTGCTTCATGGAGATGTCGCCACCACATGACAGCTGTCATGGCGGACCAAAGGTACAGGTTGCTTCGTGTAGGTGTCACCACCACGTGACAGCTGTCATGGTGAGCTAAATGTACAGGCTGCTTCGTGTAGGTGTCACCACCACGTGACAGCTGTCATGGTGAGCTAAAGGTACAGGCTGCTTCGTGTAGGTGTCACGTGACAGATGTCATGGCGGACTGAAGGTACAGGCTGCTTCGTGTAGGTGTCACCACCACGTGACAGCTGTCATCGAAGGTACAGGCTGCTTCGTTTAGGTGGCGCCACCAGTTCGGCTCGTCCGACTCGTGCGAATCCAAGATGACAGTCTGCTATCACAAGGCAGACGTGTGACGTCACAGCATAAAGGTACAGTTTGCTTCGTGGAGGTGTCGCCACCAGTTCGACTCGTCCGACTCGTACGGTTTTGAAATCACATGATCTGTCACGCGGTGAGATATGGTGTCTGTCACTTCGACGGAGTGTCTGTCACAAGGTGTCATGGTGACTATCACGTACCATAGAGCTGAAGGTTATAGAGCTAACCCAACTCAAAACCATAGAGCATCATGGTGGTGGAAAGAGTTGTCATTGTGTCTGTCACGTGAGGTCTTCATCGAGGTGTCATGTCGCGTCTTGGAGGGTGTGACGTGGTGGATCCATGAAGCATCTGTCACGCGAACTGTCATGACGGATCTATGAATGTCAACCATAGCTTTATAGGTATCAAATGAAAAATCTTGATATGCAGAATGTTAATTTTATTGAATTGAAGATCCTGCGATCATAGTTTACTAACGATGATGACGTCACGGGAGGCATTCATTGTTTCAATCCGGCGACCATAGTTTACGAACGATGATGACGTCACTGCTTCGAACCGATGACAGTAACTGATTCAATCCGGCGACCATAGTTCACGAACGATGATGATGTTATCATCGTTCACGAACTATGATGGTCAGATGAGGAATGAAATGCGAGTAATAATAATGATATCTACTCATTATTCATCACACTGTGAAATTGAAGTTATAAGACTGTTGAATACATAAGGTGTAAAAAGTGAATAGGTAGTACATTCATGCACATGTTTTATCTCGTGATTCAACACTCCGACACGTGCTTCAACATTAAGACACGTGTTCAGTCACATGTTCAGACACGTGTTTCAATAATCAGACACGTGTTAAGCACGTGCTTCAACATTCAGACACATGCCCTACTCAGACATGTGTTCAGACACATGCTTCAATACTCAGACACGTGTTTAGCACGTGCTTCAACATTCATACCTATTTAACACGTATTTGATACCTGATTTTGAGAGAAGCGTAGAAGTACCTAACCGCGTAATCGGACATACACAATATAACATCATCAACTAGTATATAAACAAATGCTTATTAACATATGTTTCAGTATGATTTCGATGCTCCTCTAGACAACATGAAGATTGTTAAGCAGAAAGACTCGTTGAATATTATGAATTTAGGACCAAGCATTGAAAATATTGAACAATCACAACGTCACAGCTCTTTGCTGCCAAATACTTTACGAACAATAATCTGTGGTCCAAGTAATTGTGGGAGAACAAATGTGATGTTATCTCTATTGTTAGATGCAAACGGTCTGAAATTTGAAAACGTGTACATATATTCAAAGTCTTTAAACCAACCAAAATACCAGTTACTAAAGGAGACATTGAAGAAAATTGAGGGGCTTGGATATTTTCCTTGTATCGAAAGTGATGAGGTCATAGACCCCACAGAAGCGAGGCCTAATTCAATCATAATATTCGATGACGTGATGTTTGAGAAACAGGAGAAAATTCGTGCTTATTTTTCAAGAGGGAGACACAACTCAATTGATAGTTTCTATCTTTGCCAGTCTTTTGCTAAATGTCCAAAACATGGATTGCGCGACAATGCCAATTGCTTGATTATTTTCAAACAGGATGAACTCAATTTGAAACATATATTCACCGATCATGTAAGTACCGACATGTCACTCGAGAAATTCAAAGAGATATGTAGCGTATGTTGGAAAGATAAATATGGATTCCTTATGATAAACAAAGACTGTGATATGAACAAAGGACGTTATCGCAAAGGTTTTGATAGTTATATATACATCTAACATGAATATATACTTTCATTTGAAATAGACAAACCGCTCAGCATAGACGTGGGTGTGAGTAACATGCTTAAAGAAAAACAACAATTGAAGAAAAAAATTTGGGAGTTAGCAAACGTTGTGAGGAAAAAATATATGGCTGTGAAATTGGGTAAAGCTGAAAATGATGAGATTCTAGATAATATGTTCAAGAATGTATCTAAACCTCTGGAGGAAATAGCGAAAAATGCTGGAATAGTCAAACAAAATTCGTTGGTTAAACCTAAAAGTATTGTTTCTACAGCAACACAAATGGAGAACATACAAATCCCAAATATTGTAACTGAAGGGGAAGAGTTCGTATATAACCCCCAAAATACTGAGGAGGATGTGTTTACCCTCGAACCTACTATCGATCAGATTCGTGAAGAATTCAGAAAACATAAGAAAGATAATGCAGAGGCTACAGAGGAGTTTCTGCAACAATACCCCACATTAGCACGTTATTACTTGGAAGGATTCCTATTGGATGATGATGTCAAGAAATACGATGATAGAATGGGATTGCAATATAATTCAACTTTAGACAAATGGTTCATGGGTAATCAACCTATAGAAATTGATAGTGAGAGTAATATAATTATCAAGGGTACTCCGTTCAAGGGTACCACAGGACTGTATAATTTGATATTTTACAGAGATGTTCTACCTGATACTTACACTGTGGAAGATGGGAAAAATTACAGTCAAATGATGGAAATGACTAGTGCCCATAGACGTAATAACGATCCAGCTGATCGAATAAGAAACATTGTAAAATACAAAAATGTACTGAAACCTTTGATTAATTTCATGAAAAGACCCAGAGCCAAAACATACACTGGAAGTGCATATATCAAAAATGATATGCTTGAATATAACGAGAAACCTATCGAATATGTTTATTGGGATGACGTTAACGAAATTGTGGATAGACTGAGACTTCTTGTTGCATCCTCGCATGCAGGTAACCATAATCATCACAACGAGATAATCTCTATAATAGAAGAATTGATAGAGGCAGGGGTAATTGAACAAAAACCAGGTGTAAGACAAATTCATCACAGTTATAAAGATGGTTTCAATGGATGAGTTTGGCAGAGCCTCCTCTTCCATGTGGATATATGATACAAATGTATTTAATAATAATTTCAAACAAGTTCACGGGCAAGGATTATTCCTAACGAGCGATGGAAGTTATGATATGGAAAATCGTAGATTGTGCAACGTAAAATCACCGAATGATGATGGAGATGTTGCAAATAAAGTATATGTTGATAAATTAACACACAAACTGAATCTGAAAACGGAAACCAGTCTTAAAGATACCTTCAATGTTAGGGTTGATAATTTGATCAAAGATATCAACAAGGATCTGGATGAACATAAATTAACGAATGAGAAGGTTATTCTCAACATTGATAAACATCTGATGGACATTCAGAATAAATATAATGGAATGGGGATCTATATAAAATCAGAGTATAAAACAATCAGTGATAGTGTGAGGGAAAACAGAAATGAATTGAAAGAGATCAATAACACATTTAACAGTGTGAACATGCGTCTAAATGACATTACTAGTAAAGTGGAGGCGTTAGAACGACGGATGACATCTGTGGAACCTTCTAAGAAGAGACCCTCATCATCCACAACAACAAAGCAGGGCTCTGTGAAACGTATATCTCCAAATCCTGTGAATATACCCAAAAAATTAATTCTACACTAGATTTCCACATTGATAAGATGAGTAGAGAACAAGTTGTGCATGTGCTTCATAAGCCGAGTAGGAAGAATTTCAAACGACGCAGAACAATCATAAAAGGTTTGGATGATTTGTGGCAAATGGATCTGGCTGAAATGGGTAATTACGCTCGTGAAAATAGAGGATTCAAATACATTTTGGTTATGATCGATTGTTTCTCGAAATTTCTATGGACACGCCCGCTGAAAACGAAATCAGCCGAAGAGGTTCGGAAAGCGGTCAGTTCTATATTGCTAGAAGGACATCGTAAGCCTAGGAATCTGCAAAGCGATCAGGGAAAAGAATTCTTCAATAAACACTTTAACGATCTAATGAAGAAACATAATATCAATCATTATAATACGTATAGTGTGAAAAAAGCAGCCATTGCTGAACGTGTCATTCGAACGTTAAAGGAATCGCTCTACAAACATTTCAGTCTTAGCGGGAAATACAAATGGCTTGATATACTTGAAGAAACCACAGAAAAATATAATAAACGTAAACATAGTACTATAAATATGGCTCCAATAAAAGTGACGAAACAGATTGAGAGCGAGATATTGAAGCGATCCTACTCACACATCAAGTTAGCTCTGCCTCACAAATACAACGTTGGAGATGTGGTACGAATAAGTAAGGCTAAACATATTTTTGAGAAGGGATTTACGCCCAATTGGAGTACGGAATTATTTAAAATCATCAAAGTAAAAATTACCAACCCGGTCACATATCTACTAGAAGATATGACCAACGCACCAATCAGCGGCTGTTTCTACGAGGAAGAATTACAGAAAACAACACAACCCGTGTATTTAGTCGAAAAAATATTACGAAAGAGGAGGGGTCAACAGTATGTGAAATGGTTGGGTCTAGATAATAATCACAACAGTTGGATCAATAATTCGGATCTCGTTCAATGAACCCATCATTAACCATTTGGAGATTATTAGGAACAAACAAATAGCTGGAATATTATTGACTCGAGGGTATGGTTATTATAATAGAACAAAATTCCGTGAATATGAGAGTGAATCAAGAGTGAAGATTATAATATTTGAAACATATATTGTTAAGATTATACTGAAGTTTTTTGTATTGAGAAAATTTTGAAATTAATAAAAAATATTATTTTGAGATCTTTGGGCTTTCTCCCTCCCCTCGTTAAATAACGGTGCAATCTTGAATTCTCATCAGTCTGTATGGAAGCGTACGTAGGAGAAGGTGTTTTCAATACGCTTATAAACAAGCTCCCGTTTGAACTTCATATTCCTGGTTATCAATTCTGTGGTCCCGGTACAAAATTAGAAGAACGGTTGAGAAGAGGAGATTCAGGTATCAATCCACTCGATAAAGCTTGCCGCCAACACGATATTTCATATCTGCGGAACGCTAGTTTGGAAGGACGTCACGAGGCGGATAAAATATTAGAGAACGCTGCTTGGCAACGTGTCAAATCTAAAGACACAAAATTTGGATAAAGGATTGCCGCTTTCGGTGTAAATAAAATTATGAAGGCAAAGAGGAAATTGGGGATGGGTATGAGAAAGAAGGTTGGGTTCGGAAGTGCAATTGTCGATGAGGTGAGAAAAGTTATGAAGAATAAGTTTGACTCATCCAATCTGAAGAAAACATCCCAAACAGAGTTGAAAGTTGCACGAAAACAATTCAAAAAAGCAGGTGGTCGGAAAAATGTTTGGTTACCAAGAGTAATTCCTATTCCAAAGACTGGAGGATTTCTACCATTTTTAATACCTCTGTTTGCCGGCTTATCAGCTGCTGGAGCATTGGCGGGAGGTGGTGCAGGCATCGCTAAGGCCGTCAACGACAGCAAACCAGCTCGGAAAACCTTGGAGGAAACGGAAAGACATAATAAAACAATGGAAGCTATAGCTTTGGGGAAACAAGGATCTGGTCTATATTTGAAAAAGTATCGCAAAGGTCTTGGTTTATATTTAAATAAACATCCAAAAAACTGTCAGTAAACCTACCCAGAAGACCTCTGACCGATCTCGATCTACGAAAACTAGCAAAAGCTCTGAAAATTCCACATTTTAGAGGAGTATTTATGCGTGATGAACTGCCATCCAACGGACCATGGAAAAACGAGCGTGAAATAGTTAATTTAGATAGCTCGGACAATGGAGGCACTCACTGGGTTGGGTTTAATAAAGTCGGTGATACAGTTTTATATTATGATAGTTTTGGCAATTTACGCCCCCCTCGCGAACTAGTGGATCATTTCAAAAAGTGTGAGATATTATTCAATCACGATAATTTTCAACAATATAACACTTATAATTGTGGTCAGTTATGTTTAGATTTCCTCTCTAACTCTTCAGTTGTGCTCGACTAACCCTGCATTTATTAGTATATAAATAGATTCTTGGTAAAGTTTTCATCAATCATGTCTCAGACGTTCACTATCACGGGTAAGAGCTCCCGCTTATCTGTAGATTTCCACCCACCTATAGAACTAGATCCTCATTCATATTATTCTATCGCACTTGTTGGCTTGCATACGTACAATAGCATTCCGAACATTGAAGAAGGTTTTAATAAATTTTATTATAAAAATGTGAAGGGTGAGGAAGAAGTAGTAACTATACCTACGGGGTCCTACGAGTTGACAGACATCGAGGATTTCATACAAAGTGCAGTTTGTGGGATAGGAGTGAAGCAAGAAGAACGTGACCGGAAATTATCAATAAAATCTAACAAACAACACTCTACACACAGAGCTGAAGAGTGATTTTGAAGTGAATTTTATTCCTAAAGATAGTATAAGCGAACTGTTGGGATTCAGCAAAAAGAAATTGACATTTCGTGAACTACACGTATCTGATCGACCTATAAACATAATCAAAGTTCAAACTATTAGAGTGGAGTGTAACTTAACCGCAGGAGCATATTATAACAATAAGATAGCTCATACGATATATGAGTTCTCACCTCTTGTACCACCTGGGTTTTCCATTGATATAGAGCCGAAGAATCTTATTTATCTACCGGTCATCAGCAAGACGTCCTTCGTTAACATCACACTGAATATTTTAGATCAGAATTGGAAACGGGTAAATTTTCGTGGAGAAGAAATTATTATACGGTTGGAGTTGAAAAAGACCGCTAGGGATTATGGCTTCCAACAATAAATAATAATCCAATACTCACCACCACTCATTATATGAAAAGAATTCATCTGAGAAGGTTGTTGTTGCAGTAGCCATCACTTGAGAACATGGGTTTGGATTTCAGCAATAAAAGACATACCCATAGTGGTCATCAGTCATTATCTACAACAAGTTCAAGGGAGAAGGTTGCTTCTGCATCACTATCATTGGAAAATATCAATTTTTTGAAGTCCCTTGGTTACAATGTAGGAAAAACTTCAAATATTCAACGAGCCAAACTTCAATGAAGACATCATCCGAGAAGAAACTCATACCTACTATCCCCACACAACATCTTTTGGCAACAGCGATGAAATTGAGATATTAATCAATCAACAAGATGTGTTGGTAGATTTGGCCTCGTCTGCTTTATTCATCGAGGCAGAATTCCAGCCAGAAGCAAGTGGTGATGGTGAATGTAAACTAACGAAACGAAGCGTTTCTCTTCGAATATATCAGTTATGAATTGAATGGAAAAGAGATAGACAAAGTACGTGATCCTGGTATTGTCAGCACCATCAGAGCTTATCTAACATATGCCAAACATGAATCTATACCTCTAGCTATTTCTGGATGGTCATTTAAGGATGCATTGAGTTCAGTCTACAATAATAAAATCAATTTATGGATACCGTTGAATTTTCTACTAGGCCTATTCATTGACTATAACAAAGTTTTGAGTGGTAAACATAAGCTGCGCTTGATAAGGTCTCGAACCGATAACGATTGCTATACTGATAGCACAGGCACGAAAACGGCTAAAATAAATGTGAAGACGATAGCATTAAAAGTGCGACATGTGTTTCCAAGTGATCAAGTTAAATTTCAAATGTTGGGGAATTTGAGTGCTGAGATGCCTATTTTGATTCCATTCCGTAGTTGGGATCTGCATGAAAATCCGTTGATGAAGGAGAGCACTCGCGACATTTGGGCTGTTAAAACATCAATGAATTTGGAACGTCCTAGATATGTGATTCTAGCTTTCCAAACTAATCGAAAAAACAATCCTGTTAAGCACAGTGCATATTTCGATAATATAAACTTGCTAAATGTAAAATTATACTTGAATTCAGTGTTATCCATATGAAGCAATGAAATTGAATTTCACCGACCAGCAATACGTGGAAGCATACCAGATGTACTATGATTTCCAGAAATCATTTTCAAATAAAATAATAAGTGAGCCCATGTTAGATTATATAGCATTCAAGAATAGAGCAATTTTTGTGATTGACTGTTCAAAACAAAACGATGCTATAAAGTCATCAACAGTTGACGTCAAACTAGAGATGGAAAGTTTCCTGAATTTCCCCAAAAACACCAGGGCTTATTGCATCATCATTAACGATCTTATAATGGAGTATTCTCCGATTACAGGATCAGTTCGGAATTTGGTGTGAAGACCAGGTGATGAATCATAATGTTATAATTTTATATCTAAATGATGTACTATCAAAATGTATTTTTCCCAATAAATGTTATTATTATTATTATATTTGATATTTTATTTCTCAAACGGTAGGTGGTGATGTAAACATCCGACGATCATAGTTTGTAAACTATGGTAGTCGGTTGCTGGAAATGAAAAATTGAAACAACTAGTGACTTTATCAGTCAGTTATCAACGTTTGCAATGAGATCGAAACGGAGAGTTACCCCCCACCCTCACTATTCACGTTCTCACGTATGTAAGAGAGAATCATTTCAGAAAATGTTCAGTTATAAAAATGAACTTAGCAGCGTGCGTTCGTGATTCAAATGTGGCTACATGGTCCACCAACAATTTTATTAAGTTAACAGTTAATGAAGTGTGTCTAAAATTTGGGATCGATATAAGAAACGATAAAAGAAACTATTTATTTTGGAATATTCAACTAAACCAACGCGTTCTGATGAATGAAGATCTATTGGATTGGTTAGGTTATCGCGGCAAAAAATATCATGCTAAAAAGGATGTTATAACAAGATTGTTGAGGAAAAACCCGCATATACACCATTTAGAAATTTGTGATAAGACTGATGCACGAAAGAAGATTGTTGAGGAAAAACCCGCATATACACCATTTAGAAATTTGTGATAAGACTGATGCACGAAAGAAATATTATGTTCTAGATGCTATTGATTTCGAATCATTATTGATGCAAATGCGAACTCCCAAAGTCATCGAGTTACGTGAACTGTTTTCGTTAATGAAATTTATTATGATGAAATATTGTGAGTACGAGAAATTCTATGACCAACAAGAACGTCAAAGAGCTGAGGAACGTGAATGTCTTGCGAAAGAACGATCTCAACGCTTATCTCAACAAATTCAAATGAATGTTATCACCTTACGGAATAACATTGCACCAAATATTGTTCCACCTCCTATAAATTTCGGAAAGAGACGAAATTCAGGTAATTACTTTGTTTCTTATAATAAAATTTATATAATATATATTATTTAGGATTATATCGAACATCGAATGATATGAGACCAGAATGGTACCTAATGCGATTAATACGTAAATGGTCTAACATATCTCATGCTATCGATATTGGTAACGAAGTGAAACAGAATTTCCGCCGCGATTTGAAATGGTATGCAAGAGGAAATATTATTCATGTCGCAGAAGAAGAGGAGGGTGAACAATTGATTAGTGATATCAACATCGAGTCATTGATAGAATGTGTTATCAATCACAAAAATAAAGCTTATGAACTATCAAATGATAATGTCAATATATTAAGTTCTTCTATTATTTCAAAAAAAAATAAAATAAAACCGAGGTAACTATGAAATGCGCTTGTGTTAATGTTTATATGTATGTTTCATCATTCAAGTGTTCATCATCGTTCGTAAACTATGGTCTCTGAATTGAATTACTTACCATCACCGGTTTGAAGCAGTGAAGTTATCACCATATATCGGAATTATTGTTATCATTCCTTTTGTTTTATTAAAACACTTATATCTTCATACAATCATTTATTTACATGGTAAATAGCCTTCTTTACATATTTAACAAACATTTTCAACATTAGTACTGATAAAGAAGATAAAATTGCATACAAAATTGCGAAAATTTTAGAAATTTCTTCGTCTAGTGAGGATGATGTACGTGTGGATGGTGTTGATATTGTCTTCTGTATGACATGTGGTAAACATGATGATTGTTGGAGCAATTGCCATTCATCCATATCTCCCTCACTCCGATCAAAGAATAAAAGTTTAAGTTTATAATGTATGGTGGTACGATTGTCTTGAGGAATGTTGAATGCGAATACCTCTAATTGATTATCGTTGATTTTTCTAAAATTCATCGGAATTCATTCGGTACGGTTACACCCCCCACCACCATCGGTTGCAACATCCTTCAGACAAATATAAATGCGCTCAACGTGTTGGGGAACGTTCGCGTATAGAATACCATTCAGAATTGTGGTTAGAATCACGAAATTTGTTTTTAACATCCCCACTCCCATCATTATCTTCACTTTTTACACTTGTAAATGTATTCAACAGTCTTATAACTTTTATTTTATCTTCGTAAAAATTCAAGTCTCTTCTTAGTTCATGAACTTTCTCCACAAATTTTCAAAGTATACGTGTGTATTCTTCAAAAGATATATGCATAATGACACATTTACAAACTTACTGGATATCTTTATCATAACCTCCAACTATTCACATTTACACATAGACTTCTCAATATCAATGTGATGAATAATGAGTAGATATCATTATTATTACTCGCATTTCATTCCTCATCTGACCATCATAGTTCGTGAACGATGATGACGTCATCATCGTTCGTGAACTATGGTCGCCGGATTGAATCAGTTACTGTCATCGGTTCGAAGCAGTGACGTCATCATCGTTCGTAAACAATGGTCGCCGGATTGAAACAATGAATGCCTCCCGTGACGTCATCATCGTTGGTAAACTATGATCGCAGGATCTTCAATTCAATAAAATTAACATTCTGCATATCAAGACTTTTCATTTGATACCTATAAAGCTATGGTTGACATTCATAGATCCGTCATGACAGTTCGCGTGACAGATGCTTCATGAATCCACCACGTCACACCCTCCAAGACGCGACATGACACCTCGATGAAGACCTCACGTGACAGACACCATGACAACTCTTTCCACCACCATGACGCTGTATGGTTTTGAGTTGGGTTAGCTCTATAACCTTCAGCTCTATGGTACGTGATAGCCACCATGACACCTTGTGACAGACACTCCGTCGAAGTGACAGACACCATATCTCACCGCGTGACAGATCATGTGATTTCAAAACCGTACGAGTCGCATGAGTCGGACGAGTCGAACTGGTGGCGACACCTCCACGGAGCAGTCTGTACCTTTATGCTGTGACGTCACACGTCTGCCCTGTGATAGCAGACTGTCATCTTGGATTCGCACGAGTCGGACGAGCCGAACTGGTGGCGCCACCTACACGAAGCAGCCTGTACCTTCGATGACAGCTGTCACGTGGTGGTGACACCTACACGAAGCATCCTGTACCTTCGGTCCGCCATGACATCTGTCACGTGACACCTACACGAAGCAGCCTGTACCTTTAGCTCACCATGACAGCTGTCACGTGGTGGTGACACCTACACGAAGCAGCCTGTACATTTAGCCCACCATGACAGCTGTCACGTGGTGGTGACACCTACACGAAGCAACCTGTATCTTTGGTCCGCCATGACAGCTGTCATGTGGTGGCGACATCTCCATGAAGCAGCCTGTACCTTAAGCTCACCATGACAGCTGTCACGTGGTGGTGACATCTTCACGAAGCAATCTGTACCTTAGGTCCGCCATGACAGCTGTCACTTGGTGGCGCCATCTCCACGAAGCAGTATGTACCTTCGATGCCAGCTGTCACGTGGTGGTTACATCTCCATGAAGCAGCCTGTACCTTAGGTCCGCCATGACAGCTGTCACTTGGTGGCGACATCTCTACGAAGCAATCTGTACCTTAGGTCCGCCATGACAGCTGTCATGTGATAGTCACGTGATCCTGTACATGTGACACACTTTTTATACACACCCTGTATACTCTTTCATGTGACACACTTTTTATACACACCCTGTATACTCTTTACAAATAAAATCCTTATCACCTACATCCTTTCAAAACTGATAAGGACGAGCTCATACACCGGATGCACATCGACAGCTAGACCGGAAGTGAATACCGGATATCCTGGTCCCGAACTAACGGAGTTCATCTACTGGTAGCTATTTTAGCATAGTTACAACAAGGTTTCCACTCTCCGTAGCAGCATATGATCCCATAAGGCTTTGACCTGAGGGAACAGTAAACAAATATAACCTAGTAATATCTTGAGCTGGATTTGGTATACCTGGCTTGTGTGTAATAACATTATAAATAAGTTTAATAGTTTGCTCCCAAGTACCAGCTTTTCAGATTATTACATCATGGGTAATCAACCTATAGAAATTGATAGTGAGAGTAATATAATTATTAAGGGTACTCCGTTCAAGGGTACCACAGGACTGTATAATTTGATATTTTACAGAGATTTTCTACCTGATACTTACACTGTGGAAGATGGGAAAAATTACAGCCAAATGATGGAAATGACTAGGTGCCCATAGACGTAATAACGATCCAGCTGATTGAATACGAAACACTGTAAAATACAAACATGTCCTGAAACTTTTGATCAATTCCATGAAAAGACCAAGGTCCAAAACATACACTGGAAATGCATATATCAAAAATAATATGCTTGAATATAACGAGAAACCAATCGAATACGCTTATTGGGATGACGTAAATGAAATTGTAGATAGTAACAATAATCATCACAACGAGATAGTCTCTATAATAGAAGAATTGAAGAGGCTGGTGTAATTGAACAAAAACCGTGTGTAAGACAAATTCATCACAGTTATGAAGATGGTTTCAATGGATAAGTTTGGCAGAGCCTCCTCTTCCATGTGGATATATGATACGAATATATTTAATAATAATTTCAAACAATTTCACGGACAAGGATTATTCCAAACGAGCGATGGAAGTTACGATATGGAGAATCGTAGATTGTGCAACGTAAAATCACCGAATGATAATGAAGATGCTGCAAATAAAGTATATGTTGATAAATTGATACACAAATTGAACCTGAAAACAGAAACCAGTCTCAATGTTAGGGTTGATAATTTTATCAAATCTGCCAATAAGAATCTGGATAAACATAAATTGAAGAACGAGAAGGTTACTCTCACCATGGATAAACATCTGACGGATATTCAGAATAAATATAATGGAATGGAAGCCTATATGAAATCAGAGTATAAAACAATCAGTGATAGTGTGAGGGAAAACAGAAATGAATTAAAAGAGATCAATAAGACGATGAACGGTCTGGACAGGCGTCTAAATGATATTAGTAGTAGAATTGAGGCTTTAGAACGGCGGATAATAGCTGTGGAACCGTCTAAGAAGAGGCCCTCATCATCCGCAACAACAACAAAGCAAGTCTCTGTGAAACGTATAAGTCCAAATCCTGTGAATATACCCAAAAATTTATTCTACACTAGATTTCCGCATTAATAAGATTAGGAGAGAACAAGTTGTGCATGAGCTTCATAAGCAGAGAAGGAAGACCTTTTACCAGCACCGAACATACATAAAAGGTCTTCAATATAAGTGGAACGACGTAAACCTAGGAATATGCAATACGATGAACCAAGAGTCAAGATTGTGATATTTCAAAAATATTTTTAAGGTTATACTAACATTTTTTGTATTGAGAAAATTTTGAAATTAATAAAAAAATATTATTTTGAGATGTTTGGTCTTTCTCCCTCCCCTCTTTAAATAACAGTGCAATGTTGAATTCTCATCAGTCTGTATGGAAGCGTAAGTAGGAGATGGTGTTCTCAATATGCTCATAAACAACCTCCCGTTTGAATTTCATATTCCTGGTTATCAATACTGTGGGCCCGGTACAAAATTAGAAGAACGATTGAAAAGAGGAGATCCAGGCATCAATCCGCTCGATAAAGCTTGCCGCCAACACGATATTTCATATTTGCGAAAAGCTAGTTTGGAAGGAGGCGGATAAAATATTAGAGAACGCTGCTTGGCCACGTGTCAAATCTAAAGACACAAAATTTGGAGAGAGGATTGCCGCTTTCGGTGTGAATAAAATTATGAAGGCAAAGAGGAAATTGGGGATGGGTATGAGAAAGAAGGTTGGGTTCGGAAGTGCAATTGTCGATGGGGTAAGAAAAGGTATGAAGAATAAGTTTGACCCATCCAATCTGAAGAGAACATCTCGAACAGCTTTGAAAGTTGCACGAAAACAATTTAAAAAAGCAGGTGGTCGGAAAAATGTTCGATTACCAAGAGTAATTCCTATTCCTGAGACCGGAGGATTTCCACCATTTTTAATACCTCTGTCTGCCGGTTTGTCAGCTGCTGGAGCATTGTCGGGAGGTGGTGCAGGAATCGCTAAGGCCGTCAACGACAGCAAAGCAGCTCGGAAAATCTTTGAGGAGACGGAAAGACATAATAAAACAATGGAAGCTATAGCTTTGGGGGAAACAAGGATCTGGTCTATATTTGAAAAAGTATCGCAAAGGTCTTGGTCTGTATTTGAATAAACATCCAAAAAACTGTCAGTGAACCTACCCAGAAGACCTCTAACCGACCTCGATCTACGAAAACTAGCAAAAGCTCTGAAAATTCCCCATTTTAGAGGAGTATATATGAGTGATGAACTGCCATCCAACGGTCCATGGAGAAACGAGCGTGGAATAGTTGATTTAAATAGATCGGACAATGAAGGTACTCACTGGGTTGGGGTTAATAAAGTCGGTGATACAGTTTTATATTATGATAGTTTTGGCAATTTACGCCCCCCTCACGAACTAGTGGATTATTTCAAAAAGTGTAAGATATTAATCAATCACGACAATTTTCAGCAATCTTGCGATTGGTAAATAAGTTCCCAAGAATGTTGTGAAATTATACTTATAAATTTTTTTTTGTTAAATCGTTTTATTAGTTTGTATGAGTCGGGGTTAGGTTCCTGAAACTTATTTGTTATAATAACTTGACACGATATTGGATAATGATCTGTAATGTTTAACTTCTCGAGTAATGACGCTTTGAACTATAGAAACATTAATTTGGAGTGGTTTTCTAATACTTCATATATTTTATATATTAGTGTGTTAGAATTTCAATTTTTCATGTTTCGTTCGTTGTTGTTCCGTAGAAATTTTTAATTGAAATTAATGCGGTAAAGACGTTCGGTGCTTAGTGCAATTAGTTTACGGAATCCTGCGCTTTAGTTGATGTGAATTAGTTTTCAACGTCTTCTGATGATTGTCGTGATACCGAAATATACCGTAAACACGAAAATATATTTGGCATGTATTAATGTGACCTATTTCCCAAGAATGTACATAAAACTAGTACAGTACCTAGCCAATATAAGCATTTCCCAACATTTTATAATTTTGCACTCGGTTCTTCAGGTGTAGTCTGATAATTAGGACCGACGGTAATTCGACGACGTTGATTCATGTTTAATGCTTAAATTCACCATTCCTGTACATGCAGTGAAATATTTTTCTCGTTTTTTTTCTTTTCCACAATAACGAATGAATGAAATTTGGATAATTTCATAGTACTTATACATAATTAAATACTCTTCAAAATGAGGTATCACTTCAATAACTTGAACCCTCATTTAATTAAAGAGATTAGAATGGTAGTTGCTATTTCTAGAGTGTAGGGAGTGGAGAACGATTATTATGTTAAAGTGTCGTTTCTAAATCAACAATCGACCTGTCAAGAGTATGTTGAAAATAATGTCACCGTTTATAGGAAAGATAAGTAAGCATCAATATTATCGAATTCAAAATAACGTAATTTCAAACGTCTATATTTCTCAAGCCCTCAACTTGTGGCCCCCCAAGAGCGATGAGTTTCTGGAATCTGATCTTTATATAGATTCCAAAAATTGAAAAATGTTCAGAATATTCAATTTGAAAAAATATCGATGACGTCATAGCCGTAACGGCCGTGCAGTTTGAAAGGCAAAGTGGGTAATAACGTAGAAAATGAATATATCCGTTACATTTAGACCACAGTGTATATTCTCGACATACATATACTTAAATTAAGCATTTGATTTATTATTTGTTAATAATTTGATTTAACTTGTTATGCTCGTGAATATAAATAAAACGCCTAATTTAACTATTTTGAGAAATACAAAACACCCATTATACACACTTAATATCATGTAAAAGTAAAAGGTAGAAGTAATAACAATTAGAAAAATATGCATACATACAACACATTCGCAAAAATCAATCGGCTAATTTGTAATCATTCATATTATATTAGTCAAGTTACAAGCTTTATAGCACATATTAATTTAATAACGATTAATGGTTTCATTAAAACTACAGTCAATTTTCCTCAATAGACGATTATAAACTATAATTTTAATTTGTTCCCGATATTATCATAAATTGATAATTATACCCGAATTTGTTTGACCTAAACCCTTTTCATACCCCATGTATCTCTTGTATTGCCTATGTACTATAATGAAACGTCGAACAACAATATCATACCTAATATAAACAGTTTAAGAAATTACATGGAATAATAAGACCACAGCGAAGGTTTACATTTATTCTGGAATTAAGCTACTATTTCTTGCTTCTTCTGCAGCCTCATCAACTTGCTTAAGCGCAACCATACTCTTCAAATCTCTAATTTGATCAAAGCAACGCTAGATGTAGGTGGAATATTCAATTTACTTTATAAATGTTTTTAAATTAATAAATCTTCATCTGTGCATAAATTTATGTATATACCGCAGCATAGAAATAGGAGGAGGGCTAGAAGTGGCATAGCCTGATGAATATATAAAAATTCTCGGGAAATAGGTCACATTAGCACTTTGTTTTAAATATTCGTCTTTACGTATGTTTCGGTCTCACGACCATCATCAGAAGACTCACTAATGTTAAAAAAGGGGTTTATTAAAACAAATTATAGCACAAGCGTCCATATCGCACAAATTTACTTTCAATCAAAAGAGCCCACGCCGTCGAAACGAACAGAACGACGAATAATCGAAAATATATCGTCAGTATTAAAGTATAAAAATTTTTTTGTAGTAAGAATCCGCTATTCAGTAATATTTTTAAAATATACAAGTGCATGCTGGTATTCTCACAACAACTGAGATCGAAGTTATTTGTCGAGCATCTACTTTCGAACCAGATGTGTAAGATTTATGACATACCTCTTAAGAAAGATTTCAGACCTGTACTGGAAAAATTACTACTAAGCATTCTACCTAAAAACATTTTCAACAATTATGAAGACGTATGTAGGAATTTGCAAGGATTATTTAATCAAATTAGTATAAATATGACTTAGATTTTGTGTATCTACCCTATGGTTTACAGAGTTGGAATCCCGTTTTATGTGAATCATCTCCAGGATAGATCATTTATAATAATTGGTTTCCTTAGTTAAGATATTAACATTTTTGTAATCAAATTGATGGTTATAATCAACGCAGTGCTTAGCAAGGGCGGTGGAATTTTGTTGTTATTTCTTGTGATATATTTATGGCCGTACATTCTTTTTTGTAAATATTGTTTAGAGATTCCAGTATAGGTTCCATCACAATCTAAACAATTCAATTTATATACTGTGTGGGTTTGTTTATCTTTAGGTATTACAGGTTTTAGATTTGAGAAATATTTCCGAACACAGTTAGTAGGTTTATGCGCAACTTTTAAATCATACTTTTTCAAACATTTCTTGATTTTCTCTGAGGTCTCCGTTATAAAATTGTCTGTATTACCTTTTATGTTATTCTTATACGACGAACCATTATAGATTTTGTTTATTCTCTTTAATGATAGGATTGAAGAAAGTTTTTGGGTAGCCATTCATTTCTAGTGTATTACGAACAATTTTTACATTTTTGGGGCGGTCATCTGCGTGGGACAATTTTATCGCGCGGTCTGTAAGGCTGTTTATGACACTTTTTTTATAACAAGCTGGTACAACGGAATTGAAGTGAAGATAACGTTGAGACCAAACTTCTTTAGTAAACCAGGAGGTTTTTATTTTTCCATCTGCATCATGCCTAATGTTCATATCTAGGAAATTTGTTTTTGTTTAATTCTATTTCACAAGTGAATTGAAGTTTACAGTGGAAATTGTTAAATTTATCAATTACATATGGAATTTTATCGTTGGGAACACACATAAGGCAATCATCTACATACCGTTTAAAGAAAACAGGCCGAAAATCTAATGAACTCATAACAGATTCCTCTAGGCACTCCATAACGAGGTTAGCAATGGTAGCTGAAATAGGGGATCACATTGCTGTGCCGAATATTTGTCCAAAATATTGCTCACCATACTGAAAGTATGTGCATTCTAAACAAAATTTTACAGTATTTATAAATTCCGATTGATCTAGAGGTGTGTGGTTTTTAATCTCTGCCCAACGCTTTTTGATGATATTCAATGCCAAAACGACAGGTATATTTGTAAATAAAGAAACAACGTCCAAGGAAATCAGTTGATGGTTTACGGGTAAGGATTGATTTTTTATAAATTCATTAAAATGCCATGAGTCTCTCACATTTTTTCCTATTATATTATTGATAGATTTTGATAGAAATTTTGATAAATTGTAAGTAGGCGCTCCAATATTACTAACAATGGGTATTAAAGGTATCATTTTTATGTAGTTTTGGAAGCCCATAGATATAAGGTGCTAGCCCATTATGGCAAATTAATTTATTTTTTAATTCAATAGGGATTATCTTATTTTTATGCCATTTATTCATCAATTTATTCATGTTCCCGAGAATTTTTATATATAATTCATACTGCGTCAAGAATCTTTATTATTATAGCCTGATAATTTTGCGTGGAAGACATACTCTTGTCTAATAAAAAGGATAGAGAATGTTTACAAACAATAAGCAGTGGCGTATCAGTTTTAGATAAATTAATTGATTTGAATATTTAAAAAATTTCAGAGTTGAATGTAATAACAATAACATCTATTTTAAAATTAAACAGAATTATTAATAAGTATAATTAACATGGCTAATAACCAAAACTGTTGATGTCGAGAATAAATAAATTTCAAAGAATACATATTGCACGTTCCATTGTCTGAAAATAATAATTAATAAAAATTCACTTGGGATCAAATAAATCGAAATTTTTTAAACTGTTTATTAAGTTAAAAAATATTCTTACAATTTGGCAACTTATTGAACAGTTCCTATTCTCCAGCCACAACTTTCAAGATATTATTCTTAGGTGTCTAGAAAATAGCATACCAGCATGAGTTATTTCTCAATTAATTGAAATAAGGCAATATTTCGATCAGGGTTGGGAATTATACGGAATAAATAGTTTCACACTTTACAGGTATTATACTGACGTACAAAACGTATGATACCCACGGAAATAAATATCCTTATTGAACAGTATCATGCAATATTATACGGTATTAAACACATGATTATACACATTTGCAGCATAATCTTCTATTATAAGTATATATCCTTCACCTTCATAAACAAATAAGCATTGCATGGATCAGTATAAAATTTCCTATATGGTCTGTAGACCAAGTGAATGATTCTCTATTATAAAATTTGAATGCTACTGGCTTAGAAGACTCGATTGAATTTAATATTTCCTTAACCATAACAAAAATCCAAAAGAATATTATATTTGCAACGGTAATCAGCCCCTTAAATGTAAAAAATTTGGGAGGCTTGCTAAAAAGTACATACCCATACCTGCATCGTCTCCTCAACTAGAACGCATTTTCCAATTATTGGTCATGTTTGCATAACAAAACAGAGCTCATTGAATTTAGTGAAGATTATGGATCAAAAATATAGGTCAATGCTAAATCAAATGAATACTTGCAATATGCATCGTCATTTAATCAAGTCCATTTGTATTAGTCTATTAGTTTGGTATTAATGAGAATAACTGTATTTTTGTATTCAAACGTTGAAGAGTTTAATGGTAATTTCTCTATCAATAAATATTAAATTGTTTTTATTTTTATCAATGTAATAAATCCATATCTTCATAGAGTTCTCAGCTTATATTTAAAATAGCAAATACTGGCAAATGATCAAAAATTTTTAATTTTCGAAAATATTTTTTATTCTACTTTAAAACGCATAATACGTTAGTTTTATACTGCAGCATACTACATCATTTTATAAGTCACATACATATAATACATATTATACAAAACGTATTCTACGTTCCTAACCCTGATTTCGATATTACTGTAAGTAAATGGAACATTGAACAAAACTAACACAATCTTAGAGATAAATATTTACAAAGGTACAGAAAATAGGCAAGATCACTATCGTGTGAATTCAGTATAATTGCACATATAACTGGAATATAGCAAAAAAATATGTATGCATGGTTTTTCGAACAATACATGCTGTAATATTTAAATCGTACATTTAGTGTTCTTGCCTATACTACCATATTATTGATTTCTTAATCACATTGTTTTAGTTAAAATTGAACATACTCTTTTACACTCATTTAACTGTTTAGAATAGTGGTGTAATCTTACAGTAAAATACTTTTTAATATAAATTTGCTTAGTCTAAGACTATGGTTTTCTATGTCTCTACATCATAAATATGATCATCAAAAATTGTAGAGTACAGAACAGACATTGTTACATTCAACATTTAAATTATATTTATGTTTTTGAAGTAAGTGTTGGTTACGAACAACTTAAATTTGTTTCCGGTGCCAAATATAAATCAATTACATATAGATGTGTTGTTATATAAATTTCCCAAAGTTTTACTACTCTGCAAAATAGAGAAAGGATTAACATCTTGCAAGAGTTTAATGCAAGTGTCGCAATTTATTTCTTTCATCACTGCTCTCACAATAAAGCCTGCAATATAGCCAATTACTTCTTTCTGGTATTCTGACAATTAATTCGTCACTTGATACTGCTTCAATTGAGACAGTCAACATACGTAGCAGTAACATTAATTTCAAAAATAAATTTACCAAATCACATTTTCTTCTGGTGATTCTATTAATTCAATAAATTTCGATTTATCTCCAGCTGAGGGTAACCCTTTGTTCACATTATTATCCCCAACTAGTATTTAAGCAGGCACATTTTGGTTTTTAATTTAGTTTACTCTGATGATTGCTACTTGGTAGCCGAAAGGTCCTCAGTACTTTAATAGTATTTTTAGTGGATAAGGGTGATTATTTCTTATTTATAGTGTATTACTCAAGTTGAGGTACAAATTTCTCTCATAATTGTAGTATCTCTCTAGATAATTCACTTCTGTATATCTACAACAAGGGTTTTGGTGTCTTCCTGTGTATTCACATTGATGTATCTTCTCAATTTACTTCCTTATGCTTACGCTTAATGTGCCCTTTCAAAACTGACCTATAAGGGCTTTCATAATCGCAATACTGACACTTGTGTATGTTCTCTCTTGTGTGTTTAGAGTTAATGTGTCTTTTTAAAACCGAGCTATCAGAGCTTTCATAATCGCAATACTGACATTTGTGTATCTTTTCCCTTGTGTGTTTACAGTTGATGTGATTTTTCAAATATGACTCCCGACTGCTTTCAAAATCGCAATACTGACACTTGTGTATATTCTCTCTTGTGTGTTTGGAGTTGATGTGTCTTTTTACAACCGAGCTGTGAGGGCTTTCATAATCGCAATACTGACACTTGTGTATGTTCTCTCTTGTGTGTTTAGAGTTGATGTGTCTTTTTACAACCGAGCTGTGAGGGCTTTCATAATCGCAATACTGACACTTGTGTATGTTCTCTCTTGTGTGTTTAGAGTTGATGTGTCTTTTTACAACCGAGCTGTGAGGGCTTTCAAAATCGCAATACTGACACTTGTTTACATTCTCTCTTGTGTGTTTAAAGTTGATGTGTCTTTTTACAACCGAGCTGTGAGGGCTTTCATAATCGCAATACTCACACTTGTGTATGTTCTCTCTTGTGTGTTTAGAGTTGATGAGTCTTTTTAAAACCGAGCTATCAGAGCTTTCATAATCGCAATACTGACATTTGTGTATCTTTTCCCTTGTGTGTTTACAGTTGATGTGAGTTTTCAAATTTGACTCCCGACTGCTTTCAAAATCGCAATACTGACACTTGTGTATATTCTCTCTTGTGTGTTTGGAGTTGATGTGTCTTTTTACAACCGAGCTGTGAGGGCTTTCATAATCGCAATACTGACACTTGTGTATGTTCTCTCTTGTGTGTTTAGAGTTGATGTGTCTTTTTAAAACCGAGCTATCAGAGCTTTCATAATCGCAATACTGACATTTGTGTATCTTTTCCCTTGTGTGTTTACAGTTGATGTGAGTTTTCAAATTTGACTCCCGACTGCTTTCAAAATCGCAATACTGACACTTGTGTATATTCTCTCTTGTGTGTTTGGAGTTGATGTGTCTTTTTACAACCGAGCTGTGAGGGCTTTCATAATCGCAATACTGACACTTGTGTATGTTCTCTCTTGTGTGTTTAGAGTTGATGTGTCTTTTTAAAACCGAGCTATCAGAGCTTTCATAATCGCAATACTGACATTTGTGTATCTTTTCCCTTGTGTGTTTACAGTTGATGTGAGTTTTCAAATTTGACTGCAGACTGCTTTCAAAATCGCAATACTGACACTTGTGTATATTCTCTCTTGTGTGTTTGGAGTTGATGTGTCTTTTTACAACCGAGCTGTGAGGGCTTTCATAATCGCAATACTGACACTTGTGTATCTTTTCCCTTGTGTGTTTACAGTTGATGTGAGTTTTCAAATTTGACTGCAGACTGCTTTCAAAATCGCAATACTGACACTTTTGTATGTTCTCTCTTGTGTGTTGAGAGTTTATGTGACTTTTCAAAAGTGACTGCCTGGTGTTTTCATAATCACAATACTGACATTTGTGTATCTTTTCCCTTGTGTGTTTACAGTTGATGTGAGTTTTCAAATTTGACTGCAGACTGCTTTCAAAATCGCAATATTGACACTTTTGTATGTTCTCTCTTGTGTGTTTAGAGTTGATGTGACTTTTTAAAGATGAGCTATAAGGGCTTTCAAAATCGCAATACTGACACTTTTGTATGTTCTCTCTTGTGTGTTTAGAGTTGATGTGACTTTTTAAAGATGAACTATAAGGGCTTTCAAAATCGCAATACTGACACTTGTGTATATTCTCTCTTGTACATTCAGAGTTGAAGTGCCTTTTCAAAGAGCTTCCAAAATCGCAAAGTTCATATTCATATATCTTTACCCCTTTGCATTTCTCATTAACGTTATTTTCCAAAGTATTTCCACTCGTGTTACTTGTGGATAATTCCACCTTGGAGGATGGAATATTATGATAATCAGAACATTCATTTTCCCTGTTATGTTCAATCATCACATGATCTTCCATGTTTGTCACATCATAACAATTATACCCACTACCTTGGTATTCCTTTGAACCTAGTATTTCAATAGAACTATCGAAGCCCATGTTGTCTGAACAATCAACATTTTCATGGTCACCTTCAATTATATCTTCATCAACTTTAATACATCCTGATGTATCTTCCAATTCCTCATCTACACTGCACTTCTCGATTCTAAAAATGAAATGTAAATAATATTTTTACTTCTTCAATCTCCCAATAAAGCCAAAGTACATTGTATTAGTGAGTCATTCAGTTCTTCCTAATTATTTTAAAGTTGGGTGAGGGCCAATGACGTTTGGATGAAAAATTCCTGGATATTGTCTAATGAAGATACCCGAAATTTGTTTTTATCATTGTTTTTGTTATACATAATAGAAGAAATTTCAAACTATTTCTATGTATTTTCAATATTTATTTTACGTCTTTTTCCAAAAGCTAATTTTGAAATTTAATTGAATAAAAATATGCCATGCCTCTTCTATTTGAACAAGAGGTAGTAAATTGTTTTCAATATAAGACCCGTTCGGCATTACAAATGAGAGTTGAAGAGAAGCTGGAGTGAATTTTGATCACGTGATAACCAAGCAATAAGAGTAAACTGTTAATACCCAGAAGTTTGATAAGTCGCGTTGCGTAATGCGTTTTAATTGTAAGATTATTAATTATTAATGTTCAATACAATTGTTCTGGTAATCAATTTTATAAGAGAAATGGATCTTCTGATGAAGAAATTGTTCTAGAAAAAGTAGATAATTTCTGTGAAACTATGGTGCCCTTAATGTAGAACAATCAATTTCAACAACACTTTCGCATGCATGCTACAACTTTCGAAGATTTGCTCAGAAGAATGCATCATGTTTCTATTAATCATTTGCAAAATAGGACTACAAAGAGCGGTTATCCGAGAACTTCATTAGAGAAAGAAGTTATAAAAACCTTTTGGTATCTTGGTAATGAAATCGTTTCCTTCTTCATCTAATAATGGTCTATATGTTTCCTTTGATACCTCAATATTAATTTTTTGAACAAATAAGCACCAATCAATAATTTTATAATTAGTATTGATTGTTTAAAGCACGTTTTAAGACAAGATTAAACACAAATTAACATATATATATCGAAGAGTCGTTCTCACCTTGGTTTTCCATGTTGATAAAATACAACATAAGTCACTTCATAAAAACAATCAAATAAACAAAACAATAAACGTAAATAACTCAATTGCCCTTCTATGATAAATTACGTGTCTAGAGTTCCTAAAAGCGTGGTGATCTCTCGCAGTGCCAAACAAAGACCGACTCCTCGTCCGTCCTATCTCTCTCCTTTCGCTTATCCCACGAAATTCGGTATAACCCCGAAATTACGTACTGCTTGGCACTCCGCTGATTCCACCCAAGTTAGGCAACACAAGTTGCTGCTATACGAGATCCCCGACACGGCCATTCTGACAGGTCACACGTCCTCGTGTGACGTCTCTACAGAATACGAAGTTATAATACTAACAGTTTGCTTGGCAATTCTAACAAAATCAACTGGAATAAATTTAATTAAGGTTACATGCATTCGCGCAACTGGAGATCAGTTCACCCAGTTTATTATTTTAATAAATGCCTTAGCTTTACATTACTATATTATCATTTGCGTAGTAATAATCCAAAAAAAAATAATCACACTACTTCGCTTACATCCAGTGAAAAACAATAATCACTTACATCCAGTGATGATAACACTTTCGCTAATACCCAGCGAAAAACAATAATCACTCATATTCAGTGATAACTACACTTTCGCTTATATCCAGCGAAAAACAATAATCACTTATATCCAGTGATAATTACAATTTCGCTTATATCCAGCAAAAACAATAATCACTTATATCCAGTGATAATTACACTTTCGCTTAGTCTGTATCAGAACTCATCGAATTCTCTTCATCAGGGACATGCTTATCAGGCATATTTCTTGGGCGTTCATGAGCATACTTATAGGTTCTATTACCAGTTAGGTTTTTCAAAACATATCTGTCAACGTCTAACATAATCACTGACAGTAAAATTATTTACTTTTGCTTTTATTTTATCAAACCTAGTCTTTTCACATTAAGCATTTTTTTTCAATATTATTTCGAACTTCTGTTCTCACCTCACACCTGATCTAACCTAAAATATCAACTGTAACTAGAGCTTCATATGGCAATATCTGAACGCGTTTAAAGTTGCACCAATTATTCCAAAGTACAATATCCGAACGGTTTGAACACGTTTAGTGCAAATAAAGTTGAAAGAGTGCGTAGAACAAGAAAATATTGATTGTATTGACAAAAACTTACTTTATCTTCAATTCCTGACAATCTGCAGACTCCTCTTTGATTTCATCTATATATTCGGAAATATTTTCGTATTTAATTTCAATCTGATCTTCCCAATGTGGATCATTCCTAACTGTTGATGTTGATAACATATTTCGTGATGGTACTGTAGTGTAAACTGTACTGAATACTGATGGTAGTGATGGTTTTGGTTTTTGGTTTCAATCAAACATAGATTTATTTGTAAATGTGCCTCTTATCGACAGTGAACATAGACCACAAGACTAGGTTTATGTGCGGCGTTTATGCACAGACCACAGAGATAGAGAGGAGTTTATTCAATAAACGTATCATTCGATTTGTGCTGAGTTGAGCAACAACAGAGCAGTACCGTACCAAATTAAAAACCGGTGGGGAGCACCTAATTTGTAACAATGGCGTGATGTTACATTTTTATTTCAATGGAGATAACTTCGTAATATTCCATTTTTAAATATAAAAACAACAAATTTAACAAAGTAAAATTTCTTGTTTTTATATTTAAAGATGGAATATTACAAAGTTACACTTTATTAAAAGAACGTTAATTGCATTATCAAAACATATATTGAGAAAACACTGAAATATCATAGTATTTATATGAAATTTACAATAAATTGAATTGATTCTAAGAATTAAATGTTCCCTTAGCACTAAGATTAATTGTTTTGAGATAGCAAACGGAAATGGATTAATCTGTGGACAATTACATTCTTAGGATTGTATTACATGGAATTTAACAGGGTGAACGAAGTGGAATTTTGTAAATCTAGTTGCTGGTTAAGTAGATTGTTTGAAGGATTATTGTGTTTCTATAGATTCTAACAGATTACTTTTCCTGCCCTTCTTAATTGTATGTAAAATATGTAGGTTTTTATAAAATGGTTTATTTAATTGAAATGACTTAAGATATTCCTTATATCTAACTTCAAACGATCTACCTGTTTGACCAATGTATAATAGAGCATTACATCCCTCAAAAGTTAATTTATAAAATCCTGACCGAAATTTATTACATTTAATTTTATCAGATATTGGCGCAAAGTATGTCAAGGGAAAGAATCGTACATCCTTTTTTGCAAAGACGGAGACCACAAACCAAGTTTTGGAAGGTATCCTTTAATTTTAACCCTTGGCCCTTAGAATGTTTTCTTCTCTAATTTTAATAAGATTTGATTTTATCACATAATGGCTGATTCAATTCTTATAAGAACATTAACAATTTAGCTTCAAGTTCCAGAACTTGTTTCAATACTTTTTCTTTGGATCGCCCCCCCCCCCCCTTACTTTTGTGGGATAAAGAGATTTCGTAGGAGTGAACCCATTTATTTACAAACAATTCTAATTCTATCAGGGGTTTTACTGTACCTATATTTAGTATTTACATAAGTAGGTAAATAAAATAATAAATCGATTTCTAAATTCTATTTCTGATTGTAATTTTGAAGCGATAACATCGATTTGTGTTTTGTAGTGATGTGGTATTTCATTTATTGTTATCAGTAAAATGTTCAAAGTCAGTAGTGCGTCAGTGTAGGTTAAGCCATACAAAGAACTACGTATAGATATAGGTTTACTGTTCTGCGTGCTTTAAAATTGTGAGTATAATTTTTGAATATTCAATATAGAGGGTGGGGCGAAATTAGTTGATATTTATTATTTTTTTGAGACAAAAAAAAAAGGTGAAAGCAAGTTACATACTTTTTGAGAGATAAACACAATGAGAATACAGAAAAATGTACAGGGCGTTTCAGTTTTTCCTTATCAGTATTAACTTAATTTTTTATTCAGAACCCTAGGGGTATATTTTCATTTGTTTTTCTATCTATATTTTTTTATCTGAAAAAATAACAAAGATATCGACCGATTGATTTCGCACCATTGGGTTTCAATATTTTGAACTTATTTGTTAGGTATTGATATTATTGCTTTTTAATTTGATATTTTAATTTTTGTTTGTATTTATTACAGATAGGTACCATAGGATAAAAAATTCCAAATAGACCAACACGTGAAAACCTCTGCTCAAATTGTAAATTTGGGTGAGATTATAACATTAACGAAATATTTCCAACCAACGTCGAAAAAGCTAAAGGAATAAGACATCTTTAACCGAGATCTATGTCATGCAATGATGACGTCAAATATTCCCTTGTCAAAGGTACGTTATCAAAACTTCATTTCTTTTCTACAGAAGTATAGCAAATTCACTGTTCAAGGTGAAACAGAACTACGAAGAAACGGCGTAAGTTCCTTGCATAAGGAGGTAATTGAGGACATTAAAGCTAAAATTCGGAACAAACATTTTAAAATATCTATTCATGAAACTACCAATTCAAGAGGACGTTATATTGCTCATTTATTGATTGGTGTTCTTAGCGACGAGATTCTGCCAAAATTTTACCTCATTGCTTGTAAAGAGTTGGAAATAACAAATGCACTGACAGTGGCCAGATTTGTTCAAGAGAAACTATCCTGGAGATAATGTTCTTTTTTCCAGATGTACATGTACGTACATGGAAAAGGCCGGGCAAAATTTAAAAATCTTTTATCCGAACTTGATACATGTATCATGTCTTGCTCATGCTTTAAGTAGGGTTGCTGACGAGATTAGGAAGCATTTTCCTAATCTTGTGGATAGTTTAATTTTCAACATGAAAATATCTCTCTTATAGCGCCTATAAGGGTTCAGTTCTATAAAGGAATACTACGAAATACTCCTCTTCCACCTCAACCTATTATTACAAGTTGGGGCACTTGGTTGGAAGCCGCTTTTTTTATTGCAAGAATTTCTGTAAGCTAATAGATCTTATTCCAGAATTGTCTGACGAATCTTCCCAATCCCTCACTGGCGTTAAGCAATCATTCGAAAACAAACAAATAAAACAATTGTTGTTTATAAAAACCAATTATAGCTTTGTTTCTAAAACAATAACACAAATGGAGCATACACTAATTTGCCATTAACCCGAAGTGTAGAAGTAGTGAAACAATCTGAGGCAGCTTTCCAGAATGTTGCAGGCAAAATGGGAGCAAAATTTTAAAAAATTTCAAAATGTGATTAAAAAAATGTTGGATTCCGGTTTCCAAGTAGCTAATATTTTATAGGGAGAATTCACTGAATCCGTTGATTTGGATCTTTAAAAACGCCCCTTTTACATCGGTTAATGTGGAAAAGAGTTTTTCTATTTATAAATTTTTATATTCTGAGAAGAGCCAAAATTTTTTAATTGAGAACTTCGAGAAACATTTAGTGGTTTACCGTTTTTAGAACTAACGACAATCTGCTTTGTGAAATAAATGCATATTTAGGTTTACTTCAGTATGTAGAAAAATTGAAATATCTGTTTATTTTTAAGTAAAGCATTAAATTTATGTATTTTAAGTATTTTTTTATTTGCATATTTTCAACATGTTGGAGCAGATTTTGACTAAAATGATTTGCATATTTATGCGCATAGTTTTGGGTTTTCCACTTGCATATTTGAGCATTTTTGCATAACATGAAATTAGTTACATCGGCCATAGAAATGTTAACAGTTTTCCCTAATTATCAGTGGACCACCCGGGCCAAACGACATAACTTTTTTACATTGTTAAAGCTTTTGGAAACTCTGCAGTCTAGCAACTTCCGATCGATACCTCAATCACCACCCTACCATCTGAACCTGTCTCTATCAAACTCCTTTAAGCTACGATATTAATATAGTAAAAACGAAGAATAAAAAATTTAATCCTATTGGATGGATTCAGTCAAGTATTTTCAGTAGTAATATGATAAGTGCAATGAAAAAATAATCTGTAATCTCAGTTGCACGAATTATAATTTGATAAGAAATAATTACCTTTATTCACTAAAAATACTACCGAAGTACTGAGGACTTTTCGGCTACCAAGAAGTCATCATCAGAGTAAACTAAATTATAAATCGAAATGTGCCTGTTTAAATACTAGTTGGAGATAATAATGTAAACAAAAGGTTACCCTCAGCTGGAGATGAATAAAAACTTAGTAAATTGCTTTTTCGTTTATACATTTCCATCCCTTCTAAATTACCTAGAAATTAGTCCGTACTGTGTTTTAAAAGTGATAAACTTTCTTGAGAAATAGTGTGACCTGTATTCAAAATATGTTCGGATACCGCAGACTTTTCATCATTATTTTTCTTTATATGGGCAAAATGTTCCATACGAGTTAAAACGTTCCTTCTAGTTCGACCCACATAGCATTTTGAACACGACTCACAATTGATTTTGTAAATCCCGGATTTGTCGAAATCGGAAACTTTGGTCAAAGGTGTTGCCCAAGCGGTATTTTAGCTTGTCCTGACATCTATAAACTGGTTTTATTGTAAATTTAAAGAACAAACTATGGAATTTATTAATTACTGAAGAATGATAAGTGGAACTTTTGAATTTTATTGATGTGTTTGAAGGTAATGGCTCTAATTTGGTTAGTTGGCTACGTTCCAGTTTCCTTTTCTGTTTAGAAATTGAATTATTGATCAAAGATTTCTGGTAACTATTGTCCAACGCAATTTGCTGAAGTTTCTCAATTTCTTTGTTATAATTTTGATAAGTCAAAGGGAAGTTCAATAATCTATGAACTAAACTATTAACCGGAGCTATTTTATATCTAAATGGTGTAGCTGAATCCGCCGGGGTATACCTATTTGTTTGAGTGGGTTTTCTGTGTACGTCGAAATAGATTTACGTTTCCTTGAAGATTGTTGGTCAAATAACGTTTTCCCAAAATTCATTAAAATATATACGTGTAAGACCGCGAAAATAGATAAAATCATTTTCTCTGCAAAACAAAGATGGTTAAAATCAGAAATCAGTAACAAATATCATAAACTAGATCATTCACTACTTTAGGCTCATAACTTACATTTGAAATTAGCTTTTGAAACAACATCATACGAATTCGAGTCGTTTTATTCTAAATTATTAAACACAGTTTTGCAAAAACCAGTAGAAAATTTAAATCAATTAACCATATATTTCAACAATTGTTACCAAAAACTCCTAGAGAAGTAACTAAGAATATAAACATTATTCACACAAAACCGATATCATTTTCAATGAAACGGAGATGAGTTTGTTAAATAAAGGTTTAAATTTTGCAATTGATTCTAAGAAATTATCTACGGTGGATTTAATTAATGATATTGAAAATACGATTTGGTCACTCAACTTTCAAGATACAGCTGTCAATCGCAACAAGTGCAGGAAAATTCTTAAGCATACGAATAAATCATATAAAAGTTCCTCCAATAATTTCAATAATATCTGTAAATCATTGAAAGAAAAAGACTGTTATTACTTGAAAGCAGATAAGGGAAATTCCCTCGTAATTATGGGCAAAGAGGATTATCACAATTCGGTAAATATTCTTATTAAATGATGGTCCCTATGAACAAATTACCAAGGATCCGTTATCAAAATTGTTAATAATTCATTAAAGTCATGTATACCTGTAATTTCCGATAATTTAAGATACAAACTCAAACTTTCAAATCCTAATCTTCCTAAACTGTATTGCTTACCTAAGATTAATAAACCGTGTAATTTCATGAGACCTATCATTTCAAACATTAATTGTCCTACGTATAAGATAGTAAAATGGTTAGTGAAGGAACTTAGCAACTTCCAAGCCGCACCAAGTTTGTCTGTGAAAAATTCTTTAGAAATGATTGCAAAATTGAAAGATTTCAACCTGGTGATACTCTCGTTTCATTTGATGTTGATTCATTATTTACAAATACTCCAATCCCTGAGTCGATAAGCATTCTGAAGAAATGGCTTTCAAATATTAATTCCCCGATAGGAACTGCACAGAATACGTGATCCTTACATCTTTATGTATGGAGCAAAATTATTTCACTTTTAACAAAAATTATTATAGACAAACCAGCGGATGTGCAATGGGCAATCCACTCTTTCCTTTTTTGGCTGATATTTTCCTAAGCGAACTAGAAACCTCCTTAAAATCAAAATTGAATCAGCTTCAAAAAGTTTGGTATAGATATGTTGATGACATTTTCACGATCACGAGTAAAGATTTTGATTTATATGGGTTTTTGAACACGTTTAATAGCCAATTTGATTCACTGAGTTTCACTGTCGAAATAGAACAGATAATCAGCTTCCTTTCCTTGATATTAACATTATAAAATATGGTAATCACTTGTATTTCGACATAATATACAGAAAACCCACTCAAACAAATAGGTATCCCCCGGCGGATTCAGCTACACCTTTAGATATAAAATAGCTCCGTTTAATAGTCTATTCATAGATTATTATTGAACGTCCCTTTGAGTCATCAAAATTATAACAAAGAAATTGAGAAACTTCAGCAAATTGCGTTGGACAATGGTTACTAGAAATCTTTGATCAATAATTTAATTTCTAAACAGAAAAGGAAATTGGAACGTAGCCAACTAACCCAATTAGAGCCGTTACCTTCAAATACTTCAATAAAACTCAAAAGTTTCACTTATCATTCTTCAGAGTAATTAATAAATTTCATAGTTTGTTTTCAAAATTTACAATACAACCAGTTTAAAACGCTGGTTAGGTAATATCTCAACTGTGAGTCGTGTTCAAAATGCTATGTGGGTCAAACTAGAATGAAAATTTAACTCGTTACAAGGAACATTTTTCACAGATAAAGAAAAATAATGCCTAAAAATCAGCGGTAGCCGAACATATTTTGAATACAGGTCACACCATTTCTTAAGAAAGTTTATCACTTTCAAAACACAGTACAGACAAATTTCTAGGTAATTTAGAAGGGATGGAAATGTATAAACGAAAAAGTAATTTACTAAATTTCGATTCATCTCCAGCTGAGGATAACCCTTTGTTTACATTATTATGCCCAACTAGTATTCAAACAGGCACATTTTGATTTATAATTTAGTTTACTCTGATGATGGCTACTTGGTAGCCGATAGGTCCTCAGTACTTTAGTAGTATTTTTAGTGGATAAGGGTGATTATTCCTTATCAATAGTGTTATAATATATCCATAGTGTGAACTCTATATAGTGCACGATTTTATTCAAAACGAAGTCGTATATTTTCGAAATTGATAGATAGTTTGACGTTTCTTTAGACGCCGTGAGTTGTATAGTTTTGAACGCGTTCCGCTGATGGAATTTAAAAAAATGTTGATGACCTTACACCATAAATATCAAGAAATCAGAAACATCCTTATGGAAACAGTTCATTGATAATTTCACTAGTGCAAAATTATGGCATGATTTTGATTTGATTGGCCATGGGCATCAATGAAACCAAGGGAACGAATTGTAAAATTGTCAATTTGACAGATAAGTGAACTTTCAAGTATCTGTTCCACCTGTGGACACATTTATCTTACCGGAAGCGCCAGAATCGGTAATACTAATTTAAAATTATTACCGAAGTGAAGTAGAAGTAGATTACGTTAATTGTACGTGTTAGCTTAGATTATATTCCATATGTTCGTTGTTATTTATACCTATACATGACTTTTATTGATCATGTTGATATAAACCAATAAATAATTAATTTTTAGCAGCTTTGGAATTAATGGTCAACAAACATCCAATGCTTTGAATTTCTTGAAAATGAACGGATGAGCATAAATTAATAGAATTTGGGAATATTCAGTAGAACTATCACAAGTACATACAAGATTTCCGAAAATTTGTGCGTATCAACTGAAAAAATCATGACCCGGAAATAGCGAGGAATTTTTTCTGGTGATATGCACCAATAATCCTTTTATTTTAAAAATTGGTTGTAAAAATATGTTCACAAATTTCCTCAGGGAATTTTGTTGCACGAGTGATATTTTGATAGAGAATATACACCATAATATAATACAATTAACAGAATAAGTGACTTACTAAACAAATTAACAACCTTTTTATCAAAAACGGAATTAATATAAAATCTATAGTTTTGATATTGATTATGATTATTTACATTAAGTATTTCGTTAGATACATTTGACGTCAAGTTCAGAGGAACATGATTTCACGAGACACTTTCTTTAGGGGCGACTCGAGACGTTTCTTGCAACAAACATGATTTGGCATATATTTTGACATGTAGGACATTTTCACTTATTAATTTTATTAGTTGTCATGATAAATTATCGGTTATAAATTGCACAAGTGCATAAAAATTACCGATAATTTTGCAAGAAAGCGTGTTATCTAAAAATTGCACGAGATTTTTTTCATATTTTGGCGAAAGAGCCCGAGTCCGAAGGAGGAGGGCTCTTTTACAAAATATGAAAATAACGGAGTGCAATTGTTATAAGATAACACGCTTGAATGTAAAATTATCTGGTCATTTTTATGCACGAGTGTAATTCAATGGAATATTTCACGAATAAGGAAATAAGTATTGATTTTTTTCTGAGAAAAATCACAGAATCTAATTACTGACAAAGACTATGAATAAAATTGTGCTAGACACGCTTTTAAACAATTTTATTTTCAACACACAAATTAAAAATTACGTGAATTATAGTTGAACACACAGTTGTAAAAGTTTTTGGCATTCCGACTGGATGGACCCGATACAGGCGCATTAAGAGCTGCAGCTGACACATTATCGGAATTCGACGCAAGACTTAGTTGCGGTGCTACTTCATTTCCACGCATTTTTTCAACTATTTCTTCATGGTGACCTTCGTCTAACCGCAGATACGGTGTAATGGATTTAGTGGTCGAATGGCCGGTAATTTTAATAAGCTGCTCCTCACCGACGCCTTTTTTTGCTAAACTTGAGACAGCTGTAGACCGTATCGAATGATTAGTTATCTTCACGTTTTTTGTATCCAGGCCAATTTTTGATGCTTGTTGGGCTGTCCAAGAGCTCATTGTATTCCTTCCTACAGGAATATTCTTATACCATGCTCTGCATGACATCCAAGAGGGGTTTACAGTAATAAACTTAATTCCCTCCCGCTTCTCCAAAAATTTTTTGTATAATCGTATGGGACACAAATCAGAATTCGTTTTATTCCTAATTAACCATTTTAATGGAACACACGGTGTTTCCCCGCCTTGTGTTGTTTTTGAAAAAATGGGACCAAAAAAAAACCCTATAGTTACTTATCACACGGTAATTTCGATGATGTTAGTCTTTTTCTCGTAATTTTCTTTCATTTTTCCGGAATTTTTAAAAACTGTGTTATTAGCATTACTTTTAATTTTTGAATAATGTAATATAGACATCGAAAACATGAACGTAAATCAACACACTCAGAAAATTTCTTCAAAAAAATGAGATTTCATGATGCAATTTTCCACATTTTTCGGGAAAATGATAATTTTGAACTTTGTAATTAGCAAATTCGCTAAGAGACCAAATAAAGCCACTATAGTAACTGATCACAAGATAATTTCAATGCCGTTAGAGTGTTTTTCCTTGTAATTTTCTTTGATTTTTTAGGAATTTTCAAATTATTATTTTTTTGGCATTACTTTAAATTGATATTTTTGAACATGAACAGAAATTAGCAAATTCGTAATCAGAGACCGAATAAGTCACTATAATGATTTATCACACAATAATCTCAATCCCATTAGTGTTTTTCTTTGTAACTTTCTTTGATTTTTCCAGAATTTCCAAATAACTGTTCTTTTGGCATTACTTTAAATTGTTGTATAGTTTAACATAAACATCAAAAAGTTAAGCGTAACTCAATACGGCACTGAAAAACTTTCCGTAAAAAAAATTAGATTTCATTATGGAATTTCCCACGTTTTTTCTGAAATCTGATCTATATATAAATTCCAAAAATTGAAAAATGTTCAGAATAGTCTTAATGGCCGTGCAGTTTGAAAGGCAAAACGGGTAATAACGTAGGAAATTAATGTATCCGTTACATTTGGACCACCGTGTATATTCTCAACATACATATACTTAAATTAAGCATTTGATGTATTATTTGTTAATAATTTGAATCAACTTATTATGCTTATGAATATAAATAAAACGCTTAATTTAAGTATTTTGAGAAATACAAAACACTCATTATACACACTTATTATCATGTAAAAGCAAAAGGTAGAAGAAATAATAATTAGAAAAATATGCATAGATACAAAACATTCGCAAAAATCAATCGGCCAATTTGTAATCATTCATATCATATAGTCAAAGTATAAAGGTCTGCTGGAGCCTCCGTACCTTTTTTTCTCGCTCTAGGTGACGTCACCTAGCTCCTCAAATCACGTGCCTTGCACGTAACCATATTATGTCATCGTCAATAACATTAAATAAACGAAATAAACGACCAATCAGCTTGCAGTCGAATTTTAAAAAGAGTAGAAGGAGGGCTCCAGGAGACCATTATACTTTGACTATGATTCATATTATGTCAAGTTACAAGCTTTGTAGCACATATTAATTTAATAACGATTAATGGTTTCATTAAAACTAGTCAATTTTCCTCAATAGACGATTATAAACTATAATTTTAATTTGTTCACCGATATTATCATTATTATTATTATTTATTGATAATTATACCGGGATTTTTTCGACATAAACGACCCCATTTTCATACCCCATGCATGTATCTCTTATATTGCCTATGTACAATAATGAAAGTCAAACAACAATATCATACCTAATAGAAACAGTTTAAAAAATTACATGGGATAATAAGATCACAGCGAAGAAGGTTTACATTTTTTCTGGAATTTCTTGCTTCTTCTGCAGCCTCATCAACTTTGTTAATTTTTAACTTTTTAAAGACCACACAATTACCTAAATGAAATTCAAATTTTTGTGAATATGGCTACCGTTGTTTAAGCGCAACCATAGTTACTCTTCAAATCTCTAATTTGAAGTACAGTATCTACATTTAAAGCAAGATGTAGATGTAGATGAAATATTCAATTTACTTTATAAATGTTTTTAAATTATTAAATCTTTATCTGTGCATAAATTTATATATGTATGTACCACAGGCATAATTTGCTTTTATGGCCTTCGACGTATAATCTATTTTTAGTAACTGATACGAACACAGATAGGCTCTGTGCCAACACCACCCTTTTAGATTTGTTCTGTGCACAGTCGTGTGTATACGAGCGTGGTTCTGTGTTATTTTCAGGAGTACCTGTTAGGTTAAAAATTGAAATGTGAAGTTAACTTATTTACTTATTTTATTAAATCATTTATTTGAAATGAATGCACTAGGTTTGAGTATAATAATGAAAATGGGATGCATTTGTTCCAAAGAGACCATCACTATAAATGGGATGCACTATTTAGTGAAAGAACATCTGGGAGAAGGGTAAACAAATTTTTAAATATTTCGTTTTTATCAAGTTAACATGTTTCTGGCTAATATAAGAACAGGTGGGTGATACAAATGTAAATATTATGTAATTTCAGAGGGTTTTCCACGGTTGACTTGGTACAAAACATGTCAACAAAAAGAAAATATGCATTGAAAAGAATCAGGTGCCATAGTGTTGAAGATCAGAAAACTGCTATGCAAGAAATTAATTATTACAAAAAAATCAAGCATCCCAACATAATTGCATTAGTGGATTTTGTTTTCAGAGGTTTGTAGATGTAGATTCAAATAATTCTCCAACTTCTCTTGAAGAATTAATATGGGATACCATTGTTGTTGATTTGAGAAAATTATCAATACCATTGTCCATTTGTGTTGGCTAGAATTGATGAAATCTAGATAGCAGAGTAGATAGTCATTTTTCAAAGCAACTCTGTAAATTGCATTGATCAAATCAAATCAAATCGTGTAATACAAAGTATTACATTCAATTTCACTAGTTAAAATCCATATCTATAATAAAAATAAATATGTGACTTAATTAATTTGGATCCACTCTGTCCTAACAAAGGAACTGAATGATTCATGAACAACTAGTAAAACTCGGAGCACTCAAATGGAGGTAAACAGTTGCTAAGAGTTGACAGCTGCTTTGACATAACGGGTTTCATCAGAACTCTGCACTAACTCTTGATTTCATCATTTCAAAGCCAAATTTATCATATAGAAGTTATACTTTGTGTTCTACAATGTGTGTGAGTGAAAATAAGAGTTGCAACAGAGTTCATATGTGACTCAGCTCATTCAAAATAATTGTCAACTTTTAGCAACTTTCTTTACATCCTTTTGGATTCTCTTGCTATCCAAGTGAATTAAGTGACATTTTCTTTTTATGGGAACATTAATTTTCATTACATTCTTTATCTTGTATTTTAACAGTAATCTTTAATTTAAAATGGTTATTCACTATATAATAGTTGAAGTAATAGAAAACGTAAACTTGTAGTTACAAAATGCATTCATGGTACACTGTGCCCAATTTTTTAATACAATTGTTTAGGTTCAGCTGACATAGTGGTGAATTCTACATCAGAAGCATTTTTGGTACTACCATATTTTCCAAGAGGCACTTTGTATGATTATTTAACATTGAAATCCTTCAATAAGAACTATTTGGATACAGAAGAAATTCTCAGGTTATTCAGTGAAATTTGCCAGGGAGTGAAATATTTACACAATTTTAGTCCTGAACCCTTGGCACATAGAGACCTGAAAACAGCAAATGTATGTGTGTCAGAAGGAATGGTACCAGTGATCATGGACCTAGGTTTGTTTCTGAATTAATACCATAGAAATCGTTTAAGAATGTATTGTTTGTTAAGGATCAATGGCACCGGCCAAGGTTCAAGTATGTGGTGCTCAAGATGCTCAAAGACTACAAGATCTAGCTGCTGAAAGATGTTCTATGACTTACAGGGCACCTGAATTATTTCATGTTGAGAGTTACTGTGTTATAGATCAGCGAACAGATATTTGGGTGAGTACCAAATCCCCAGGTGGTTTTGTTTTGAACCTAGACATTTGTAAATTCTATATTGATTGGTCCATTTCCTTGTGATATTTTCATTATACAATAAAACAATCTATGACAGTCCTCAGCCATCAAGTTCCTTATTGCCTGAAATATTCATTTCCACGGTCGTACATACAGGTCTGGCTATGTTTGACATGAGTCTCTTACATGTCGACAAACTCATAGTCCCTCGCTCAGCCACCTGCCAGCGCTTGGATCAAAGTATGGCAACAATCACATTATTAAGTAAAATAATTTTTCTCGTAACGCAATATTTACTATTCTGATTTGAGAGAGGAATAGAACTGTTACTCTTGTCAAATTGTATTACTCACCTTAAAAATAACTTGCCCTTTTTCGTTATACATGCTCGTACACATAAAAGACCTCGTTAGAACGATTTCTATCCGGAATCGCAAACATCTACTTTTTTCGCATTTCCGCATCTTTCGGCACTTTAAAAACAGAAGTTTCTTGCTTTACACTTTTGTACCCCGTTTTGCATTTCGGCACAATGCACGGTTTCGTATTTTTTTTCTAAATACGCCGGTATTCCTTGTGCTTACAAGTCAACAATGACAGTTGCCAGAGAACACGATCGTTTACGTGCCAGAGATCATACCTCGACTGACGCGCCACCTATGCAACTGATGACGCTTAGCGGACTCACTTCTCACATAGGAAACAGCCTCGAGTTCCCAGACCTGTATATACGTTCATGTCTTCTATCGAAGAAATATTTTTGATCTTGAAAACACGAATCTGTTAGTTGGAAAAGGGGAGTTCGTTTTATGCAATTTTTGTATTATTTTATTGAAGGCGAACCATTTGGTTCGAGAAGAGAGCACAATATCACACTGGAACTGCATTAACTAGATACCTACCCGTTTCAATGTGTTTGGTTCGAACTGGTCACAAGCAACACAAATGTGACCTTTACGAAATAGTTACGATGAAACGCACGCGTATGTTTTGGCGCGTCATCACGCTTTTGACTGTCAGATTTCATTTCGAATGTGTTTGTCGTTGTATTGGCAGTGAATTTTTGATTTTGAGTCTTACGAATAAAATTAGTGATTCAAGTGGAAGAAGTTTTGAATACAGATGACTATAAATCAAATGTAATAAAAAGAGTCAAAGGAATTCAACAATTATGGAAATTCTTTGGTTCCGGATGGATTCCGAGTATCAATAGCACGACTTGATACCGACATTTCGCCAACCATTTCACGTGGAATCTTCAGGCCAGGCTTGAACTGAAACGATAATTGCGAAGCTTTGTCACACGGTTACTTCTAGTGCCTACTTCTGGGTTCACACAGCGTGCAGACATTATTGCTACCTATATCTTTAGTATACTCCTACTTCCGGGTTCATACGGCATGTAGAAATATGCCTAGATATCCTTTTACTCAAGCACACAGCCGCCTCGAGTGCCTACTTTCGGGTTCACATAGCGTGTAGACACTATTTGTAGCTTTATCTATAACCTACTCCTACTTCCGGGTTCACACAACGTGCAGATGTAAGTCAAGATACCCTTATACTCAATTCTTTCTTACCCTTTAACTCAGTACAACTACTTTATATTTAATCCAAATTGTTTATCGATGATAAAAAAATATTTCCTAATGGTGCCTTTTGGGCATAAGAGCAGGGTAAATTTACCGCGCAATATTGCATCAATTATTAATCATTAATGGTCACCTGGTATCATGTGACCGCAACTACGAGTGAAAATCAGAACACCTATACCTTGGTAAAATGACAAATTAAATGATTTTCAATGCTTAACGACTACTTGATTTGTTTCGAAACATTCTAATTCTCGAAGCTCGGCTGCTCGTTGATTTGAATTTGTTTCAGAAGACACCGGACGAGTTCACTTAAAACTAAACACTGCAAACTACAAACAACATCTACGTTCAGCTGCCTGTGGGCCATCTTTTATACTTTTCCAGGTGGTGGACCGGTCCGCTACACCAATTCCCGCAGAACATTTTTCCTTATGTCCCGAGCAATGTTTGATAGGCACGCCATTTATTTTATCATTATTTCGCGCTTATCATTCTCCACCATTTCCAAAATTCTGTGCGGGAACCTTAACGGTTGCCTATTTGTACGTAGTTTTTATACATAAGGATGTTCAAACTTTGCTGCGTTTAAATCAATCTATTCCCGTTTTTACTACATAATTTATCGAAACGAATGCAAACATGATAGCAGCTATGAATGCATATCCCCCTGTACTGTATTTTCTTTTATGCAATAATTATCCGAACATATGCTCGTTTCGAAATGACAGTGTGGTGTTCAGGTTCTTAGGGTCCGTAGCTATGGGCAGTATAGGAATAACTGTGATTGGTTATGGTTTATTGTAACACTTATACATTTAGATAACTGCACATACCGAACGTGCGTTTTGTTGCAGCTGAATTTTCTGTCTTGCGATATTAGTTACCGTGAGGGGATCGTCTTCTAAATGAAAAACGTCTGCGTACTTGGCGCAAATTTTTTGGATTGACGTCCTCTCCTCTTTATTCCATGTATCAACGTTTATTAGTTCCAAAAGTTTCTCCGCTCTTTCTACTGATAATTGTTTTTCGCTGAAATTATATTTTTCATAATTGGTCAGTTTCTCGGTTTCAGATGTAAAATTTCTAATTCTAACGTCATACTCGTTTGTATTTACCATTCTTACATGTATCATTTTATCCCTTTGATTTGCAATTACTCCTGCTGCATATACACCCTTACATATCTCTGTAACATGACTCTCTCTTTATGAAACTATAAATCTTTATTTAAGGAAATTATTATTATTCCTCTCAATCTATTTATTTATTGACAGTGTGGCCATTTAATTTAGAGAACCATGACACGTTGGAGTTTGATCCCAATCATTGATTAGCCAGAACAAACGTGAAACATATCATTGACACTTACCTTTTTAATTCACAAGACACTTGAGATTTTAACACCCTGGAAAGTAAGTGGAAGGGTAAACGCTAATAATAATCAGTTAAACTCGTACTCAACAACAACAATAAAATTTAATAATAAAAATATCAATTAAATTAATAATGTTAATAATAAAAGAATGTCTATGATAATTATAGATAATAATATTATAATTAACTTTATTATTAACAAGAATAAAAAAATAAGATCAAAATATAAACTCAAATAAAACAAACCTAGATAATCTAAATTAACTAAAAGACAGAATTAAAACTAAAATTATTAAATTTGATACCCTACCAGGATGAACGTAGGTAATCAAAACTAAATGAACTGATTATTGAACTTAAACTTGAATAAAAAATGAGAAAACTACTTGATTGAAAGTCTAAAACAACTTGGATTAAGCGAAATCCACCCTTTTCACCAAAAACACTCTAAAGAATGTAATAAGTTAAATTAATTGAAATTGACCAAGTGTCACGCTAGAAAATATATCTGAACGTTTTAGGCATTGTTTATGGTATTTGTAATGCGTCTTTTTTCTCAAGATCTAAAATTCGGAAAGGGTCCCTGAATTGCTTAACCAATAAGCAGTAGGATTCCTCTCTTGAGGTCTCTATTTCAGAATGTTTCTGGTGGGGATTTCTAACGCTATCTGACCTCTAAATATTACTAACTGATTTGAATGTATATAACAAATCTTCAGATGGTTAATATTAACAATATAGTTAGCATTCGTTTACCATCCTATATTGGTTATTCATCTTGACAGGTTTATGATTTCCTTTAGAACTATGTGAAATTGTTGAAACACTCTTGATCATGTCTGCTATGGTATCATACTCCCTCCTTGAAGCGAGTGTGAATTGTTTTATATTTATTTTAGAAATTCCTTTACTTTTCTCGAGCTAATTTGCTATTAATACTATACAGAAAATATCTGGCAAGATCTGGCAGCCCCTAAATGTTCTTTGCTTTTAGATATTTAAATTTTACATGAAATTTTAATTTTCTAAAAATGATTTTGTTTTTTAATATTGGAAATAACCTGTACTTAACCCTTATTACATCTCTTTCGACAATACGACATAATCGTCTTCACTCTCTATTTTTAAGTAACGCATAACTTCGCACCTTGGCCAAATTGTCGTATAGCAATCGTTTGGTTTTTTTCATAATCTATGACCGCTCCAAATTTTGAAAAAAAAATCTGAACCCAATTCGTCGGGTTAAGCGAAGTGGCGATCCTGGCTGATTTTCGTTGTAACAAAATGTGGTAGACGTTCAAAAATGAGTAATCATAATATATAGTAAATATATATAATAACGTAATAATATTCATCACAATGTCAATCAACAAAAATGTAAAGAAATTTTGTTGTGTGCCGAATTGTTCAAACAACGGTTCAAATCCAGCTTATATTTTTCATAAATTTCCCAGTAATAAAATTTATTTAAATAAGTGGGTACAAGTATTACACATAACCAAAAAAGTTACCGGCCACAGCCGTGTTTGTAATCAGCATTTTACAGATGATGATTATTTCAACAAAGGGATTGAAAATGGTTAGTATTGATGTACATATAATTTTAATATAATATTAATTATTGATTGTAGGAGTTATAATCAAATCCAAAATGTTGAAAAAAACTGCAGTACCAAGTATTCAGAAAAATGAAAATACAATTGAAAAACAAAAAAGTTTAATTGAAATTTAAAAAAATATTCCTCTGGAGAAGCCTAGAAATAGTCCTGAAAAGTCTGCAACGAAACACAGACCATCAATTTTAAGAACAAACAAAATTGTAAAAGCAATACCTATGGACATACCAGTATCTAGAGAAAAAGAAAATGAATATACAGACAAAATTAAAAACGTTCATGGAAGTGTATTTGAAGAACAAGAGTGTTGCAGTGAATCATCTATATCTAGTAGTGATAATAATAATAGTTCCATTGATAGCATCCATGATTCCACCGTTGCATTACTTGAATTAGAAAACATGTCAACTAGTGTTGAAGAAAGTGCTGAAGTGGAAGTAGTTAGAGAACTTGGAAAAGAAGTATATTCTACAATAAAAAAGAAGAAATCGACAACTTTACTTTCATTAATAAAAAGTGATGAACATATGATCGCTTTTACTGGCGTTTCAATAGATTTTATTAATGATCTAACAAGATCTGTGAAACTGTGTGAAACTGATTTCCAAGCAAGTAAATTTTCGAACTCTCTTAAAGAAAGAATTATTTTATGTTTGACTAAACTTCGGTTGAGTATATCATTCCGGTGTCTTGCTGTACTCTTCAATCTATCTCGACAAAGCTGTGCCAATAATTTTATATACATGATAACGCTCTTGTCTCAAATTTTCAAAAAAACCATTTATTGGCCAAATGAAGAAGAACATAAAAAAAGTATGCCAAAATGTTTTAGAGACTTTAGTAGAGTAAAAGTTGTACTTGATTGCACTGAAATACCCATTGAAAAGCCTGGTTGTCTGAACTGTAGAATGAAAGTTTATTCTTTTTATAAATCCTTTGAAACGCTGAAATTCCTAGTTGGAATAACACCCTCAGGTCTCATAAATTTTGTTAGTGATGCTTATGGAGGTAGAGCTTCTGACAAGGCGATATTTAATCAATCAGATATTTTGGAGCAGCTGACACCAGTTAGAGATATGATCATGGTCGATAGAGGATTTGATATAGATTCAGAGTGTGCAGAAAATCATATTAAACTGATTATGCCTCCTTTCTTGGGAAAGAAAAAACAATTTACGTCAGAGGAAGTTCAACTAACAAAAAAAATTGCTTGTGTGCTAGAGTTCATGTTGAAAGGTCAATCCAACGTATAAAAATGTATAAAATTTTGAAAAATAAACTGTCTTGGAGTTTAGTGCCTTATATTGATAATATTTTTATTTGTGTTGCTGGATTAGTGAATTTGAAGACTCCAATCTTAGCAAATGATAAATATTAATTAATTTACAATTTAATAATAAGTACAATACAATATTTTTGTACTTACATATATTTTTATATACAATAATAATAGTTGAAATTTGTACTTGTTTCACATAAATTTCTTTACATTTACAATTTAATAATACAATACAATATATTTTTTATTTTTTTGTTGTTGTTGTGGAGGTGAAGAAAACCCTTTATGGGGAGGTTATGAGCCTTTAAATCTCAAGGTCTACTGTGAGAGTCACCATTCCAGGCATACTCACTAAAAACTTCACCCCCTTATTTGTAGGCTTGTCTGGCTATTGTCTCCGGTGACACTTAGGCCTGTTGGTCCATTGTATCTCGCCTTGATTTGTTTCTTTACGAGTATTTTTGTATCTTGTACGAGTTTGTACAAGTCCTTTACTGGGTGGGAACTGTATAATTATGGTTCGCTGTTAGGCTTTCCAAAAATTGAATGTCGTTTGTGATCAAGCGCCTCGCATTTACACAGTATGTGTGTCACTGTTTCTGTATCCTTACCGCAAAGTCTGCATGTCAGGTCGCCATTGTACAGTCCCATTTTGTTTAGGTGCCCTTTTAATGGCGCATGGCCACAATATATTTGTACTTACATATATTTATTTACATACTAATTATTCTTCTTATTTCTTTTTTCCTTCTGCTAGATAATCAATCATGTGTGCAAAATATACATATTTTAGTTTTGCTAAGCATTCATTCACAAAATTTTCTTTAAAGTTCACTTGTACCACTTTATATGAATTATCGAATGAGGAATAAATAATTAAGTCACACTTTTTTAAGTTTGTTACAAACATACCTAATTGTACTTGTAGATAATAACTGTGCTTCTCTTTTAGGCTAATATTGTTTGGATTGCTGGTATCTAAAAGGATAATTCGAATATCAATTCTGCAGCAGTCTTTTTTTTTCCTCCTATGGGGCATTTTATCTCAATAATATGTTGATCCACCACAATTCCATCCAAACTGCATCCAAGCCAAGGGATGACTGGGTTCACTATCAACCCAAGTTCAAAGACTTCATAACCGGTTTGCTTTATATAAGTCCTTCGGGCAACATCTTCCATACGAGTACCATATGCTGTAGCTGGATTGCCTTGAAACTTGTCGTTAAGATAATTCTCTACTTTTTTTGCCCAATCTGGTCTTTTATTATCCAAATAGGTGACCAAGCTGTAAGCTTTGCTGGCAGTTATGCGCTTTTGTCTCTCTGATCTCCAACTGGCTGATCTCTGACCCTCAGGATCCAAACATATGTCCAGAGCTTGTCGAAGAGACACTCTTACATTCTCATCATAATATTCTTGCTGAACTTTGGACAAATTAAGAAATTTAAATGGTTTCTCTTCATTGTGGTGGAATAAAATTGAATCCTGAGTGATTATTGGTGAAATTTGAATGAGCAAAATATTCTTGCATTTGTCATGTGGAATATATAAGGAGTTCTTCTCTGAGATACACTGAGATCGATAAGCATTTTTGATCTGAGCAAGTTCACTGTCTTGGCGGGCAGATATCAAAAGATCCAATGCTTCATTGAGAGTCTCATCCGGCACAGACTTGCAACAGTATTTTGGATTTTTGCTGGCGCCATGGCAAAACTTTTTCACGGGTGTGGTTTCGTACAAGTCTTTTGCACTTCTTTTCAATTTCCCCCAATTTTGCTTCACGTCAGTACAAGTTGCAACTTCAATATCATTCTCTTTGACGCTGATGGAAAATATAAAAATGAATAATTATGTTGTCGAAACCAATAATTCTTACAAGAAATAAAATTATTAAACTTACGTTATCAAATGATTCAATAAAGCCATTGAGTGCTTACATTGACCCGATGTTCCAGCCACACAAGAACAATTTAATGAGCTAATTTTCTTAACATTTTGTTTTTCAATTGTTAAATATAACTCATGAGGCATATTAAATAAATTACTTGTTTGCATACATAATGCAACAATTTTTGCTGCATTTTCATCACTCCTTGTTACTCCAACATATAAAAGATGTTGAGCATTAAAAACATGCTGACCTTCAACATATTGTCGCAGACCATCTCCAAAATGAGAATAAATGTCCAGAAAACTTAATAAATATTCACCACTCATTTTTATAATTACTAATTGTTATTTTATCTATTTAATTTATTGAATTATTGCTTTAGACGCGCAAAATTTATTTAGTTGAATTTGAATTGACAACGCGGCATCCTTTCAAACGATTGTACTAATTTTATTTCACATAAAATATGGTAGATGGCGCCACTTCGCTTAACCCGCCGAATACTTGTATCATCTGAAAAATCTTCCATAACACAGAATTCGTGTGTTAGTGAATTGTTATTTATTTGCAATTTGATATTTGTGGACCCTTGGGATACTGTAGATCCCGCTCCTGTATCTAAAACGAAATTCACATCTTTCTTTCCATACTTCAATCTCACTCCGTTCATGTATAGGATTATGTCGTTATAGAAATAGACTCGAAAAACGAGTTTCCTCTAGTGTTTCTACGACATCATCTTCAAAGTTTTATTGTAACCTCCTTGTTCCTCTGTTATTGTCTTTGCAGTGAAAACCCTTTGAGGAGATTGTCTATTCCTACCCTGTTGTGGTGAGGTTTGACCAAACCCTCGGAAAAACTACCTAGTATTAGGTTCGTTTATCCATTTTTGGTATGTCGTTCTAAGATTTGAGAATTCAGTCTGACTGCTGTTACGAAATTCTCATATTTGTCCTCTCCCGTTTCCGTTGGGTAGAAAATTGCCATTAATTTTATTATTGTAACTGAAATGGTCGGTATATCCATTCGCATTATTCCTCCTGAACGCGTTATCCTGACCCCGGTTGTGGTTGGCATATTCGCGTCTGAAAATTTGTCTTCCTCGCATGTGAAACTTCCGGAGTTGTCGATCCATAAGGTGATATTTCACCTTCCACTGCCCCACTTATTGTATAATTCCTCACTTTCATTATTATACGTAAAAGATTGCTTTTTAGCCCATTTGTGAAAACATTTACTGCCGTTTTCTCATTTGTAGCATTCCAAGACAAAAATCGAATTTTGCACAAGCAGGTTCTCAGAATGGTTCAAAACCAATTGTAACAGATTTGTTATAGCAAAATATCAGCTCTCTATTTTTTTCAGATTATAAACGCATTTTTAACCACCAAAATAAGCAATTTAAATTTTTTGCCATTTTTTAACCTTCTAACCTCATGTTAGTCAAAAAAAATCTCAAAACCATGTAATTGAACAGAAATTTCCCGTAGAATCTAAATTTTCAAACAGTTTGTAGGCAATTGCCTGCGCATGCGCAGAAACGACTTTTTAAAGAGCGATTTCTCAAAAACCGTATCGTCGATTTGCTTGAAATTTAGTGTGAAGGTAGCTGAAACTACATACTTTTGAGTGTTTACATAGCCGAGTTGAGCATTGTATATAAACAGGAAGCTCGGACCAATTTTTCAATCTCATAATATTTTTGAAATTGAATATTGCAATTTTCCCGCCAAAGTATGCCATTCTCGGTTTTGAAACTTATTTCAACGGATCCCTCCCTAAATTTTACATAAAAATCAATTTCTTTTTTAATTTCAAATTCATTTTCTTTATTAATGCTTCATTATTTCAAATACATATTATTCTAATTATTGGATTATAGTATCGTACTTGCGTTTTCTCCCCGTAAAAATACATTTCTTTACACAAGCAATTTTGCTGATCAAGTCACTACACATAACATTCAGCTGCTAAAATAATAATAATATAACCAAGTATATCAAAATATTGCAAAAACACAAAACTTATGAAAGCTATAATTAGGAATAAGTGAACCTTTAATCTTTTGCCACTGAAAATATGTCCAATGAAGAATATGAAAATTTATTGTTATTCACACGACTCGAACTATACATATGTGTATAAATCACGCTGCCTAGTTGGTGAACGTGTTTTTTTCCAATATTTGTTTACACTTTTTCAATGAGCACTGCAGCATCTAAACAATATAACACACTTCCAGCAGTATTATCGATTTGATATTTGTGTTATATGAAATTTTCTAATACTTTAAACATCAACGGAGACAAAGGCGCGGAAATTTGAAAAAACCCTATAGATATTTTTTATTTTTAGGAAAATATTATTTTGCTTGCGTAAAGAAATGTATTTTTACGGGGGGAAAACGCAAATACGATATTATAATCCAATAATTAGAATAATATGTACTTGAAATAATAAAGTGTTAATAAAGAAAATGAATTTGAAATTAAAAAAAATGGATTTTCATGTAAAATTTTACGGGGAATCCGTTGAAATCCGTTTTTGAGAAATAACTCTTTCAAAACAGTTTTTCAAGTTTCTGCGCATGTGCGGGCAATTGCCTACACACCGTTTGAAAATTTAGATTCTGCGAAAATTTCCGATCAGTTGCAGGGAAAAATAAGTCATTGTTCACAATGTGATTCAATAATTGTTCAAAGACGGCTAATTCTAAAACTTTCCATAGGTGGTAGTGTATTCACAGGTCTAAATTCATATGCTTTAATGGTATTTGGAATTTTTTGGATTGGAATGATAATACTAGTCTTGAGTAGCGTTTAGTATTTCATTTACTGAGAGTTTAGAATCTAATGTATTTACTATTACTCGTAACTCATTTAATGATAATAATTTGAATACGTTCAATTGTTGATACATGTTGCAATTTACAGTACACCACCCTTCAGAAGATTCAATACTTCCAGTGATTTCACGTACACTTTCAATGAAATAAAAATTAAACTTTTCCGCTAAACTCTCCCTTGAAACTAATTGTAGAGTGTCGTTTTCAAATTGGATAGCGTTGGGACCATCGTTTATATTTGTATTAATTAATTTTTATATTTAATTTCTTCAAAGTTTTCCACATTTATTATTATTATTATTAGATTTATTTCTAAATCTATCAATTTTATTATAAGGGTATTGTTTTTTTAGTTTCAAGATATTCTGTATAGTTTCTGTGTTTTTTTTTGAAAATTCCCCAAATGTTTTGACGTTCCTCCTCTACCGTCTTTGAACAACTTGTTTTATCGCGGTCCTTAATTTTATTATCTACTTCATTATCAAACCATGGTAGGTTAGATTTATATCTACAATTCTGTATAGGGCAACATTATTAATAACAGATTCACAATTTTGTAAAATTTCATGGTATAGTACATTAACATTTACCAAGTTCAAATTCCAGTTATACGTTATTAAGCTGGTTTTTAGTCATCAAAGTTTCTGAATCTTTTGGTAGCCTTAATGTCTACATTATTACTGATACTATACAAATTTATTGAGAGTATGGAATGATCTTTAATTTTTGGGCAATCGTGTACATTCACTTTAATATTATTATTGTTTGATAATACATAATCCACTAATGTAGCACTAGAGTAAGTAAAACGAGTTGGTTCGTTAACATGTTGAGTAATACCATATGCTAATAACAGATTGAATAATTTATTGGTGTAGAAATTATCTCTTAGAAGATCAATATTAAAATCACCAACCAAGATACATCGCTGATTTGTTGAAAAATCGCACATTTCTTCCAGGTCCTCCATAAATTTGGCATCTGATCTCGATGGTGAGTGGTAAAGACACCCGACCAACCATGTTGCGGATGAAAGATGAATTTCTACAATACGACCACCAGCAGTTTTTTTCTAGCACACATTTTTAAAGAAAGAAAAAGAGATATCATTTTTCACATATATAAGAATTCCTCCCGTGTGTCTACTTGAAGAGTCACACCGAATACATTTATAGTTTACAATATTTATTTCAACATCTTCAACGTTGATCTAGTTTCACTCAAAAAAATAATTTTCGGATTGTAACTTACGCTATACTGCTACTATTACTATTACTACTATTCAGTAGTATATTAGGCTGCACTTCTAGTTATTTTTATCTACATAAGATTGTTTATTTACAATAGTTGGTTTTTATATATTTGATTGTCTTATTTGTCTCACCTCATCATCAACGAGTTCTTGAAGATTGACTTTCACTTTTAGGAAGAAATCACGGTGTGATTTTGTCTGATCATTATAAATTCTTATATTTGGAATATTGGAGCCAATGATATCTTCGTTTCTCAGTACGTAACTAGCAGCATCTTCAGATGAGTTCAAAATTACCTTAATTGGTCTTGTTTTATTTGGCACAAATTTTCCTAGCCTGAATTATTTTATTTCATTTTTATTTTGTGAACATTTACATTATTCTCATGAATACGCTCCTGTTTGGAATTCGCTTTAGCTTCATTTACATTGAATATGATAATATTAGAGGCGCGGTTTTGTCTAACAATTATTTCAGATAACACATCCTCTTTATCACTGATGACAAAGTTTGTTGTATTTTGTAATATTTGCTTTAATTCTTCTATCTGACTTTCCATATCGTCAGTTTTCAAGAGAAGTTTAGGAATAAGTTTTATACAATTCTAACAATCTTCACAATAACATTTCAGAAGTCTTTTTCCTCTGAGGTTCATTACTTTAAGTTCGGAAGCATTGAGTCCAGTGCACTCTCGATGTGTTGTTCTCTGACAACTATCACAGTGTAGCAATGGTTCTCCAGTTTTGGTTTTACCGGTTACACTCCATTTTAACAGTATACATTATTGACTTTTTATTAGTCAGTTCAAATTTTGGTATGTTTCACATTCAAACCTCTTGATCAAATCGAATGTATTCTATGAAAATTTGAGATAAATAGACTCCTCACTTTTCAAGCTGCATCCTCATATAATTTTAAATAATTAAATTCCCAGTTTTGCTAAGATAAATTAGAGTTTTGTAGCACATACGACACATACACGCTCACTCAGTTCGCGATTGACGTGTGTTTATTAGCAGAACATTTGAATTTACTATATCGATAGCGTACCTAGGTCACGGTATCGATTCTTTCAAGAAAGTAGAGCAATTTATTGAATGAAGTAAATTTATGGAACTCTAGTGAAATAATCTCTATTATTCCATTGTAACAGTCTAGTGCTATATGTTTATACTATAGAATACATATCCAGAGTTAACGAATTATATTACTTTATACTCATTTCTGCTAAAATAATCTAAACCACTTAAAATAATTTACGAGCATAATTATTTATAATCATATATACTAAATCTTCGTAAATGTATGATCAATATACGTGTTTCCTACTTTACAGTATTAAATAATTATTCAAAATTTTTGAGCTTCGTTAAAATGTAAAATATAATTTCATCCAATGGGTCATTCCATTACCTATCTTATTGAGCTGAGATTTTATTCATTAATCCCCATTATGAATGATATGATATAATTGCATACCAAATCTTGTTAATTGGTAGTTTGTTTATATGATGACTAGTTAGATGTAATTGCTTTTAACTATACAGTGCTAATTTTCAAAATTTTTCCAGAGTTTGGGTTGCATTTTATATGCCTTATGTTATTTCAAATCACCGTTTGATGTAGTTCACGAACGAGGAGATTCAGTCAATTTAGCTGTCATATCAGGTACAACACCATTTCCAGAGGATAGTCCTTTTAGTGAGGTAAGTATTAAACTGTCACGTGGTATTTTGACTATCATAAAAAGTATTATGTCAATGGAGATAAAAAAATGTATCTACCTGCTCTATGTAAGATAAGGAAAAACTTGAGATATTGAAAGATCTTTTTTATATGAGCTAAGAAAACCAAAAGGTGCATGTTTCATAAGGGCACTACAAAAAAATGGCAAGACAGGAATTATTACTTGTGAAATATAAATTTGAAGTCCTAGATTAACTAACCATTATTCATGAAAGTGATGTTCATTATGGATCCAGTAAAAAATTCAAGCTGATAAATTTGAAATCTATAAAATAACTGCATATTTAGTTAGTCCAGGCTGTGAATCGGGATTTTAGCTATAATAAAAAAAAACATTTAAGTTCGAATCAAAAAAATTTTTTTGCATTAGCTTCAGGAGGTTCATACACCTTAAAACTTCTTGGGAACCCCAACCCCACCCGTTGGGGGCTAAATGGCCCGAAATTGGCCAATTTCGCACCCCTAAAATGTTATTCTGCAATTTACGTATTTTTAGCATTTCGAATGCACCAAGGAGGTTTTTGGGTCGCTGAACACGAATCCGGTGACAGATTTACTTGCAATCAATTTTAGAATCGATGAAATTGGCCAATTTGGTCGATTTTACCACTCCAACGATGAATTTCAAGTAAATCTGGCTTCGGAATCGTATTCAGCGACCCAAAAAACGCCATTCGTGCATTCGAAATGCCAAAAACACGTAAATTGCAAAATAACATATAGGGGTGCAAAATTTGCCAATTTCGTCGATTTTACCACCCCTACGATGAATTGCAAGTAAATGTGGGTACGGATTCGTGATCAGCGACCCAAAAAACCTTCTTGGTGCATTCGAAATGCCAAAAACAAGTAAATTGCAAAATAACATATTAGGGGCGCGAAATTGGCCAATCCATACGATGGTTTGCAAGTAAATGTGGCTACGGATTCGTGATCAGCGACCCAAAAAATCCTCTTGGTGGCATGTTGCAAATTTGGGGGAGATTTCGGACCATTTTCGCCCCCAATGGGTGGGGTTAGGGTTCCCAAGAGGTTTTGAGGTGTATGAATGATCCTGAAGCTAATGCAAAAAAAAATGTTTGATTCGAACAGGTTTTTTTCATATTTTCCGGTTCATAGCCTTGACTAAGTGGTCATTCTGGCGATACGTTTATGCTACTTCAAAAGTACCTATATGAAATATGTTTCTAATACCGAAAGAAATATAAATTCTAGTTTTTGTAAAATTTTGTTTTTGTTTTAAAACCAATTTGTGAAAAAAGTTCTTAGAAGTTTCGCGATGATTTTATGATTTATCTCGAATTTTCTTGTAAATATAGATTATTTTTATTGTCTTGGCTCAGGCTAACACATTTTTTCAGAATCCTCCTTTTGTTTCTTAGAACGAACGCACAAAATTATGACTCATTAAGTTTTTCTCTTCTGCTTATCAGGTATGTCATTTGTGATGATGTTTTGGTGAAAATACTTTTACAAAAATCAATAGTTCTTTGAATTAGCCAATTTTAAAGCGCTCAAACTGCCGTGCCTCTCCGTAATTGACTTGAAATTATTGATAGCATCGCAACTTCATAAATGGACTCATTCTGTCAAGTTTTCTTATAGTTAAATGAACCGAAAGATTCAACATGAATCCATCTCTATTATAAAGATGCAGCTTTAAAGCAATCCCGCCAATTTTCTTAAAATGGTAATTCATGTTTAATACCACAGCACCTTTGGTATGTATTATAATATCCCAACATTGCCCAGGAACAAATATATTCTCATGTTTTCTATTCTCTTCTATCCTTGCAAAATCTAGATCTGATTCTGAATAAGAATGTTCGATGTCCGGAAAATCATGATCTTGTATCATCTGATGTATGTACGCCGTAATTTGAAACACAACATTTTTCTTTGGTAAACAGTTTAAATTGTAGTTAATTTCGGCCGAGGCATGGTGGGATGTAGATCCATCGTCAGATGACAAATTTAACTGTCATTCAAAACCTCTTCTCTGTTTTTTTTTTCTGTTGAGCAAATGTTAATCTATAGTTTTCTTCATCAAGTGGAGCATGAATAATAAATTAAAACATGTAGAGAAAATATTTCATCAATGAAATACATTCCGGGTAGCTTATCTCTCCTACAATCTTCTATAAACAAATTGTGCATTGTATTGCCATTCAGAAATCACCTTTTCAGTCTTTTTATGCAAGTTGTAATTTTGAGAATAATGTGAAGACTCGACAGGAGATTTTTAAATTTAATTCTATCAAGTTATCGAGTTTATTTGAGTGTTTGCCTGTTTAAACAGGAGTAGGTGTATATTCTCCTGACTTAATTTTATTTACTCATATCAATTCTCTTGCTGAATCTTTCGAATAATAGCACATTTTTCAAATTGCAAACTGGTTAGAAATATTAAGAATATTATATCTTGCGTCCATCAAAATTTTCATTACAGAGGATACCCAAATGAATTTCTTTAGCAGCAACTGTTTTTTCAGTTTCTGGTAAATGACTATGTCTATGTTTATATGGGTGTTTGCCTATTTAATCAGGAGTAGGTGCATATTCTCCTGACTTGATTTTATTTAAACTTATCAACTTTATTGCTGAATCTTTTCAATAATAGCACATTTTCAAATTGCAAACTAGTTAGAAATATTAAGAATATTATATCTTGCGTCCATCAAAATTTTCATTACAGAGGATACCCAAATTAATATGTTTAGCAGCAACTGTTTTTTCAGTTTCTGGTAAATGAATATGTCTATGTTTATTTAAGTGTTTGCCTATTTAATCAGGAGTAGGTTCATATTCTGCTGACTTAATTTTATTTAAACTTATCAACTTTATTCCTGAATCTTTTCAATAATAGCACATTTTTCAAATTGCAAACTAGTTAGAAATATTAAGAATATTATATCTTGCGTTCATCAACATTTTCATTACAGAGGATACCCAAATTAATATCTTTAGCAGCAACTGTTTTTTCAGTTTCTGGTAAATGACTATGTCTATGTTTATTTAAGTGTTTGCCTATTTAATCAGGAGTAGGTGCATATTCTCCTGACTTAATTTTATTTAAACTTATCAACTTTATTGCTGAATCTTTTCAATAATAGCACATTTTTCAAATTGCAAACTAGTTAGAAATATTAAGAATATTATATCTTGCGTCCATCAAAATTTTCATTACAGAGGATACCCAAATTAATATCTTTAGCAGCAACTGTTTTTTCAGTTTCTGGTAAATGACTATGTCTATGTTTATATGGGTGTTTGTCTATTTAATCAGGAGTAGGTGCATATTCTCCTGACTTGATTTTATTTATATATCTATGGTTTCGGCGTTTACGTAGTGTAAATTCATAATACTTCAGAAGTTGGAGAATAAAACTCAAATTTTACACAAAACTTTTAACATTTAATTTAAAAATGCTGACAAATTGTTTTACCACACTGTGGCATTATCAAAACGAGGAGTTATCAACTAAAGCTAAATCTAAAAGTATGTCTTTAAATATCAGGGATCAGAATGTGGTGCAAATTGAGGGATGGGGGTGGATAATGGTGGGAGTGTGTTTATAAAATTGTTAACAAGCGGTGAATTATATGTGTCGATTTGATCATTTAATATTACATTATTATTGTTTTTTGCGTGTTTCAAAATTTCTATGGATTCTAATATATTAAGTTTATGTCCTTTTTCCTGAATATGTAGAATATCAGGATTAAGGGTGAAATTGTGGTTATGTTCTAACAGGTGATTTGCGTAATTAGAGTCTTCTTTTTTGAGCCTGTAACTTCTCAAATGTTCATTGAACCTTACGCTGAAACTGCGTCCAGTTTGTCCTATGTACAAAGCACTACAGTCATCACATCTCAGTCTGTAAACTCCAGATTTCTTTAAGTTATCTTTTTTAGATTTCGAGTTATTAATATACGAGCATAGGTTATTTGTTGTTTTAAAGGCGACGTTTTTATTCTGTTTTTTAAGGAATTGAGATATTTTTAGTGAATGTTTACCTAAATATGTTAGACATGTGAAATTTGATTTTGTATTATTATTAATTTGCGGATAAATTATGCTTAAGGCTTTTTTATTCTGTTTATTTTGGAGTATTTTATTAATTATCTTGACATTATAACCGTTATTTTTGGCAATATCTACGATTCTGTTTAATTCTAAATGGAAATTATCTTTACTTAATGGGACATTAATTAATCTATGTATCATACAATTATATGCTGCTAGCTTATGTGATTGTGGATGTAAAGAAGTGTTGTGTATTGTGGTATCTGTGTGGGTGGGCTTGTGATAAATAGCGAAAGAAAAGTAATTATTTGTGTGTGAAATTGTCAGATCTAAAAAGTTTAAGGACTTGTTGTTTTCCATCTCTAATGTGAATTCTGTATTTGGGTGTAAGTTGTTGATATAGGTGAGAAAAGAATTTATTTGACGGTTACTGCCTGTATAGCAAGCGATTACGTCGTCAACATAGCGATACCAATATACAAACATGTGCTGAAAATTGGAATTTAAAATCTTAGTTTCCAAGTAATTCATAAATATTTCTGCTAGCAACGGAGATAATGGCGAACCCATGGGGAGTCCGGTGTTCTGTTTGTAATATTTATCGTTAATTGTGAAATAATTTTGGTCTATGCAAAGTGAGATTAAACTTAATATTTCCTGTGTTATTGCCGGTAAAGTATTATTGCGGATTAAAAGATCTTCAATTAGAGTGATGGTCAATTGTGTGGGAATACTTGGAAAAAGGTTCTTGACATCAAAAGATACAAGTTTGATATTTGTCTTTAGTTCTACATCTTTTATTTTTTCTATTAACTGGAAAGAGTTTTTTATACTGTATTTAGGTTTAAAGTTTGTATATGTTGATATTATGTTGACTAACTTTTTCGCTATTTTTTGACAGGGTGCATTGATATATGAACAGACGGGTCTTATGGGAGTATCGTCTTTGTGAATTTTTAATAAACCATAAAGAGAAGGTGGTTGAGGATTCATGTTCATTAAAAGAGGCTTCTCATATTCAGTCAAAATATATTGGATATTTTTGAGAGAATTTTTAATATTTGCCTGGAATTTCATTGTAGGGTCTGATTTTAGTTCTATAAATTTTGTTGGATCTAAAAATTGATCAATTTTTTCTAAATATGTAGGTTTATCTATTGCAATTATTGTATTACCTTTGTCGGCTTTAGTGAACACGATATTATTTTTAATTGTCTTTTCATTAAGTATTTTAGCAATTTTAATTTCTGGATTTACGAATTTGCTAGAAGTTAATTTAGTAGAATTTATCAGTATATCGCTTGCATTATATTTAATTTTTGTTTCTGACTGTTTGAGTGCAACTTCTGTTTCAACAGTAAGGTTTTCAAAGTGTTTATTATTGGGTTTAAATGGGATATTATATTTAAAGCCTTTGTTAAGTAAATTGATTTCTGACACACTGAAAGTTACTTCTGATAAGTTTACAAATCTACTGTGATAATTGAATTTTTGCTCATCTGCTAGAGAAGTGTTCGGTTTTTTATTATTTGTGAAATTAGCTTCTTTGTTAGTTTTGTTTTGGATTAAACTGTTTAACTTCTTGTTCTGTTTCAAGAATTTATTATGTACTATTGATGAGATTTTTTCGCGAATATTATTATCAAGTATATCAAATTCTATATTATGGAGCTTAAAGGTGAGTTGTGAATGTAGTACCTTTACATAGTGGTGGAGAACATTTCTTTTCCGGTAGAAGTCCTTGAGTTTTTCGTTTAACCAAATCGATTCAGCTTTCTCGAGTGCTATTCTTGCAGGGCGGCTATTGTTTCTTGATTTGAGATGTATATAGTTGGGAGTGAGATTTCTCTTCTTGCACAAACTGTTGAACCAAATATTCTGTGAAATAATCTTCAGACGTAGCTGTATCTTATAATACCATTTTGCCTGGGTACCGGTGTCGGATTTGATAAATATATCTATGGTTTCGGCGTTTACGTAGTGTAAATTCATAATACTTCAGAAGTTGGAGAATAAAACTCAAATTTTACACAAAACTTTTATTTAAACTTATCAACTTTATTCCTGAATTTTTTCAATAATAGCACATTTTTCAAATTGCAAACTAGTTAGAAATATTAAGAATATTATATCTTGCGTCCATCAAAATTTTCATTACAGAGGATACCCAAATGAATATGTTTAGCAGCAACTGTTTTTCAGTTTCTGGTAAATGACTATGTCTATGTTTATTTAAGTGTTTGCCTATTTAATCAGGAGTAGGTGCATATTCTCCTGACTTAATTTTATTTAAACTTATCAACTTTATTGCTGAATCTTCTCAATAATAGCACATTTTTCAAATTGCAAACTAGTTAGAAATATTAAGAATATTATATCTTGCGTCCATCAAAATTTTCATTACAGAGGATACCCAAATTAATATCTTTAGCAGCAACTGTTTTTCCAGTTTCTGGTAAATGACTATGTCTATGTTTATATGGGTGTTTGCCTATTTAATCAGGAGTAGGTGCATATTCTCCTGACTTGCTTTTATTTAAACTTATCAACTTTATTGCTGAATCTTTTCAATAATAGCACATTTTTCGAATTGCAAACTAGTTAGAAATATTAAGAATATTATATCGTGCGTCCTTCAAAATTTTCATTACAGAGGATACCCAAATTAATATCTTTAGCAGCAACTGTTTTTTCAGTTTCTGGTAAATGACTATGTCTATGTTTATATGGGTGTTTGCCTATTTAATCAGGAGTAGGTGCATATTCTCCTGACTTGATTTTATTTAAACTTATCAACTTTATTGCTGAATCTTTTCAATAATAGCACATTTTCAAATTGCAAACTAGTTAGAAATATTAAGAATATTATATCTTGCGTCCATCAAAATTTTCATTACAGAGGATACCCAAATTAATATCTTTAGCAGCAACTGTTTGTCCAGTTTCTGGTAAATGACTATGTCTATGTTTATATGGGTGTTTGCCTATTTCATCAGGAGTAGGTGCATATTCTCCTGACTTGATTTTATTCAAACTTATCAACTTTATTGCTGAATCTTTTCAATAATAGCACATTTTTCAAATTCCAAACTAGTTAGAAATATTAAGAATATTATATCTTGCGTCCATCAAAATTTTCACTACAGAGGATACCCAAATTAATATCTTTAGCAGCAACTGTTTTTCCAGTTTCTGGTAAATGACTATGTCTATGTTTATATGGGTGTTTGCCTATTTAATCAGGAGTAGGTGCATATTCTCCTGATTTGATTTTATTTAAACTTATCAACTTTATTGCTGAATCTTTTCAATAGTAGCACATTTTTCAAATTGCAAACTAGTTAGAAATATTAAGAATATTATATCTTACAGGTAGAGGGAGAAAAGAAAACGAAATTAAGAACATTCCAGTTAATAATCAAAATTACAGATCTGACAAAGAAATTGCTAATAAATTTAATACATTTTTCAACAATATCGGTAGGAACGTATCTCAGTCAATAATACCTGACGCACAGTATGAACCACAGGAAATAAAACTAAGCTCAAACTCTTTTTTCTTTGAACCATGTCAGGAATCTGAGATCTTAAAAGAAATAAAAATGTTAAAAAATAACAAATCACCTGGTGAAGACCAAATCAATGTACTCACTCTCAAAACTCTGGCACAATACATAGCGAAGCCATTAACGGAACTCATAAACTCATCCTGTGAAACGGGTATATTTCCAAATGTTCTAAAAACTTCTATTATAAAACCACTTTTCAAATCAGGCCAAAAAGATAATATGAATAACTATCGCCCAATTTCACTTACTTCAATGTTTTCAAAAATATTTGAAAAAATTATAACAAAGCGAATGATAAAATATTTGGAAAAATATGATTTGTTATCAAATGCACAGTATGGGTTTAGACCAGGCAAAAACTCCCAAGATGCTATAATATCTCTGACGAATTTAATATATAATGATGTCAATAACTCAACCCCCTGTTTAGCTTTGTTTCTAGATCTCGAAAAGGCTTTTGATACCGTATGCCATAATAGCTTAATAATGAAATTAGAAAAATATGGCTTTCGCGGAAATCTTCTAAAGTGGTTCAGAAGTTTTCTTTCAAATAGAAAACATTGTGTTCAAATAGGTACGGAAAAAAGTGATTTTCTCACTATGAAATGTGGAGTGCCACAAGGTAGTGTTCTGGGGCCTATTCTTTTCATTGTTTATATAACTGACCTATTTTCACTAATTAAGGGTGTAAACTTAATTGCATATGCTGACGATACAGTAATCTACATTACGGGAAAATCTTGGGAACTAGTAAGAGCTAAGGCTGAAAAAATTCTTCAGACTATAAAGTCTTGGATGGATTATAATTTATTGAAACTAAATATCAAAAAAACTAAATTTATATGTTTCTCCAGTTACGAAAACTCACAACTTCTTTTTATTAGACTAACATTACATAACACTTCCTGTAATTATATAAATTGTAGCTGCAATGAATCCATCACAAAAGAATTTTCAATCAAATACTTAGGAATAACTATCGATTGTCATTTAAAATGGAGTGAACACATACATAATTTAAATAACAAATTGAGGAAGATTATGTATATGTTCAAATCATTGAAAGGTGTATTGACTAAACAACTATTTAAAAATGCATACTATGCTCTAGTGCAACCTGTAATTGTATATGGAATCATAGCATGGGGGGGTACTTATGACACCATCATTTCAAAACTGTTTGTATGTCAAAAAATGATAATAAAAAATATACTTGGTAAATCCATGACATACCCCTCAAGAACCATTTTTATTGATTTTAAGGTTTTAACAGTGAGAGAATTGTATATTATGGAAATCCTGAAACAACATTATAAGAAAAAATTTCCAATCTCATTATTTGATCATTATTATGAAACCAGATGTATTTCGAATTCACAGTGCATACTAGTAAGAAGCAGAAAGTTGATTAACCAGAAATTTTATTTACACTATTTCAGTAAAATCTATAATTTATTACCTCTCGAATTAAAAATCTTTCAGGGCAGTATTCAACAATACAAAAAGAAATGTAAATTTTGGATATGTAACTCAAAAGTAGAGATCCTCAAATTGTTTCTTTGAAACAAAAAGTTAATATAAATTAATAAATAAATAAGTAAATAAATATTCTTTTCGATTTTTGGTATTAGACAGTCACAAACTAGCACTCTTCTGTTGTGCTTCTGTGAATGTTTATTACAGAAATATTTTCAACATTATGTTTATTTTATTTTTACTAATGTAAGTATTTTTATTGTAAATCAATAAAATTATTCTTATTCTTCTTATTCTTATTCTTATTCTTAATAACTTTAGCAGCAACTGTTTTTCCAGTTTCTGGTAAATGACTATGTCTATGTTTATATGGGTGTTTGCCTATTTAATCAGGAGTAGGTGCATATTCTCCTGATTTGATTTTATTTAAACTTATCAACTTTATTGCTGAATCTTTTCAATAATAGCACATTTTTCAAATTGCAAACTAGTTAGAAATATTAAGAATATTATATCTTGCGTCCATCAAAATTTTCATTACAGAGGATACCCAAATTAATATCTTTAGCAGCAACTGTTTTTCCAGTTTCTGGTAAATGACTATGTCTATGTTTATATGGGTGTTTGCCTATTTAATCAGGAGTAGGTGCATATTCTCCTGACTTGCTTTTATTTAAACTTATCAACTTTATTGCTGAATCTTTTCAATAATAGCACATTTTTCGAATTGCAAACTAGTTAGAAATATTAAGAATATTATATCGTGCGTCCATCAAAATTTTCATTACAGAGGATACCCAAATTAATATCTTTAGCAGCAACTGTTTTTTCAGTTTCTGGTAAATGACTATGTCTATGTTTATATGGGTGTTTGCCTATTTAATCAGGAGTAGGTGCATATTCTCCTGACTTGATTTTATTTAAACTTATCAACTTTATTGCTGAATCTTTTCAATAATAGCACATTTTTCAAATTGCAAACTAGTTAGAAATATTAAGAATATTATATCTTGCGTCCATCAAAATTTTCATTACAGAGGATACCCAAATTAATATCTTTAGCAGCAACTGTTTGTCCAGTTTCTGGTAAATGACTATGTCTATGTTTATATGGGTGTTTGCCTATTTAATCAGGAGTAGGTGCATATTCTCCTGACTTGATTTTATTTAAACTTATCAACTTTATTGCTGAATCTTTTCAATAATAGCACATTTTTCAAATTGCAAACTAGTTAGAAATATTAAGAATATTATATCTTGCGTCCATCAAAATTTTCATTACAGAGGATACCCAAATTAATATCTTTAGCAGCAACTGTTTTTCCAGTTTCTGGTAAATGACTATGTCTATGTTTATATGGGTGTTTGCCTATTTAATCAGGAGTAGGTGCATATTCTCCTGACTTGATTTTTTTTTAACTTATCAACTTTATTGCTGAATCTCCTCAATAATAGCACATTTTTCAAATTGCAAACTAGTTAGAAATATTAACAATATTATATCTTGCGTCCATCAAAATTTTCATAACAGAGGATACCCAAATTAATATCTTTAGCAGCAACTGTTTTTTCAGTTTCTGGTAAATGACTATGTCTATGTTTATATGGGTGTTTGCCTATTTAATCAGGAGTAGGTGCATATTCTCCTGACTTGATTTTATTTAAACTTATCAACTTTATTGCTGAATCTTTTCAATAATAGCACATTTTTCAAATTGCAAACTAGTTAGAAATATTAAGAATATTATATCTTGCGTCCATCAAAATTTTCATTACAGAGGATACCCAAATTAATATCTTTAGCAGCAACTGTTTTTTCAGTTTCTAGTAAATGACTATGTCTATGTTTATATGGGTGTTTGTCTATTTAATCAGGAGTAGGTGCATATTCTCCTGACTTGATTTTTTTTTAACTTATCAACTTTATTGCTGAATCTCCTCAATAATAGCACATTTTTCAAATTGCAAACTAGTTAGAAATATTAACAATATTATATCTTGCGTCCATCAAAATTTTCATAACAGAGGATACCCAAATTAATATCTTTAGCAGCAACTGTTTTTTCAGTTTCTGGTAAATGACTATGTCTATGTTTATATGGGTGTTTGCCTATTTAATCAGGAGTAGGTGCATATTCTCCTGACTTGATTTTATTTAAACTTATCAACTTTATTGCTGAATCTTTTCAATAATAGCACATTTTTCAAATTGCAAACTAGTTAGAAATATTAAGAATATTATATCTTGCGTCCATCAAAATTTTCATTACAGAGGATACCCAAATTAATAATATCTTTAGCAGCAACTGTTTTTTCAGTTTCTGGTAAATTACTATGTCTATGTTTATATGGGTGTTTGTCTATTTAATCAGGAGTAGGTGCATATTCTCCTGACTTGATTTTATTTAAACTTATCAACTTTATTGCTGAATCTTTTCAATAATAGCACATTTTTCAAATTGCAAACTAGTTAGAAATATTAAGAATATTATATCTTGCGTCCATCAAAATTTTCATTACAGAGGATACCCAAATTAATATCTTTAGCAGCAACTGTTTTTTCAGTTTTTGGTAAATGACTATGTCTATGTTTATTTGGGTGTTTGTCTATTTAATCAGGAGTAGGTGCATATTCTCCTGACTTGATTTTTTGTAAACTTATCAACTTTATTGCTGAATCTCCTCAATAATAGCACATTTTTCAAATTGCAAACTAGTTAGAAATATTAACAATATTATATCTTGCGTCCATCAAAATTTTCATAACAGAGGATACCCAAATTAATATCTTTAGCAGCAACTGTTTTTTCAGTTTCTGGTAAATGACTATGTCTATGTTTATATGGGTGTTTGCCTATTTAATCAGGAGTAGGTGCATATTCTCCTGACTTGATTTTATTTAAACTCATCAACTTTATTGCTGAATCTTTTCAATAATAGCACATTTTTCAAATTGCAAACTAGTTAGAAATATTAAGAATATTATATCTTGCGTCCATCAAAATTTTCATTACAGAGGATACCCAAATTAATATCTTTAGCAGCAACTGTTTTTTCAGTTTCTGGTAAATGACTATGTCTATGTTTATATGGGTGTTTGTCTATTTAATCAGGAGTAGGTGCATATTCTCCTGACTTGATTTTTTTTAAACTTATCAACTTTATTGCTGAATCTTTTCAATAATAGCACATTTTTCAAATTGCAAACTAGTTAGAAATATTAAGAATATTATATCTTGCGTCCATCAAAATTTTCATTACAGAGGATACCCAAATTAATATCTTTAGCAGCAACTGTTTTTTCAGTTTCTAGTAAATGACTATGTCTATGTTTATATGGGTGTTTGCCTATTTAATCAGGAGTAGGTGCATATTCTCCTGACTTGATTTTATTTAAACTTATCAACTTTATTGCTGAATCTTTTCAATAATAGCACATTTTTCAAATTGCAAACTAGTTAGAAATATTAAGAATATTATATCTTGCGTCCATCAAAATTTTCATAACAGAGGATACCCAAATTAATATCTTTAGCAGCAACTGTTTTTTCAGTTTCTGGTAAATGACTATGTCTATGTTTATATGGGTGTTTGTCTATTTAATCAGGAGTAGGTGCATATTCTCCTGACTTGATTTTTTTTAAACTTATCAACTTTATTGCTGAATCTTTTCAATAATAGCACATTTTTCAAATTGCAAACTAGTTAGAAATATTAAGAATATTATATCTTGCGTCCATCAAAATTTTCATTACAAAGGATACCCAAATTAATATCTTTAGCAGCAACTGTTTTTTCAGTTTCTGGTAAATGACTATGTCTATGTTTATTTGGGTATTTGCCTATTTAATCAGGAGTCGGTGCATATTCTCCTGACTTGATTTTTTTTAAACTTATCAACTTTATTGCTGAATCTTCTCAATAATAGCACATTTTTCAAATTGCAAACTAGTTAGAAATATTAAGAATATTATATCTTGCGTCCATCAAAATTTTCATCACAGAGGATACCCAAATTAATATCTTTAGCAGCAACTGTTTTTCCAGTTTCTGGTAAATGACTATGTCTATGTTTATATTTGTGTTTGCCTATTTAATCAGGAGTAGGTGCATATTCTCCTGACTTGATTTTATTTAAACTTATCAACTTTATTGCTGAATCTTTTCAATAATAGCACATTTTTCAAATTGCAAACTAGTTAGAAATATTAAGAATATTATATTTCGCGTCCATCAAAATTTTCATTACAGAGGATACCCAAATTAATATCTTTAGCAGCAACTGTTTTTTCAGTTTCTGGTAAATGACTATGTCTATGTTTATATGGGTGTTTGTCTATTTAATCAGGAGTAGGTGCATATTCTCCTGACTTGATTTTTTTTAAACTTATCAACTTTATTGCTGAATCTTTTCAATAATAGCACATTTTTCAAATTGCAAACTAGTTAGAAATATTAAGAATATTATATCTTGCGTCCATCAAAATTTTCATTACAGAGGATACCCAAATTAATATCTTTAGCAGCAACTGTTTTTTCAGTTTCTAGTAAATGACTATGTCTATGTTTATATGGGTGTTTGTCTATTTAATCAAGAGTAGGTGCATATTCTCCTGACTTGATTTTTTTTTAACTTATCAACTTTATTGCTGAATCTCCTCAATAATAGCACATTTTTCAAATTGCAAACTAGTTAGAAATATTAACAATATTATATCTTGCGTCCATCAAAATTTTCATAACAGAGGATACCCAAATTAATATCTTTAGCAGCAACTGTTTTTTCAGTTTCTGGTAAATGACTATGTCTATGTTTATATGGGTGTTTGCCTATTTAATCAGGAGTAGGTGCATATTCTCCTGACTTGATTTTATTTAAACTTATCAACTTTATTGCTGAATCTTTTCAATAATAGCACATTTTTCAAATTGCAAACTAGTTAGAAATATTAAGAATATTATATCTTGCGTCCATCAAAATTTTCATTACAGAGGATACCCAAATTAATAATATCTTTAGCAGCAACTGTTTTTTCAGTTTCTGGTAAATTACTATGTCTATGTTTATATGGGTGTTTGTCTATTTAATCAGGAGTAGGTGCATATTCTCCTGACTTGATTTTATTTAAACTTATCAACTTTATTGCTGAATCTTTTCAATAATAGCACATTTTTCAAATTGCAAACTAGTTAGAAATATTAAGAATATTATATCTTGCGTCCATCAAAATTTTCATTACAGAGGATACCCAAATTAATATCTTTAGCAGCAACTGTTTTTTCAGTTTTTGGTAAATGACTATGTCTATGTTTATTTGGGTGTTTGTCTATTTAATCAGGAGTAGGTGCATATTCTCCTGACTTGATTTTTTGTAAACTTATCAACTTTATTGCTGAATCTCCTCAATAATAGCACATTTTTCAAATTGCAAACTAGTTAGAAATATTAACAATATTATATCTTGCGTCCATCAAAATTTTCATAACAGAGGATACCCAAATTAATATCTTTAGCAGCAACTGTTTTTTCAGTTTCTGGTAAATGAGTATGTCTATGTTTATATGGGTGTTTGCCTATTTAATCAGGAGTAGGTGCATATTCTCCTGACTTGATTTTATTTAAACTTATCAACTTTATTGCTGAATCTTTTCAATAATAGCACATTTTTCAAATTGCAAACTAGTTAGAAATATTAAAAATATTATATCTTGCGTCCATCAAAATTTTCATTACAGAGGATACCCAAATTAATATCTTTAGCAGCAACTGTTCTTTCAGTTTCTGGTAAATGACTATGTCTATGTTTATATGGGTGTTTGTCTATTTAATCAGGAGTAGGTGCATATTCTCCTGACTTGATTTTTTTTAAACTTATCAACTTTATTGCTGAATCTTTTCAATAATAGCACATTTTTCAAATTGCAAACTAGTTAGAAATATTAAGAATATTATATCTTGCGTCCATCAAAATTTTCATTACAGAGGATACCCAAATTAATATCTTTAGCAGCAACTGTTTTTTCAGTTTCTGGTAAATGACTATGTCTATGTTTATATGGGTGTTTGTCTATTTAATCAGGAGTAGGTGCATATTCTCCTGACTTGATTTTTTTTAAACTTATCAACTTTATTGCTGAATCTTTTCAATAATAGCACATTTTTCAAATTGCAAACTAGTTAGAAATATTAAGAATATTATATCTTGCGTCCATCAAAATTTTCATTACAGAGGATACCCAAATTAATATCTTTAGCAGCAACTGTTTTTTCAGTTTCTAGTAAATGACTATGGTTATGTTTATATGGGTGTTTGCCTATTTAATCAGGAGTAGGTGCATATTCTCCTGACTTGATTTTATTTAAACTTATCAACTTTATTGCTGAATCTTTTCAATAATAGCACATTTTTCAAATTGCAAACTAGTTAGAAATATTAACAATATTATATCTTGCGTCCATCAAAATTTTCATAACAGAGGATACCCAAATTAATATCTTTAGCAGCAACTGTTTTTTCAGTTTCTGGTAAATGACTATGTCTATGTTTATATGGGTGTTTGCCTATTTAATCAGGAGTAGGTGCATATTCTCCTGACTTGATTTTATTTAAACTTATCAACTTTATTGCTGAATCTTTTCAATAATAGCACATTTTTCAAATTGCAAACTAGTTAGAAATATTAAGAATATTATATCTTGCGTCCATCAAAATTTTCATTACAGAGGATACCCAAATTAATATCTTTAGCAGCAACTGTTCTTTCAGTTTCTGGTAAATGACTATGTCTATGTTTATATGGGTGTTTGTCTATTTAATCAGGAGTAGGTGCATATTCTCCTGACTTGATTTTATTTAAACTTATCAACTTTATTGCTGAATCTTTTCAATAATAGCACATTTTTCAAATTGCAAACTAGTTAGAAATATTAAGAATATTATATCTTGCGTCCATCAAAATTTTCATTACAGAGGATACCCAAATTAATATCTTTAGCAGCAACTGTTTTTTCAGTTTCTAGTAAATGACTATGGCTATTTTCACTAATTAAGGGTGTAAACTTAATTGCATATGCTGACGATACAGTAATCTACATTACGGGAAAATCTTGGGAACTAGTAAGAGCTAAGGCTGAAAAAATTCTTCAGACTATAAAGTCTTGGATGGATTATAATTTATTGAAACTAAATATCAAAAAAACTAAATTTATATGTTTCTCCAGTTACGAAAACTCACAACTTCTTTTTATTAGACTAACATTACATAACACTTCCTGTAATTATATAAATTGTAGCTGCAATGAATCCATCACAAAAGAATTTTCAATCAAATACTTAGGAATAACTATCGATTGTCATTTAAAATGGAGTGAACACATACATAATTTAAATAACAAATTGAGGAAGATTATGTATATGTTCAAATCATTGAAAGGTGTATTGACTAAACAACTATTTAAAAATGCATACTATGCTCTAGTGCAACCTGTAATTGTATATGGAATCATAGCATGGGGGGGTACTTATGACACCATCATTTCAAAACTGTTTGTATGTCAAAAAATGATAATAAAAAATATACTTGGTAAATCCATGACATACCCCTCAAAAACCATTTTTATTGATTTTAAGGTTTTAACAGTGAGAGAATTGTATATTATGGAAATCCTGAAACAACATTATAAGAAAAAAATTCCAATCTCATTATTTGATCATTATTATGAAACCAGATGTATTTCGAATTCACAGTGCATACTAGTAAGAAGCAGAAAGTTGATTAACCAGAAATTTTATTTACACTATTTCAGTAAAATCTATAATTTATTACCTCTCGAATTAAAAATCTTTCAGGGCAGTATTCAACAATACAAAAAGAAATGTAAATTTTGGATATGTAACTCAAAAGTAGAGATCCTCAAATTGTTTCTTTGAAACAAAAAGTTAATATAAATTAATAAATAAATAAGTAAATAAATATTCTTTTCGATTTTTGGTATTAGACAGTCACAAACTAGCACTCTTCTGTTGTGCTTCTGTGAATGTTTATTACAGAAATATTTTCAACATTATGTTTATTTTATTTTTACTAATGTAAGTATTTTTATTGTAAATCAATAAAATTATTCTTATTCTTCTTATTCTTATTCTTATTCTTAATATCTTTAGCAGCAACTGTTTTTCCAGTTTCTGGTAAATGACTATGTCTATGTTTATATGGGTGTTTGCCTATTTAATCAGGAGTAGGTGCATATTCTCCTGATTTGATTTTATTTAAACTTATCAACTTTATTGCTGAATCTTTTCAATAATAGCACATTTTTCAAATTGCAAACTAGTTAGAAATATTAAGAATATTATATCTTGCGTCCATCAAAATTTTCATTACAGAGGATACCCAAATTAATATCTTTAGCAGCAACTGTTTTTCCAGTTTCTGGTAAATGACTATGTCTATGTTTATATGGGTGTTTGCCTATTTAATCAGGAGTAGGTGCATATTCTCCTGACTTGCTTTTATTTAAACTTATCAACTTTATTGCTGAATCTTTTCAATAATAGCACATTTTTCGAATTGCAAACTAGTTAGAAATATTAAGAATATTATATCGTGCGTCCATCAAAATTTTCATTACAGAGGATACCCAAATTAATATCTTTAGCAGCAACTGTTTTTTCAGTTTTTGGTAAATGACTATGTCTATGTTTATTTGGGTGTTTGTCTATTTAATCAGGAGTAGGTGCATATTCTCCTGACTTGATTTTTTGTAAACTTATCAACTTTATTGCTGAATCTCCTCAATAATAGCACATTTTTCAAATTGCAAACTAGTTAGAAATATTAACAATATTATATCTTGCGTCCATCAAAATTTTCATAACAGAGGATACCCAAATTAATATCTTTAGCAGCAACTGTTTTTTCAGTTTCTGGTAAATGACTATGTCTATGTTTATATGGGTGTTTGCCTATTTAATCAGGAGTAGGTGCATATTCTCCTGACTTGATTTTATTTAAACTTATCAACTTTATTGCTGAATCTTTTCAATAATAGCACATTTTTCAAATTGCAAACTAGTTAGAAATATTAAGAATATTATATCTTGCGTCCATCAAAATTTTCATTACAGAGGATACCCAAATTAATATCTTTAGCAGCAACTGTTTTTTCAGTTTCTGGTAAATGACTATGTCTATGTTTATATGGGTGTTTGTCTATTTAATCAGGAGTAGGTGCATATTCTCCTGACTTGATTTTTTTTAAACTTATCAACTTTATTGCTGAATCTTTTCAATAATAGCACATTTTTCAAATTGCAAACTAGTTAGAAATATTAAGAATATTATATCTTGCGTCCATCAAAATTTTCATTACAGAGGATACCCAAATTAATATCTTTAGCAGCAACTGTTTTTTCAGTTTCTAGTAAATGACTATGGCTATGTTTATATGGGTGTTTGCCTATTTAATCAGGAGTAGGTGCATATTCTCCTGACTTGATTTTATTTAAACTTATCAAATTTATTGCTGAATCTTTTCAATAATAGCACATTTTTCAAATTGCAAACTAGTTAGAAATATTAAGAATATTATATCTTGCGTCCATCAAAATTTTCATAACAGAGGATACCCAAATTAATATCTTTAGCAGCAACTGTTTTTTCAGTTTCTGGTAAATGACTATGTCTATGTTTATATGGGTGTTTGTCTATTTAATCAGGAGTAGGTGCATATTCTCCTGACTTGATTTTTTTTAAACTTATCAACTTTATTGCTGAATCTTTTCAATAATAGCACATTTTTCGAATTGCAAACTAGTTAGAAATATTAAGAATATTATATCTTGCGTCCATCAAAATTTTCATTACAAAGGATACCCAAATTAATATCTTTAGCAGCAACTGTTTTTTCAGTTTCTGGTAAATGACTATGTCTATGTTTATTTGGGTGTTTGTCTATTTAATCAGGAGTAGGTGCATATTCTCCTGACTTGATTTTTTTTAAACTTATCAACTTTATTGCTGAATCTTCTCAATAATAGCACATTTTTCAAATTGCAAACTAGTTAGAAATATTAAGAATAATATATCTTGCGTCCATCAAAATTTTCATCACAGAGGATACCCAAATTAATATCTTTAGCAGCAACTGTTTTTCCAGTTTCTGGTAAATGACTATGTCTATGTTTATATTTGTGTTTGCCTATTTAATCAGGAGTAGGTGCATATTCTCCTGACTTGATTTTATTTAAACTTATCAACTTTATTGCTGAATCTTTTCAATAATAGCACATTTTTCAAATTGCAAACTAGTTAGAAATATTAAGAATATTATATTTCGCGTCCATCAAAATTTTCATTACAGAGGATACCCAAATTAATATCTTTAGCAGCAACTGTTTTTTCAGTTTCTGGTAAATGACTATGTCTATGTTTATATGGGTGTTTGTCTATTTAATCAGGAGTAGGTGCATATTCTCCTGACTTGATTTTATTTAAACTCATCAACTTTATTGCTGAATCTTTTCAATAATAGCACATTTTTCGAATTGCAAACTAGTTATAAATATTAAGAATATTATATCGTTCGTCCATCAAAATTTTCATTACAGAGGATACCCAAATTAATATCTTTAGCAGCAACTGTTTTTTCAGTTTCTGGTAAATGACTATGTCTATGTTTATATGGGTGTTTGCCTATTTAATCAGGAGTAGGTGCATATTCTCCTGACTTGATTTTTTCTTAACTTATCAACTTTATTGCTGAATCTCCTCAATAATAGCACATTTCTCAAATTGCAAACTAGTTAGAAATATTAACAATATTATATCTTGCGTCCATCAAAATTTTCATAACAGAGGATACCCAAATTAATATCTTTAGCAGCAACTGTTTTTTCAGTTTCTGGTAAATGACTATGTCTATGTTTATATGGGTGTTTGCCTATTTAATCAGGAGTAGGTGCATATTCTCCTGACTTGATTTTATTTAAACTTATCAACTTTATTGCTGAATCTTTTCAATAATAGCACATTTTTCAAATTGCAAACTAGTTAGAAATATTAAGAATATTATATCTTGCGTCCATCAAAATTTTCATTACAGAGGATACCCAAATTAATAATATCTTTAGCAGCAACTGTTTTTTCAGTTTCTGGTAAATTACTATGTCTATGTTTATATGGGTGTTTGTCTATTTAATCAGGAGTAGGTGCATATTCTCCTGACTTGATTTTATTTAAACTTATCAACTTTATTGCTGAATCTTTTCAATAATAGCACATTTTTCAAATTGCAAACTAGTTAGAAATATTAAGAATATTATATCTTGCATCCATCAAAATTTTCATTACAGAGGATACCCAAATTAATATCTTTAGCAGCAACTGTTTTTTCAGTTTTTGGTAAATGACTATGTCTATGTTTATTTGGGTGTTTGTCTATTTAATCAGGAGTAGGTGCATATTCTCCTGACTTGATTTTTTGTAAACTTATCAACTTTATTGCTGAATCTCCTCAATAATAGCACATTTTTCAAATTGCAAACTAGTTAGAAATATTAACAATATTATATCTTGCGTCCATCAAAATTTTCATAACAAAGGATACCCAAATTAATATCTTTAGCAGCAACTGTTTTTTCAGTTTCTGGTAAATGACTATGTCTATGTTTATATGGGTGTTTGCCTATTTAATCAGGAGTAGGTGCATATTCTCCTGACTTGATTTTATTTAAACTTATCAACTTTATTGCTGAATCTTTTCAATAATAGCACATTTTTCAAATTGCAAACTAGTTAGAAATATTAAGAATATTATATCTTGCGTCCATCAAAATTTTCATTACAGAGGATACCCAAATTAATATCTTTAGCAGCAACTGTTTTTTCAGTTTCTGGTAAATGACTATGTCTATGTTTATATGGGTGTTTGTCTATTTAATCAGGAGTAGGTGCATATTCTCCTGACTTGATTTTTTTTAAACTTATCAACTTTATTGCTGAATCTTTTCAATAATAGCACATTTTTCAAATTGCAAACTAGTTAGAAATATTAAGAATATTATATCTTGCGTCCATCAAAATTTTCATTACAGAGGATACCCAAATTAATATCTTTAGCAGCAACTGTTTTTTCAGTTTCTGGTAAATGACTATGTCTATGTTTATATGGGTGTTTGTCTATTTAATCAGGAGTAGGTGCATATTCTCCTGACTTGATTTTTTTTAAACTTATCAACTTTATTGCTGAATCTTTTCAATAATAGCACATTTTTCAAATTGCAAACTAGTTAGAAATATTAAGAATATTATATCTTGCGTCCATCAAAATTTTCATTACAGAGGATACCCAAATTAATATCTTTAGCAGCAACTGTTTTTTCAGTTTCTAGTAAATGACTATGGTTATGTTTATATGGGTGTTTGCCTATTTAATCAGGAGTAGGTGCATATTCTCCTGACTTGATTTTATTTAACCTTATCAACTTTATTGCTGAATCTTTTCAATAATAGCACATTTTTCAAATTGCAAACTAGTTAGAAATATTAACAATATTATATCTTGCGTCCATCAAAATTTTCATAACAGAGGATACCCAAATTAATATCTTTAGCAGCAACTGTTTTTTCAGTTTCTGGTAAATGACTATGTCTATGTTTATATGGGTGTTTGCCTATTTAATCAGGAGTAGGTGCATATTCTCCTGACTTGATTTTATTTAAACTTATCAACTTTATTGCTGAATCTTTTCAATAATAGCACATTTTTCAAATTGCAAACTAGTTAGAAATATTAAGAATATTATATCTTGCGTCCATCAAAATTTTCATTACAGAGGATACCCAAATTAATATCTTTAGCAGCAACTGTTTTTTCAGTTTCTGGTAAATGACTATGTCTATGTTTATATGGGTGTTTGTCTATTTAATCAGGAGTAGGTGCATATTCTCCTGACTTGATTTTTTTAACACTTATCAACTTTATTGCTGAATCTTTTCAATAATAGCACATTTTTCAAATTGCAAACTAGTTAGAAATATTAAGAATATTATATCTTGCGTCCATCAAAATTTTCATTACAGAGGATACCCAAATTAATATCTTTAGCAGCAACTGTTTTTTCAGTTTCTAGTAAATGACTATGGCTATGTTTATATGGGTGTTTGTCTATTTAATCAGGAGTAGGTGCATATTCTCCTGACTTGATTTTTTTTAAACTTATCAACTTTATTGCTGAATCTTTTCAATAATAGCACATTTTTCAAATTGCAAACTAGTTAGAAATATTAAGAATATTATATCTTGCGTCCATCAAAATTTTCATTACAGGGGATACCCAAATTAATATCTTTAGCAGCAACTGTTTTTTCAGTTTCTAGTAAATGACTATGTCTATGTTTATATGGGTGTTTGCCTATTTAATCAGGAGTAGGTGCATATTCTCCTGACTTGATTTTATTTAAACTTATCAACTTTATTGCTGAATCTTTTCAATAATAGCACATTTTTCAAATTGCAAACTAGTTAGAAATATTAAGAATATTATATCTTGCGTCCATCAAAATTTTCATTACAGAGGATACCCAAATTAATAATATCTTTAGCAGCAACTGTTTTTTCAGTTTCTGGTAAATTACTATGTCTATGTTTATATGGGTGTTTGTCTATTTAATCAGGAGTAGGTGCATATTCTCCTGACTTGATTTTATTTAAACTTATCAACTTTATTGCTGAATCTTTTCAATAATAGCACATTTTTCAAATTGCAAACTAGTTAGAAATATTAAGAATATTATATCTTGCGTCCATCAAAATTTTCATTACAGAGGATACCCAAATTAATATCTTTAGCAGCAACTGTTTTTTCAGTTTTTGGTAAATGACTATGTCTATGTTTATTTGGGTGTTTGTCTATTTAATCAGGAGTAGGTGCATATTCTCCTGACTTGATTTTTTGTAAACTTATCAACTTTATTGCTGAATCTCCTCAATAATAGCACATTTTTCAAATTGCAAACTAGTTAGAAATATTAACAATATTATATCTTGCGTCCATCAAAATTTTCATAACAAAGGATACCCAAATTAATATCTTTAGCAGCAACTGTTTTTTCAGTTTCTGGTAAATGACTATGTCTATGTTTATATGGGTGTTTGCCTATTTAATCAGGAGTAGGTGCATATTCTCCTGACTTGATTTTATTTAAACTTATCAACTTTATTGCTGAATCTTTTCAATAATAGCACATTTTTCAAATTGCAAACTAGTTAGAAATATTAAGAATATTATATCTTGCGTCCATCAAAATTTTCATTACAGAGGATACCCAAATTAATATCTTTAGCAGCAACTGTTTTTTCAGTTTCTGGTAAATGACTATGTCTATGTTTATATGGGTGTTTGTCTATTTAATCAGGAGTAGGTGCATATTCTCCTGACTTGATTTTTTTTAAACTTATCAACTTTATTGCTGAATCTTTTCAATAATAGCACATTTTTCAAATTGCAAACTAGTTAGAAATATTAAGAATATTATATCTTGCGTCCATCAAAATTTTCATTACAGAGGATACCCAAATTAATATCTTTAGCAGCAACTGTTTTTTCAGTTTCTGGTAAATGACTATGTCTATGTTTATATGGGTGTTTGTCTATTTAATCAGGAGTAGGTGCATATTCTCCTGACTTGATTTTTTTTAAACTTATCAACTTTATTGCTGAATCTTTTCAATAATAGCACATTTTTCAAATTGCAAACTAGTTAGAAATATTAAGAATATTATATCTTGCGTCCATCAAAATTTTCATTACAGAGGATACCCAAATTAATATCTTTAGCAGCAACTGTTTTTTCAGTTTCTAGTAAATGACTATGGTTATGTTTATATGGGTGTTTGCCTATTTAATCAGGAGTAGGTGCATATTCTCCTGACTTGATTTTATTTAACCTTATCAACTTTATTGCTGAATCTTTTCAATAATAGCACATTTTTCAAATTGCAAACTAGTTAGAAATATTAACAATATTATATCTTGCGTCCATCAAAATTTTCATAACAGAGGATACCCAAATTAATATCTTTAGCAGCAACTGTTTTTTCAGTTTCTGGTAAATGACTATGTCTATGTTTATATGGGTGTTTGCCTATTTAATCAGGAGTAGGTGCATATTCTCCTGACTTGATTTTATTTAAACTTATCAACTTTATTGCTGAATCTTTTCAATAATAGCACATTTTTCAAATTGCAAACTAGTTAGAAATATTAAGAATATTATATCTTGCGTCCATCAAAATTTTCATTACAGAGGATACCCAAATTAATATCTTTAGCAGCAACTGTTTTTTCAGTTTCTGGTAAATGACTATGTCTATGTTTATATGGGTGTTTGTCTATTTAATCAGGAGTAGGTGCATATTCTCCTGACTTGATTTTTTTAACACTTATCAACTTTATTGCTGAATCTTTTCAATAATAGCACATTTTTCAAATTGCAAACTAGTTAGAAATATTAAGAATATTATATCTTGCGTCCATCAAAATTTTCATTACAGAGGATACCCAAATTAATATCTTTAGCAGCAACTGTTTTTTCAGTTTCTAGTAAATGACTATGGCTATGTTTATATGGGTGTTTGTCTATTTAATCAGGAGTAGGTGCATATTCTCCTGACTTGATTTTTTTTAAACTTATCAACTTTATTGCTGAATCTTTTCAATAATAGCACATTTTTCAAATTGCAAACTAGTTAGAAATATTAAGAATATTATATCTTGCGTCCATCAAAATTTTCATTACAGGGGATACCCAAATTAATATCTTTAGCAGCAACTGTTTTTTCAGTTTCTAGTAAATGACTATGTCTATGTTTATATGGGTGTTTGTCTATTTAATCAGGAGTAGGTGCATATTCTCCTGACTTGATTTTTTTTTAACTTATCAACTTTATTGCTGAATCTCCTCAATAATAGCAGATTTTTCAAATTGCAAACTAGTTAGAAATATTAACAATATTATATCTTGCGTCCATCAAAATTTTCATAACAGAGGATACCCAAATTAATATCTTTAGCAGCAACTGTTTTTTCAGTTTCTGGTAAATGACTATGTCTATGTTTATATGGGTGTTTGTCTATTTAATCAGGAGTAGGTGCATATTCTCCTGACTTGATTTTATTTAAACTTATCAACTTTATTGCTGAATCTTTTCAATAATAGCACATTTTTCAAATTGCAAACTAGTTAGAAATATTAAGAATATTATATCTTGCGTCCATCAAAATTTTCATTACAGAGGATACCCAAATTAATATCTTTAGCAGCAACTGTTTTTTCAGTTTCTGGTAAATGACTATGTCTATGTTTATATGGGTGTTTGTCTATTTAATCAGGAGTAGGTGCATATTCTCCTGACTTGATTTTATTTAAACTCATCAACTTTATTGCTTAATCTTTTCAATAATAGCACATTTTTCGAATTGCAAACTAGTTATAAATATTAAGAATATTATATCGTTCGTCCATCAAAATTTTCATTACAGAGGATACCCAAATTAATATCTTTAGCAGCAACTGTTTTTTCAGTTTCTGGTAAATGACTATGTCTATGTTTATATGGGTGTTTGCCTATTTAATCAGGAGTAGGTGCATATTCTCCTGACTTGATTTTATTTAAACTTATCAACTTTTTTGCTGAATCTTTTCAATAATAGCACATTTTTCAAATTGCAACCTAGTTAGAAATATTAAGAATATTATATCTTGCGTCCATCAAAATTTTCATAACAGAGGATACCCAAATTAATATCTTTAGCAGCAACTGTTTGTCCAGTTTCTGGTAAATGACTATGTCTATGTTTATATGGGTGTTCGCCTATTTCATCAGGAGTAGGTGCATATTCTCCTGACTTGATTTTATTATATATAAAAATTCTCGGGAAATAGGTCACAATAACACTTTGTTTTAACTATTCGTCTTTACGTACGTTTCGGTCTCACGACCATCATCAGAAGACTCACTATGTCTAAAAAGGGGGTTTATTAAAACTAATTATAGCACAAGCGTCCAAATCGCACAATTTAACTTCAATTAAAAGAGCCCACGCCGTCGAAACGAACAGAACCACGAATAATCGAAATTGTATCGTCAGAATTAATGTATAAAAAATTATTTTTTTGTAGTAAGAATCCGCTATTCAGTAATATTATTAAAATATATGAGTGCATATTGATTGGTATTCTCACAACAAATGAGAAGAACGAAGTTATTTGTCAAGTATCTACTTTCGAAACCAGATGTGTAGGATTTATGACAAGGCCCTTAAGAACGGTTTCAGACCTGTACTGGGAAATAACTATTACGAATTCTTCCTAAAAACATTTTCTACACTTATAAAGACGTATGTAAGAATTTGCAAGAGATTATTTAATCAAATTAGTATAAATATGACTTAGATTTTGTGTGTCTACCCTATGATTTACAGATTTGGGGTCCCGTTTTATGTGAATCATCTCCAGGATAGATCTTTTATAATAATTGGTTTCCTTAGTTAAGATATTAACATTTCTGTAATCAAATTGATGGTTATAATCAAAGCAATGCTTAGCAAGGGCGGTGGAATTTTCTAAGTTGTTATTTCTTGTGCTATATTTATGGCCGTACATTCTTTTTTGTAAATATTGTTTAGAGATTCCAGTATAGGTTCCATCACAATCTAAACAATTCAATTTATACACTGTGTGGGTTTGTTTATCTTTGGGTATTAACGGTTTTAGATTTGAGAAATATTTCCCAACACAATTAGTAGGTTTATGCGCAACATTTATATCATACTTTTTCAAACATTTTTTGATTTTCTCTGAGGTCTCCGGAATGTAAGGTAGAGTTATAAAATTGTCTGTATTACCTTTTATGTTATTTTTATTAGACGAACCATTATAGATTTTGTTTATTCTTTCTTTAATGATAGGATTGAAAAAAGTTTTTGGGTAGCCATTCAATTGTTCGTACTACACTAGAAGTTTATTTGACAATCATTTAATGACAAACCGCTATCTGTCTTAGCAGATCCATCGAACACAACACGTAACTTGGTGGTAGTGCTAGAATCTTTAACCACCGCATGATGAGGAAGATAGAAAGAATTATCCGATTTTTCTGAAATTTTTGTCATATGACCTAATTGTTCGTACTCCAACATAAAATTGCCATATTCTGTGCATAAGTTTGAATTTTTCGAAAGCTTTCGTTCTAATGAATAAAACCGTTTCACAGCTTGCTGTTTAGAATCACCTAAGTTTGATATATTATCATTAAAGGGAATATTTACGTCAAACCGTCCCTTTGAATCTCGTTTGAACGTTTTAATGAAGTACTCTTCACATTGTTTTTCCTCTTCAGAAAATGTATTGTTAACATTCACTTCCTCTATCTCCCAAAATTTCGAAATATTTTTCTCAATATCTCCGTTAGTATTATCAATGGTGCAATTGCTGATAGTTTTATTGATATACACTTGTGTTCGAGCATTGATAGTTCCAGAAACGATCCAGCCAAATTGAGTTTTCTGCAGAGTTGGCTGATGTTTGCCTAATTTGAACTGCCCAACGCACAACAATTCCCAGAAAATAGTAGCCCCTAACAGCATGTCTATTTTACTGCATTTGAAAAAGATAGGATCAGCTAGTTGAATATTTTGTGGAATGTTCAAAAATGACGGGTTAAATGACATGGAAGGTAAATTTTCAGTAATGTTTGGTAAAATTAAACAAGATATTGTTGTCTTGTAAGAATTGATATTAGACATGATTTTTAATTGTGCCTTTTGTTTTATATTTGATTGGGACTGATTAATCGCTACTACTGATATATCTACCCTTTGTTTATCAATACCTAACATTGTACACAATTCTTCGGTAACAAAATTAGATTGCGATCCTGAATCTAATAAAGCCCGACAATTATGTAATTTGCCAAATTTATCTTGAATTTGGATATAAGCTGTAGAAAGTAATATTTGTGACATGTTTATACTATTCTGACTTGTGTGATTCGAGACTAGAGATTGTCAGCTTTGACTTGATTCACTTGGCGGTTCTTAATTAACTTGTGTTGTACCACTAGTTACACACTTTCCAGAGTCCCTGGGGTAAATGAGTTGCTATTAGTGAATTCTAAGTGTAACAAAGTATTATGCCTTTTGTTACATTTTCTACATAATATTGATCTACAATCTCGAGTGGAATGAATGCTTCTGAGACAATTGAAACAAAGATTTAATTTTTTGACCTCAGTAATACGCGAGTTAACTGACAATTTGATGAATGTTGAACAATTGTACAGCGAATGAGCGCCTTTACATAAGGGACATTCAAATTCAATATTAGATTTTGATGTTTGATTTTGATTTAGATAAACATGTTGTTTTTTCGGCTTAAGATTTGTTTGTTTGTATTCAAGGGTTTCCAAACGTCTGCATTTATTGTTTAAGAATGTGTTCATATCTTTTATGTCAGGTAGCTCGGTTTGACATTGATAACCTTCCCAATCACGGCGTGTAACAATATCAAATTTATTAACAATTATATAAATAAGTAAAGTATCCCATGAATCGGTGGGTTGTCCTAAGCTTTTCAATGATCGCAAATGTTTGAAGACGTTATCTGATATTCGCCTTAAATGATAATGCGATTCATTATTCATTACCGGCAGATCAAAAATGGCCTTTACATGATTGTCTATAATTAATCTTTTATTTTCGTATCTTTCTTGAAGTAACTTCCAAGCAATGTTGTAGTTTAATGCAGAAACTTCAAGATTTTGAATGATCTGAGCAGCTTCATGCTTGAGAGAAGACTGCAAATAATAAAATTTTTGTATTTCTGATATATGCTTGTTTTCATGTATTAATGCTTTGAACGAATCACGGAACTCTAGCCAGTGTTCATAAGCACCATTAAACTGGTAACTGAATAGTTGGTAATTTAATATCTTGAATATTACCTTGGGTTAACTTTTCAGAGCTGTTAGAAATATTAGAGATATTGCTTGAATGTGACTTTATTAGCGTTTGTACTTCTGCTAATAGCTTGTAATATGAAGTTTCAAAAACTTCCCGTTCATTTGAATCGACTACTTGTTCTGTTGATAAATCTTCAATTGATGATTGAACTTCCTCAAAATTATCTAAATGTTGTTTAAAATGTTCTAGTCGATTCTGAATATCTGTGATTAAAATATCTTTTAATGTATTTGTATCAATATTATCTACGAAATGAGAAAATCTAGTGACTTGCGCTTTAATTTGACCTCTACGTAAATTCAATTTTTTGAGTTGATCCATTATGATACACACAGACTAAGGCAATATCAACAATTCAAGGAATATGTGATTGAGGAAAATTGACTCACCAATTTTAAGGAATGCTCAAAATGCTATGCTGCACCAGTTTGGTTACTGATGGACAGGATTCGCTGATTTCTTGAGTAATCCGGCTCGAAGGACCATGTGCTGTATGCTGCTGTTGTTTACACTTCTTGTATGACTCAGTATGATGGTAGTTGGTTGAAGAAATAGCACTTGATGATTTTAAGTTATTTATTCACACCTATATACAGTTATGTACAAACTACACTAAACCAACTGAGTCGTCTTATTTTATGGAGGCTAGTTTACCTAAAGTTGTAAGTCTCTAGGTTAACGTTTGATTATAAGATTGATGATATGTTAATGTTATTGCAAGTATTAATGTTGCTTGCTGAAGTGATGTTGATGTGATTGTTATAGGAATGTTATGATGTTGCTCGTTGAATGAATTTGATTTGAATGTTTAGTAATATAATGATGTTGCTCAATGAATGAGCTTTGTGTGAATGATATATATTCTAAAAGTCGTTTAGTTCACGCAAGTTTAAGACTAAAAGGGTCTGTAAAGAAGGATAGTACCTGCTATCGTTGGCTACATATGTGTTGACCAGAATCTCAGGCTACACTACCATTCTTAGGAGGACCCATATAAATAAGCCATGTCCAATCGTCAATAACACTTCGTCGGCGATTGTTTCCAGATGTGCGTAAATACATTCACAGAGGCTATAATAGCTAATATACAGAAAATGTTACTTTAAATGACTTGTCATGATTATTGTCAATATGTATAAAAATATGAATACGTTAAACTTACAGTTCCCAATGATAAAATTCACTATGTGATTAATAAATTTAACAATTTCCACTGTAAAATTCAATTAACTTGTGAAGTAGAAGTGAACAAAAACATAAATTTCCTAGATATGAACATTAGACATGATGCAGATGGAAAAATAAAAATTTCGTGGTTATAAAGTTATAAAAAAAATGTTATAAACAGCCTTACAGATCGCGCGGTTGAATTGTCCCACCCAAAAAATAAAAAAATTGTTCGTAATACACTGGAAATGAATGGCTATCCAAAAACATTTTTCAATCCCATCATTAAAGAACGGATAAACAAAATATATAATGGATCGTCATATATTACAAATAACATAAAAGGTAAAACAGATAATTTTATAACATTACCATACATTCCGGAGACCTCAGAGAAAATTAAGAAATGTTTGAAAAACTATGATACAAATGTTGCGCCTAAACCTACTAACTGTGTTGGGAAATATTTCTCAAATCTAAAACATTTAATACCTAATGATGAACAAACCCACACAGTATACAAATTGAATTGTTTAGATTGCGATGGAACTTATACAGGAATCTCTAAAAACAATATTTACAAAAAAGAATGTATGGCCATGAGTATAGTACAAGAAACCGCCCTTGCTAAACACTGTTTTGATTGTAAGTATCAATTCGATTACAAAAATGTTGATATTTTAACTAACCAATTATTATAAAAGATCTATTCAGGAGATGATTCACATAAAACGTGACTCCAAGCCTGTAAATCATAGAACAGACATTTATCCATTAAATCAGATTTATACTAATTTAATTAATTAAAACCCTTGCAAGAAACTACATGCGTCTCTATAATGTTGAAAGTGTATTTCAGCTAGAATACGTAAATAGCAATATTTCTAATAAGGTCTGACAACCTTTTTCTATTACCTCGTAAATCTTTAACATCTGGTTCGAAAGTGCGTACTTGAGCGTTATATGTTTTGGTTTCTGTCATATTCAGACTGTATGACATGAGTTCGTATATTATAAGGAAATTGCTAAGCAGTGGATTCTGGGTACATATTCATATACTTGAAACGTTAATGGCTTACAATTTCAATTATTCATGTTTCTGTCAACTTCGGCGACGTGGGCATTTTTAATTGAAATTGGAGCGATAAGGACGCTTTGTGCTGATACAACTAGTTTAAAAAAATCCCGTTTTGGACCTAATACGTCTTCTGATGTTGGTCGTGAGATTGAAACGTACGTAAAGACGAAAATATAAAGCATATGTGTTAGTATGACCTATTTCCCGAGAATTAAATATATGATTCTATTATTAGAGATAAAAATAAAAATTTACTAGAATCAATAGAAATCTTCAAACATAAGAACCCTCAATGACCAAATAGATTCCTGAATGAACAATAAAAGAGTTCACGCTGTGGATACACTATGACACTATGAATAAGATACAATCACCCTTATATACTGAAAATACTGTTTAAGTACTGAGGACCTTTCAACTACCAAGTAGTCATTCAGTTTACTCTGTATCTCTATTTTAACAGTATTTTTAGTGGATAAAGGGGATTTTTTCTTATTTACAGATTCCTAAGTATTGAAATAATCTTTGCCTATATGTAATATGATACTGTGTAAGCATTTTGAGTTGCATTTTTCTCATACATTTCTTTTTTCAGAATTTACACGAATTGATCTCTTTCTTGTTACAAGTCAATCCAACAGAAAGGCCGTTCATCGATAAAACTATTGAGAGACTACAAATTTTAAGAAACGAAGTGGAGGCTGTTGTTTAAGAATCAATATGTTTTAATGTTTGACTGTGTAAATTATCGATAAATGCTTTAATTTGTTTCTATATATTTATTATCTATATTTTTTGGTTATATTTCAACTGATCTTGAAAATTCTTAGCTTCCGGATGGATTCCGCATCACGCTAGCAGCTGACAGGGCAGGCTTGAAGTTTGAACTGAAATTGATTCTTCTGTTTTTTGTAGCGGTATTTATTGCAGGAAAAAAAAACTTCACTCTACACAACTCACTGTCTTTATTCCGGAACTCCGTTCTGGCACCTGAACCTGCCGTTGTGTGATCAAGAGCGGAGTGAAAGAAGAGATATGTTTTTCGATCCCAAAGCAAAAATTATCGACGTTCCTCCACTTGCGGGGGAATTCACAGGAGTGATAATAGTTTGTCCGATCTGCGATTTCTCTAGAACGTTTGTCGAAGAGTACTCTTCTACAGACATATCCAAGTGATGTTTTAGTGCGGTTTTTCGAAGAGTTATGTTTTTCGATCCCAAAGCAGAAATTATCGACGTTCCTCCACTTGCGGGGGAATTGGCGCCTTTGAATATGTTTTTGGATGAATGGGAATTTATAGGATAGGATATTTTAAGAAAATTGAGAATTAAATTATGACCACGACAACGACAAATAAATGTAAAAGAGCAAAGTCACCAGTTTGGTGCGAAGATTTCCCAGAGTTCTGGATTCTTCATTTCCTCCCCGTAAAGGCTGAATATCTTGAGTAGTAGATTTCCGCGGGTGAATCTTCTGTCTCCGGTCATAGCTAATATCTTCATGGAAACTTTTGAGCAAGATGCTATTAACTGATTTGTTCTTAACCCGAAATGTTGGTTCAGATATGTCGACGACACTTTTATTATTTCGCAACATAATCGCGAACATATTGTTCCCTTTCTCAATCATTTAAATTCATTACATCCCAATATATTCTTCACCATGGAAGTTGAATTGAAAGGTTCACTCCCGTTCGTAGATGTATTAGTTAGTCGACAGACTGACGGTTCTTTGAGACATTCTGTGTATCGAAAACTCATACAACAATAGATACCTCGAAGGACTTTCCCTCCACCATCGTACCCAAAAGTAATCTGTCATAAACTCCTTGGTCTCGAGACCTGTTAACTTATCCCAACCCTAATCCTTAAAATCAGAATTAGAACGTCTTTCATCTGACTTATTATCCAATAATTTCTCCCATTATAACATTCAAAAAGTCATAAAGAAATACAGTTCGCCCAAAATTTCAAATAAACCTGAGCCACAAAATCCTCACCTCCTTTATCCACTGCATATCTTTCATATATTATTGAAATATAACAAAATTTTCAAATTCCTTAAGAAACTTAATATTTCTACTCGCTTTTCCACACTTCCAAAACTACCGCAATTTTACAAATCTATCGAAGATCGCATTCCTCCACTTCATTTAGAAGTGCTTATAGCATTCCCGGTTCTTCCGTTAAAGCATACATTGATGAAACAGGTCGTACAGTAGCCCCGTGTGAAAGATGCATGAGTCGGAGCCCAAACTTCTATCAGCGAAACATTCTTGAAGCGATAGAAATCCCTAAAATATTCAAACAATCTAAACCGTGACTCAGGATATTACCTTCCCAACATTTGTTAACCCATCCTCGAAAATTCCATTTCACACATGATCACACAACGGTAGTCTGGTGCAAGAACGGGGTTAATCACCGGAATAAAGACAATGAACTATGTAGCGTGAAGGTTTTTCCCACAATAAATACCGCTACAGAAACCAGAAGTATTAGTTTCAGTTCAAGCTTCAAGACTGTCCTGAAAATGCTACCTGTAATGGTTGGCGAAACTTCGGCGTCAAGTCGTGCTATTGTGACACGGAATTCATCCGGAAGCAAAGAACTTTCAAGAAATCTTGAATAGTATACTATCGTCTATTATTTAAGATTTCAACTGATGTAAATTTATGACATACAATATATTTTTTATTGCTTTGCATGTTTCATGATTTTCCCTTCCCCACTATGCATACCTATAGGAACTATTGTAATCAACCCAAGAAATATTTTCAAGATTTTCGCGGAAATATCCGATTTGAGCATTTCTAAATCGATTTAGATTTAGACTATTATAATAATCCGAGAAATTATTACTTTTGGGTCCCTTGAAATAATTCAATTTAATTCGAAATGAAGTTTAATAAATTATTATATCTTGATAGAACATACGAGGTGTCAGGCAGCCCTAGCGACGATCTGTCTCGTAATTTGATATATCCTATCCGGAGCACCGACTTCTGGACCAAAAAGGAAGTATGCTCAGCAATGTAAGCACAACACGCTAGTGGAACTTTTTCCCCAATAATCCAGTCATTTTAGAAGTTAGTGAGCTGTATACACCTTTATTACGGCATTTTAATGAATATGTGAAAAATCGACATTGATATCGTGCCGGCTAAAAAAGTTAAAGGTCAAAAAAGGTCACGAAAATCAGTTTTCCGCGAATATCTCGCGACCTATTGCTCGGAGGTTAATGGAGGTCATAACAAAAATTGTTCATCGTGCAATTATCTATTATTTCAAGTGTATTTAAAACTTTCATCTGATACTCGGGTGTTTTGTGGAAAATATACTTATATTGTAGAGAATTCGGAAACAAACGACCTCCACTGGCAGATGTTTCGTATTTCATTGTTCCGAGACCCGCCCCTTTATACCTTACTGCCTGTCGGACTGTGTTTAGCTCAGTTGAAGAATATTTCTTAAGTGATACAACTTCAACACTTTTTGGGAAAGGAAAAATTAAAGTCATGAAGATCTTTGAAAAAAAGACTTAAACAATTCTGCAGAAATATTTCCCCAAGAAAATTGCGCTCGAGAAGTCGTTGTCGATGCTGGAATACAGTTTCTACTAGCAATGTACGGTGCTCCAAAATCAGAACATTCTATAAATAATTACAGATATTGTAGCTTTGCTAAGCTAACAAAACAAAGCACAGCTGTGAAATTTCCGCTATTGCCACCTACTTCTTCAGCAGCTCAACAGCATATTTTTCGAGTGTATTATCAAATACAAACCTGGCTAGGAAGAGAAAATGATCCAGAACAGTGGGTTGGGAGTTAAAAAATAACATGCTGCAGCCAGTGACAACTTTATTAAAACCAGCACCCGATGATCTACTAAACAAATTCATTCGTAATTGTACAAAAGGTTGTGGCGGAAAATGTGGATGCACAAAAATTGGTTTGAGATGCTCAAAAGTTTGTGGACATTGACGTGGCCAGTCCTGCTTAAACGCGGAATCAACTATTGATGAAGATGATGAAGATGTCGACTTAAGTATAGGAATAAGTCCACTTGATGTTTTGTCAGCAAATTTTAATGATAGAGAAACTGAGGATATCGACAATGAGTGACTAAATAAAGAAAATTATGTACATATAAATTAGTATAAGTTAGTAAATAAGTTTTTTTTTGTATTTTTCATTTTTGAATGAAAAACTCTTCACTTTTAAATGAAAAAAAACTTTATTACATATCATGGATTATGCCTACTGGGGCAACCATGTAAAAAAACGCGACTTGCATTCTACCTCGAGGGTGGTGCGGAAACGAGTATAATCATAATGTAGTAGCTTTCTCAGCGCTCTGCTTAAAAAACGGTTGATCTTACAGAAAAACGCAACAGTCATTATTTGTAGATAATTGCACGATGAACAATTTTCGTTATGACCTCAATTGACCTCCAAGCAACAGGTCGCGAGATATTCGCGGAAACAGATTTTCGTGACCTTTTTTGACCTTTAACTTTTTTAGCCGGCACGATGTCAATGTCGATTCTTTCACATATTCATTAAAATGCCGTAATAAAGGTGTATACAGAAATTCAGTTCACTAGGAATTTTTCCGCAGTTGAAACCTATAATGACTGGACTACAACTTGAATAGAGCCTTCACGAACTGTTATTGCGCCTAGTCCTATTTATATAGGTAGCTCGTTTTAATAACATATAGGCGGGGTCTGCCACCGGTGTTCTAAATTAAACATAGCTTTGCATGTGGGGTGGCCCTCGCTTCAATGGTTTCATAAAAACTAAATACCTTTAGAAAAAAAGGAGAGTTCTTCACCACATACTCGTTCGGTAAGCTAATCTTGTCTAGCATTAATTCAAGTCATATATATTCCACACTCAAAGTAATTAAAATATTTTTAATCCTTGTTTTCATTGTTGTTGAGGTTATCCGTAAAGTAATATTTCACTCAAGTCAAGTAGAACCATAATCCAGGTTAATTTTTGTTCCTAAGATCAGAATCCTGTTTGTTAGCAGATTAAATTCATTCAACAAGTTCTGCCTATCTAATTTGTGTTCATATCAGTCAACGAAGGAATTATTTAAATTCAATTGACTCTAGAGGAACCTATGTTAAATTTTGCTTGTAGTGTTGTAAAAGAAAAGACAGACAGAAGCTGTAGGTAGCTTGCGTAGAGGTAGTTTGGAGCATTGAATTGGCTCATAGTTAGAACTCAGTTGTGTAGCAAAATTATTAAAGTAAACGTACTACTCGTGCAACAGAAGTTATTCATTCCTAGGGGTAAACCAGTACTGAATTTTTTACGCGTTTCGCGGAAAGTGTCGGCTTTCTTTAAATCATTTTTGTGACAGTTCCATAACACCCATAATTTAATCCGATGTAGAACGACTCGATTGTGTAAATTCTCTGTGTCTAACTTCTACAGGGGACTCGAAAGGAAATTGTGATATTTGACCAACAGGGTAAGTGCACTTTGAATGCCAGAGAACAACTGTTAGGTTGACTTCAAAACTCAGAGTCGGCGATAAAATATATGTGGTTATTTAACCTCCAGATCACGCTTCGCCCACCAATATTATTTTCTTTCCAGCCATACAGGCTAGTTTGATTCTGTGGTAATTTTTTTTATTTCATGTATTGTGACATACCTTGTTTCTTTTTGGCGATTTTTACTATCTACGGCTTCAATACTCCTTCAAGACTACCAGATCTGAATCCGATTGACTTTTATGCAGGTTTCTCGGGCGCCAGATTCTTGTCAAGGTTTACTCCTCGTCAAGGGCTTCTGCTAGGGCCCTTACCACAAAGCGTATCACTGTGCTATCTACGGATAGCCTTGTCCCAGGGTAGTCTCAGTGAAGTAAGTAACCAGGGGTCAATAGGGCAAACTGAGCTGTATTGAAATTGCAGGCTTTAATTGCAATTAATACTTGGTTACTCCTTGACTGCTTAATTGCTGTTGCAGAAAGTCTTTTTCCAGATAAACACGGAACTTTCCAATAATTTATTTAATGCTTGAACATACATTGATATTTCACTTTCTCTGTACAATAATAATTAATCCTGACCCGGAGGAAGCACAAGGAAGCTCAGAAACAATAATTGTTAAAAACGCGGTTCAAACAGGCTAATTCCCATTATAGCCTTGCCAACAAATATTCATATATTTTGCATGCACCTATTCCAAATAGCAAAATCACTATTTACCTAATACTTCACAGGTAACTGGCGGAGCACTTAATTCTTGATCTCGACTATCTTTTCGCACTGTCTCACTGACAATAATCATAAATCAACGCTTGCGAGGCGTTCTTTTATACTAATCGAGGTTCAGGTCAAGTCACCTACACCAGCTCCAGTCGAGCCCTTTTTTGTCCATTTCGCGCTCATGATGGCTCACCAGCTCCTCGATTTTGTGCCGCTTTTATGGTTACATCTGTTCCGATATTTTTTGTTGAAACGAATTTACTTTTCATGAATGAAATAAAAATATACGCGATTTATGAATGGAACCGTATGCAAATCTGACACTTAAACTACACGGATGTCAATGCCCGGTACTATCTATCTTCCTATACAACAATATAATTATCAATTTAAAATACTAATATAAACGAAATCTAAAATTTACAATCAATCTACGTGTTTCCCATTCAATATTTCAGAGCTTCGTTACAGTTTTGATTAATAAACATAAGATTGGTATTATATGTGTTGCCTGTATTACAAGGACTAAAACTGTTGATATTTATTAGAATATTCCAGAGAAACGTCTTCCTCCAATATATTTTAGCTTTAGCTTTCCAATGGTAGATGAATTCGAACTCCTAATATCCAGGATGTCCCGCATAAGAACCGACACAGAGCGGGAGCATGTAGGGGATCCCAAAATATGATGATTCAACGCAACTTACCTCTATACCAAGTTGCACGCCTGAGAAGTTATAGGCCCTCAAAGTGGGACTTTGAATTTTGAAAAAAATCAATATCTCAATTAAACTTCCACTTAGAAAAACCAAATTTGGTACACGTTGTATGCGTTCCAAGAGTATTAATCGACTGTAAGTAGAGTTCTGTTGGATCATTTTAAAGGGTCGATAAGGGATGGTGCACCCTTAAAATTTGACAGAATTTTTCAACCCAATCGCTATTTCGAAAACATATTACTTTATTTTATGGGAAATTTTATTTTAAAAATTTTGTACTCCTGTAATTTTTCAATAAACTCTTTCGTTTTCCAGAAAAACGCGAATAAATAAAAGCGTATATCGAGCTACGTTATTTAAAATTATATAAAATTTAAAAAGTTGGCTATGATATTAAACGTCAAACTTGACAATCAGAAAGCTAAGTAATTTATTTTGAATAATAGTTTTGTTAAGTGTGTTAAAAATGACCGGAAATTTTTCATTTAGTGAGCAAGTTGACATGTTATTGGTATTAGGTTTCTGTGAAGGAAATTTCAGGAAAAGTGTTGAAGAGTATCCCTAATCGTGTGATTCCCCATAGAGAAACCTTTTCCAATGTTGAGCAACGGGCTCGAGAAACAGGCAAGTTTTTCAGCAACACTCGAGAACGTGCTATTGCAATAACAGGACAAGACGAAGAAATACTTTTGAATAGAAAGCAAAAAAATTCTATCTCGACAAATTGGTGTAGCAAAAACTTCTGCGCATCGAGTTATAAGACGTAATCTACTACATCCATATCATATCCAAAAAGTGCAAGAATTGTTACCCGAAGATATGGTTAAACGAGTGAATTTCTGTCAATTTATTTCAATGATGAAGCTTGTTTTACCCGCAGGGGTATAATAAATGTACACAATTATCATGAGTATTCTGACGAAAACCCTCATGCAGTAGCTCCTCGACATTTTTAACGAGAGTTTAAAATAAATGTTTGGATCCATGTTATTGGTCGATATTTAATTGCTCCAGTTATTTTACCAAATCAACTGAATGCCGAATCTTATTTAAATTTTCTCCAAGACACTCTCCCGGATCTACAACTAAGACTGGAACATTGGTTTATGCATGATGGAGCAACGCCTCATTTTAGTAATATTGTTAGAGACTTTTTGAACGAACAGTATCCAATAAATAGATTGGAAGAGGAAATAATTGCCCCCAGATTTGGCCTCCACGATTACCAGACCGCAACAAATGTGATTTCTTTCTTTGGGGAACGTTACAAGAATATGTGTATTGCTCGCCAGTTGCGTCTCAAGGAGAATAGTGGAACCGCATTATGGATAAATGCACACTTATTAGAAACAATCAACCGTTATTGGATAGAGTAAACTTCCATTTTCGAAAAAGAATAATATTATGCCTAAGAGAAAACAATGATCATTTTGAACAATTTTTATAACTTAAGTAAATTGTATTATGTTATTTCTAGTAATAAAGTTTTTGCAATAAATTATTTTTATGACGATTGGGTTATAAAAGTCTGCCAAATTTTGAAGGGGCACCATCCCTTATCAAACCTTCAAAATGATCCAACTGGACTCTACTTATTGTCGATTAATACTCTTGGAATGCATACAACGTGTCATTTTTAACACACTAAACAAACTATTATTTAAAATAAATTACTTAACTTTCTGATTGTCAAGTTTGACGTTTAATTTCATAGCCAACTTTTGGAATTTCGATGATTTTAAATAACGTAGCTCCATATATGGTTTCATTTATTCGCGTTTTTCTCGAAAACCACAAAGTTTATGAAAAATTACAAGAGTAAAAACAGTTTTAAAATAAAATTTCCCATAAAATGAAGTAATATTTTTTTGAAATAGCGATTGGATTGAAAAGTTCTGTCAAAGTTTAAGGGTGCACCATCCCTTATCAACCCTTTGAAATGATCCAACTGAACTCTACTCACTGTCGATTAATACTCTTTGAATGCATACAACATGTACCAAATATGGTTCTTCTATGTGAAAGCATAATTGAGATATTATTTTTTTTCAAAATTCAAAGTCCCACTTTGAAGGCCTATAACTTCTCAGGGATGCAACTTTGTATAGAGGTAAGTTGCGTTAAATTATCATATTCTGAGGTCCCCTGCATGCTCCTGCTCTGTGTCGGTTCTTATGCGGGACATTCTGTATATTAAGAAGTTAAACATTACAATATAGTTCGTAGAGAGATGTTTTGTCACTTTGAAAGAGACACGATTTGTTAGCCATTGAATTCAATGCCTAGGCCTAGACCACGGTCGTATATACAGTCCCTCGCTCAGCCACTAGCTAGCGCTTGGATCGAAGTGGTAAAACGATTTCTTTCCGGAATCGCAAGCAGTGTTACTAAGTATTCTGATTTGAGAGAGGAATAGAACTGTTACTTTTGTCAAAATGTATTACTCACCTTGAAAATAACTTCCCCTCTTTCGTTATAAATGACGCACTGTTTTCTTACGAATTTTTTTTCGAAGTGATGCTCGCACACATAAAAGACCTCGTTAAAACGATTTTTTTCCCGGAATCGCAAGCATCCACTTTTTTCGCAATTCCGCATCTTTCGGCACTTCAAAAACAGAAGTTTTTTGCTTTACACTGTTGTACCCCGTTTTGCATTTCGGCACAATGCACAGTTTCGTCATTTTTACGCCGGAATTCCTTGTGTTTACAAGTCAAGAATGACAGTTGTCAGAGAACACTCTTCGACTACTGCGCCACCTTTTTTGGTACTACGCGACAGTTGACGCTTAGCGGAGTCACTTCTCACATAGGAAACAGCCTCGAATTCCCAGACCTGTATGTAAGACCGTGGCCTAGACTTATGGGTAGCGTTAAAAAAATTACAAACGTCCAAGGCGGTAAATGCACATAAAGAGAAACGACACAGAGTAAATGTGAAGCAAATTCAACGCTACACATCGCCTTTGAGACATTGAAACTCTTGTATGTGGGAGTGCTAAATCAATTTTTTACACAAAAATCAAGTTATGTTATTATGTTAGGTATGGTTGAATTTAGGTATTGGGGTAGCTGATGGAAGTCAACCTAAAATTACACGAACAATCCAAAATGTGTAATATAAATTAGATATAGCATTCTATTTAGAATAAGAAAGTAAGTAGTCACTTCCGGTATTACCGGAACTGCAACATGATTCAAACTATTTTCATTAGATAGTTCATGTTTCTTTATGAGGTGGTTTAAATTTTCAGATCTCAACGCAGCTTGGAAAGTCATAAACTTTTAACGAACACTTCTCTCGCAAATCACCCTGTATATGACTGTTACAACCAGATATATTCATTTCAAATCATTACAATTATAGACTCGTCGTTACATACTTTTGAAATGTACGCTTGAATCAATTTCTCCATCCGAACAATTAGTCCAGTAAATAAAAGCTTCTACCCACGAATACTTTTAAATAGGTTCGAAATTAATTAAACTTGTTTTGAAGTTATACGCATTTGTAGTTGCTGTATACACGCGAGAATTCAAGAAACAATGACTCTGCCGATGACATAATTTGAATGCTTTTTTTCCCATTTCTTATTACGTATTCTTGATCAATATAATATAATACAGTTTAATCAATTAATTATTACAGTTTAATTAATTAATTTACAATATTTAAACAAAACCATATTCAAAATATTTTTATATTTTCATGGGAAATTATTTGACAAATGATAATCGTATGAAAAAGTCACTAAAAACTTTCATTGCACTACAAAAACAATTTTCAAATGCGTAGAACTTCGAAGATATTCCTTTTTTCTAAAAATTCCGTAAATAAAATATCGATATATTATACCATTTTAAAATTATTTGAATAACTGCTCAGTTTCTTATGGAACCAATAGAGAAAAAGGGTCCATTTCGGGGACAACATTTTGAATTTTGAAATTTTGGATCCATAACCGGGAGCCAAAAAACACGAAAATTTCTAAATTTCATAATGATTGGAAGGATAAAACACGATTTATCGTCAGTTTCCAAATTCAAATTACCCCGGCTGCTGCCCAATTTCAAATTTCCTCCGAAAAATCGGAAACTGCGTTTTTGGAGAAAATATCACGAATACTACTTCTCCATCCTCTGTAAAACACAGCTTTTTTTCGATATTTTAGAATAACTCGGGAAATATCGGTCAGGGGAGAAAAGTTACCAAAAAATATTCGTGTTTTCACAATAAACAATTTCCAATAATAAAATTTGCAAGTATTTAATTATTAGCCAATTTGGCTTCTGGGGGTCTATTTTCAAAGCTCGCTTACTCGGAAAGGATACGTGTTTAAAAAAATGACAAGGGTAATAAAGGTGCATTCTGATCCAAAAAATAGGAAACAACAATTTGTTTTTAATTTTAGCCCCTTTTTGACCGTTTTTTAGTTTGTGGTGGGCACGTTTTTGTCCCTAAAGGAGCAGGTAGTAAAAGGCACACCTTGAAACTAACCGAAAACCATCTGGGACACACCCTGAACCTACTCACCAAGCTCCCTAAATTCTGAACCTGTATAAGAATATTCGTAGGTTTGGCCTGTTGTTCATCTCAATTTCATATGTTTGCTGATTGCAAATAAAAATGGCTCATAGGGTTCTCATTGTCATTGATTAATATATCTACATTAATCATTGACACTAAACGAATATCACCCTAAAGATATAACGAACGCAGTTGAATTGCTCATGTCATGAAATAACAACCTTAAGTTTTTTCTTCCTAATAATACCATTTGTTATTATTTCCTCATAAGAGATTCCAAAGACTGTGGTGTGTTCGGATGTGAATACTTATAAATCAAATCTATTGAAAATGATTATAACAGAATAAAATCAATTATATATGGATAAAATACAGCAAAAAATATAATCAAATGTATTATCCAACAACACATTTTGCCATCTGGGTACCTCATAAGTATAATGGGTGGATGTATCAAGAGTACTTTTCACAAGATAATAGTAAATTATTGTTTCCCAACTCGGAAGTTCCAAATCCACTGAAACTTCTCCGATTTTTCAATTGCATGGCGTAGATGAAACAATGGGTAATAAACAACATAACTACGATAAATATTTTAACTTTTCATTTAGCAATTTGTCAATTTATTGAATATTAATATCAATCGCCTTCTTCCAGTATTAATATAAGAAAACAAAGTCATCTTGTATTTTATTAATAACCCCTATAACACATTAAAACTGTGATCAGTATTAATATTTTGAATTATAAAAAAGGGAGTATCTAATGAACGATTGATTGATGTATTTTGATTAATGAATTATGACGTGTACCTTGTCGCTTTCGGTGAATTGCTTACTGCGGTAAGCTTCGAATCCTCGGGCGCCAGATTTTTCAAAGGTTTACTCCTTTTGAGGACTTCTGCTAGGGTCCTCTCCACAAGGCTTGTCACTATGCTATCTATAGATAGCCTTGTCCCTAGGGTAGCTACAGTGAAGTATAACCAGAGTCCATTGGGCAGAAAACAGTATCAAAATTGTAGGCTTTAATTACAATTGATACCTGGTTAAAACTTAGCTTATTTGAAGATGGAGCAGAAATTATTTAATGAAACGGGGAATTCCAAATATTAAAACATATAATAAATATAACAAATACACTTTCAGAATAATCAATATGAGTGCAATTGAACGGTATTATTTACAACAATTTACCCAGACGGAAAATGTAATGAAGCTCAAACGGTATATGAAAACTGTAACAAAATATCTATTCTACGATATGTTCGGTAATTAATTTCAATTCAACGGTACGGAATCGGTTGACAAATGATTCACAATTATCAATTTGCGGAAAATATGAATCAAACAGATCCTAGCGTAATAAGCGATATTCGGTAAATTTTAGATAGCAATATTACGTGAATTGTTCGAAACACACTACGATATATTAAACGGTTGAAATTCGGTCGGTTCGGAAAAAATTGTCTTGCACTAGTTTTCCGATTGTACGATATCAGATTTTACGGTATTTTCGGATAATTACTGTGATTGAGTTTATTCTGTTACATAACCCACCCTTGTACTAGCTATCAACCAAGTTTCCGGTAATTACAGTGTTAGATTTCATACACTTGGCAGATTCAGAATCTAAACAATTACGGCTTATGCTTCCGGTATAAGCACAGCGTGCACAAACCCTAATTATCTTATCTGCAATAACCCCTACATCCAAGGCCGAGGACTTCTCATACGATTAAGGGGTTAATTACGATTCTCACACAACCGCCCCCAGCTTATACTTCCGGTATCAGCACAGCGTGCACAAGCTGTTGGTGGTTTGGTCGTCTATGATATACTTATACTTCCGGTATCAGCACAGCGTGCACAAATATACCAAAGACGCCCCTATCGTTCAAACATACACACTCTGTACACACCATACAATTACTTGAATATTTCAATTCACGTGCGGAATCGAATCGTGCGCGGTCCCACCTATGACGGTATAAACTCAAATATAACAATTCAAATTATTGAATGCTACGGATCTCAGATATTATACAACCGGTTACCAATCACAAAATTACGGAAATCAATATATCGTAATGCCCAAAAATAGAAACTATTATTAATCATTTACCTTATGAAACAATTCACTAAACGGAACACTTATTGTTAATTCACAGTTTAATTCTGCTTTAAACTCGGATAATCAATTCACTTTGATTCTAATATGATCACACTTCAACGGTACTGATTTATAATCGAAATCACATAAGAGAGCACAAAAGGGCAACTGTATTGATGGCTAATCAAAATCACAAAAGAGAGCAATCTCTTTTGTCACGGCTTTTATATGTTTTCCGAGGTTCTGGTCAAGTCTGCTCCACCAATTCCTTATTTTGTGCCAAGGGGTTTTTACTTATGTTCCGAACAATGCTTAAAAGCGACGCTACTTTTTAGATCTAAAATTCGCGCTCATGATATCACACCAGTTCCTCCCGGCACACTAAACAAGTGTTATCGGAGTTTTTTGGTTGTTCGCCCTTTTTATACATAAGGCTGTTCAAAGTTTGATGCATTAACTTGCCAGACCCCTGTTTCTGTAACATATTTTATCGGAATGAATGCAAATTTTTAAACGGGCATGATTTCGAACGGAAAACTTAAAACTTCTTCTTCGGACTGGAAAACTTGAAACTTCCACTTGAACGGAGAACAAAAACTTCTTCTTCGGAACGGAAACCTTGAAACTTCTTCTTCAAAACGGAAAAACTTAAAACTTCTGCTTCTTCAGAACGGAAAACTTAAAACTGCTTCGAACTGGAGAACTTAACTTGGGAACGGAAAACTTGACATCTTCTTCGGAACGGACAACTTCTTTAGCACGAAAAACAAAACTTCTTCAGTGATTTCGCCGACATGGGCACGTTCAGCAGCGCACGCACCGCGGTCTCGGTGGTACTACAAAGGCTGGACGTGCTGTCCGGCTGCACCTTTCTCTCCGGTGTCCTGGATATCCTCATCGCTTACATAAATCCCATACCTGGACGGGTAGGTAGATCGGTTCCAGGTGAGTCGGGGTTTTCTTAGCTTGAACTTTTTCGGACTCTGCTTCTTCCGGTTTCGGTGGAGATGATGAGGCCTCCAACATGGTTGTTTTCGGTGGTGTATCCAGCTGTTCCGGTTTTGACGGATCCACCATATGCTGCAGTACTTCGTCAGCACTATCTCGATAAAATCGGACGGTTCATACGACATATTATTACCCTGTGAACATTGGATCATAATAAGTAATTGTACTACTACTGACATTTTGTACATCGGTATCTATATTTTCGGTACCTCGATTAATTTCAACTTTCCGGAATGCCAGGAACATTATACGGCTTCAGATCTTTGACATGGACTCGTTTCACTTGCTTGCCATCTTCGCCTTTCAGGTCGTAAATGACCGGAGAAATTACTTTGATTACCGTAAACGGACCGGTATAATATTTCGGAGCCAATTTAGCGGCAAAATGTCGGACACTAGAAGACAGATGATGCTCTACCTTCATTACTTTATTACCCACGTGACAACGCCAATCTCGGCAACGGAGATTGTAATAACGGCTTTGATGGGTACAAGCACGGGATAACTGGATACGGACCAGTTGGAAAGTTTCGCGTAATTTCTCTAATCTAGTTCAGAGTTCTGAAATCTGTTCACCATTCGTATCGGTTGGAATATTTTCCTCGGTCTCCACCGGAGCGGTAAAGGAAAGGATTATTGAATTAGGTACTTCAAGTTCTCGGCCAAAATTTAAAAAGGCAGGTGAAAATCCGGTAGATTCATGTGGGGCGGAATTCAAGGCAAATAGGAAATCGGGTAGAAATTTATCCCATTTACGGTGGTCTCCATTGAAAAATTGCGCAATCACGGTTTTTAAAGTCCGGGTTGTTCTCTCCACGGGATTGTATTGTGGAGTATATGTAGGAGTGAGGCGGTGCTTAATTCCAAACTCCTTCAGGAGAGTCTTGAAAATTTTACTTTCGTACTGCGTCCCATTGTCGCTGATAACGGTTTCCGGACAACCAAAACGAGTTATAATTTCCTCGTAGAAAGCTTGAGTTACAGCTTGCGCTGTAGCTTTTCTCAACGGTTTACACTGTACCCACTTCGTAAAACGGTCCTGCATGACAAGAATAAAATTGTTTCCCTTGGCGGATCTTGGTTACGGTCCTACCAAATCGGTGCTCACACATTTCCTAGGAAACTGATTTACTGTCGGCTGCATACATCCGGGCTTCTGCTGTTGAGACACTTTGAAAGCTTGGCACTGCGAACATCCACGCACGTACTTTGCTATATCGTCTTGGCAATACCTAAATGTCCTGCAGTCGGACTGTCATGACTTTCTTTCAGAACGTTCAACCGGAGCGGTTTCGAAACACATAGCTTCCACGGATCTCTCATTTCCGGTTCGTACAAGTCATTCGAGTCCCAGAAGTGGCGGTACAACCGATTATCTTTGATACGATAATCCGGATACGCTTCTGGACTCTTTTCAACTTCGGCTTTCTTTGAATTGTACCAGTTACAATTCACGGGGTCATTCAGTACGAATAACTCTTGATTGTCATTTGCTTCCTCCTTGTTCGGTAACAGATCGCGTGACAGAGCATCAGCCACACGATTCAACACTCCTTCACGATATTTTATCTCAAAATCGTACTGCTGTAGAAAAATGCTCCATCGAGCCAATCTCCCACTCGGACTCTTTATTGAGTGCAACCATTTCAATGACTGATGGTCGCTCAATACGGTAAATCTGTATCCTTCCAAATATGGTCTCATTTTATCAATGCCCCACACAATAGCCTAACACTCTTTTTCGGTAACGGAATAATCCTTCTCGGCGGCTGTTAATGTTCGGCTAGCGTAGGCAATGATTCGGTCGGCTCCCTCAATATTCTGGGTCAATGCCGCAGCAATTCCCACATCCGAAGCATCGGTTTGTAAAATAAACGGCCGGTTGAAGTCAGGACAAGCCAACACAGGGGCACTAGTCAACATATCTTTCAATTTGTTGAACGCGACTTGCTGCTCCTCTCCCCAACTCCAACGTCGATGTTTCCTTAATAAGACGGTTAACGGACTGATAATTTTTGAAAACGACGGTATGAAACGGCGGTACCACGAAGCTATTCCTAAGAAACGACGGAGTGCCCTCACTGAAGACGGGCTTGGAACCTGCTGGATAGCTTCGATTTTCTCAGGGTCGGTATGGATACGGATTCTGCGGTCGGTAACGCTGCTTTATCGGATCGGTCTTTGTTAATTTAATTTCGTGTTGAACCAGCGGCGTGGTATCTTGAATCTCTTCAAAATATTTCATTTCTGTTTCCAGAAATCGGTAAAGTCTATCCTGTTCAGTTTCCGACAATGTTGCTAGGTGTGTCTCCGCTTCATTATAGAAGCGCACACGTTTGACTGTCTTCGGTCCGGAACTAGCTTCATTGGAAACTTTCTCACAATTTGTCCCAATCAACTTGTCTTTATAATACACCCCAGCGGATGGTAGATGTATTGAAAACAAACCGGAGCTCAAAATCTCCATTTCCGGTAATAATGACGGTAAATGCACAAACTCGGCTTCAATCTCACAACATCCAAAATGCAATGAGATTCGGTACGCGGTAGTACTAGGAACCAAACTGCCATTGGCGATCCTAGTGCCTATAGCCTTAAGGGGGACTGGTTGTAACCCGGAATCCTGACATAACCTAACAACTGCGTCATTGATGAAAGAACGGGTGGCTCCGGTGTCCACGAGAGCCGAAAAAGTTTCACCTAATACCCGGACTTTTATGAACGGTCGGTTTTCAGCTAAAGTTTGAGCAGCGGTATTTTTAAAAATAATTTTATCATCACGCGGGGCTAGAACACTCATTTTTCACTTTATTGTTTTTCGTCTCTATAGAGGTCCCTACTTTAATTTCACTTTTACAGTTATTCGGTAGTTTCGGTTTATTATCGCTATTATCGGTATTACAATTTACGGTATTTTCAACGGCGGTGAGTTCACATTTTTGTTCCCTTATTCGCGGTGCGGTTCACAACAGTGGTGCGATGAGCGGTTTTCACTTCCTTGGTTGAGGCCTGTTCAATCGGGATCTACTTCGGCCTCGCTACCACGCAGTCCCGTGGACGTTTCCCTGTCCCGGACACGGACAATCACGCGACATTATCCCAGGGCGGCGGCATCTCGAGCAAAATAATTTCGGCGGATTCCGACAATTATTTTTGCCATGCCCCGTTTCCCCACATCTCCAACATGAGATGGGCTGTGTTGCGATATTCGGTTTCAGCCAGGTAGGGTACTGCGCCCTGAAGTGGCCGCGGAGACCACAATCCCAACAAGTCTGCTCAGGGACATTCGGTATCCCGGACTTGACTGGCGATGACGGTTCAGGTGCAGGTTGCCTACCCGGCGTTGGCGGCTCCACAATCCTTACTGCTGGACTTGGAATTTGTGCCCTCACTGACACTGGATATATCCTCTTTTGCATGAGTTTCTGCTCAGCGTGCAGATTCTCAAACTCCTTGCCTGCAACATTAACGACGGCAATAAATTTCGGTGCAACCAGAACAATTCACGTTCTGCGGTCATTGCACCTTGTCTTCTGATCAGTGTTTGCATATTCACAACATATGCAGCGGCTGTTTCATTCATGCGTTAATGCCTGCGGCTGATCTGTACCTCCAGATCAATGTGGTAATTGGCATCCATGAAAAATAGTGTAAAGTCTCTTTGGAAATCGCTAAATGTAGCCCAGCGGCTACGATTATTCCGATACCATAATGGGGCGGTTCCATCCAAAACTTCCGGTAATGATAACAATAAGGAGTCTTTCGGTGTATTTAGCTGCATGGCTATTTCATCTAGGCGTTCCAGGAACGTAGCGGGATCTGACGTTCCATTGAATTGAATTCTGTATTGATTAAACCCCGGAGCACTACCCGGAGCTGAATAACTATATCCAGGCACCTGCTGAACATGACTGAACGGAATATTGTACCCTTGCGGAAAAATAGTAACCGGAACATAGTGGGCAGGTGCTTGCGGAACATTTGATACATGAGGAACCTTAGGGGCTTGCGGAACAAATGGTAATTGCGGAATGGTCGCTGCTTGCGGAGCAATCGGTATTTGCGGCACGGTTGGTCCTTGCATCCACGTCGGTGTCACATTTGACGACGTGGTCCTATTACTAGGATAGTTCATAGGATTCGGCGGGGAATAATAGATCGGCGTTTGCATCGGTGGTGTCGTCGTTACCACAGTGTTCGTGCATGTCACTGTATTCGTAGTGGACGTAGTTAACCAATACGACGGATGTATCCTCGATGTGCTCCTTATTGCTGGTCTAGACTGAACACCAGAAGGACTAACCGTCGGTATTGTGTTTAGAACTGCTTCGGTTGTCAATGCCTTGGTTAATGATGCCATGGTACTGGCAATCTTTTCTATCATTCCACGCGGAGGGCGTATTATTCCTTTACGGACATCCTTTACGCACCTACGGCGTAAGTCTTCGCGGATCCATTATGGTCAATATCATGATTGGCCAGGACTTCCTGAAGTTGCGCCTTCTTCAAGAAATAAATCCAGGTGACTTTCAAATCAACTTCGGTAGCTTCAGTTTGGCTTTCCTCGCTATTAGAGCAGAATTGCGCCATTTCGTCAATTGGAGCTAGTACTTCTTCCATACTGGTAGGCGTAGGCTGCGGCGCCTTAGGTATAGCACCAGTGCACGTTGGGAACTCCATTTTATTCAATCCAATTCAAAATCAAAATTTTCAACCCCAAAAATAAATTATTTTCCTCAGGGGTAGGTAACGGAAGAGGGTGCGGTAACCAAAACCAGTCCTCCCAATAAGGCAGAAGCAATCGAATCACTTTCCCCAATTTGGGCAACGTAACTTCGATTTGAGGAGGTAACTCCAAAACGGCTTCCTCGGTATCGATTTACTTGGAAAGGAGCTATGACTTGCCGAATCCGGGTTACGGTTGACTGAGAAAATCAAAGGGCAAAATATGTGCCAAAATCTAAATTTGGGCAAAACACTGAGGTGTAGTTTACAATTCTACACCTCACGGAACAATCAATTTTTCAGTCAGATTTACCGTTGAAAACTTGATGTTTTCCCTAAAACGGGGGGGGGGGGGTGGATCGAAAAACAAATTCCACCAAACAACCTGGGTGAACACGGGGAACAAGTTTACGTTGAAACTTTTCCAAATTTCCAAAATTCAAGAACAAACTCCGGAGGATGATTCGAAAACGTGTTCGAAACGTCAGGATCTTGAAGCTTGTTTTACTGTCACACTATATCTGAAATTTCATTCAAACCGGACCACCGGTTCAATTGCAATAAATTATTCAACATTTCATTTTTCGGAATCAAAAAAAACAAAATTCCCCCTCGGTCTATTTTCAAAAGTACCTGCTCGGGAGCGCTAATTTATGACGAAGGTACACTTTCAGAATAATCAATATAAATGCAATTGAACGGTATTATTTACAACAATTTACCCAGACGGAAAATGTAATGGAGCTCAAATGGTATATGGAAACTGTAACAACATATCTATTCTATGATATGTTCGGTAATTAATTTCAATTCAACGGTACGGAATCGGTTGACAAATGATTCACAATTATCAATTTGCGGAAAATATGAATCAAACAGATCCTATCGTAATAAGCGGTATTCGGTACATTTTAGATAGCAATATTACGTGAATTGTTCAAAACGCACTACGATATATTAAACGGTTGAAATTCGGTCGGTCGGAAAATATTGTCTTGCACTAGTTTTCCGATTGTACGATATCAGATTTTACGATATTTTCGGATAATTACTCTGATTGAGTTTATTCTGTCACATAACCCACCCTTGTACTAGCTATCAACGAAGTTCCCGGTAATTGTATGACAGTGTTAGATTTCATACACTTGGCAGATTCAGAATCTAAACAATTAGGGCTTATACTTCCGGTATCAGCACAGCGTGCACAAACCGTAATTATCTTATCTGCAATAACCCCTACATCCACGGCCGAGGACTTCTCATACGATTAAGGGGTTAATTACGATTCTCAATCACACAACCACCCCCAGCTTATACTTCCGGTATCAGCACAGCGTGCACAAGCTGTTGGCGGTTTGGTCGTCTATGATATACTTATACTTTCGGTATCAGCACAGCGTGCACGAATATACCAAAGACGCCCCTGTCGTTGAAACCTACCCACTCTGTACACACCATATAATTACTTGAATATTTCAATTTACGTGCGGAATCGAATCGTGCGCGGTCCGACCTATGACGGGATAAACTCAAATATAACAATTCAAATTACTGAATTCTACGGATCTCAGATATCATACAACCGGTTACCAATCACAAAATTACGGAAATCAATATATCGTAATGCCCAAAAATAGAAACTATTATTAATTATTTACCTTATGAAACAATTCACTAAACGGAACACTTATTGTTAATTCACAGTTTAATTTTGCTTTAAACTCGGATAATCAATTCACTCTGATTCTAATATGATCACACTTCAACGGTACTGATTTATAATCGAAATCACAAAAGAGAGCACAAAAAGGCAACTGTATTGATTGCTAATCAAAATCACAAAAGAGAGCAATCTCTTTTGTCACGGCTTTTATATGTTTTCCGAGGTTCTGGTCAAGTCTGCTCCACCAATTCCTTATTTTGTGCCAAGGGTTTTTTACTCATGTCCCGAACAATGCTTAAAAGTGACGCTACTTTTTAGATCTAAAATTTGCGCTCATGATATCACACCAGTTCCTCCCGGCACACTAAACAAGTGTTATCGGAGTTTTTGGTTGTTCGCCCTTTTTATACATAAAGCTGTTCAAAGTTTGATGCATTAACTTGCCAGACCCCTGTTTTTGCAACATATTTTATCGGAATGAATGCAAATTTTCAAACGGGCTTGATTTCGATTCATCTATTCGAATAATTATACTTATTCGAAATTACGGAGATTTAGAAAAGTGACAATCACGGAATACACATTCGGAGTTCACGCATATCTATTGAAATAATGAACTGAGATTACATGTAATATCCGTATTTACTGCCTGATCTAAATTAAATGATATTTCAAAATTTTAAGCTTCGTTACAGAATAAACCAGTACATTCAGGAATTATCAATTTTGGGTACTATGAAATTAAATTATTTTCATCAACAACTCCTTGGCCTATACCATATCAATTTAAAAAGAAAGAAATAATAATAATCATATAAATAGTTTTGAATTTCTCGCTTCAAAGTTGAATAAATTACTACAAAGAAATCTATTCAGAATGGAGGAATTTTTTATTTAGATAAAATATGCGTCTTATTCAAAATTTCCCCACCTCCGAAAAAAATGATGTCATGTACCGTTCAAATCTTGTTTTCGATATTATTCAATTTGCATATTGTCGATATAATATTTGAAAATAGAGGGATTAATTATTGCTGACAATTCTACGAGTATATTATATATCCGTTTCCAATAATTACGAATCGATATTAAAATATATAAACAACTCGTAACTTATTGAATGACTTAATTGAGGTACAATAACAACTGGCAGGAATACTTTAGTTCTAAAATCAATTTTCAATTACAAATTATATTATATTACAAAGAATGGTCGTTCTATATCACTATAGTATAATATTGAATTGCGTCAATATTTCGAGTGTATAATAATTAAATCAAAAAAATATTCGACTCTTGGCTTGAAGAGTGTAACGATCTGACTGTTGAATGCATCGTTACATATCATGATAGAACCCTATAATAATTTGATTATATATATCCTTGAACTTCCTCCCAATCAAAGAACTCTATTTTAAATGATATAGTTAACTATATTTAATTAATACGGAGCGAATTCAACGAATTGTACTAAAGAGGCCTAATGATACGAAATTCACCCACGTGGTTCTAGGAATCACTGAACCATAAATCATATCTTATTTTCAAACTCAATTCATTTTTTCTAACCTTGTTTGAATTCATTTCGTTATAATCGTAGTAAATTCTTAATAATTGTCACATATTAATTTAATCTGTAACTGTAATTATAATTTATCTTGGCTTCACCTATTTAATATTTATCCGGCTCAACTCAGCTATTCACAGCGTTATTACTGAGTCCTTGCACGTATTAAATTTTACCTCTCTTGTGGACATCCTACTCGTGTATTTTTTCTTGTTCGATAGGACGATATTGGATCCAATACACTACTACAGACCTCGCGGAGTCACCATCAGGACCACAGGAGATACACAGGGGAGTAATTTTAATATCACTGTTGCAACTTTCATTACCTTGATGAATTAGTTGCTGGTCGTAATTGCTGAGTGAAAGTAAATTGATTACTTCATTTATAACTGTTTCAATTTTATATCGGTGCCCCGAAAGGGCATGCGAGTTTGTTAAAGATTTACTACTGTTCATCAATATTTGAATATATTTGTTATTGTTTTTATATGCTTTGTTTCTTTTCCCTTTTACTTACTACCAATTCAATGATGCTTATTTCTTTATTTATAACAGCCTGAAATTAGTTTTTTTTTACTTGTGGTGGCGCCCAGGGTTTGTTGTTTAAAAAGTAATAGGGCAAGTATCATCATTGTTAACGAAAAGGGCCGAACAACCACAAATTTGAGCTAGCTTGGGAAATATCAGTAACTTGGGTGAATTCATCTTTTTAATTAATTTAGAATCAAGGGAAAGTGGAAATTACGGAGCCTACACGAGGAGCGACAATATCCGAACTGGAGACTTGTCTGATCCCAAGAATTATCGGCTGATCACTTGTCTCTACACAAGTTATTCACACGTATCTAGTATGCTAGGTTGTTGAGATCGATCGGTCGGGTAATTAATAACATCAGCGTGCAGCGTGGGGTCAACAAAAGCAGGAGTGTTGCTGGTAGAACCTGGTGATAGATTAGATCTATCACTCAGGGATCCATATTTACAAGCGCAACCTTTCCATGGCCAGGATTGACTACCGCAACGCTTTTGATTCAACATCACATGAGCGTTATAAGACGGACTCGTTGATATTACTCTGGATCACCGAACGGCCGGAGGCATCAGATCACTTATTTATATTACATGGATGATCTGAAAATGAATGTCTCTGGGGAGAAAAACCCCCATCAAGCTCTCAACGTGGTTTAAGAATATACACTAGCCGTAAGCATGGAATTGAGATTGGACAAGTGCGCAGTGTTTCATTTTAGATGACGATCTCCTGGAGTGCTCGAGAATATGCAGCTTGCTGATGGAAGCATCTTGATGCTGGAGAGACCCATAAATACCTGGGAATTGAACAGCGTCCTAATAATTATGACGCTTCCCAGGTAAAGGTGGCTCTCCGTGGCAAGTACAACCTTGTTCAAAAGATTTGGTTTTCCGAACTTTCGATGTAACAAATATGCTTGTCGTTCCAGTCCCGCCTCACTCATTTGGAGTGGTGAAATGAACGGTCGATGAGCTGCATTGACTCGACAGAGACAACCGGCAATCTATGCATATCAATCACAGTGTGCATCCTATCGTCCGTTTACCGCATTTATCTTCCTCGTCACCGGTGAGGTAGGAACTCCTTGCCTGGAGAGTTTGCAAATAAGTGTGGTTCTGAGTATAGCTTGTAAAGTTCTTAAGAGTTAGGACTCCTTCCTGTTCCTTGTTAAAAGTCACGAATTTGCCGGAGTTAGGCATTTATCGTTAAGGCAGCACAAAAAGCTGCGAAGCTAGAGTTTTGGCCTTCTAGTTCGAAAGCCCAGCTAAATCCCGAGGAGCAAGATCTTATGCTCGGACGGCATATTGACAAGCTGATACACGGTGTTTTCTACCGAAACATCGGAACGCTCGGCTTGTCAACCAGGCTGACCTTCGACTACCTAATGCCAGCCGGGCTGACTACAGAACCCAATTTTGTTGGTAACAGTTTATTTCATAACACAGTCTCAAAGCTGCAATAACATATGATACCCTGTAGATTTTTTTGCAAGTAAAACTCCAATAAAATCAGCAACGACAATATGCATGGTTTCACTACATAGCATGCTATTTGAGAGTGAAATCAGTTGAAGTAAAGGTGGAACGCAACATTGAATATTGCAACCTCCTGTGAAACCAATCAAAGTATATTGTTGTATAGGACTGTAGATAGCACCGAGGGTAGACACCAGTGTAGTATAAGGATCAGATTTGCATTCATTTCAATTCATAAGCCGCGTATATTTGATTTCATTCAAAACCGTACATATTATATGTATGTTCGAGAGTCGTAATATCCTCTGTACACGCTGTGTCTACCCGGAAGTAAGGTGGTATTGCTGACGAGGTAATTATAATTCTAACACGCTGCGACTACATCCGGAAGTGAGAATTATAATTGCCAAGTTTATGTGTGGGTAGTATACAAGTGCACTGTCGTATAATTACCAGTGAGAACATTCTTTAGAATTTGCGCGTACTAGCCTGAAAGAGTCCAGGACAAATGAATCTCAGTATTCACCATAATTGAAAAGTAGCGAAACGGTTAATGATATTGTGCGGACGTTATTGGGGTATTGCGAAGGAGCCAGTATAACTCGAATACTTGCTTTCACTTGCTCTGTTTGAGTATCCCATGCACGATAACAAATTTGATAATAGTAATTAGTGCATGAATAGCCCCTTTTTATAATACCCTCATGGCTATTTGTTTTCAAGGATAAAATGAGGAAATAGCCTGCTTGGACCGCTTTATTTCTGAGGTTCCTTGTGTTGTCCCGGTTCGGGATAAATAATTGTCACATCGACAGAGTCAAATATTTATCAATGTTAAAGCTTCCTGTATAAATAAATTAATAGTTGGGAAGTTCCGTGTTTGTTTAAAGTATTAATTACAATTAAAGCCCGCAAATCTGATACTATTTAGTCTGCCCTATTGACCCCTGGTTACTCCTCTGAGACTACCCTGGGACAAGGCTATCCATAGGTAGCACTGTGATGCGCTTAGTGGTGAGGGCCCTAGCAGAAGCCCTCAACGAGGAGTGAACTTTAACAAAAATCTGGCACCCGAGAAATCAACATGAAGTCAATTAGATTCACATCTGATAGACTTGAAGGAGTGTTGAAGCCATCGTAAGTATTTATCGCCAAAAAGTAACAAGATACGTCACATAATCTTCAGAATCAGAATAACTTGTACATGAAATACCAAATTCTCAGATAATGAAACACAAATTATAAGTTAAGAAGGCCCCATGAATCAAAACTGCTTCAAGTTCATTATGAAATTGGTCGAGTAATTGGAAGTATTCAATCAAATTCAACTTAACCATAAACGAGTGAGGGAAGTCACACAGCTTTCTTAGGTTTTACATTCAGTTTTATTCCGCAAATTTGTCTCCCCTCAATATAATGGCGCCCAAGGCCTACATTGCTTAGTGTCAATGTTTATATTACTCATATTCCTGATATATAGTTGTAGAAATAAGGGGTATCTAACTCAAATGATTGACATTCATGGATTCCCAATACTAATTTCCGCATCGATAAAATAGTGAAACTATTAAGTTAAGCCAATGAAAAATTGGTAGTATTTTTCATTTACATGAGCTATTCTTATCTCCCACGAGTAGAAACTACACGTTAGACAACGGAAAAGTAAGATCGGTATTGAGAAAAAGATGGTTTATAAAATAACCATTGTAACAAAGAATATTTTGGGAAAATACGAAATAATGGTAATTGAAGCTTTCAATATTCATTAATTTCATTCTTGTTAAGGTCAGTGACAATTAAACTTCAAAAATTCACTTTATTATTATTTCAATTCGAATACATTTTACAGGATCTAAGTTACCTCAGTAATATATTTCAGCCAATCTTGAAGAAGTATATACACATAAAATTTTAATTTTCTGATCAAACCAATAGATTTTGTTTCTTTATGAGACATTTTTCATGAAACGAATCTACGAATTTGTGCGTTGAAACTTATTATATTTTCATTGGGCTATCATTATCTTCTGCAATTAATCACTGAATTCATTATTATTCTATTGAAGAAACTCCATTTCCAATTATTACTATCAAACAACTATCATTATAAACTGTACTTAACACTCAATTGTGGTTGTTCAGTTGATGAATTGTTGAAGGGTTTGAGACCCTTATAGGATCCGCAGCTGCCGACAGATCTTACAAACAGCGATATCTATCGGCCCCTGTAATCTGAAACATGTAATTGGATACCGTTATATTTTCTTAACAATTCGAATCATTTTTCTCTTTGGTAACATTAATTGGTATCTGAAGCATCTTGTTCAAAACTTGATTAGGTTTGAAGATTCCAATATTAACATCTTCTATGGTTTTTCGAAGGTCTTTAAGGCCCACTACACCTGTTAGTCTTCCGGCGGACGTTACGTAAGCGCTATTCAAACCCATCAAAGAAAAGAGCGAATGCACTTTCAATAGTGACGTTCTTTCTACTAATTGGAAAGGTGCTGGATCTATCGAACAACTATTGATGTCCACTGGCATTTCTAATTGTTGTTTCTCCCACCGCTTTTGCTCTTCAGGTGGCATATCTTGAACAATTTCTTTGAGCTGCAATAATATAACATAATAAATAATAAATACATACTGCTCTCATCAACAATATAATCGAGAATGAAGTTCTGAACATATAGGTAAGTGACAGAATTAGATTCGCTAGGATACCAGCGTTGCACAAAGCATTACGAGAATTCCGCTAATGCCTCAGATTATTTCTCGTATTTTGGCATTTATTACTACATGATTTCATAATTTTCATAATTTCAAGAGCCCTTGGTGTAAGATATTCATAACACTGATGCTGATACTATAAGAGGTAGGACTGTAGAATGTGGTTAAGGCTCGTAGCGGACGAAGTCTTCCCTCGAATCGGTCGTCAGTCGAACGGTAACTCAGATTTACTCATGAGAGGAAGCTACTGATTCAACCGAGGCTCCCTATAGAGTCAGTTGACTGTCTCATGTACCTGACATTGTTACTAAGCCACACTGGAAACTGGTTGTGCGATATTCAAGTATCTTCGGAGCTCAATAGCTCTGGGTATATATAAATCCTTACTGAACTCAAGTGATTCAATGATTTTCAGTGATGAAGATTCTTTCGAGGTTAGTCAGCGAGATAGCTTCTATGTACAGTGGCGGAGCAATAGCTTGAATATCTTGGATAGTAGACTTCCGCGGACAGCTAATCTTGAAAAATCTTGTCTTCCGGATGGATTCCGCGTCACAATAGCTCGACTTGATGCCGACGTTTCGCCAACCATTACAGTTTCAGTTCAAGCCTCAAGCCTGCCCTGAAGATGCCACCTGTAATGGTTGGCGAAACGTCGGCATCAAGTCAAGCTATTGTGACGCGGAATCCATCCGGAAGACAAGATTTTTCAATAGCTTGAATGACCATAAAACAACAAAGTGTTCCAACCACTGAAGACGAATACATTGCCGTTAGTGAAACAAAAAAAGCAAAAGAAGCTGTATGGTTAGATCGACAAATTGTTTCGTTAGTCTGTCAATTTTGTATTTGCAATAATGCCAATGCAATTAAATTAGCGAAGAACAATGAATTTCATAAAAGATCAAAGCATGTACTTAGATGAAATTTCACTTTATTCGCGAGCTATTAAAATCAGATAAAACGTCAATTTGTCATGTAGCAAGTAAATAATAAATTGCTAACATTTGTACGAAACCCATTCGAAGTGCTGTTTTTTTTTTAAATCTGCGTAAGCTTTTGAGAATGGAATTTCTTTGATTCGGATTATAGATATGCTAAAACAGTAATTCAGGCTATTTTTGATATATACAAAGTAGAATTTTAGAGATGTTAAAGATCAAGATTGTAAAATTTGAAGTTATCAGCCGCTTACAACCAATTCTTTTTCCAATTGTCAAGTTGTGAAAGATCTACTAAATTGTTGTTAAATTATTCATATTTATTAATAGTTGATTGCGTGTAAAGTTAAATGTATCTCCGTTACTTTCATTAATTATTTATGCTGTTTTGAACATTTTGTTCATCCAGTGATGGTTAATTGTCACAATTGATGAAAAAAAATTTTCCATACCTATATATCTGTTGATATAGGATGTTCTTTTGTGACTGTTAGCTTAGTGAGTCGCCGAATTAAAAGTTATTGTAACTTTGTTGTTAATAAATATATTTTTATGAAATTTTGGTCACAGCTATTTGGAGGCACTCTGAATTCAGTGACGTAGTAATTCTTCTAATACAAAAAAATCTCTGATGAAAATTCTCCAATTTTTGACTTCGTAAAAATGTCGTAGTATGCCCTGAAAATTGGAATGAAGATTTTAAATTTTGTCCCGTAGTAGACCTTTCATTACTTGGAAATAAAAAAAAAATATTGGTTCAAATCGTTTTATAACTTACAATTTTACAGGGGTGTTTCCAATCTAAATGGGTTACACTGTACATGAAAGTTGACTGACTGTTTTTGGTTTTTCTACGCATTGTCAAATTATTGATGTATTGTTAATAAGCAGTTGAACTTAAGTTTTGTATAATTCCATGGAATCAGAGTATTTATGATAATTCAAGCTAGTTAAAACAAAGGAGATTTTGTTTCAACAGTATACTTATGCACAAATATTATTTTAATGAAAAAAAAAAGATTTCTGCCTAAATTACGAGATGGTAAAACTCAGATTCAATTCCAGCGTCCCGAAAAATATCCACAACATCAATACTCCTTCCAAACTTTCAGGGTAACCTTAGTGCTTATTATCACTATTGCTTGGTTTGGAGTATCTCCCAGCTGATAACATCCCCAAGACGTTATTGCTCGAAACTAAAGTTCTGTGTGAGTTCTTCGTGAATAGAATATTCTTCTATCCCTTGATAGTTTCAATGGAGTGTTGATGTTTCCAAGGAGTCTTGGAATTCCACTTAAACGTCTTGGAGTAAAATTAGTCTTTATTTATAATTCATTTCCCTTCGTTCATTCTCTTGATTTCAATGAGATAAGTCGGACTTCAATGAAGAAACAGTTTTGGTAATTTCAATATGATATTGTAAAATTATCAAATTATATAGCTTACCATAGCCAATTTTCTACTGGTAGGACTAGGTGTTACTAATCTTGTCGTACTGCTTCTATTTTTATCATTCACTGTCATAACGGAGTCATAATATGGTTCAATAGACTGTTTCGCCGACGTTCTATAACAAAATGTATCAAATTTCATTAATAATGATTCTTGAGCCAGGTATGAATTATATGTAAAATTCTCGGGAAATAGGTCACACTGACACATATGCTTATTAATTTCGTCTTTGTTCTCACGACCATCATCAGAAGACGTATCACTGTATAAAACGTGATTCATAATACTAACTGTATCACCTCAAGGTTCCTTTATCGCATTAATTTCATTTAAAAAATGCCCACGTCATGGAAACGAACAGAAACACGAGCAAGCGAAATTATAACACATTAATGTTTTGAGTATGAATTAAGAATCCGCTGCTAAGCAATATTCTTATAAACTCAACTTCATATCGAATCACAGTACGTGAAGGACTGATCTGAAAATATAACGTTTGAGTATACACTTTCGAACCAGATGTTGGAGATTTATGAGGTAATAGAAAAAGGTTGTCAGACCTTGTTAGAAATATTGCTATTTAAGCATTCTACAAATTGAATTCATAATGCATATTAATGACTACAAAAACAAAATAGGAAATCTACTAAATGATGGAACAACTTACAAAATATTAAAATCTTATAGCCTTATATTATCAGTACAAAGTGACATGGATAAATTAATTAATAAATGGTACAAAAATAAGATAATCCCTATTGAATTGAAAAATAAATCAATTTGCCATAATGGGCAAGCACCTTATATCTGTGGGCTTCCAAAACTATATGAAAATAATATACCTTTAAGACCTATTGTAAATAATATTGGATTGGATTAATTAAAATTTTTATCAAAATCTATCAACAATATAATTGGAAAAAATAAATTTTATGTGAAAGACTCATGGCATTTTAATCAATTTATAAAAAATTAATCCGTACTCATCTATTAATTTCCTTGGACGTTGTTTCTTTATTTACAAATATGCCAGTCGTTTTGGCATTGAAAGAAATCAAAAACGTTGAGCAGAGATTGAACATCATACACCTCTAGATCAATCTGAATTTATAAATGCTGTAAAGTTTTGTTTAGAATTCACTTATCTTCAGCAATGGGATCTCCTATTTCAGCTACTACTATTGCTAATCTAGTTATGGAATGCTTAGAGGAATCTGTAATGAATGCATTAGATTTTCAACCCATATTCTTTAAACGGTATGTGGATGTTTGCCTAATGTGTGTTCCGAATGATAAAATTCAATACGTGATTATTAAATTTGACAATTTCCACTGTAAACATTAATTTACTTGTGAAAGAGAAGTGAACAAAACATAAATTTCCTAGATATGAACATTATGCATGATGTAGATGGAAAAATAAAAACTTCGTGGTTTACTAAAGAAGTTTGGTCTCAACGTTACCTTCACTTCAATTCCGTTCCACCAACAACTTATAAAAAAAAATGTTATAAACAGCCTTACAGATCGCGTGGTTGAATTGTCTCACCCAGAGGACCGTCCCAAATATATATATTTATATTGGAACGTCATATATAAATAACGTAAACGGTAATACAGATAAATTTATAACATCACTATTCATTCCGGAGATCTAAGAAAAAATTGAGAAATGTTTGAAAAAATATGATATAAATGCTGTGCATAAACCTACTAATTGTTTTGGGAAATATTTTCCAAATCTAAAACCTTCAAAACATAAAGATGAACAAGCCCACACAGTATACAAATTAAATTGTTTAGATTGCGATGGGACTTATATAGGCTCTGAACAACATACTAGAAACAAAAACTTAGAAAATTTCACGGCCCTTGCTGAACACTGCTTTGATTATAACCATCAATTCGATTACAAAAATGTTAATATTGTAACTAAGGAAACCCATTATTATAAAAGATTCGTTCTGGAGATGATTCACATGAAACGTGACTTTGACTTCAAGTCTGTAAATCATAGAACAAATATTCAATCATTGAGTCAGATTTATACTAATTTAATTAATCAAAACCCTTGAAAATTCGTAGATGCATGTTTATTATGTTAAAAGAAGATTTTAGGTACAATGCGCAAAAGCAATAGTTCTAATAAGGTCTGACAACCTTCTTCTATTACCTCAAAAAATTTTCAACATCTGGTTCGAAAGTAGATCCTCGAACGTTATATATTTAGTTCAGCTCGTTAGACGTATTACAGACTGTCATTCGATATGTTTATAGAGATTATAAGAATATCGCTTAGCAGCGGAAATATTAATTGTGTTATAATTTCGATTGTTCGTGTTTCTGTTCGTTTCGGCGTCGTGGGCGTACGTAAAGACTAAAATAATAAGCATATGTGTTAGTATGATCTATTTCACGAGAATTTTATATATCAAATTTCATTCATCTCTTTCGAGAATATTTACCCAAATATCGTGTCCATAGATCTCTTGAATTTATCATCTTCTGACTTTGTTGGATTAGGTGATGACCTTGTACTTGATGCATCTTTGGAATAAAATGATTCGCTTCTTTCCAATGTGGGAGTCTGGTTTAAAATTATTCGTTAAGAATTTGTGGTAAAATATCGACTAGGAATTGGTATGGTCTAAATATAATTTTAGATATAACAACATCAAAGTCTTCAAAATGAAATCTGCATAGAGAGTCTTGACAATAATAATGTACCATAATTTTACTCTCCACAATGCGTTACGGATCAATTGAATAAGAATGTTAATTCATTGTAGGAATTTGTGAACAAACCCTAATTATTAATTTGATTGAATTCTATTCTCAAAATAATGTCCAACTTGACTTTTTAAATCCTGCAAACTAATTGTATTTAGAAGTACGTACTGTTGAGTATGTCTCATGAACGACTACACTCATTGAGCGAAAAAGAGAAAAAACGTCCACAGAAAACAACCATAATGCGTTCGGCAAATATGTATTTTTATTTCATTAGGTAAGGTGTTGATTGTTTTCTGATTTATTGAATATAATGAGGTATGAAGAGTATCTATCGCGACATTTTCAAGAAGGCTCGAGCACTGAATAGTGATTTAGATAAATGAAAAATAGGGTGGGCTCCTAGTTCAAAAAAGAAGATACTTGAGAATGGTGAGAATACATACTTGTAGATTCTCTAAACTTTTATCATCCTCCTTGTAGTAGATATTATCGTATATCGACATTCGGTTGGTGCGTTCAGCAAATTCATCGCTTCTCCGATAGAACTCATCATCTTGTGAATAAACTCCTTCATTGTCTTCTGAATACTGTTTATTTGAAATCACGAAGTGAAGACGAGCATTTCGACCTGTATGTTTCTGAATCAGCTTGATCAATTCACATTTATGGATAGATCCGATCAAAATCATGTTTTCGAGATTATCAACCAAAGGAAAAGTCATATGTTTGTTTTCCTTCAATAAAACGATAAGCTGGCTGTACGTCATTCCCAGATATACAAATTTAACACTTCTAACCATAAAGTCATCCACCATTATGTTATACATTCCTAAAACAAGATTTCATGTTTAGACTTTCTATTTGAAGCTATCTAGTTCCCGTTCGTATAATCTTGGTTCATATTCAAATTTAAATTAGCGAAGCGTATTCCGCTACGTCTATAATATGGAATATATCCCATAAATTGGGCCAAGGCCTAAAAGTACGGGATTTCCTTCATATTGGTAGCATCAGACGCATTCTATGAGAGCTTTTTAAATTGATTATCAATTCGTAAATTGTACAACCTGTGAATAAAGAACAAAGAGTAAGGATGAGTTCAATACCCATTCTAATAGAAACACGAATAAAGGTGATGAAACCGAAAGTGAAAATAATGAACTTACGAACTTTTTAGCTGAAGCAAAAACCAAGATAATAAGTGAACCTATTGAAATCAAGAGACTTGAAATCTCAAGTACTGTCTGATAAAGTTAATGTGCTGCAAGAAGGTAAAATTTTTGTAACAAATTTCTTGTAAAATAAATTTATTAGTAAGCAAAAACTCGATACATCGTTATCAACCGTATCAGATGTTACTGCGAAAACCATAATCTCTACTACAAAAAAAACGTGTGGCACTCGGGGACTGCCACGGTGAAGGTATTGCATAGCATTTTTTCTCAACTTATGGAATTATAATTATTTATTTATTTTTAATTTATGCAGTATTTTTTTTCCTTTGATATTAATTCAAGTTACACTTTTTGAGCGTGGTGACCGATAAGAAAACTAATTTTTTTCTTTTATTGAATAAATGAGAAGTTAATATCGTTTAAAATATTTTAATTATCTTACAATACATGTAGGTTATTCAGGAATTTGTTATCATTGAAACTATAGGTTTATGGTAACTGAAATAAGAGACATAAGTTTGAGACTTGATATCCTCTAAATATCTGGAAAATACCGCGTCAATGGTGGCCCCATATTTTGTTGTGGATTCTTGTGGATCATCATTCATTTTCAAATTCAATTTTTCCGAAAGAAAAGTTGTCAAACGCTCTGATTTTTTATCAGCGAAGTTGATGTTGAGATCGCCAGCCAAGATAAGTGGAAATTTATTACCATTTGTACCAAGTATTTTCGACCCTTCTTCAGTGTACGATAAAGTGCGATGAATAAAATGCTCTACCTCGTCCAATTTTTGATTCGGAGAAATGTAAATTGCTACCATGACTATGTGTAGGCCATTTCTAAGTTTGCATAAGCACGCACAAATATCTCCAAAAAATGAGCGCCTAACATTAATATCGCTAACGTGTGCAATATTCATTTCAATATTCGGAGTCATAATATTAGCTACATTATTATTATTTTGGTAAATAGATACCCCACCTTTTCGAACAGTATCTCGTTTGAATTGAACAATACAACTGAAATTAGGTATTTCAATCGGATTATCATGCGCCATGGAAGATTCGGTAAGAAGTAACACATTTGTTTGTTCTGTAACTGAATCTTGTAAATCGTATTTGTGACTATTTAGACTTTGGCAATTGAAAGTCATTATTGAAATGCCATTTCTATTACTAAGGAAATCTAAGACACTTTGAGCTGTCGTCTGAACACTATTTAAAGGCAGTCATTTGAATTCTTGCAACAAAGATGCAGTCGATGCAGCTTGCCTTCGATTATTATAAAACTTGAATGTAGAATTATCGTTTTTTGTCGTGATATACAATTTTTCAATATTAGTCACCCGAGAGAGCGCAACATAAACGAGTTCCTGTTATTTTTCGTTACGGAATTTCTTGATTCGGTCGCCGCGCTCAAAGCCCGTGATAATAGCTATATGCAATATATGCAATAGCTTAATAGAAACAGGTACTCTCAGGTCTCTGCTACGCGCGTCTAACATATAAACTCTAACTGATGCGTAGCGAGTTCCTAGAGGCATATGTCAAAATGATTTCGTTCGTAGCTAATTACATAGGACGTCTGGAGTTCATCAATTATGTTTTTAGATAATTCGAACCTTCTAATTTCGATAGGCCACGTGAAAATCCCGGAGTCTAAAGCGCTAGAGTGTTATAACATTCGTATAAAATAGAGAAATTTCTCACTTTTAGAAACTTCAAATTAATTAATTAATTTGACACATGTTAGGTGTTTAGGTCTTACATTATTTTTCGTTATGGAATTTCTTGATTCGGTCGCCGCGCTCAAAGCCCGCGATAAAAGCTATATGCAATAGCTTAAAGGGTGTAACGAAGCTTAAAATTTGATATATCATTGAGTTTGGGTCAGGCAGAAAATAAGGGTATTAGACGTAACCTCTGGTTAAACAGTTCGTCATTTCAACAGAAACGCGTGGACTCCGAATGTACATGAATGTGTAGTGACTTTTCTAAACCTCCGTAATTCCGAATAAGTGTAATTATTTCAATAAATGAATCTCACATAGCGCATTCATACCCGCTTCAAGATTTACATTCATTTCGATTAACTTATGGTGCAAAAAACGAGGATCTAGTGAATTAACGCTTCAAATTTTCAACAACCTTATGTGCGAATCCTGCGTACAACCATAAAACTTCGGTAACATTCCTTTCCGAGCAGCGGAGTAATTGGTGGAGAAACATGAGCGCGAATTTTAGACATAAAGAATAGCGTTACTATCAAGCATTGTTCGTTACATATATTCCAGTCTGTGAACCGGGATTTTAGCTATAATAAAAAAAAAACATGTAGGTTCGAATCAAAAAATTTTGTTTGCATTAGCTTCAAGAGGTTCTCAGGATCATTCATACACCTTAAAACCTCTTGGGAACCCCAAACCTCACCCATTGGGGGCGAAAATAGTCCGAAATCTCCCTCAAATTTGCAACATGCCAAGTCTTGAATTGTATTTTCTACAAAAAAAAGGTATTTTGGCATTTCGAGTACACCTAGTAGGTTTTTCGGGTCGCTGAACACGAATCCGTAGCCAGATTTACTTGGAATACATCGTAGGGGTGGTCAAATCGACAAAATTGGCCAATTTCGCACTCCTAATATGTTATTTTGCAATTTACGGGTTTTTGGCATTTTGAATGCATCAAGGAGGTTTTTTGGGTCGCTGAACACGTATCCGGTGACAGATTTACTTGCAATCCATTGTAGGGGTGGTAAAATCGGAAAAATTGGCCAATTTTGCACCCCTATTATGTTATTTTGCAATTTACGTGTTTTAGGCATTTAGATCACACCACGGGTGTTTTTTGGGTCGCTGAATACGATTTCGAAGCCAGATTTACTTAAAATTCATCGTTGGGGTGGTGAAATAGACGAAATTGGTCAATTTCGCACCCCTAATATGTTATTTTGCAATTTACGTGTTTTAGGCATTTAGATTGCACCAAGAGGGTTTTTTGGGTCGCTGAATACGATTCCGAAGTCAGATTTACTTAAAATTCATCGTTGGTGTGGTGAAATAGACAAAATTGGTCAATTTTGCACCCCTAATATGTTATTTTGCAATTTACGTGTTTTAGGCATTTAGATCGCACCACGGGGGTTTTTTGGGTCACTGAATACGATTCCGAAGCCAGATTTACTTGAAATTCATCGTTGGGGTGGTGAAATAGATGAAATTGGTCAATTTTGCACCCCTAATATGTTATTTTGCAATTTACGTGTTTTAGGCATCTAGATCGCACCACGGGGGTTTTTTGGGTCGCTGAATACGATTCCGAAGCCAGATTCACTTAAAATTCATCACTGTGGTGGTGAAATAGACAAAATTGGTCACCAACACCAAAATATTGGTATCTTGAAATAGAATAAAACGGTTTTCAAAATATATTTTTTTCTTCTTTACGTTTCTTTAGGCACAGGTATACAAAATCTCTACGCCAGGTATAGTATATAGTATACCTATAGGTATTAATATACAGGCATCTATCTTTATAGCGGCAGGTGCACTATTTTGTGAGTAACGTACCCATATATAATGTGAAAAAGGTAGATATAAGAAGGTGTGTTGTACTCATCATAATAATTGTTAAATTCCTTTTTTTTTTAATGCGTTGAGCCCCTTCGTATACATATTTAATATACAGAAAACCAAAGACTGTATCCTCCTAAACTTATCTCATTTTACAGCCCTGAGATCGTTATATCCACATACATGTGCATGTGTTCAAACGTCGCATCTGTTTATGACGTGGTCCACTGCTTGAAATGAGAGATTTTCTTTTCACCTTCTTATGTCGGACATAACAATCTGTTCAGTTTCTTTATAGACGACAAAGAACAACATTCTCTCTTGTAGCTACATTTGTTTCACAGCGTTGATATTATTTTAGTTGAATATTTGTATTTTATATAGTTCAATTTATATTTCATTTTGTATTTTATGGTTCAAGAACCAACAAGAACGCACAAGCGTGTGTCAGTGTATGAAAGTTGTTGCATTTGAGTGTTATCAAACAAGTGTTTTTTGAACATGAACATTAAATATTTGTGTTCTTTTTCAAACAATTACTAATATTCCTATCCTCTTAATCTTGAAAAAGGAGAAAACTCCGAAATAATTTTAAAATGCAAGAATAATAAAAATTTAGAAGCATGTCAAATTAGCCATTTTTGTAAATTTCCCACTCCTACGATGATATTGGAGTAAATCTGGCTTTGGAATCGTATTCAGCGACTCAAAAAACCTCCTTGGTGCACTCGAAATGATAAAAACACGTAAATTGCAAAACCACATATTAAGGGTGAAAAATTGACCAATTTTGTCAATTTTACCACCTCAACGATGGATTGCAAGTAAATCTGGCTTCGGATTCGTGTTCAGCGACCCAAAAAACCTCCTTGGTGCACTCGAATTGACAAAAACACGTAAATTGCAGAATAACATATGAGGGGTGCAAAATTGGCCAATTATGTCGATTTCACCACTCCAACGATGAATTTTGAGTAAATCTGGTTTCGGAATCGTATTCAGCAACCCAAAAAACCTCCTTGGTGCATTCGAAATGCCTAAAACACGTAAATTGCAAAACAACATATTAAGGGTGCAAAATTGACCAATTTTGGCAATTTTACCACCTCAACGATGGATTGCAAGTAAATCTAGCTTCGGATTCGTATTCAGCGACCCAAAAATCCTCCTTGGTGCACTCCAATTGACCAAAACACGTAAATTGCAGAATAACATAAAGGGGTGCGAAATTGGCCAATTTTGTCGATTTGACCACCCCTACGATGGATTGAATGTAAATCTGGCTACGGATTCGTGTTCAGCGACCCAAAAAATCTCTTATGTGCACTCGAAATGCCAAAATACCTTTTCTTGTAGAAAATACAATTCAAGACTTGGCATGTTGCAAATGTCGCCCCCAATGGGTGGGGTTGGTGTTCCCAAGAGGTTTTAAGGTGTATGAACGATCCTGAAAACCTCCTGAAGCTAATGCAACAAAAATTTTTCGATTCGAACCCACAGGTTTTTTTTTTATTTTCCGGTTCACAGCCTGGACTAATAAGGAAAAGGGCCACGCAACAAAATGAAGATTTGGTGGTACGGACTTCACCAGAACCTCGAAAAACATATAAAAGACAAGGGGCAGACTGATCAAGACATATTGATATATAGATAATTGATAGATATTGAGTTGTATAGAGACACATGTAGTGATAGATAATAAATTAATAGTTCTCTTTTAAAGTGCAACATTTGTAACACCGTTCCGAGCTCTAGTGAACTAACATAAGGTAAATGATAGCTTAGTATTTATTTTCCGGCATTACGATATACTGCATTCCATCGGTTGTAAATGGTAAGTTTGCATGATATCCGATATCCTGTAATAGTCAGTAAATACATTGTACAATTGAGTTTATCCATCCCATCATAGATCTGACCAAGCACCAATGAAATTAATTTTTTGAATTCACACCACCAACTGCTTGTGCACGCTGTGTCAATTCCGGAAGTACAAGCTGCGGTGGTTGTGTGTTTGATTATCGTGATAACCCTTGTGCCATATCTGAAGTCCTGGCCTTTTAGGACTTCTCGTAAACGCAATACTAACTCGTTCAATATTTTCTGGTGTACGAACTGTTCTTCGAAGTCCAGGCTTCTTCAAATTTTGTACAGAACCATTTTCACGCCAATGACGAACCCATAACTTTATAGTTTTACGATTTGGCGCGTGTCCCCTATTGTTGTTATTGAACTGACGTCGGAATGTGCCTACGCCTAACTTCTTCTATCGAATTGCTTCTTATGTAAGTTTCTACACAAAACACACGTTGTTGGACTGAGTAATCCATGAAAGTTCAAAAGGATGTTGAAATAATGTCTCAAAGCAAAAAAATTTAATAATTATTGATGAAAACTAACAAACTTCTCGTAGAAAAATGGCGTTCCACGGAATTATAAATTTAAAATTTATTTGTGACAGGCGCCTACTTGATTAATAATTTGCTTGAATCCCAAAGACTACAGAAGATAATCCCACAGATAACAACCTATTTAGTTATCTCGTAGGGAATTTATTAATAATATAAAATGGGTAGTCTATTATGGGGAACCCAGTATAAACAAACAAGTGGATGTGCAACGCAATAGGTATACTCCGAAGGATTCAGCTACATCATCTAAATATAAAACAGTTCCAGCTAATAGTCCTGTTCATATATTATTGAACGTCCTCTTGAGTCAGTAAATCACAACAACGAAGTTGAGAAACTTCAGTAAATAGCGTTGGACAATGGTTTCGACAAATCTTTGATCATTAATTTAATTTCTAAGCAAAAAAGGAAATTGGAACGCAACCAACTAACCAAATGAGAGCTATTACCTTCAAATACTTCAACAAAATCCGAAAGATTCCCTTATCATTCTTCAGTAATTAATAAATTCCATAATTTGTTTTGTAAATTTGCAATACAACCAGTTTCTAGATTTAATTAACAAGCTAAAAAACAGCTTAGGCAACACTTTTGATGAAGTTTCCGACTTCGACAAATCCGGGATTTACAAAATCGATCATGAGTCGTGTACAAAATGCTATGTGGGTCACACTAAAAGGAACATTCTAATTCGGTCTAAAGAGCATTTTGCCCATAAAGAGAAAAATAATGGTGACAAACATATTTTGGATACAGGTCACACCATTTCTCAAGAAAGCTTATCCCTTTTAAATCACAGAATGGCCAAATATCTAGGTAATTAGGAAAGGATGGAGATGTATACTCTGAAAGCAATTGATTAAATTTCAATTTATCTCTACCTGAGGGTAACCCGTTGTTTGCATTATTATCCTAAAATATTATTTAAACCATCGACATATACATATGGACTGCACGTGGCAATGATAAGCGCGGCTAGTGCAGGCGAGAGAGAGGGAAAACGAAAAGGCCGGCTCGGGACGTAAACATACTAGCTACAGTACGCAGCGGCCAATAGAAACGCGATAGAGCCGGCCTCTTCGTTTTCCTTCTCTCTCGCCTGAACTAGCCGCGCTTATCATTGCCACGCGAGCCGGCTGCACGCACGAAAAAACATGACTCATGCGGAGTTACTTCGTTCTGAGGCGTTCCATTAATCGGCCTCCGCGTTCGGCAGCGTTCGACATCTGTCTCTCTCCTACTTGAGTGAGCGATGCGTCCGCGTGGACAGCTGCTATACAATAATACATTTACATGTTTTCGTCAAGTATGAAGTGCAGTGAAAAGTGAATGTGTTGTCAATTGTTTATAGCAACGATAATTGCGGCGATAAAGGTAATGATTCTTTCGATATTAAATATATATTCAGTGATATATTGTCGAATATTCGTGCTTTCATCTTCATAATAAATAGCATCGGTCCGCTAGTGCAGCGATTGTAGGTTATGCTATAATTGACAAAACTATAACAATAAGTTAACAGAACTATTTCACGATGAGTAAAAAATCAATTGCTTTACTATTCGATCGAAATAATTATCGAGCGTAGCTATGATTTCAAAAAATTAAAACATGAATGTTAAATCTTCCACATATCATAACAACGTGTCTGAAATGACAGGTTGGACCAGCCAGTCGTCAAAGGGAACAATTGATAAATAAATAAATAAAAATTGACATAATTGTATTTATGCGTACAAATAAATGTAACTCGATCAATTCAATTGTGATTTCCATTTACCTCATTCTCTATATCCATACAAAATATCTATCAAACAAATAAAATTAAAATTTTCTTTTGAAAAACGAAACCATTCCATCAGTATTTTCTTATGTCGTTGTCACGTTCAATTATCGTCAGTAAACCGACTTTACAGACAACCGATTTTTTTGATTCTTAATTTAGTTTTCTCTGATGATGGCTACTTGGTAGTCAAAAGATCCTCAGTACTTCAAGAGTATTTTTAGTGGACAAGGGTGAATATTTCTTATTTAAAGTGTTATAGTGTATGCACAGTGTGCACTCTTTTTTGGTTTATTAGTACTTTTACATCTTTATTTGTTTTTAATCATTTGCAATATACATTTGGGCCCTAAGGGTGACTGATTTTTAGTGATATATATCATAAAATTCAAAAAATTTCGTCATTGAAGTGGTGACGTTACTTGAACAGATCATAAGTCATATTTACTTGCATAGTATTTTATGTCAATGATTTTAATAGTTCACCTGACAGCAAATATTCATAATAATGTATAGAGTGGTCTGAAAGATATCATGATGTCAATTTGAATAGACATTGAATGTCTTCCTACTCCTTTAGCTATTTCTTATCGTATGCAATGTTATTGTTCCTACGAATGTTAGCTAGCATGTATTCGCGGGCGATATTTGTGGACAACACTACGTCATCAAAGATCACAATCATACAATTAAGCTACAGAAGTGTCCGAATGCGGATAATTGTCGAACAAATTAGGTTGAGGGAATTTATATGATATTTTATGAATTGTTGCCTGTAAGTCTGAATAAACTAACCACAACAACTTGGCAGAAGATCTGGTAGGTATGGGAGTTTTTTCACCATAATCACGGCGTTGTAACAGCCTGGCCCCAGTTTACTTGATATAGCATTAGCTAACAAGACTGCAATCATGACAGGCAAAATATGCGTTATCTGACCGGTCATTTCGAATGCGATCACAGCAACAGAAATCGTTTGAGTTACGGAACCTGTGAATGCGGCTGCTCCAACTGTTGCATAACCTCCTGGTATTATTTTTGCTATTTTTCCACCATAGAGTAGACCTGAAAGTGAGTAAAGTGTTTATATTAGATTTAATGATATAATGAGATATTATTCAATGAGCGTATAATGAGGGCTATTACCCTCGGAGATGAAATTGTCTGTGTGGGTAATAGCCATTGTACTATATTTCTTACAACTAATGAATAATATAAATATAATGTTAACATGAAATAACATAATTCATTAAACATGTATCATCCTTATTCTTTGCTTTTATATAAATCTATTACAATAAAAGACATAACCTTAACCGAAATTGAGTCGAATTTGAACGAAATAACTCAGAACGAACGACCACCCTTCAAAGCGTACGACTTCATTTGACACAACGATTGAACAATACATATTATTCAATCGCACGACATTATTATTTAGTTCATAACAGTAACAAATACCATTAACAGACAGAAATCGTATATTTAATGAATGTTTTATTCGATGGTTGTAGATGGAAGTATTTATTCCAAGATTAAAGATAGATCTTCTTGACATTTGACAACATATGCGCGTTCTGTGCTATATTTTGATTCTATGATAATACTTCGTCTTTGGTCTCGATATAACAGAAAAAATCGATTTTCAGTAGTAATATCCCTAGGACATTGATAATAGACGAGATAATTTTATGACAATCGCAAGCTCGTTCCTTGGTTGTTACCAAGTAACGAGCTTGAAAAATTTGTTATAAAAGTATGAGGCATTTGTCAATGGCCGAGGGACACTCGGCGGAAAATTTTTTCACAAAAAAATGTATAACTTAACACAACGAAACATTTATTTATTAAAAGTACATTTGGTGAAAGTACAATTATTAAAATTTAACTTAACATTAGATTCGTTGCTGTTCTCTATTACAGAAGATCTATTACCAAGCATAATATTTATGATCTTGTTGTGGTGTTCTTGATCGAGATTCGAGTATGGTTTTATAGAATTTTGATTGCTATGACCAGTAATTTTCAGCAATTGTTGTTCTTCTTATCGGTTATAATTGCACAAGTGCATAAAAATTACCGATAATTTTGCAAGAAAGCGTGTTATCTAAAAATTGCACGAGATTTTTTTCATATTTTGGCGAAAGATCCCGAGTCCGAAGGAGGAGGGCTCTTTTACAAGATATGAAAATAACGGAGTGCAATTTTCATAAGATAACACGCTTGAATATAAAATTATCTGGTCATTTTTATGCACGAGTGTAATTCAATGGAATATTTCACGAATAAAGAAATAAGTATTGATTTTTTTCTGAGAAAAATCACAGAATCTACTTACTGACAAAGACTATGAATAAAATTGTGCTAGACACGCTTTTAAACAATTTTATTTTCAACACACAAATTAAAAATCACAAGAACTATAGTTGAACACGCAGTTGTAAAAGTTTTTGGCATTTCGACTGGATGGACCCGATACAGGCGCATTAAGAGCTGCAGCTGACACATTATCGGAATTCGAAGCAAAACTTAGTTGCGGTGCTACTTCATTTCCACGCATTTTTTCAACTATTTCTTCATGGGGACCTTCGTCTAACTGCAGATACGGTGTAATGGATTTAGTGGTCAAATAATACCGGTAATTTTAATAAGCTGCTCCTCACCGACGCTTTTTTTTGCCAAACTTGAGACAGCTGTAGACCGTATCGAATGATTAGTTATCTTCAGGTTTTTTGTATCCAGGCCATTTTTGGTGCAAGTTGGGCTGTCCAAGAGCTCATTGTATTCCTTCCTACAGGAATATTCTTATATCATACTCTGCGTGACTTCCAAGAGGGGTTTACAGTAATAAAGAGTCGATCTGACTTAATTCCCTCCCGCTTCTCCAAAAGTTTTTTGTATAATCGTATGGGACACAATTCAGAATTCGTTTTATTCCTAATTAACCATTTCAATGGAACACACGGTTTTCCCCGCCTTATGTTGTTTTTGAAAAAATGGGATTATAAATTATTGATCCCGATATTATTTTTTGGTGATTCTGTTACCTGGGATCAAGGTCTTGCGGTTCGTACCCTTTTTTGTTGAGTTTTTGAACCCCTAAGATTATTGGTTAAGGTTTGAAATTTTAACCCTTCCATTGTCGATATTTGAGGAACCTTCAGTTCAAATTACCTACATGAGGTTGGGTGCCACCCACCTCCTGACATTTATATATATACAATTTTTTTGGCAAATTACCCTATCTTTGTCAAACTTCGATCAAATTACAAAGTTTTTGGTTCACTAGGTTGAATACCCCCACCATCATGTAATGAAGTTACTCTCAGACTAATAATTAGTCTGAAACCTACGGAGATGACGTTACTTGCTAGCATGCTCCCGGAAAGGAGACATAGCTACTTCCAGGCGCCCAATCAATCTTAACATAGCCAGACCAGGGTAAAATATAGGATGTGCACCTTGTGACAACACTAGGAAACACCAAGAATATAATATCAAAAGTCATATCACATCCGAAATCACGAGTACCACATATAAAGAATCATTTTAAAATGGTAGGCGAGTCAAGGATTAGAGAAGTAGAAGCTTCTGTGATCGTGAAGGAACGTTGCGCTTATTATATTTCAGTTAGACTAAGTTTCGGTTCAAAATCCTTCGAAATAGGGTGATAACATTGAATTCCTTTATTAAACGAAGAAGCTTGCCCTTGAAGCTTTTCGTAAAGAATGTTATTCTACCCAGACACTTGAAAACATCACATATCACAAAAACACGTATCGTAATGAATGTTAATTGAAGAAAGAAAGAAAGTAAAGATTTCAAAAATTGTATGATAGAACGCTCTCTAATTTCGAGCCACGAATACTAGACATATTATCTTAAGCAAACTTTATTGGAAAAGGCGATATGTAATCAGTCTTTAGGAAATAAGAAGTAAAAAAATAAAGACATATTCAATACGCTATTAAACTAGTTCAGCATTGTGAAGGGCTAAGATTGACTATTAGAGAGAGTGCATGTATACCTTTTACCTGAACGGATAGGTACTGTAAATCGATGCGGCGAACTCGACGCGGTACACAGTTGATGTGGGACAAGTCGATGTCACGAATTATTAGTAGTAGTGAAGTCAAGTTGTGTTTTTTGATGACTTTGGTACCTGATGTCGTGACCCGGCTCAAAATGTCTGTATTGATAAGACTAACAACCCAGAATTTCCATTGAAAATATTTGGTGCAACCCTTCCAAACAGGTTTTTAACCCTCTGTTGAGTTAAATTTATTTTTTGGACCCTTCAGACTATTGGCTAAGGTTTGAGATTTGAACCGTTTCATTGTCGATGTATGAGGAGCCTTCAGTTCAAATTCCATGACGTTGGGTTCATCCTCATCCTCCTGGAATTTTCATATATACCTTTTTTTTTATTCAAATTAAGCTATCTTGGTCTAATCTTGACCAATTTTAAATTCAGTGTGAAAGTAGCTCATAATAGTTACAAAAAGCTGTCTGAATTTCAGCCAAAAATTAAAAACAATTTTGCTTGAATTTCAAATTTTCGCAAAATTTTCAAACTGCGAATCTGGCGAAAAATTCATATTTTGCTCTGCTTAGACTCAAATGAAAGGATTCTTCATGTACTTTAACATGATGGAAGGCAAGTTAAGCTTTTTTTTCAAATTCATGAAATTTTTGACCATTTCCCGCTACTGTACTATGTATATATGAGTACGCATATTTATAAAATATAATGTTTATATACTATTAAGAGATACAGAATTAAATACATAAAACATCCTTTCATTTAAGCCTAAGCAGAGTAATCTACGACTTTTTTAAATAAAATTGAATTTTAACTATTCAATAGTTTTGGCTGAAATTTGAATAGCTTTTTATAACTATTATGAGCTACTCCTACACTCAACTTCATCTAATTTGGTCGAGTGCATAGTGAATTACTGACACAATTCGTATGTTACAAAGTCAACAGACAAAGTTTTTGGTTCACCAGGTTGAACAGTGACAACCATAGTCAAAGTATACCAGGTCTGCCAGAGCCTCCCTTCCATCGTTTCTCGAGCTGGGTGGCGTCACCCAGTTCCTCCAATCACAGCCTTGTTCTCATCAGCTCGTCGCCGGCACGTAACAACATCATATTATGTCCTCGTCTTTGACATTAAATAAATGAAGTAAACGACCAATCAGATTGCACTAAAATTTTAAAAAGAGTAGAAGGGAGGCTCCGGCAGACCTGGTATACTTTGGCTATGGTGACAACACGTCCTATAGTCTCAGACAGCTGTTTCGCCCTTCTCATTGGGCTCATCAGTGAGACGAGGCAGACGTGAAGTCACTGGTCAACCATAGTCAAAGTATACCATGTCTGCCGGAGCCTCCCTTCTACTCTTTTCAAAATTTTAGTGCAATCTGATTGGACGTTTATTTCGTTATTTAATGTTATAAACAAGGACATAACATGATGTTGTTACGAGCCGGCAACGAGCTGATGAAAGCAAGGCTGTGATTGGAGGAGCTGTGTGACGTCACCCAGCGCGAGAAACGATGGAAGGGAGGCTCCGGCAGAGCTGGTATACTTTGACTATGTGGTCAACCAACTTCGGAGTGATTTTAATGAATCACTTTCAAAGTGTTTGGCGAACCAGAAGTTCCAACTCCTTCTGCCGGAAAGCAGATGTCCCACCGAGAAAGCAATTCCGAAGCTACGCATTGATAAAGAAGGATTCTCGCGATTCAAGGAATCGACCGGGAAACGGTTGGAAATACTGCCTCCAGGTGACGGTCCCTAAACAATGCATAGTGAATTACTAACACAATTCGTGTGTTACAAGTCAACAGACAACGTTTTTGGTTCACCAGGTTGAACAGTGACAACACGTCCTATAGTCTCAGACAGCTGTTTTGCCCTTCTCATTAGACTCATCAGTGAGACGAGGCAGACGTGAAGTCACTGGTCAACCAACTTCGGAGTGATTTTAACTTTGAAGGTGATTTATTAAAATCACTCCGAAGTTGGTTGACCAGAGACTTCACGTCTGCCTCGTCTCACTGATGAGCCTAATGAGAAGGGCGAAACAGCTGTCTGAGACTATAACGTGTTGTCACTGTTCAACCTGGTGAACCAAAAACGTTGTCTGTTGACTTGTAACACACGAATTGTGTTAGTAATTCACTATGCATTGTTTAGGGACCGTCACCTGGAGGCAGTATTTCCAACCGTTTCCCGGTCGATTCCTTGAATCGCGAGAATTCGGAATTGCTTTCTCGGTGGGACATCTGCTTTCCGGCGGAAGGAGTTGGAACTTCTGGTTCGCCAAACACTTTGAAAGTGATTCATTAAAATCACTCCGAAGTTGGTTGACCACATAGTCAAAGTATACCAGCTCTGCCGGAGCCTCCCTTCCATCGTTTCTCGCGCTGGGTGACGTCACCCAGCTCCTCCAATCACAGCCTTGCTTTCATGAGCTCGTTGCCGGCTCGTAACAACATCATATTATGTCCTTGTTTATAACATTAAATAACGAAATAAACGTCCAATCAGATTGCACTAAAATTTTGAAAAGAGTAGAAGGGAGGCTCCGGCAGACATGGTATACTTTGACTATGGTTGACCACTGACTTCACGTCTGCCTCGTCTCACTGATGAGCCCAATGAGAAGGGCGAAACAGCTGTCTGAGACTATAGGACGTGTTGTCACCATAGCCAAAGTATACCAGGTCTGCCGGAGCCTCCCTTCTACTCTTTTTAAAATTTTAGTGCAATCTGATTGGTCGTTTATTTCGTTTATTTAATGTCAAAGACGAGGACATAATATGATGTTGTTACGTGCCGGCGACGAGCTGATGAGAACAAGGCTGTGATTGGAGGAACTGGGTGACGTCACCCAGCTCGAGAAACGATGGAAGGGAGGCTCCGGCATACCTGGTATACTTTGACTATGGTTGTCACTGTTCAACCTGGTGAACCAAAAACTTTGTCTGTTGACTTTGTAACATACGAATTGTGTCAGTAATTCACTATGCACTCGACCAAATTAGATGAAGTTGAGTGTAGGAGTAGCTCATAATAGTTATAAAAAGCTGTTCAAATTTCAGCCAAAACTATTGAATAGTTAAAATTCAATTTTATTTAAAAAAGTCGTAGATTACTCTGCTTAGGCTTAAATGAAAGGATGTTTTATGTATTTAATTCTGTATCTCTTAATAGTATATAAACATTATATTTTATAAATATGCGTCATATATACATAGTACAGTAGCGGGAAATGGTCAAAAAATTCATGAATTTGAAAAAAAAGCTTAACTTGCCTTTCATCATGTTAAAGTACATGAAAAATCCTTTCATTTGAGTCTAAGCAGAGCAAACTACGAATTTTTCGCCAGATTCGCAGTTTGAAAATTTTGCGAAAATTTGAAATTCAAGCAAAATTGTTCTTAATTTTTGGCTGAAATTCAGACAGCTTTTTGTAACTATTATGAGCTACTTTCACACTAAATTTAAAATTGGTCAAGATTAGACCAAGATAGCTTAATTTGAATAAAAAAAAAGGTATATATGAAAATTCCAGGAGGATGAGGATGAACCCAACGTCATGGAATTTGAACTGAAGGCTCCTCATACATCGACAATGAAACGGTTCAAATCTCAAACCTTAGCCAATAGTCTGAAGGGTCCAAAAAATAAATTTAACTCAACAAAGGGTTAAAAACCTGTTTGGAAGGGTTGCACCAAATATTTTCAATAGAAATTCTGTGTTGTTAGTCTTATCAATACAGACATTTTGAGCCGGGTCACGACACCAGGTACCAAAGTCATCAAAAAACACAACTTGACTTCACTACTACTAATAATTCGTGACATCGACTTGTCCCACATCAACTGTGTACCGCGTCGAGTTCGCCGCATCGATTTACAGTACCTATCCGTTCAGGTAAAAGGTATACATGCACTCTCTCTAATAGTCAATCTTAGCCCTTCACAATGCTGAACTAGTTTAATAGCGTATTGAATATATCTTTATTTTTTTACTTCTTATTTCCTAAAGACTGATTACATATCGCCTTTTCCAATAAAGTTTGCTTAAGATAATATGTCTTGTATTCGTGGCTCGAAATTAGAGAGCGTTCTATCATACAATTTTTGAATTCTTTACTTTCTTTCTTTTCTTCAATTAACATTCATTACGATACGTGTTTTTGTGATATGTGATGTTTTCAAGTGTCTGGGTAGAATAACATTCTTTACGAAAAGCTTCAAGGGCAAGCTTCTTCGTTTAATAAAGGAATTCAATGTTATCACCCTATTTCGAAGGATTTTGAACCGAAACTTAGTCTAACTGAAATATAATAAGCGCAACGTTCCTTCACGATCACAGAAGCTTCTACTCCTCTAATCCTTGACTCGCCTACCATTTTAAAATGATTCTTTATATGTGGTACTCGTGATTTCGGATGTGATATGACTTTTGATATTATATTCTTGGTGTTTCCTAGTGTTGTCACAAGGTGCACATCCTATATTTTACCCTGGTCTGGCTATGTTAAGATTGATTGGGCGCCTGGAAGTAGCTATGTCTCCTTTCCGGGAGCATGCTAGCAAGTAACGTCATCTCCGTAGGTTTCAGACTAGTAGCTAGTTTCAGACTAATTATTAGTCTGAGAGTAACTTCATTACATGATGGTGGGGGTATGCGTTACATCAAACATAGCTGCAAGGCAAAATATGAAGTACCTCATAGTTATTGTCGATGCTGAACTGAGCTGGAAAATTCACCTGGAAACCCGGAGAAGAAGGCAGTTGTATCCTTTTGGGTATGCAGGAGAGCCTTCGCAAGCACATGGGGTGTGAGGCCACGGGCTCTGCACTGGATCCATATGGCCACGATCCGCCTAATTATGATTTACGCAGCCCTTGTGTAGTGGTCGGGTACAGCATCGGTTCTGTCCCACCTGATCGTGGACAGGATACAGCGATTTGCCTACGTAGATATAACGGGGCTATGAAAACTACCTCCACTAGGGCTATGGAGATTCTGTTGAGGTTCGTCCCGCTACAACGCCATTATCAGATCAGTGGCTGCGGGTACTTTGTATCGGCTTGCTGATCTGTGACAGTGGGTCACTGTCTCCTTACCTCATAACCCAGAGGGCAGACTGAAAGAACAAAGACTCCGGATCACTTCCGTCAAGGGGATTCGTGTGGTGCACAGACTGATTCAAGTGTAATATAAAGGTTATAAGGGTATATCTTCAATAAGTCCTAAATTAGGTAAAGTTCGAACATAACTCTATTTGTTTAATTGTTTATATGTTATGTCAACAATTTGTTTAATGAGGTTGATAAAACATACAAAGTGAACCATATGTGCAATAATAGCAAGGTTAGTTTATTATTGATCCATGTCAATATCGATGTGAATAAATGTTATCGAATGACGTATCAACATCAATGTATAAGGAAAAGGAAGGAGAACTATTTATTGTTTGAGATAGCGCTATCATAAGCAATTATAATTAGAATTAGAAATAATTATCGAAAGTTAGGATATCATAAATCATGATTTACCATTTACCATTGATGAATTAGTTATTAGTTATGAATATGTATATGTGTAAGTGTTTCCACTCTAAATAATCTGGCACCTGGCAATCACAGGGTATTATATGGGGATCTCTTTGCCATAACTTCACAGATTATTATAAAGGCTGGCGTCTAGTAGATCTTTCAGCTTACCTGGGTGCTCACGTAACCGTTTTACAGGCCGAGGTCCGTGCAATCCGGACTTGTGCCTTCAAGAACCTGGGACTAAACTACTGAGGTATCTGTACCGATACCCGAGCGGGCCTGGGCGCTTCGCGCTTATAGAACAACTTCCAGGCTTGTTTGGGAGTGCAGGAAAATGCTGGATGAATTGGCCAGAAGGAAAAAACTTCAGCTAGTATGTGTAACCGCCCACTTTGGTCTGAAAGGAAATAATGTTGCCAAACGGGGTTTTCTTATCGACCACCGTGAGTAGACGCCGTCAGAGAGCTATTGGATAGAGAGTTGCTCTCGGTTTGGCAAGATGCTCCCGGTATGAGGCAGGCAAAACTTCACATTGCGGAGTTCTCGCCCAAACGCTCGAAAACCCTCCTCTCTATGAGCAGAAGAGGCATCAATCTGGTGACAGGACATCTTACAGACCATTGTCATCTGAATAGACATTTACATTTACGCATCGTTGTAATTGAAACGAAGAGGTGGACGAAACTCCGCTTTGACTGATTGATTGAAAGCAAACCTGAGCAGGCAGGGTCTTCTGAAACAGGTCTCGTGGCCGGGGCAGAGATATGCCGCAGGCAAACTTAAGTGCCACCGATGACATTTTACACGTAAGGATATAATGGTAACATGAAAAGGCAGTAGGTGCTGGACACTGGAGCGTGACAGGTAGCGGGAAAGGGAAAGGTCGAAAACCTAAGACCTAATGGGTAGGTATGTTGGGGTCACTTAAAGAGGGAATATAAATATCGCGTGTAGCCAGTGGTATTAGTATATGGATGGAAAACAAGCTTATGCGATTAATATTCACGAGCGACTTACCATTGGGAAACCATAAATGCATCAATTCGCCTATGATTCTTCCAAATGCAGCACCGATTCGAAAAACTGGAATGAAGGTTCCCGTTGGAACTGGCATAGTAGAACTCAATATGGAGAAAACAAACTGGAAAATAAATAATACTTCTGTAATTCTACTTTCATTCAAATGGGGCAATTAATAATATGATTTTGAGAAACTTGGATTAGGGACATACAAATTTGTTGTGCGCAGTGCTGGTTAGTCATTTAAATCCTCAAAACATCCACTACCTTAAAATTTGCAGTTCCGACTATAATTGCTACTTCTGTCAGTAAAAACAGTTAGAAAATGATATTAGTGAAAATTATATTTGATATTATGGGGCGCCAGTCCTGATGGTGCAATTGCCTGGAGCCAGCAAGGATCCCCATGGCTGAAAAAGGCTAATTTTGTGATGAAAGGAAACATTTTGAGAAAAAAGAAGACATTATGTGTCATTAGGGTAATTGATGTTACGATGTTTTATTCAAACTGTACAATTAATAATACTAGGGGTATTAAAATTTGTTTCACGTGGTGCCATTTAGTCATTTAAATAGTTTCCTTGAAAAGCTCTTCTAAAATTTGAAGTTGAAGGGTTGGTTTAAAGAGTGAGAAAATTATATTTGATATTATGGGGCGCCCATTGTCTGATGTTTGATTCAAATTTTACAATTTAAAATATGTCTTGAAACGACAGGGTTTGAAAACATTTTTGTTTAGGGAAATTCTATTAATGGAACATTTTTATTATGATATGACCACAACCCAGGGTCTCGGAAGGATAGTTACGCCATTGTGTTTCAACATGCTGGATCCTTCAGAACTGTCTAAAGTAACCTCGTACTCAACTTTTTTATATTTTTTAAGATAATTAGAAACACAGTATTAGAAATACGTTTAATGATGTTGAAGAGCGGTGGAAACATGTCAAGCTTATACATCACAGTTTAAAGTGTAATATCGTTTCATTTTTATTGTATTCAAAACTGTCCTTAAGCGATATTATGGATTTACAATCGACCAACCTTATGAAAAATTCTTCTGTATTTCTTTTGATGCAATTTATTCTCATCTACTGATACGGTTGGTGTTTTAAAAAATATGTTTTTCGTAATATGGTATTGATTTTAGATTTATCCCTCTTATTCAATTAATTTCCTGTTTGAAATAATACAGTAATTCCTCTCACGACTGAGCTGTGTAAGTTATTTTTGGTCCTCAAGAGTGGTTATCTTTCTCTATTCTCATTGTAGTAAGCATTTCTTAAGACATCGTTTCCAAGAATTCCAAGGAGGTATGTTTACTTCACCAATTATTTGATGACAAGGATAAGTAAACTTGCTAAGAAATATGAAACTGTTCTTGTTCGTTCATACGCTCTATATGGATATCGGTTTTTTCAATATTGTTCATTTTATTAAGCTATCACAAATGACACGGAGCAGTCAGGAGGCTATTGAGTCTCTAATTGAGAACTTTTCTACCCTCTGTTGCTCAGAGACTGAAATATGTCACTGTATGTAGACTGTTGTATTTTCAAGAATCGGTAATTTTCTTAGATGATCGCCATATATTCTCATTTTTAGCAATCCCAATCAAATACACATGCTAATCATATGAAGAGAGGATTTTACTGTTTTACCCTTTACTATGTCATATTGGAAAATTGAACATTATTATTAAAAAATTCAATTGTGGAAGCCAGTACCTTATGATAATTTTTCATATTGATATAATGAAATGGATCACTCCTACTTTATTTTCTATCACTTATATTATAGAAACAAATCGTAACTACAGTTTCGACACTAGCGTGTCATATTCAAATGATGATTACTACGTGTACATATACATTCTTTTTGCTGTGTACCAAATAACCTATCCAAAATTTATTTGTTCGAGGTTCTGATTTCTATTGTATGCTTAATTCTTATACTACAAAAACTTCATTCGTCTTATTTATCAAAAATACCATGAATGATAATTTAATTTTGAGTAAGCCTTTTCACATCATGTAAGATTATATTGCTTAAACAAAGGGACACAGCTACATTTGTTCACCAAGTAGATGAATTATTCAATGGAAGCAGGAATGGGGTTCCTCCTTGCATATTTTAAAATGCTCAATGACAGAAAATAGCCCTCGTCTTAGTTACTGGGAAAAGGCGGTACAAATGGTGAAAGGTTGGATTTGTAAACTTTGACTTGCAAAAACTACTATGCAAAAATCAGCAAGTGCATATTTATATCAGTGTACCGCATAGGATTCAAATGGAGGTGCACTAGAACGAATGGAGAGATTAAAGAAACAAAGATGTATAGTAGGACCACAGAAAAGAAGATCAAAAAATTGCTGCACTAGTATTTCATTGTTTAAAATATATTTATTTCATTTTCCGATTCGTTTATTCATCTGCTCAGTATATTTCTATATATTCACCAATTTTACCTCTAAATATAGCATTAATTTTTTTTTGCCCAAAATTCGACTGCAATCTGTCCTCATATTTTTCCACAATTACTAATTTCCTTCTAATTGATTCATTCATTTATTTTTGCTCAAACTTTGTTTATCTTCCCTGTATATATTTTTCCATATTTAAATTTTTTCAATGTTTTCCATTTGTTTTTTGGGCCCCAATTAAAAACACTTGCCACCTATTTATTCATATTTACCAAACCTTTTCCTTAAGTATGCATTTACACGTTCTTTTTATAATTCATCGCGGTTTTCTTCCATCATTTTATTCAGAATCGTAAGGGGTACAAAGAGATGACCCCTATGTAAAATACAGGTGAAAACTTATCAGATGGGGTACTTCAAGAGTAATGGGAAAATCCACTATTTATTTATTTCCACGCAGGTACTAGTTTGCGCGACATTTACATCATACTTTTTCAAACATTTTTGAAATTTCTCCAAGATGTCCAGTAATGTTATACAATTATCTTGATTACCGCTTATATTATTTATATATGACGTACCATTATAGATGTTGTTTATTCTTTCTTTGATGATGAGGTTGAAGTATTTCTTTGGTTAGCCATTCATTTCCAGTGTATTACAAGCGTTTTTAATTTTTTTTGCACTATTTTCTTGGTGTGACAATTTCATAGCGCGATCCATAAGGCTGTTTATAACACTATTTTTATAACATGTTGGTGCAAGTGAATTATAGGGAAAATATCGTTGAGACCAAACTTCTTTTGTAAACCACGATGTTTTTATTTTTCCATCTGTAGCATGTCTAATGTTCATATCTAGGAAATTAATTTTCTTGTTTACTTCTGTTTTATATGTAAATTGAATTTACAGTGGGAATTGTTAAATCGATCCAATTTACTTGTAAAATAGAAGTAAACAAAACAAATTTCCCAGACGTAAAAATATCGTGCTTTTCAAAAGAAGTATGGTCCCAACGATATCTTCACTATAATTCAGTTGCATCAAGTTATAAAAAAGTGTTATAAGCCGTCCCAAAAATTTTGAAAAAGTTCGTAACACACCATTCCAGACATCTTTTAACCTCATCATTATAGGAAGAATAAACAAAATCTATAATGTTAGGTCATACAAAAATAATATAAACGGTAATAAAGATAATTTCATACCATTATCATACATGCGGGAGACCTCAGAGAAAATTGACAAATATAAATGTTGTGCATAAACTGCTAACTGCGTGGGTAAATATATTTCAAATCAACATCTAATACTAAAGATAAACAAACCCACATGGTTATAAATTAAACTGTTTATATTGCGATGGGACTTATACAGGAGGCTCTAGAGAATATTTACAAAAAAAAATGTATGGTCATAAGTATATTACTTAAAACACCGTACTTGCTAAACATTGTTTTGATTATAACCATCAGTTTGATTATAAAAATATTACTATTTTAGCAAAACAAACCAATTATTAAAAAAGATCTATCCTGGAGATGATTCACATAAAACGTGAAATTCATTCTGTAAATCATAGAAATTATGTACAATCATTGAGTCAAACTTATACAAATTTAATTAATTAAGCACTTACAAATTTCTACGAACTTCTTTATAATGTTTAAAATGTGTATATGTGGAAAGCCGAAACAATAAATCAGTAATTTGGTGCAGCAAATACCTTTTCCGTCGTAGTCATAAGTTTAAACACATCTGTTTAACATTGTACCTATATGGTGCCAAGGAATTTTTATTTCTGACAGTTTTGTTCATGTGGAGGTGTCAAACTATATAAACATTACTATGTAGTGATTTTCTAAAACATATTCATAGATTTTATATATTAATATGTAATATTCAACTATTCGTGTTTCGTTTCGTTGCGACGTAGAAATTTTGATTGAAGTTGAAGCGATAAAGACGCATAGTGCTGATATAATTGGTATAAGAAATCCCGCGTTTATGTTGATGTGAACTTAAAACGTCTTTTGATGATGGTCGTGAGATCGAAACATGCGTGAAAACGAAATTATAGTAAATCGAACTATTAATTATGGTTCACCATGAGTATCGTATTGTAGATAATATATTTGAATATTTACAACCATTCAAATAAATTCAGTCTTAAACCTTTTATACAGGTTGTAATATTTATATTCGGAGATTCATAATGAAAGTTGAAGGGCAAATTAGAAATTGAATTATTGTCAAAATACCTGTAATATTATTCGAATCTATCTGTTTCGACTTTTATATTCGCTACTTAAATCTGTGTAAGCCAACTTTTGAACTCATATTAAATTACAGTAAGAAAACGCTTTGTATAAACCCAAAACGCTTTTTCGTTTGATTACATTATCGATACAGTGTGTTACAAATTCGATGCATTCGTATTGTCTCGGTAACTATTAGATATAGAAAGTTGGTCGAATGGAAGCAAAGTTGCTGAATAATATTTGAAAAATGAAATTAATCTCTTGGATAGCATAAAATAGTGTTCTGGAAAAGTACTCTTTGTTTTTCAAAATAACACCCTGTATAATAAATTACTATAATAACAGCTCCTACTATCAACTATCTGTTATTTTCAGCAAGAAGAGTCAATCTGTTGGTAACTGACATTCACGCCATGAAAATTATATCATAACTCTTACCGTGTATGCTATGAAGGAACCTAAGTGTACGTACGGACCAGATTTCGGTGTTTGCCAATTGTCGACGATGGCTTGCTGATCGTACGTCAAATCATTATTCATCCAGGTGAAGTTGCTGAAGAAATTCATGACTTGCAGCTTAGGAGACACTTGACTACCTAAATAACGCCCAATTCCTAATGGAAAAGTGACTGAAGATACTATGAGAACTATCAGTGCAGGATATACGAAACGACTGTAATTGAAATCAAATTACAATAAATCCTAAGTTACATTGATATTAGTACTTACCAAGTTTTATTTATCCATTTTATGACTTTATTTCTTTTTGTGAATAGAACGTATTGCGTATGGCACCATACATATATAGCTCCAGTAAATCCACATATGATCCTAGAAATAAGGAAAGATAAAAAATGATAATTTTCATTACTTGGTAGCTTTAGATCAAATGTTTTTCTGATGATAATGATAATCACCGTTATCCACGGAAAATACTATTAAAATACTGAGGACCTTTCATCAGATTAAACTGAGTTATCAATCAAAATGTGCCTGTTTTTGAATACTATTTGTCGATAATAATGTAAACAAGGGGTTACTCTCAGCTGAAGATAAATCGGAATATAAAAAATAGCTTTTTTGTTCATACATTGCTATCCCTTCTAAATTACCTGGATATGTGTTTTAATAAAAGTGATAAAATTTCTTGACAAGTGGTCTCACCTGTATTCAAAATATCTTTGGCTACCGCTGATTTTTTACCATTATTTTTCTTTATATGAGCAAAATGTTCTTCATACCGAGTTGAAATGTTCCTTCTAGTTTGATCCACATAGCATTTTGAACACGACTCGCATTAGAGTTTGTAAACCCCGGATTTGTCGAAGTCGGAACCTTTATCAAAGCTGTTACCTAAACGGTCTTTTACCTTGATCTTACATCTATAACCTGGTTGTATTTATTTTAGAAAACAAATTATGGAATTTATTCATTACTGAAGAACGATAAGGGATACTTTTGAATTTTATTGAAGTATTTGAAGGCAATGTCTCTAATTTGGTTAGTTGGTTGCGTTCCAATTTCCTTTTTTGTTTAGAAATTTAAAACTATTGATCCAAGATTTGTAGTGACCATTGTCCAAAACTGTTTGCTGGAGTTTTCTAACTTCGTTGTCATAATTTTACTGGCTCAAAGGGACGGTCAATAATCTATGAACAAGACTATTCAAGGGAGCTATTTTATATCTTAATGGTGCAGCTGAATCTGCCGGGGTATACCTATTTGTTTCAGTGGGTCTTCTGTATATGTGGGAATCCAAGTGATTACCATCTTTAATAATATCAAGGAAAAGAAAAAATATCAATACTCAAACCAATATGCAATGTTAGAACCTGAATGTATTTGAACATGTGAACCGTATTCATATATTCAACATTTTCATACTTCATTATACAGGATGTCTCTGTTTTTCCGTTCATTACTTCGGTAAGCGATAGAACATTTGAAAACAATATTGGTCTTAGATAAAATATTTTCCTCCAAAATACTTCGTTTCCTATATAGTTGAAGTTTCGAAAAATTATTATATTTGCTTCATTATCTTCTGAAAAATGAAGATTTTTATTTCACTCTTATTACACCTCAGATTCACTGAAATACAAATTTTTTGCTAAAGTACATTTTTCGAGAGGAATACAGTGGCGTAGTTATGGCGTGTTTCATTCATTTAAAGTCGGCACGCTCGCACACCGATTTTCAGAATTTAATCTTGTATACAAATTCGAAAAGTTGGATTTATTTTGATCAAAAACGTTCTTGAGTAAATTTCGCTGGGGGTTTACTATTCGAGATAACTTGATTTTTCTTATCAGGGTTATCTTATAGAATTTCTTTTGACAGGATATTTACAAAAGTAAAAAATATTTCGAAACCTTCTTATTGGTAACAACGAAAACTTATGATAAATGCTCATAATGATACAACGACTATCTTGTCTGAATTAGCATGATATTTTTTATTTCATTACAAGGTATTCATATACTATCAGTAGATATTCTCTATGTAAACCGGTATGACATCATGGCAAATACTCCAACTTTTAAGACTAAGAAAAAAAGTTCTAGAGCATTAATTTCGGGTGATTGAGGAGGTCATGCAACTGGAGCACCTCTACCATTTACTATAAACTAAAATGAACACATTTGTTTACATGGAAGTGTGAGTTGTCAACTTGTCAGATTCTAAGCGGAAACTTTGAATGCATATTTGGTTGAAACTGTGATCAATGTCGCCACCTCACTTTTATCTTGTCCGCGCTCGCACAAGTTTGGTCGCAAAAACTGCCTTAATAACGTATAGCCGATGTTGTGCCTATTTATATTCAGTCATGGACCTCTACCATTCCATCTTTCACCGATCTTGTTCCTTAAACATTCTCATTACTGGCTTCCGTAATGGGCAGGGTAGAGATCCAATTTTATCCATGTCATTGTTCTCTCGTTGAAAGGTGTTTCCTGTCACATGTCTTCGTATGGTCCATGAATATTTTCTTGTATTGACACTGAATTTTTATTGCAAATCTCCATATATTATAGCATTTCTCCATGAACATAAATTATGAAAATTAATAACTCTACGTCGAGTAAAATTAGCTTCATCGATATATTTGCAGAAGAAAGTTTTTAAATTACAAAATTGTAAACGCCGTTCGTCATCTCCTGGTTGCAAAGCTTGCAATAGTTAGATGGTACGTTCTTTGAAGGTATTCACGTGAAATTGGATGCAATTGAAGGTGGAAATGCAAAGAAGCTCAATCGGTGAAAAGAAAACGATATCATATGTTGAGCTATTTTCACGATATGATCGGTCTTTAACTTCTATTCAACGGGGTACGGAATCGGCTGATAAATGATTAATATTTAGCATTTACGGAATGCACAAACCAAGTTGTAGTTGCTAGAGTGAGAGAGAGCGTACGGTAATTATTCGGATAACGTTATCAGTTGCAACGTTCACAACACGCTACGATATATCAAATGGTGATCATGCAGATGAATCGGACGCTATTGTCCTGTACTAGATTTACTATCGTACGACACACGATTTTTTCGGCGATTTTTACGGTATATTCGAAAAGCTATTCGACTGAGTTTATTCTGTTGAAGTCGTTCTACTATTCACAACCCTATGTTATCAACGGTTTTCCCGGTAATTGTATGAGAATATCAGATTTCATACAACTCACACATTTAGATTTCAGACAATCAGGACTCATGCTTCCGAGATTGCCGCAGCGTGCACAAACTCAAACTGTCGTATCTTCAATAAACCCTCTACCACGGTCGGGTCTTCACATACGGCACAAGGGTTATTACGATAATCAAACACAACAACCTCAGCTTATACTTCCGAAATTGACACAGCATGCACACGCAGTTGGTGGTTTGGTCGTCTAGGATATACTTATATATCCGGGATTGACACAATATACACAAATATATCGATGATGCCCCGAAGCTCAAACATACTAACTCTCGGACACCGTACAATTACTTGAATCTTTCTTCAATTCACGTGTGGATTCAAAACGTGAATTTATCGGTGCGCGGTCAAACCTATGACAGGATGAATCATGCGAACGTTACCATTTACAATAAACAGAATGCAGTATATCGCAATGTCAGGAAACAAATTCTAAGCTATCATTTATCCTATGTTAATTCACTGAAGCACGGAACGATGTCACAAATATGACACACTTGAAAAGTAGAACTACTAATTCATTATCGATCTCTACATGTCTTGATCAGTCTGCCGCTGTCTTTTTTATGTTTTTCGAGGTTCTGGTCAGGTCCCTACCACCATATCCTCAATTTGTACGCTACTTTTTATATCTAAAATTCGGGCTCATGTTGCTCCACCAATTCCTCTCCTGCTGAGAAAGGAATCTTATCGGAGTTTTTTTGGTTGAACGCAGTTTTAATACATAAGGTTGTACAAACTTTGATGGTTAATTCCCTAGATCCCCGTTTTTGCAATATAGGTTGATCGAAATAAAAGCAAATTTTGAAGTGGGTATGATTCATTCATTAAAATAATTAAACTTATTCGGATTCACGGAGGTCTATAAAAGTCACTACAGATTCATCACCGTATATATACCACGAAATGCACATTTGGAGTCCACGCATTTCTGTTGAAATAATGAACCGTTCGGATTACTGTTTACGTGTGATACCCGTATTTTCTGCCTGACCCAAAATAAATGATATATCAAATTTCAAGCATCGTTACGAGAAGATAGTGAAGAGTGTAATAGTTTTCCAAAACTTCTATATGTATCTCACGAATTAAGTGTTTCAGAGAGGAATATTACATCGATGATCACTTTAGATGTTCTATCGTTTATCAAAGTTAAGTACGAAAACACCCTTTATAACGATACTTAAACTTATCTGATCTTTTGACCTTGGTTTATTGAAGAATCCACAAATGATAAGATTTTCTTCCAACCTTTTAAAAATATCTATCAGGTTGTCTTATTTCTGGATAGCGATTGAAGATCTGGCAAAGATCTACAAATGGGGATCTGATAATCAAGTAGAGTTTAATGCAACCAAAAATCAAGCTTGCCTCTCGTCCAGGAAGGCGGATTCCACAATCCCTAATATAATGATGTCAGTTACAACTATTCCTACGAAATCTTCAGAACCATGCTCGGGATCATCACCAGCAGCACCCTCTTATGGGATGATCATGTGAAGTTCATTGCAAAAACCCCTTCACAAGAACCTGGTTTTCTATTCCGTGCCAAAAGCTACTTCACATCCCAGCAGCTCCTCATAATCCACAAGGCACAGATTCGACCTGTCCTAGAGTACTGATCACTTGTTTGGAATACGGCTCCCAAACATACGCTGGAGCTCTTGGATTCTATCCAGAAGTGTGCTATTCGTTCGATTGATGATATCACACTTAGGAGTTTATTGACCTCTCTAGAACATCGTATAAAAGGTGGGAGATCTCCCTCTTTTCTATAGATATTTTCATGTTCGGTGTTCATCAGAAATCTTGTCTGTTGTTCCATCACCAGATAGGCAGACTAGACGAGCTCAAAGTAGTCACTTCTTCATTGTCAAGCTCGAGACCTGCCGAACTTCTTCCTACCAGACTCAATTTTTTTATCGAACAGAGAAGTTGTGGAACTGTTTACCTAGTGCAATCTTTCCCTATGCCTATAACCTTCGAAGCTTTGAGAAAAATTCGAATGCCTATCTCCTCTCCCAATATTCCACTGCTGGTTCACGATGTTCTTCGAACATTTTAGGTTACCCTCTCGTGTAGTCAAGGTATGAAAAAAAAAATCTCGCTCACAACCTCGTACATCCAGTGAGCCTTCCTCTTGAGTATCTTCAGTTTCTACGAATGTTTCACTATTTGATACTCCAAAATTTCCTGTAGAATTTCGAAGCACACCATTCTGGTTTTACGCCATCACCATCTTCAGTTACATCTCCTGAATGATTCACTGGAATTTCTGTCAGTTTTTTTTTAGTTTCCCTGAGTCGTTTCTATTGCGCTTTTGCTGAGGTTACTACAAGCATTGATTACTATTAATCAATGCTGCAAGGAATAGAGATTTAGAACTTATTAAATCAATCAAAAAGATTTTTTGTTGTAGATGTTTTTCCACTGGCATATCAAATGGCGAAAGATTTTTATGAAATCTGGAATTTTCCTAACTGCATCGGGGCGCTAGATGTGTAACTATCCATATGCGTTGTCCGAGCAACTCTGTATCAATGTATTTTAATTTTAAAGGGTATTTTTCCATTGTGCTTCAGGCTCTCGGTGATGCAAACTACAAACTTATCAATATTGATGTTGGAGGCTACTGTAAACAAAGCAACTATGGTACTTTTAGAGCATCTCCCATGTATAAGAAATTGACCAATGGAAGACTGAGTTTGTCTGAAGATAGTCCTCTATCTAATTCGAATTTAATAATGCTGCATGTAATAATAATTGTTAAGACTTATCCACTGATGAAAAATTTACTAAAAGCATATGGTTAACAAGAATGGAATGAAGGTAAAGAATATTTTAATAAACGATTATCTCGTGCCAGACGAACAATAGTGTGTATTTTTGGCATTCTCAGATCAAAATGGCAAATCCTAGATAAATCTATATTGACCAGTGCTGAACACGCAGATGCAATGATCAAGGCAATTTGTCTTTTATTTAATATAATCATTGACAAGGGAGGAATGGAACATAATTTACGGGACTTTCAATCTACTTTTTGAAACGAAAACATACAAGCACACACAGGAAGACCAAACAATGAAGAAAAATACATCCGAGAATCTTTTGAAAATTGTTGTTGTAATAATCGTATTTAAAAATCTTAATTTATGATAAATAATTCAAATTTTATCTGTTGTGTTATATTCAATTGCAACTTCTTTCTATAATTTTGTCAAGTTGTTGTGACTTTGTTTTTTTGTCGCAAATCGCCTCTACGATGAAGACACTGGTTACTATTTTGTTTATCTATCATACACTGCGCGAAAGGCGAAGGTTCGAAAAATACCAAGCTCGATTTCGCATTGCAATACTCTGGTACCGTGCTTGGTGCGAGACGAAGGGCGGTGCGCCGTTGTGTCCACGAGCATTTAACTCTATAATAACATTTGCTACGGACACGGATGCTGTGTGGCTGCCCACTTACACTACTACTACACCACATTAAATAGTTACAGAATATTAATTGATTTCTCAAAGTAGTATATATTCATTTAAGGTTCAGAACTAAACAATAAATTTGCATTGTACCTATTTCATCTCTTTTGTTTCCTATTACTACTGGAAGTGTTTCTTGTCGGGGGGTGGGTGGAACTAAGGTACAAACCTCCTTCAGAATTTGCGGGCACTAGACTTCAACCTCATAACGAAATTCTCCCCAAATTCTTATGAAATTTTTAGAAATGCCTACATATGAACTACACTCTCCCCCAAACTTTTAGGGTTGTTAGCCATTGAGCGTTTGAAACTCAACGTAGCGATCACTGGGTTATTTTTGAATAAGTTACAAATAAGTTAAAAGCTGTGAACTCGAACTTACCTCGGGCTGAATTGCTCAAACTGAATATTTGTTTGTACGTCTTATATCAATTATCAGTTATTCCGTTCCAAAGCTCATTAAATCTCAGAATCAATGCGATAATTGTCAATCATCAAGTATATAGTGAAATTCTGTGGGAATAAATACCAAAATACGAGCAGAATTCTGGTGATGCATTGACCAGACAGGCGGAACTTCCATGTAAGATTTCAATAACACCTTGGAAGTTTTTGGCTCAAGAATCAGGTTTCAAATTAAGACAATCGTTCTTGCAATTTGATCATAATTTTACTCATGCTTGCGATATTTCCCACATTTAAGCAAAACCTGAATATACTTTAATGATAACAATACTGAACGCCCAATTAGATATTGCTCCTAGTTCATCGGTTTTGGAAGTGTCAATTACCTCGTTCTTAGTTTGAGGGGCGAGTTAACTTTAAATTTTTTAATGAGATGATGAACTTTTGAATAAAATTCGAATCTTCGTAAAAACTAGGTATGTCCGGCAAGAATGTTTGATTTCCTTTTTCTCTTACGGAATTATAATGTATCAGGTTATAAAATACAAAAAAAAATTCAACAATTAATTTGCAATTCATTTATCGTCTGTCATGATATATCCCCCTTCATCTTACATACACTTTCTCACTCTTTTTATGAATGAATTCCATACACACTAGAACATTTCAGGTGTCGCTAATTAGTAGGCAAAGAGAATTTTGTTTTTCATATCATCTTAAGTTATAGGTGACATCACTGTGTCCACCATAATACCCCAAAAGAAATAATGAAGGAGTCAAATATGGGGACCTAACTGGCCAGTTGATCGGATCAGCTCAACCAAACCACATATTTTCAAACATTCCATTCAAATGATTAAGGGTCTCCATTACATAATGGAGAGGAGCTCCATCTTGTTGAAACCACATGTCAGAGTTTGTTTTCGGTTTGTTTGGTATCATAAAAACTCAGTGTACATTCATCCATTTAAATGCTCTTCAAAGAAATGCGGACTAACTCTATCTCTGATTAAACCACACCAGCCATTAATTGATCATGGTTGTTGATTTGGCCCAATTCTTACACATTGGAGATTTTCTACTTCCAGTAGTTCATATTATGCATATTAACCTTCAAGAATGCAATCAAACAAGAAAAAAAAATAATTTCTACTGATAAGGCATAACTTAAAATCCCACATGCTCATAATTATGGAAAGCAGCTTTCTGTTAGAAAAAATTACATTACATTTGTCTGGTGACTCAATCGCAAAAAGTAACGCGTTTCTTTAAATCTTGTCCGTGTAGCACTTGGCTCAGTGTAATGTGATATGGAAATTTTTGTATCAGTGTAATATGTTGAAAACTGATTTGTGACCCATTCCAGCATTTCTAGCAAGTCGCCTGGTACATACATCAAGGTCAATATATTTTTCTCAGCTTTAGTTCTTTTCCGAAGTCTTTCAATTACAAACTGCCAGTAGTACAACTTCCAGCTTTTGAAATGTGACATTTGGGATTGTTAGGAAACCTTTCTGCCCACACTTGTTCAGCTTCTCTGTAGTTTCTCGCTCACAAAATTAATAACGTATCAAGTTGCACATAAAAATTATTTTTCATTTTTAATTGAGCAATACACTGGAAATAATAGTTAAAATGTCAAATGATAATAAACATCAACGTCCAGCATAACAGACCAGATGAATAAATATTATAAAGAACAAAGTGATGGCGATTGCACCTACAACTTTAGACGATATGAAAAAGAAGATCCGCTTTGCCTGCCATTAGTGACACCTGAAATGTTGCAGTGTGTACGGAATTGATTTGGACAACGAGAGAGAAACTGTTCCGAAATTGAAGGGGGCGGGGATGACATTTCTCAGCCATAACGGAATATAATTAAGTTTAATAGTTAATATTTTTTTTTCTATTTTATAACCTAATTCCGCAATCGAAAAAGGAAATCAAAAATTGTGTTACAACACATGCCTAGTACATCATCTCATTCAAAAATCCAAAATCCAAATCCAAAATCCAAATTCTGCCGCCCCTCAAAATAGGGAGGGAGATATATATTAAAATTATGTTTGAATATGTCCCTCATCTCCTTATCACTTCACCAAAATTCCACAAAAGAAAATTTGAACAGTTTTCGAGATATCCCCTTGTAACTCTTTAAAAAACTCACTCTGTATACACAAACCCAATTATCGAATCATCACATCTGATAGAATGAGTGTAGAATGAAAAATACCTCAATAATTTATATTAAAAACAGCCGTATTTGCAAAAACAGTTGACGATGATAATAAAACTGACATTAACACAAGAAAGCTTTTAAAAAGATTGTCATGAAGAATTATTCTTCCATTATGTTCCATTTCTGACAGTAATACAAGAAAAAATAAATTTGACAATCAAAAAATTCGGTTTTCCAAAAATTACTTGAAAATCAAAAATTATGAAATATGAATTACCATTTAGGTACGGAAATTTTCCATGGATTACCCAGAAATGTATCTAATACAGTTTCCGATATCCCCATGATAGAACATTCATGAATAAATTTCAGGGTCTAAAAGTATAAAATGTGTTTTTATAAATGAAATCAGGAAATTATGAAATTACACGTAGTGAACGTCGAAACTATTGAACGTCAATCTTTGTTCTTTGTATTGAAACTTACCCAATAATTGCGAAGACAATTAGTTCTAAGGGATCGAACGGTTGGTCAACGAAGAAATTGGTTTTGAAAATTGGCAATAATGTGGTACCTCCATCGAACCAAACTGATAACAGTTTATAAGTGAGTGCTCCACATACTGCTGCAAAGAATCCACGGAAGTAATTGCGAACAGCATAATACGCCGTTGTTACTTCCACGCTGAACAAAACACCTGTGAAAATACAAAGTTTTTAATTAAGTTGAGGTATTACATATGAGCAAATTCGAAAACCCACCAGTGGCTTCCGAAAATCTTCCTTCAGAAGTTCTAAAATTATACAAAGTGCTTAATTTTTACTCATATGAAACGTATCCATCAAGAATTATTGATGAAATATGAGAAACTACGAGGCATGTACATCTTCATAGCAAATTGAACAATATCAATAGAATATGTTGAAGATACATTGATTTATATTACGGGAAACAAAAGAAAATCTTGAATGGATTATAATTGAGTAAAATTGAATATCAAAAAAAATAAACTACTTTGTATCTCTAGCTACGAAAACTCACAACCTTTTCTCAATATAATATAATAATATACATCACCTCATGTAAGTTATCAATGATTGTAGGTGCGATGAATACATCACAAAAGAATTCATAGTAAAAAATTTAGGAATACATTTATTGTAATTTAAGACGGAGGGAGCACATGCGTATGGTGAATAGCAAACTAATGAAACCTTTTTATGTCTTCAAATCGTTAAACTTTGTGTTATAAGTCTATATGTGTTATAAATATAGACACTCCCATATACACAGCACATATTTTGCATTTATTTTTATGAATCTCCCTATTATTAATAAATAATTTATTTCATTTGCAGTTCTTAAGAATTCCAAGTAGAGTGCCCACGATCAGAGGAACAAGAGTATGGGTATTCCCAGTCTTAAATTTCGAGAACAAAATAGTTCGTTCAACTCCTAACAGGGGTTTCAATGTACCTATATTTACATAAGTTGGTAAATAAAATGATTAATCGATTTCTAAATTTTATTTTAAATTGTGCTTTTAAAGAGATAACATCGATTTGTGTATTGTAGTGTTGTGGTATTTTATTTATTTTTATTAGTAAAATGCTCAAAGTGGGTAGTGCGTCAGTGTTGGTTGAGTCATACAAAGAACTACGTATAGATATGGGAAAAGTGTACTGTCCTGCGTGCGTTAAAATTGTAAGTATAATTTTTGAATATTCAATATAGAGGGGGTGCGGCATCGGTCGATATCTGTTATTTTTTGAGATACAGCAAGTTACATTCTTTTTGAGAGACATACACATTGAAAATACAGAGGAATATACAGGGCGTTTCAGTTTTGCCCTGTCAATGTTATTCGAAAACCTAGGTATATTTTTCATTCGTTTTTCTATCTATATTTTTTATCTCAAAAAATAACAGAGATATCGACTGATTTCGCACATTTGGACACTCGGGGCTCTTTCGTTTGACATTTTGAACTTGTTTGTTAGGGATTTAGATCTGAGTATCGATATTATTGTTTTTCAATCCTGTTTTTTTTTCATTGTACATACCATGCGATAAAAAATTTCAAATAGACCGAAACGTAAAAACCTCTGCTCATATTGCTAAATTGGTTAAGATGAAAGCTGGAGACGTGTCACAACCCACATTAACGCAATGTTTCCAACCAATGTCCAAAAAGCTAAACGTACAAAAGGACGTTACATTGCTCATTTATTGATTGATGTTCTCAGTGACGAGATTTTGCCAAATTCTTACCTCATTGCTTCTGAAGAGTTAGAAAAAACAAAAGCACTGACAGTGGCCAGATTAGTTCAAGAGCAATTATCAAAATTTTTTCTTCCTGCTCTCGTTTCTGGAGATAACCTTTTGCTCAGTTTGTCAGATGCAGCCGTACATGATAAAGACCGGGCAAATTTAGAATATCTTTCATCCGAACTTGATACATGTAACATGTCTTGCTTATGCTTTGAATAGGGTTGCCGAAGAGATTAGGAAACATTTTCCTCTTGTAAATAGTTTAATTTCCAACATGAAAAAGTCTTTCTTACAGCGTCTATAATTGTTCATTTCAATACAAATACAAGATGGGGCACTTGGTTGGAAGCCACTTTTTCATTGCGAAAATTTCTGTCAACTAAAAGATCTAGTTTAAGAATTGTCTGACGAATCTTCCCAAGCTCTCAGTGACTTTAAGCAATTATTAGAAAACAAAGAAATAAATAAGTCACTTTTGTTTGTAAAAACCAATCATAGCTTTGTTCTTAAAACAATAATACAAATGAATAAATCCAATTTTCCATCAATCAGTAAAGCAATCTGAGGCAGCTTTCCAAAATGTGACAGGCAAAATGATGAGCAATTTTTTTTTAGATTCAAAAATGTGACGTGGAAAAATTGTGGATTTTAGTTTCTTAGTTTCTTGTGTATGTCAATGTGTATGTTCATGTGTTGTGATTTTCTTGATATAATCAAACTAGACTATATGTTTCTCAGATATAATGAGCAACGGATCTTGGAAAAGTCAAAAATAGCCATGAAGGCATTGACATTGAAAATAATATTTGAAATCTAATTTGGACCCGTTTTGTTATATCTTTCATATTATGGAAAAAAAAAGGTTCAGTTTGACCAATTGCAGTAGAAAACTTATTTAGTTCAAATGATTTGAAAGCTGTGACTATTTGATAACATTGACTTGCAAACGTTCCAGAAAAAAAGAAGACGTAGAACAATAAAAAGTGAAGCTGCTAGAATGAAAGCTACTGTCCACTAAACAGTAAGAAATTGAAATATTATTATATTGTTCCATTTAAAACACCTTACCTCCAACCGGCGAGCCGAAAGTTGTCGCTACACCAACGGCAATAGCGGCACCAATCATGTCGGTTCTTCTCATTTCGTTATCACCAAGTCCCCTCAGTTTTTCTACGAATTTACCATACTGGCTTGTTATAATGCTCGCCATATGTACTAGAGGTCCTTCCTTGCCTAATGGCATTCCACTTCCGATGGTACATGCTAGTCCAATGATTTTGGCAATTAACACTTTAAAGGTGAGGTATTCTTTCAATACTACACCACGTAAAATTGTTTTCATTTCCGGTAAGCCTGATCCTGAAAGTAGAATGTAATGATTAATTTCGATTCACTCAATGCACAGATCTCGCTGATGAGATATGATACAAATTTTGATTATCAAAATTTCCGAAAATGTCTGTGGCCAACTAACTTGATTCAAATCATCAACTATTATCGCTTGATGTCTTTAATAATTTTTTCGTGTCTTATGAGGTAAGCATCCAGATCATTCTCAAATAAAAATCATTATTTAAACTTGAATTTCCTTTTCATAATTCGTTGCATCTTGTCCTGAAGATGACATTACACATCAAAACTGGTATCTTCTTTAGGCATATTTCTTATCTAAATAACGATTGAATAGAATCGCCATTGCGTGATAAAAATACATCCCAAACTTAGATAAAATAACTATTATAAGTTTCATTTTTACTAGTTCAATAAAAAAAAGTGGCCAGCTAACTTGATTCAAATCATCAATTATTATCGCTTGATGTCTTCAATGATTTTTTCGTGTCCTATTTTAATTCCCTTTTCATAATTCGTTGCATCTTGTCCTGAAGATGACATCACACATCAAAACTGGTATTTTCTTTGGGCATATTTCTTATCTAAATAATGATTGAATAGAATCAGCCATTACGTGATGAAAATACATCTCAAATTTAGATAGAATAACTATTATAAGTTCCATTTTTACTAGTTCAATAAATAAGAGTGACTATAGTTTCGCTAACACTATAGCTTCTTCAAACAAATATTATAACTCACTACAAAATAGCTACCTGATACAGAACTTTAATGATGATCCTACGATATATGGTTATTAGAATCTAACCTAATTTGGTTTAACCCATCGACAAGGAAGAATTATTAAGTATTTGTTGATAGTTTAATAGGATATGGGACTTCTAGAGATTCTAGTGAATTAAATTTATTACTTTTATTCTAAATGCGTAAAATTTTGAAATTATCACTAAAGTTTTCAATAATTAAATGTTCCCCAAAGGTTGAATGAGATTTATTGTTAATGAAACTACGTCTATGGTCTTTGATTCGCGCTTTTTGAAGGTTCTTCCTGTAGGCAAGATCCACATGTCAGCTTGTAAGCACGCATTTGTTTTCATCGGAAAATGTATTTTTATTATTTTTGATAAACGTGGCTAAATTGTTCTGCGTTTTAAACTCTACGTGAATATCAAAATAACTAAGAAAATTTGAAATTTTAGTAGTGGGTGGTCCCATATATCATATTAACGTAAGAATAGTTTTGTCTTATTGTAGGAAACTTGTAGGAAAATACTAGTTTTGATGTGGAATATTGTAGGGAACTTGTAAGAAAATACCAGTTTTGATGTGGAATGTCATATTCAGGACAAGATGCGATGAATTATGCAAAGGAACATTTGAATTATCAAAATTTGAAGATGTCGTTTCTAGTAATACGAAATTAGATCAGTGAAATGTCATTGATTGGAAATAGATACTACTGAACACTTTCCTTCAGAAAACTGTGATACGCATCCATGATCCAAACACATTACACATCACTGTATTGTAACGAAGCTTAAATTTTGAAATATCATTTATTTTAGATTAGGCAGTAAATACGAATATTACACGTAAATTCCGATTGAAGAGTTCATTATTTCAACAGATATACGTGAGCTCCGAATGTATATTCCGTGATTGTCACTTTTCTCTTATCTCCGTAATTCTGAATAAGTGTAACTATTCAAATAAATGAGTTGAATTATGCCCGCTCAAAAATTGCATTCATTCCGATTAACTTATGTTGCAAAAACGGGGATCTGGTAAGTTAACGCATCAAAATTTGAACAGCCTTATGTATAAAAAGTGCGAACAACCAAAAAAACTCTGATAACATTTGTTTACTGTGCCAAGAGGAACTACCGAGATATCATGAGCGCGAATTTAGATCTGAAAAGTAGCGTCACTTTTAAGCATTGTTCGGGACATAAGTAAAAAACACTCGGCACAAAATAAGGAAATGGTGGTGCGGACTTGACCAGAACCTCGGAAAACATATAAAAGCAGTGACAGATAACAGATCGCCCTCTTTTGTGATTTTGATTTTCAATCAGTACCATTGGAGTGTGATTATAAAAATCAGAGTGAATTAATTATCATCCGAGTTCAAGTCAGATTTAACATTTCAATCAACAATAGTGTTCCGTGTTAGTGAATTTTCACATAAGGTAAATGATAGCTTGATAGTTTATATTTTTGGGCATTACGATATACTGATTTCCGTATTTTGTGATTGGTGACCGTTTGTATGATATCTGAGATCCATTGCTTTCAGTATTTTAAATTGTTACATTTGAGTTTATCCCGTCATAGGTCGGACCGCGCACGATTTGAATTCGCACGTCATAGTATTAAAGTATTAAAATTGAATATATTCAGCCATTGCGTGATGAGAATCTATTCTAAACTTAAATAAAATAACTATTAAAAGGTCGATTTTCAGTAATTCACTAATTGCCTAATTAGTGGAAATCGAACTTTTGATACCTAGTTATTTTATTTAAAATTACTGTATTACTTGAACAAACTATTGTTATAATGTTAATCAATAAATGTCTTCAAACTAATGTCTTTCCCGAATGTCTCAAAAAAGCACTAGTAATCCCTATTTTTAAACAAGGCGATTCTGATGACCCATCAAATTATAGGCCGATATCCTTATTGCCAGTAATATCCAAAGTTATTGAAAAGGCTATATGTAATCAAATAACTAAATATTTTGAAATTAATAGCTTATTCTCGGAATGTCAGGTTGGATTCAGAAAGGGTAAAAGCACTATTGATGCAATCAGTCATTTCATTAACTATAGTATTGACTGTTTAGAAAAAGGTCTTTATTCAATGTCCCTCTTTCTGGATCTGAGCAAAGCCTTTGACTGTGTCGATCATTCTATACTACTAGAAAAACTTGCCAAATACAACTTTTCAACTGAATCCATAACTCTTATTAACTCATACCTAACAAACAGATCTCAAATAGTAACTCTAAATAATGTAAGATCCTCAGAAAATCCAATAGTTATAGGTGTACCACAAGGCTCAATCCTACGACCCACACTATTCTTGATATATATATAAATGATTCCGTAGACTACCTGAAGGAGGCAAACTGCGAGCTTTTTGCTGATGACTCAACTGCATCAGTATGTGGAGAAAATTTAAAAGAGGTAGAATAAAATAATATATTGATACAATCAAAAGCCAAAAACTGGTTAGGTGCTAACAAGCTAACATTAAATGTTAATAAAACTGTAAAAATTTTGTTCACTCTGAGGCAAAACCATAATCTTGAGAGTACTAATTACACCAAATTTCTAGGTGTGTATATTAACCACCACCTAACTTGGAATAAGCAAGAACAATATGTGGCAAATAAACTTTGTAGCCATGTTTTCCTCTTGAGGGGTTTGAGGGGTGTTGTGTCTGGTAACGTCCTAAAAAATGCATACCATGCTCTAATAGGCTCTACTCTCAATTATGGTCTAATTCTATGGGGAAACTGCTCTCAACGTGAAAGAATATTTCGTCTGCAGCGTAGAGCTGTGAGAGTTCTTTCAGGTCTAGGGTACAGAGCAGATTGTAGGAATGCATTCAAAAAACTTCAAATAATGACTTTTCCATCCCTATATATTTATCATTGCCTCCTCTTTGTTCAAAATAATGCCAAAAAGTTTTGTAGACAAGAGGACATTCATAATTATGACACCAGGAAGAAACATAATATTAGACAAAATTTCCTCAGACTTAGTACATCTAGAACTGGGATCAATTTTACTGCACATCAATTATTCAACTTATTGCCTCCTCAAATGCAGACATTGCTAAATTAAAGTCAATTTTACTAGAAAACTCCTTTTATTCGATTTCTGAATTTAAAGCTTTCAATTTTGATATAATATTTCAAGTCACTCTAATGAGTTAATAATATTTTAATAACTCTATTTGATATACCGCTTTTTACCACTGACTGTATTTTAAATGTTAATAGTCTAAAGATTGTAATTTGATATGACGAGTGTAAAAATAATTTTATGTATATTTTTAACACAATAAAGATTACTTATTTACTTACTTACTCACTTACAAATATCAGATCAAATATGGGCTATAATTATAATAATGATGGTAATAGTACATAAATAATAATAATCCGCAAGGGTCTGAATACGGGGGCAAGGTGGAAAGTCCCTGAAAAATGAAACAACAAATGGTTTATTTAGTCAAAACTTAGTTCATTTCTCAACATAATCTCCTTGTAGCCCGATATACTTCGTCTAACGTTTTTCTGATTTTTCGATCCCTTTCAAATAATACGATTTCGGCAATCCTTCAAAATAGGCGTTTGTTCCAGTGATGAACTCATCGTTGGAGCCACATCTCTTTCCGCCGAGCCATTTCTTCAAGTTTAATAGATAAAAATCTCAGGGGGCCAAATCTGGAGAGTATTTGGATGACGAACCAGCTCGTAGCACAATTCATGCAATTTTGCCATTGCGACTGCGGACATGTACCCCGGTGCGTTGTTCAGGTGGAAGAGCACTTCTTTCTTTGTCAAATGCGGCCGATTTCACTCCAAATCGGCATCGAATCGATCTGCATAATATACGTTGGTGATTATTTTGCCCTTGTCAAGGTAATCGATATTGGCGATACCGTATGCATCCCAAAAAACTGTCGCCATGACTTTGTTGGCCAATATACCTACTTTGGCCTTTTTCGGCTTTGATTCGCTGAGACAAGTCCACTGTTTCGATTGTTATTTGATCTCTGGTGTGTTGTAATCGAGCCATGTTTCGTTCACGGTTACGAAACAGCGTAAAAAGTCCTTCTTATTGCGCTCAAACATCGCCAAACACTCCTTTGAAGTTGTCACACGGTCATTCTTGTTGTCAACAGAGAGAAAATGCAGCACTCATCTGGTAGATGACTTTCTCATATTCAAAAATGTATGAATGTATGCACAATGTTCTGTACCCGTTCGGTTCAGATGCCCATAGTCTCAGCAATCTCGTCCACTTTAACACGCCGATCGTCCAATATTTATACCATGGAATTTATCGACGATTTCTGGCATCGTAACTACAATTGGACACAAGAACGTACGGCGTCCTTTGTGGTCATACTACCACAACGAAAATCAGTAAACCACTTGTGAATTGTTTTAATCAATGGCTACACACAATCACCTCACAATTTGTACTCGATCGTGTTGAGGAGCTAACGGCACTTGTAAAGAACCCCAATGGAGTGACACTCGTCGCGAAGGACGCAAAGGGACTGAAACTGCCGTCGTATTCGCTAAAGTGGGCGTGGAACAACCCCTGATCGGACCAGAGCTAACTTGTGGCACTCCTCATGCCATAGCGAAAGAAACTTTGTAATCCAAAAGTGTTTCAAGGCAGAGCACCGTGCTTATTGAAGGGAACTACCTACTATATCACACTCCAAGCGACTGATGGGAGATATCCAGAAACACCGTGTGAAAAATCTACTTACGTTTAGCAGACAAGAAATAAGGAATCTTGTTGAATTCCGGACCGGACACACCTCATGCAACGAACATCTCTGCTTGATGGGTATTCCCTATATCAGGCTACCGAATTTCATAGAATGATAGAATATGTGAGGGCACAATAGGACACTTATGACCGCAGTGCAGTGGGGCTGGTTCTGAAGAAAGAAGAACCAATATTAAGGATGGAGCCTGAGGAGTATACCTCATGAATCATCTGAATTGGATTTAGATCCGATTAACTTGAAGGAAGATTGAGACCACAGTGAATATTAAACGCAAAAAGTACTTATTGAATTTCACCTAAAACTCGTTAATTCACAAGTAATCAAAGTACGCTAAGGAATCAGATTACACATAATTATAAACATACAATTGTCATGAATTGACCAAGAAAACATACACTGGGGAATCCTTATATGATACCAGAGTATTCCGTATGGCTCATCAAAGGCACCAATACCGAAAAAAGTACAGGTACGTGGTCGTGACAACGGACCAAGGAGAAATAATTTCTTTGAACGTAGGGACACTCGCGACAGAATAACAAGCGCAAATATTAGCAATTGGAACATCTGCTCAAATTATGAGGGAGAGATCCTATGAGAATAGACAAATCACAATCATAGCGAGCAACCTAACAGCGCTTACAGCACTGAAGTCATACACAATCACCTCACAATGTGTAATCGATTGTGTAAAGGAACTAACGATAGTAGTAAAGAGCTTCAATAGAGTGACATTCGTATGGGAGTCTTAGAAAACCAGACGCGAAGGGACTGAAACTGTCGTCGCACTCGTTGAAGCGGGGGCGGACAACCTCTGATTGAACCAGAGTCAACTTGTGGTATTTCTCATGCCACAGCGAAATCTATAATGCAAAAATGGCTCGAGACAGAGCACCGTGCCTTTTGAAGGGAACTGCCCCATACGTCGCACTCCAAGTGACTAATGGGAGATCTCTAGTAGCAACGACTGAAAAATCTACTGACGTTCAGCAGACAAGAAATACGTAATCTTGTTGCATTTCTGACCGGATACGTCTCATGCAGCAAACATCTCTGCACGATGGGTCTGGTAGATCAGCTCACATACAGGGCTTGCGACGAGGATGAAGACACGCAGGCATGTGCTGTCAGTGCACGGCATACGCGGTTGGTCGTCAGACATACCTTGGAGACAATAAAACTACACCCGGGGAAATCAGAAGTATCCCCTACATCAGGCTACAGAATTTCATACAATACACCGCACTGAGAGAGATAGCAATATGTCAGGGCACAATAGAACACAAACGACCTCAGTGCAGTGGAGCTCCCTAGGGAGGAGAACTAACCTCACGGCTGAGGGTTTCAGTATGTGAGAATCCGGCACACCCGGAGGCACGGGCTTCCGAAGCGTCCATGAAAAATTTCCCCTCCTCTACGCAAAAAGAACAATACAACAATAAAGCATGTATAGGCAGATGTTTGATGCTACAATAATAGAGTCATGTCTAAAGACTGATTCGAAAAGCAATCATTAAATTCACTAATATCTAGGTCAGTAATGTGACAACTAATTATCACATACCTAGTTGTAAGTGTTATTTGGTGCATAAATGAGTGCTATTAAAGATGTCGTTAGAAACCTTCGTTTAAAATCTAACTCAACGAATCCCAACAAACCTGAAAGGCTAATGAAGTCCTCGCAGAATTCCAAGCCACAATAATCACAACATGTACAAGTAGATTGAACAGCATTATTAAAACACAGCTATGGCCATAAACACATATATATGCTATAACCTATATTAGTGTTCTCATTTGGAGTGATTCACTAGTATAATACTGAACTCGAGAATATTCAAAGAAAGATCTATACAACACTTACCAAGACACCGAACAGATCACTTCAAGTAATCAATAGGAAAATCAACGTTTGTAAGAGAGGGATAAGTTTGATTGATATAAAATCACAGTAAAATAGTAAATGCTTTGCGTGTTTCCTTCAATGCAGATAAAATGTTTCCACTTGAATCATAACTTATCTGAAACACTTTTGAACCTAAGATTATGAAACAACAAAAAAGCCTATAATTTTGCTGTTTCTAATGAACGGAAATATTGCAGGTACTTTCGGCCGAAAATTAACATCAATTAGTATTGTAGCTAGTACATTAATCATAACTAGTTACCTGATAATTATTTATAAATATGTGTGATAGAGTTGATCTGAGGTTTATTGAAGTACTTATAATAATGGATTGTTTTCAATCAGATATACAGGGTGTCCCAGGTTTTATCAGCAGAACTTCAACAGTCGATAGAAAATTTGATTTTGAGAAAAAAAGCTCCTATTAACATATATGCACAGACGCTTAGTTTTTGAGATACAGGGTATTGAAATTGAGAAAAAAATTTCGTTTTTCGCAAATATCTCCGGAACCGTTCATCGTACAGAAAACATCTTTCGCGAACATTTTCTACTCATAGTAGGCTATGTTCTGTGAGATAAGTCATAATTGGTGAAGATTCTAAAGGGGTAATAGGTGATTCTCTCCCCAACTTCTACGGCACTGGAAAAAATACTGTTTTGAGACAACCGTTTGAACCGTCAATGTTTTCTACACAAGAAAGGTACTTGGTTATAAGCTCTAAAGTTGACCGTTTTCGAGAAAAATCAACTTTTATGTTGTAAGACATAGTCAATTTTTTGGTTTTGTTACTTGTTCTAACGTTTGAATAAATTTTGTTTAATTAGTAAGAATTGACCATGTTTTTCAACATAAAAGTTGATTTTTCTCGAAAACGGTCAACTTAAGAGCTTATGACCAAGTGCTCCTTTCTTGTGTAAAAAACATTAGCGGTTCAAATGTTTGTCTCAAAACTGTACTTTTTTTCCCAGTGGCGTAGAAGTTGGGGAGAAAAACACCCACTACCCCTCCGAAATCTTCACCAATTATGACTAAAAAAAAATTTTTATCGCACAGAACGTAGCTTGCTTTGAGTAGAAAATGCTTGCAGAAGCGGTTTTCTGTACGATGAACGGTTCCGGAGATATTCGAAAAAAACTAAATTTTTTTTTCAATTTCAACATCTCAAAAATCTCAAATTCAATATCTCAAAAATTAAGCGTCTGTGAATATATGTTAATAGGAACTTTTTTCCTCAAAATCAAATTTTCTATCGACTGTTGAAGTTCTGCTACTAAAACCTGGGACACCCTGTATATCAAAATTCAGTACGTAATCTCTATGTTTATACATTCCTATAGTTTCCAATGTCCCTTGACAATTTTTGTCGCTATATTTTAAGAAAGTCCCAATTTTGTTTATATCCGTTTGTAAGACATAGTTTGCTACGACGGACTTTTCAATGTTATTGGTATATATTTCTAAATACGTATGTAGATTTTATGATTCACATATACATTTCTGAATTTGTATGTACAAATATGTGTGTATAAATACTTATATGGATTCACAAATACTATATGTAGTAGATTTTTGTATATATATTTTGTAATATTATATAATATGAGTATTTACCTGCACTTTGTGGTCCGACAAGGTAAACGAAACCAGTGTTGAATAAAATTAAGACTATAGGAAGAGATATCCAGGCAATATATTTACAGCCAGCATTGTACGCCAAATCTCTATACATGTACATTCTTGCTAAAACAAAAAAAAACGATAGTTAACGATGGTGAACCTAAAATTAGAGTAGCAACATACCTGTTGTGAACAGCAAAACTAGTTTATCGATTATGAAACTGATTATGGCCATCACTATTCCTAGGAAAGCTAAGAATACCCAGTCTTCCCCCAATCTTCCAACCGTATGACGCCATATGAAAGATAGACGTTTAAAAAATAAACCTACAAGGTAAAACATAAATTTATTGTAATCGGCTCAGCGAAGATATCCGTTAGGAGCATTTCCTAATCTATCTAACTTATTTTTGAGATGAAGTATGTATGTGCTTATGTATGTAACCCACTGTTGAGACGATGTACCGTGATCATTTCCCGTACGGATTTGAAATGTTGCAAATAGCTCTGAAGTGGTGAAAATAAGAACGTTTTTGGGCGCGGTGGCCCCGTTTCAAATGGTATCTTTGACATGAATCAGTTTTTCAAATGGAATTATAATATTTCATTAAACCATAATGAGTATAATGACAAAGGCGTTTTTCTGGTTATAAATTTATATCACAATCAGGACCACACCAAGCTCTGCAACCGCATGTTGTAACGAAGCTTAAATTTTGAAAGATTATTTAATTTAGATCAGGCAATAAATACGGATGTTACATGTAATCTCAGTTTGAACAGTTCATTATTTCAATAGATATGAATGAATTCCGAATGTGTATTTCGTGATTGTCACTTGTATAAATCTCCGTAATTTCGAATAAGTATAATTATTCAAATAGATGAATCATATTCATGTCCGTTCAAAATTGCATTTCATTCCGATAAAATATGTTGCAAAAACAGGGGTCTGGCCAGTTGAGACACCAAACTTTGACCAGCCTTATGTATAAAAAAGGTGAACAACCAAAAAACTCCGATAACACTTGCTTAGTCCGCCGAGAGAAACTACCGGAGCATCATGTGCGCGAATTTTAGATCTAAAAAGTAGCGTCACTTTTATACATTGTTCGGGGCATAAGTAAAAAACCCTGGGCACAAAATAAGGAATTGGTGGAGCGGACCTGTCCAGAACCTCGGAAAACATATAAAAGCCGTGACAGCCAGAAGATCGCTCTCTTGTGATTTCGAGTTAGAATCAGTACCGTTGCCCTGTTGTGATTTTGAATTTCAATAAGTACAGTTGCCCGTTTGTGCTCTCTCTTGTGATTTCGATTTAGAATCAGTACCGTTGCACTCTTTCGTGATTTCGATTTTCAATCCGTACCGTTAAAGTGTGATTATCATATTAGAATCAAAGTGAAATAATTATTATCCGAGTTCAAGTCAGATTTGAAAAAGTGAATTAACAATAGTGTTCCGTTTAAGTGAAATTTCGTATAAGGTAAATGGCTTAATATTTTATATCCGGGCATTACGATATATCTTCCGAATCCGAACCGACCGTATTTAAACCGTTTGATATATCGTAGTGCGTTTTAACAACATTTCAAGTAATATGGCTATCTGAATATTTACCGATTACCGCTCATTATGCTAGGACCTGTTTGATTTGTATTTTCAGCAAATTGATAATTCTGAATCATTTATCAACCGATTCCGTACCGTTGAATTGAATTTCAATACCGAACATATCGCAACAATGGATATGTTGTAGCAGTTTTCATATAACGTTTGAGCTTCATTACATTTTCTGTCTGGGTAAAATCTTTGTAAATATTACCGTTCAATTGCATTTATATTGATTATTCCGAAAGTGTACTTATAATAATCATTATGTATTTGAATATTTGGAATTCCCTGTTTTATTAAATTACTTCTGCTTCATCTTCAAGCGAGCTAAGTTTTAACCAGGTATCAATTGTTATTAAAGCCTACAATTTTGATACTGTTTTCTGTCCATTGGACTCTGGTTATACTCCACTCTAGCTACCCTAGGGACAAGGCTATCTTTAGATAGCATAGTGACAAGCCTTGTGGAGAGGACCCTAGCAGAAGTCCTCAAAAGGAGTTAACCTTTGGGAAAAATCTGGCGCCCGAGGATTCGAAGCTTACGCAGTAAGCAATATACCGAAAAGTCGCAAGGTACACGTTAAAATGTGTTCAAAATATAATATTACGCCCGTTTTTAAGGTTGTAACTGAAAATTCATACATGGTAGATACAAACAAATGATATTGGAATAAATGCGAATAGTTACATATAATTCTGAATTTGAGTGTCTGTTACATTCCTAACTTAATTTACCTATTTAATTAAACTACATAATAATTAGGTTATAATCAATCTTATCCACTGCAAATACTATTGGAGTACTAAGGACCTACCAAGTAGCTAGCAGTGAACTATATTGGAAAATAAAATGTAACGGTTAATATCCTATTTTGGGTTAATACTGCAAACATGGGGCTACGCGCAGCTGGAAATAAGTGTTAATTTAATACATCGATTTTTCGTTTTGAACCCTAATCCCTGAATCGATAAACATTCTAGAGAAATGACTTTCAAATACTAATATTCCCGAAATGAACTGTTCAGAATATTTGATTCTTACATATTTATGTATGGACCAAAATTATTTCACTCCTCTTTCCTGACCAATATTTTTCTAAGCGAACTTGAAACCTCCTTAAGATCGAAAAAGTCTGGCACAGCTATGTTGATAATATTTTCGCAATTATAAGTGAAAATTTGGTTCAATTAAATTCAGTGTAGATTTAGGAAGCAATAATCAGCTTCCTTTTCATGACATTAATATTATCAAAGATGGTCATCATTTGGAATTCAACATATACAGACTACCTACTCAAACGAGTTGATATATTACAGTACACTTGTATACCAATTAATTATAAAACATTTCCATCCAATAGTCTTGTTCATAGATTATTGAACGTTCATTTGATCCACAAAAATTATAACAACGAAGATGAGAAACTTCAGGAATAACGACGGACAATGGTTACGACAAATCTTTGATAAATAAGTTAATTTCTAACCAAAAACGGAAAACGGAACGAAATCAACTAACCAAATCAGAGCCATTACATTCAAATCAGTAAAGGGCGGAATATATGCACGTCAATTCAGTTAAAATATGCGCATATATATGCATAGTTTTTCTTTGAAATATGCAACAATATGCATTCATTTGTCAAAATATGCAATAATATGCCTTGAATATAACATGGAAAAATGGGAATAAAGAAACGCCGACTCTTACAAAAATTATTTATTTTAAGTAAAATCTCGAGTAAAATTAAAAGAAAAATATGATAGGTAAAATTATTAACCTGAAATAGTATAAAATGCATTTATAACGATATATTTTTCAAAATTTTCCAATAAAAGAGTTTGCCTTCTGTCTGTAAAAATATGTTTTTTGTACAAAGAAAAAGATCTTTCAACATCTACCGATTTGATCAGGCAATATTTTAATTTGGGTAGTAAGTTATAAAGCCAAGGTATTACTTCGTTGGATGGTTTAGTAACAAAAATTTTTGACTCCTATTAAATACTTAAAGCCTTCATTCTTTCCCACAATAACTTCGAGTTTACTTGTTACTTGATTTCCTACATCACCGGGAACTTTTTTGCATTTGTCGGAAAAAGTTTCAACAATATTAATTGATTCTCTCAAACTCGTATTCCTACTTTCTAACGAAGTTATTATATCTGGTATAAAACTAAAATTAACCTTAATAAAAACAAGTTCCTTAGCTAAATTTACATTTTTGAATACTGCTTGACTTTGCACTACACACTGTGAATTGTCTTCTAAATCTAAAACTATGTCTTTAATGGCTTCAAAATGGTTTGTGTAAAATATCGCGGCCTTAATCCATGTTCCCCATCGAGTAATTACGGGCTCTGGAGGTAAGCTAACTCCTGGCAATTTCTCTTTATAGATCTGCACTCTTAGAGGTGCTTTCAAAAACACTTCCTTCAGATTTGAAATTAATTTGTTCACCAAGGGCTGTTCTAATAGTTCCTGCAACTCTGTTTATCCCGTGTAAAAAGCAAGTGGACAGGTACCATATTGGGATAAAATATACGAAATAGACAACATTAGGGGTGGAGCTTCAAGTGAACCTTCTTGTCTTGTTTCTGTTCGGTGAATTAGGCAAGCTGATTACTTGGAAATTCCTAAACATCCAATAAATGTCAGCAATAAACCATATAATAATAAAATGGGTCGATAAACCATATAATAATAAAACCTACCCACCTTTTAAATTATTTCAATTATCTGCAAGGGTCGCACTTAATCTTTTGATAAAACGAAAAACATAAAAATATGCACAAAAATTTTATTTTTGTCGATATACGCAATTTTTTATGAAATTTGTAAAAATATGCAAAATATGCAAATATATGCACTTTGCATATATTCCGCCCTTTACAAATCAGTAATCAATAAATGTCATAATTTGTTTTCTAAATTTGCAATAAAACCCGTTTCAGTACAGTCATTTTATAGGTTTTTTTGAGATTTGGAACTTTTTTTCCGACTTTTGGTTTGAATATACAGAAAGTTAGGAAATTTTCCGTGGATTACGAAAAAAATAGTGGGTGAAAACTTCCAATCAAGGAAAATGTAGTAAATTATATATATATACAATTTTTCGGGCTTTTCCGTTAATATCTTCAATACTATGCGTTTTAGAGAAAAAAGTTTCAAACAAAAGTTGTTCAGAATTGAATTTTACTATTGCGATTTCAATTTTCATCAAATTTTCCACGCGTAGCATGGAAAAACTAATATATGTATATATATATTTTCGAATAAACACTATATATGAAAATCACATTTTGCTGCTAAATATCGTATGATTATTGTAAATAAGGATACATATCGTTACTCTAGTACATTGGAATTCAAAATTTTCCGAAAAATGATCCAACTTTTCCGGTTAAGAAATTTTTATTTTTTTTTTCAATTTTGGTGTACGATATATCGATTCATATGTTTTTTAGGGCTCTAATAACGAATGTCGACTCTTTTTGGTTGTGAAAACTCATAGAGAATATATATTTGGAAAATAGAAAATTTTTTTCTCAGTAAAGTATATGACATATCGATTCCTATGTTTTTTAGGGCTCTAATAATGAATATTTGGTGAGTTTTGATGTGAAAAATCATGGAAGGTATATTTATTCTGGAAATGTGGGAAATTCAAAGGATATAAAAGAAAGACAAGAGTTATTTTTAATATTGAGTACATAATATTTTTATTAATTCAATTTTAATTAATTCAATTTTAATTTGATTTAATTAAAAATAGTTCATTCAAATGAAAAAGTGCATTATCTGATAATAATACTCTTCTTGAAAGTCTTGGTAGTTTGATAGGTGATGGACCACTTTCTTCGCTGTTGGCTTCGTCTTCAGAAGAACTATCACCCTCTCCGATGTCAGTTTCGTCTTCACTCTCACTTCTGGCATACTCACTACTAGAGCTTATATCTAAATCTTCTGGTGCTGCATGCTGGTCCAGCGCATCGAAAGATTTAACGCAGTGATCTCGCGGGAGATCAGATATTTTTGAAATTTTTTAAAAATTCTATGCAATAAATTTTTCATCACCGCTGTAACCATTAATATTTTTCATAATTATTTACATCAAATCTAACCAATAAGAATTTTCCTATTTTCCAAATATATATTTTCTATGAGTTTTCACAACCAAAAAGAGTCGAAATTCGTTATTAGAGCCCTAAAAAACATATAAATCGATATATCATACACCAAAAAAAAAAAAAATTCTTAAACCGGAAAATGGGATCATTTTTCGGGAAATGTCGAATTCTAATGTACTAGAGTAACGATGTGTACCCTTATTTACAATAATCATACGATATTCAGCAGCAAAATGTAATTTTCTGTCATATATACCTAGTGTTTATTCGAAAAAATATATATACATATATTGGTTTTTCCAAGCTACGCGTGAAAAATTCGTTGAAAATTCAATTCTCAATAGTCAATTCCTATGTAAAATTTGATTCTGAACAACTTTTGTTTGAAACTTTTTTCTCTCAAACGCATAGTATTGAAGATATTAACGGAAAAGCCGTGTAAAAAGCAAGTGGACAGGTACCATATTGGGATAAAATATACGAAATAGACAACATTAGGGGTGGAGCTTCAAGTGAACCTTCTTGTCTTGTTTCTGTTCGGTGAATTAGGCAAGCTGATTACTTGGAAATTCCTAAACATCCAATAAATGTCAGCAATAAACCATATAATAATAAAATGGGTCGATAAACCATATAATAATAAAACCTACCCACCTTTTAAATTATTTCAATTATCTGCAAGGGTCGCACTTAATCTTTTGATAAAACGAAAAACATAAAAATATGCACAAAAATTTTATTTTTGTCGATATACGCAATTTTTTATGAAATTTGTAAAAATATGCAAAATATGCAAATATATGCACTTTGCATATATTCCGCCCTTTACAAATCAGTAATCAATAAATGTCATAATTTGTTTTCTAAATTTGCAATAAAACCCGTTTCAGTACAGTCATTTTATAGGTTTTTTTGAGATTTGGAACTTTTTTTCCGACTTTTGGTTTGAATATACAGAAAGTTAGGAAATTTTCCGTGGATTACGAAAAAAATAGTGGGTGAAAACTTCCAATCAAGGAAAATGTAGTAAATTATATATATATACAATTTTTCGGGCTTTTCCGTTAATATCTTCAATACTATGCGTTTGAGAGAAAAAAGTTTCAAACAAAAGTTGTTCAGAATCAAATTTTACATAGGAATTGACTATTGAGAATTGAATTTTCAACGAATTTTTCACGCGTAGCTTGGAAAAACCAATATATGTATATATATTTTTTCGAATAAACACTAGGTATATATGACAGAAAATTACATTTTGCTGCTGAATATCGTATGATTATTGTAAATAAGGGTACACATCGTTACTCTAGTACATTAGAATTCGACATTTCCCGAAAAATGATCCCATTTTCCGGTTTAAGAATTTTTTTTTTTTTTGGTGTATGATATATCGATTTATATGTTTTTTAGGGCTCTAATAACGAATTTCGACTCTTTTTGGTTGTGAAAACTCATAGAAAATATATATTTGGAAAATAGGAAAATTCTTATTGGTTAGATTTGATGTAAATAATTATGAAAAATATTAATGGTTACAGCGGTGATGAAAAATTTATTGCATAGAATTTTTAAAAAATTTCAAAAATATCTGATCTCCCGCGAGATCACTGCGTTAAATCTTTCGATGCGCTGGACCAGCATGCAGCACCAGAAGATTTAGATATAAGCTCTAGTAGTGAGTATGCCAGAAGTGAGAGTGAAGACGAAACTGACATCGGAGAGGGTGATAGTTCTTCTGAAGACGAAGCCAACAGCGAAGAAAGTGGTCCATCACCTATCAAACTACCAAGACTTTCAAGAAGAGTATTATTATCAGATAATGCACTTTTTCATTTGAATGAACTATTTTTAATTAAATCAAATTAAAATTGAATTAATTAAAATTGAATTAATAAAAATATTATGTACTCAATATTAAAAATAACTCTTGTCTTTCTTTTATATCCTTTGAATTTCCCACATTTCCAGAATAAATATACCTTCCATGATTTTTCACATCAAAACTCACCAAATATTCATTATTAGAGCCCTAAAAAACATAGGAATCGATATGTCATATACTTTACTGAGAAAAAAATTTTCTATTTTCCAAATATATATTCTCTATGAGTTTTCACAACCAAAAAGAGTCGACATTCGTTATTAGAGCCCTAAAAAACATATGAATCGATATATCGTACACCAAAATTGAAAAAAAAAATAAAAATTTCTTAACCGGAAAAGTTGGATCATTTTTCGGAAAATTTTGAATTCCAATGTACTAGAGTAACGATATGTATCCTTATTTACAATAATCATACGATATTTAGCAGCAAAATGTGATTTTCATATATAGTGTTTATTCGAAAATATATATATATACATATATTAGTTTTTCCATGCTACGCGTGGAAAATTTGATGAAAATTGAAATCGCAATAGTAAAATTCAATTCTGAACAACTTTTGTTTGAAACTTTTTTCTCTAAAACGCATAGTATTGAAGATATTAACGGAAAAGCCCGGAAAATTGTATATATATATAATTTACGACATTTTCCTTGATTAGAGGTTTTCAGCCACTATTTTTTTCGTAATTTACGGAAAATTTCCTAACTTTCTGTATATTCAAACCAAAAGTCGGAAAAAAAGTTCCACTTTTTATAAAATGACTGTACTATTTATAGATGCAAGAACAAGCTTAAAAATCATTTATGCAATACCTTTGATAAAGTTTTTCTGGAATTCACAAAATTGATTGTGAGTAATGTTCAAAATGCTCGTGGGTTAAACTAGCAAGAGTATTTCAATTTGGTATAAAGAAAATTCTGCCTATATAAAGAAAAATCAGCATTAGTAGAACATGTTTACACCATTTCTCAAGAAAGTTCATTACTTTTAAAACACAGTTCGTACAAATATCTAGGTAATAATGGAAATGAATAAGCGAAAGATCAATTTATTAAATTCAGTTTTATATCTAGTTGAGGGTAACGCCTTGTTTGCATTATTAACCTGAAATAGTATATTAATACATACAGAGGTACATATTGTTTTCTAAGTTAGTTTGCTTTATTGATGGCTTCTTGAATAGTATGTTTAGTAGATAAGGATGATTATTCCGTACTTATTGTTGTTATAGTATATCCACAGTTGTGAATTCTTTTAAGAAAGGAATGAAGTCACTTATTCAAAATATTCTTTTCATGCATTATCATCTGCAAAATCTTTAATTAACTGATCGAAAGAAAAGGAATCTATGGAGTCACTTTCTATGGACATACTTGATAAATGCTAACTTTCTCGTGCTATATTCCATCTTAGAAAGGGTTTTATAAATTTTAATTTTGAGAAAAATCTTTCGTTCGATGCTACCGATACTATTACCATTAAGGAACTTTGTATTGCTACTGCAGTATTTGAAAACATTTTAATGGATCGATGCTCTCTTAAAAAAATTACTGTATTGACTGAGGGTGAGAGTAATTTTTCTGTGACATTCTAAACATTCTAAACTTCATCGAACGAGTCATCTGATTCTAACCGTTCAGCTTTCGAAGCATTTGACACTATTTTCTTGGTTTTTCTTTAGTTAAACTGAACATTTTATAAATAAATCAAATAATATCATTTAATGATGAGGTTTTATTTAGTTTGGTGAAAACATGTTAATATTACAATACAATTTCGGGTCTGCTATTAGTTTTTCATTGCTTTTGTAATCAAACTATTTTTGTTTTCTTGGACGAAATTCTCAGTTCAAGATTCTAGTGATTTCATCGTTGTCATGTCAATTATTGTATGTGTTTACTCTGTAACATTGATCGACATTTAAATAAAATGACATCTCAAAAATTAAGGTTAGGATGTTTCGATATATTTTTATTGTAAAAATTTGTGAATCAAAAAATAATCTAGTCAAATATAACTCGCGAGTGAGAATAAATTATAAAATAATTTGGCAGATTTTGTTCAAACTTATTGCCATTTGGGAATAGCACTGCGGGGTCTCGTGGTGGCAACAAAAAACCTGTCAAATTATTCTCAATTTATTCTCCCTCTCTTGTTATATTATTACTGACAAAAATTTCGAAAGTCAACCTCAAAGATGGTGTCAGCACAGAACATAAGAGTTATGCAGATAGACCATTTGAAAAACATTTCAATGTAGCATAGTTATTCGTATTCCATTAGCGGTTTTCAAATGATTTCCAATATATTTTCTCTTCCTACAATCATATATTTGACTAGTAGAGTGAAGGAGTCATTAATTGATTCATCAGAGAGTTTTCAGAATGGAAAGTAGAATTGATACCTACATTTTCCAAACCTTTTCCTTTTCTATCCGTTTTGCTGATTATTTCATTTCATGTTAAAGCAAAGTTCGGTCGAAATGTACGAGGACAAGGTGAAAATTCCCTGAAAAATGAAACAAGAAATGTTTTGTTTGGTCAAAACTTATTTTATTTCTCAACATTATTATCTCCTTGTAGTCTGATGCACTTCGTCCAATATTTTCCTGATTTTTCGATCCCTTCTAAATAACACGATTTCAGAAATCCTTCGAAATAGGCTTTCGTTTCAGCGATGACCTCATCGTTGGAGCCAAATCTCTTTCCGTCGAGCCATTTCTTCAAGTTTGGAAATGAATGAGAATCGCAGGAAGCCATAACTGGAGAATATGGTGGATGACGAACCAATCCGTAGAGCAATTCATGCAATTTTGCCATTGGGACTGTGTACCGGTGCGTTGTCCTGGTGGAAGAGCACTTTTTTCTTTGCCAAATGCGGCCTCTTCCGCTGCAAATCGGAGTCGAAACAGCTCTGCATAATATACGCATGTGAACGTTATGCCCTTTTCAAGGTAATCGATCATGATCATACCGTGTGCACCACAAAAAAAGTCTCCCTGACTGTTGTTAGCCGATAAACCAACTTTGGGCTTTTTCGGTTTCGATTCGCCAGGACAAATTCACTGTTTCGACTGTTGTTTGGTCTCTGATGTGTTGTGAGGGATCCATGTTTCGTCAACGGTTACGTTATAGCGCAAAAAGTCCTTCTTATCGCACTTGAACATCCAAACACAAACAGAGAGCAAATGTGGCAGTCATCTGGCATATAGCTTTCTCATATCTGAAGATTTATGAAAAATGCTCCGTACCCGTTCGATTGAGATGATCATAGCCTCAGCAATCTCGTGCACTTTAACTCGCCGATCGTCAATATCTTACCATGGATTTTATCGACGGTTTATGGCTTTGTAACCTCAATTGGACCACCATAATTATTATTGGCGTCTTTTGTGGTCATACTACCACAACGAAAATCAGTGAGCCACTTGTGAATCGTTTCAATGGATGGTTAAGAGTCCCTATATGTTTAACAAGCGATGCTTTGGTTTCTCCATGCAAGAAATAATGTTTAATCAAGATGCGAAATTCACTTTTTTTCATGTTCACAAAAATCTTCAAGGTTGCTTGCTTTTGATGGGTGGCAAAACAGAGCTGAATGACATATCAGCCTGAAAATTTCAATGCGTTCTAGTTACAGATGGTGCATCACAAATGTCACCTGGGATATTCGATTGTGGCACCATCTGTTTTATTTTCTGGAGAACCTTTCCCTCGTATCCCGTGAATAGTTGAATGAAAGAACAAATACTTCATTTTCATACCACTTTTAATAATCACATGAAAACATTACTATAGTTTCAATACCGAAGTGCCATTTTCAAAAAAATAGAAAATTGTTATTATTTATAATTTTTTTCTATTTGATAATGGCACTTCGGTGTTGAAACTATGTTGTAAAAAACAAAGTAATTGTTCTTTTATTTTATCTTAATGATAAATTGTCATAAACTAACGGCTTCTACCATCAATTTTTTATTCGTAAACGATCTTTGACGTAATTCCCATTTTTATATCTCGTCCAGGGACGTAGGTTGTTTGATGGTTCATAAAAAACCCACAATAAATATTTTGTATTCCGAATAAACAAATATCTGTTTATTAGAGTATTTATGATGGATTGGCGGAAGGTCATTACCAAGTTTATTTACAAGATCTTTGAGAGGGAGTTCCTAGCTTTCCATGTTCGCGCGGTACTAATTTGGTGAAACGAGTCGTACAGAAGTTACTCGTGTGAAAGAGCATAGGCGTTATATAATGCTCTTTGAGATGGGTGGGTTTATACGCGAGGAACATATGCTTGACACTGATCATCCACTCCTGTAAAGAGGAGTATTCAACATATCTTCATCGACGGAAAATCATTTAGAAATAGACATTTTGGTGAATCATGATCACGTAATGAGAATGATGTGTCACAAAAATGAAGTAAGTGAATCTAAAAGAGTGAAATTATTCCGCTATAGTCCAGGAAAATTACTCAAACAAAAAACGGTAATATCTTGAATTTTCACAGAATCAGAATATTAAGGGGTGAAAACCGCAGGCCCCTGATGTCAGCTGTCGAAACCACCTTCGGTGAACTGACTTGGTTTTTCTGGCGCGATTGCTGCGATGTCTTCGAAGCGCGCAGCAGCTCCCAGGTAGTGTGATATGTACAAGCAAAACGCTTTTTCTGATTACACGAAAGTTTCATTATTCGAGCTGGTATCTTTCATTTTGTGGCATAATTACATACAACAACTACATAGGACAATTCATTCGGTAAACTTTGTTCATGAACTGTAACTATCTCATCAGTGACATGATTTGAAATATCATATATCTCACCTTGGTGTGCGTTTAATTCCTTTCTCCTATTCTTGTCCTCTGTTTTTTGTTCTAGCTTAACTTGTTTTATTTCATCCTTGACAAATCTTTTCAACTGTTTGGTATAATTAGTATAATGATTCTCGTTCGTCTGAAACAAATGAAATCCACTATTCTGTGAGCAATTTGTTGACATATTATGCATAAGCTTCCGTATGAAATGGGGAACATTTCAAAAGAAACTCGCCACATGATTTCCCAGAATTGTAGTTTGAGTTGTACTTGATATTATTTCCTATCTTTTTTTCCATTCAAAAATACATGTGGTTCAAAGTTTGATTTTGAATCTCAAAGGAGATTGAATCTCACAGGGGCAGTGAACGTGAAGTATTGTAATTAGTTAATTCAACTATCAATAATGTCATGTATGACACATATGAATTGATTAACCCAACTATAACGTGAATAAGTCGTATTCTCAAACATCAAGAAGCATTATACTTGAATTAATAGAAAAATGATCTGTCTTCGTCAAATATTGTGAGATAAGTCAATATCAAAATTCTTTCATAATTGTAGTACAATAATCTACATTAAAATTTAATAATGTATTGCACTTTACAATCCAACTAACATTGACAAAATTTATTGTAGGAAAAATAATAACTAACAAGTGGCATACAGGTAACAATATATGTGAGTCCTTCAGGCACATAGTTGTTGACCAAATTGAAAGATCGCTGGGCAAAAAAATATTCATTGATTTTGAAGGTGCGTTTGACAAAAGTACCTTCAGTAAAATTGAAACTGTTCTTTCCATGGTGTGAAACCCACATTAAGTGATTGGATTGAAAAGATGGTTGAACAAAGAGTTAGTTTTCGTAAGTGTAGAAGACTGTCACTAGAGGATGACTACTACTATGGAATATAGAAATGAATGACCTCCTGCGACGTCTTTATGATGCGGGATTCTATACGCGATATGTGGATGAACTAACCATCCTGCTTAGAGGAAGATTTCAGACGAAAAGCCTTGTGTTGCTGATTCAAGTGGACTGTATCTTCTGAATATAATCAAAACAAAGCCTTGTTTGTGTCTTGCACAATGCAACAAAAACAAACGTTGTTGAATTAGATTTATTATCAAAACTATCAAAAATAGACAAGCATCTCTTTTTCAATATAATTATGTTTCTTAGAATCGGTAACATCGAACTCTATCAAAATTATCGGAGCCACAACAGTTGGTATAGAGATCACTTTTTGAACGTTAACCAGTGTGAAAGAGCTCCTTTTCACGGGTAAGGGGGATATAGGCGAGTTCAAGCTACCTAAACGTTTCAATACCTCATTAACACTATCGTCGGAGGTTAAATACCTAGGTATAATATTCGACAGCAAGCTCATATGGGGATCTCATCTCACAACGAAATTTAAACAAGCAAATATCGTCTTCCTGCAATGGATATGGGTGATCGAGGTAACAATCTCCAAAAATAGCACTATACACACAGCCGTCATAAGATCCCTGCTAATGAGCTAGCTGACGAAGGTTCAAGGGAAATCTCGCGGAAGGAACAACAATTGTACCGCCAGGTAAAGGTATCGATGTCATTTTCAAAAATATCACCCTCAAAGCGCTCAAGCAACGATGTAATAAAGCTCCAGGTTGTAGACAGGCGAAGAAAGAAATGAACGTACCTTGCGCAAAAACAGCTCAATATTACTTGAGTCTGCCTTCAAAGATCCTGCGTCTACTCATAGGAATCACTACAAGATACTGTCAACTAAGAAATCATATGCAGACATTGAGTCAAGTGAATGACATGCATGCGAGGAAGATGTCGAGATGGATGAGAACATACTAAGCTCTTGCCCCTCCATCGCCAACACTAGACGGTCCATTTTGGGGGAACTCCGGCTGAGCGTGCCATTATTAGGGAGACCCCCCGAGTACTCTTGTTCGTTTAAAAGCTAGGGTGACTGAACAGCCAGAAGCTCACTGGGGGAGTGTTCCTTATGGAAGGGGTACAATGGTCATAATGAGAACTGATTACTCTGGTCACCATCCAAACTCAATCCAGTCATGTAGGCGCAAACATTTGTGTGCTTCTCTTCTTTGCTTATTAATTTTATTTTATTGCAAGTGATTGAGTATCAGATACTACATTACTGTTATTCACTGTTAATTGAAATAAACGTTTATTATTATTAGTTTTGAAACAAATAAATTTCCCATGTCGGACTCAAACCTACGACGTTTTCATGCGGATCCATCTGAGCTAAGCCACGAAATGTGGCAACCTTTAATAATTTATAGATAATCAACGACGATACATAGAAAAATTCAAACCCCCTCTATCATACTCTCGGGAAGTGAGAGAATGTCCGTGCATAATTTGGTTTCTATATCTCAAACGGTGTAGATTTGCTTATCTAAGTCAAATGAAATTTAATTGAATCAATTAATATGTTTAGGTATTCGATTTGGAATATCGTCAGTGTCGTAGCAATGTCGGTCGTATCGGGAGTAATATGAACTTCCTTATTTAAAATGGAACACTGTAATAATCCGACGAATTATTACTTTTGGGTCCTAGAATAATTTGATTTAATTCAAATTGAAAGTTTTATAAATTATTATATCTAGAAATAAACATACGATATGTTAGATATGTCCACAGGCGACTGTAATCTGGAACCCCTTTTCCTGTAGCATTGACTCCACGCTTAGCAAACGTAGCAAAGTATGCGGTCAACGGTACTTGTTTTTCCCTGAGTCAGGAGAAGTTCACGTGGATTTGAGATGAGCTGTCATTCACGATTCTTCCGCCTAGCTAGATTTCTATTGGCTGTGTTTATAGCTTATGGGTGGGCGTTGCTCGCGGTATTCTAAGTTGAACATATTCTCTAAGCCTTGCGCGTGGGGTGGCCCTTGCTTCAATGGTAACATAAAAACTAATTACTTTGAGGAAAAAAACAGTTCTTCGCCACCTACTCGTTCGATAAGTCCAGCCAGCTTTATGTCACAGGGATGCTCCATTGTTGCATTAATTCAAGTCATGTATTTTATTTAGATTTCACACTCAAAATAATTGGAATATTCTTAATTTTTATTGTAGTTGAGATCATGTCTTTATAATGTAATGAAGTAAATTTCCAGTCAAGTCATGTAGAACCTTTAATCCAGCTTTATTTTTGTTCCAAAGATTATATTTTTTGAAATCAACTAATATCTTGTTTGTCGAAATTTGAACAAATTAAGTTCAAGAAATTTATAGAGATAGAATTAATTTATCTATTTGTTTTTATATAAGTCAACAAAGAAATTATTTCAATTCAACCTACGTTAAATTTTGCTTGTAGTATTGTAAAGGAAAGAAACCCGGATCTGTAGATAGCTTGCATAAGGGTAGTTTGGAGCATTGAATTGGCTCATAGTTAGAATTCAGTTGTGTAGCAAAATTAAACGTAGGATTGGTGCAACAAGGGGTATGTTTCCTAGAGCTGAAGCAGCGCTGGACTTGTGCGTGTCTTTCGCGTTTCGCGTATAGTGTTGTTCATTTGGAAAACAAATAATTTTTTTGTGAAAATTCCATAAAATCCATAATTTAATCCAACGTAGAAATCGAGTGTGTAAATTCTCTGTGTCTTAGTTCTACAAGGGATTCGAGAGGGAATTGTGATATTAGATCAACAGGGTAAGTGCATTTCGATTGCAAAAGAACTATATACTGTTATATTGACTTCAACCTCTGAATCGGCGATATAATATAATGTGGTTATTTAACCTTCAGCTCATGCTCCGCGTGCCACTGATTATTTTGTTGATATATATTTTTTCTGCCATCCAGGCTAAGTAGTGATCAATCGTAATTCCACTTATTGGAGATTTCTTAGGGGATATGATAAAGTATCACGTCGTTAGGCTTACCCCAGGTTACAAGAAAGAGAGGAATCCTTTAATTTTAGATATTATCTATCAATCATCGACGTGATCGAGCGCGAAATTTTTCACTGTTCCGTGTGTGCTAATTAGCTTTCATTGATTCAATCTCTCTTAAGAAAACCTGAGCAGGAACTCGCTCGCTGGCGAAAGGGGTAGAACTAGCTACATTGATAAAGGTCTCCCAGGTTCCCAGTTTTTAAAGTCATATCATTCCCATTTCTAGATTTTGGACCAATTTTATAATCGTTTGTTGTGTTGATATGTACTAAATTTTGTCACTTTTTTATCCAATATATATTTATCGACTGTTACAAGTACAAGTGTTACTGGATCAGTAATGATATAGACTTTCAAACCTATTCACTTGCTTGAAATATTAAATCTAGAGTAATTCCAGATTTATAAAATATGACGCTCGGCTCACCGTTACAACACCTATATTTCATACACAATCCATATATCTGGTTCAAGAATTATTATTAAATAGTATTTTTGAAAATGCTTATCTTCAAAAATGTTAACACCGAGGATTTAAAATTCGAAAGAATCTAAGTGTATTTTTTCGTTATTGAATTCTGGTGCGACTGATATAGGGTTTTCATATCCACCTCCAAAGATTCTCGATATATGAATACCTTTTCATAAAAACCTTGAAGAAGATTTCGCTTCATGATTGATAGCACATTCTCAACATAGTAGGCCAGACCAAACGTTCAGAAACGGAATAAGCAATAATGGTATTCTGTTAATTTATAAAATGTATCCAGAACGGAATGGACAATAATTGTCGTACCAATGTAAGAGAATCAGAAACAAATGAATATATGAATATATTTATATTTATATTTTGACTTTTACATTTGCCAGATACAAATGATGAAGCTTTCCTAGTCCAGATCGATTAGTAACGTCAGAAACTTATAGTCCCAGACAGCTCTTTCGCTCTTGTCATAGAGCTCATCAGTTTTTGCAACGTCACCGAACGATTTCTCTTGAAGTTAGTCATAACCGGTCAACAACATGGTACGATGAACAAAATATCTCACGCCATTCATGAATAGATCTTTCACTAAGAGTTCGAGAAATCTAACAGTCAATACAGTACATTGCTTGATTCCTTAGTGAAAGAACGAAGATAGTTCGGTGGAGTTGCAAACTTGCTCATTCCACTATGAGAAGAGTGAAACAGCTGTCTGGAAATATAAGATAATGATTATCATGATGGTGATATTTTGAAATATTACACATTCATGGGGACTCATGAAATTATTGGAAGAGTTTGTCTTATTCTCAACAAGATATATCTGAAAGTGACCCAAATGAACAAAACAAAATTCAAAAGAATAGAAGCACAATTCTTACAATTTAGAATTATGACAAGAAAGCATTTTCAGAAACAATCTACACCATGTTGCATTTGGGACTACAACATATACATAATCAAAATATAATTCATTTGAAATAAATAATAATTTAAGATTATCTTCATGACTCCTTAAATAAAAGTCAAGGGGGTTAAATCTGATTGACAAACCATCTCTATTGGGCCAATATTCTCAATCCTGCGTTCTTCAAAAATGTTCGCGTCATACTTCCCTGGACGTGTGTCTCCATCCAGCTGATACAATTTCTTGAAATACCTAATGGAAAATTTTCTAAAAATCTTGGAATAATCACCCTAGTAGTATGTACCATTCGTGATTTGAATTTTCGTAGTCAATTCCGAATTCCACTTGTTCATTCATTATCATAGCGGAAACATTGAACGCGAATCTATCTTGATAATGCCTATTTCTAACAACATGCGGATTCGGTTCGACCCAGAAATGTGGTTTACTCATTTATATAATTCAATCTCTGATAAAATTTGATGCATCCTTTCATATGATAAACTATGAAAGAGTTCACACTGTGGACACACTATAACACTATAAATAAGAAATAATCACCCTTATCCATTAAAAATACTACAAAAGTACTGATAAGGACCTTTCGACTATCAAGTAGCCATCCTCAGAGTAAATTCTGATTTCACTGAGTGAGCTGAGTGTACTCAGACGATGGCTTTAATAGTATTTTTAGTGGATAAGAGTGAATATTTATTATTTATAGCTTCCATATACTGTTTGATAGATAGTTTGGATTTTCTTGAATTCTTATTGACGTAAATTCACAAAGTCCAATTCTTCTGGACTGAAGCATCACAAAATGATGAACGAGTGGAGATGGTATTTGTGTTTTTCCAAATTTCTTTGATGTTCTGGATATTCTCAACCATTTGAAGCTACTGGAATGGATGTCGTGGCGTAAGCGTGGAAATAAACAGATACATTCACCTCGGTATCTCCATCTACAGATTTCGAGTGATAAATGTTTTTAACATAGAAAATGCTCTTAAGGGGGACCTATTTGATGAATACCGTGACACAGAAACGTTAAGTCGGAACAGGTCTGATTAGTGGAAATGTCATAGCCACTTCCTTCTCCTTCCGTTCTTGCTCGGCTCACTACGTTCATACTTGGTCAATCATGCAATTGAAGTCCTCATAGATGTTTTTATGAAAAAGCCTTCATAACTTGAGAACCTTTGGAGGTGGTTAAAGCAAAGCCTATATCAGTCGAAGCATAATTCTATCGTGCTTACAGATATTAAATAATGTGCATGGGGCTTGATTTGAAGTTTTTGAAGCGGAGCTTTTAACGGGATATGTAGCCAGCATAGGAAAGCGGACCGAAACGGAAGTGACAAGACACCACCAGTGGAGAGGCATCGATGCGGGTATATATGAGAGTTCGTTAGACACGTTCGAACAACAAGGATAGTGCTGTTGCAGTCTTCTGGCTTCTCGCGTTCGAACAAGATATCCTGTTGCCGGGACGTCGGAAGCACTTATCAGTTTCGTTGGGAACACTAGATCAAAATCTCTAATCTTCTTGTACTCGATTATATACCACAATATATATGGTGGAACAAAAATAAAAAATCCGTGAATGACACAAACGTGTTGCTTTACTGACTGACAACATTTTCTATAAATTTCCGACGGCCGACATACCGTCATTCAACTATTATATCTTCAAAATATCGTTGTACTTTATTCCTAGTATTGAAAGATTTATTTCCCAGTATGAATAATTATTTTAATGTAAGTAATAATCTTTCAATTCAATAACCACATAGTGAAGTATTACTAGTATCCATGAGGCTTATTTTTCAACCCACATGGATGAGAAAATGAGCTTTACAGCATGTAGGATTATCCATCATTCATTGCAAGTATATTTCGCGAAATTAAATGATTTTCAATTTTTCATATCAATATAGAATTAAAAGTAAACTTGATTTATTTCAATCCGGAACAACCAAAGGAAAAAGTGATAGCGAAAAAGCCAACAGGAAGAGGAAAAAATAAATCATCTTTCAATATTACTCTTATCAATATTAAACTTAATTCGAACAATAATATGGAGTAAATAATGCGAATGAGAGAAGGAACCAATATCTTATTTAAGTTGAAGGTTATATTATCGTGTTAATTATATCTAAACCATACAATAATGGTGATGAATCAAGTGATACTTTTAGTATGAATTTTGTGGCAGATATTAACTTTATTTCATATCATTATACGTTTATATAGAATTTTGTAAAAAGCTTCGCTTCTGTCGTGCGTCACACATCGACACACCCTTTTCTTTTTTTTGATTGAAACCTTTGAATGTCAACAGAAATTTTATCACACTGTATAACTTAAAATGTTTGATGTCATTCCGAAGATCATGATGTATACTAGCTCTTGAGAAATTTTGAGATATCCAGTATTCAAAATTTTGGAGACCTGCATTCTTTAAAATACTAGTGTTAACTCAATATTTTTCACAAATCACAAAATATCGAGAAGGATCAAAAATTAGTATGAGGGATATATAATACGAATTGTTTCAAAATAATACTTAACATTTAAAAATATAATGGAATACATTTGAAATGAACTTCATAGCTATCCTGTTTGACAAAAAGTGCTATGCCAATTACGATATTTCAAATCGATTGTTCATATTGACTCATATCTCATCACGTATTGTCAGAATTTATTCGGATGAGAACATCGACGACTCTGGATACAGGATGTGTCAGTATTCTCTTACAGATCTTTAACAGCCGATAGAACTTTAAAAATTAATACAAAAAATTCATATTTACGTAGGTGGTCCCCAAATGCTTAGTTTTCGAGATAGAAATTGAATTGTAGAATATATTTTTTCACATATTGCGGCAGATATTTGTAGTGAGAAAGGCTATTATAGACATCGTTCTACTGTAGACGCGAGGGGGAACTCGTATTTTACTATTTATTGATTTAAGAGGTTTTTCTCTCATTATTCTTCAGAATAATTCCCACTAAAGTTGGCTATTTTCTAGATACTGACTTTTTATGACTTGATGCAACTCAATTTCTCATAAAATCTATCTTAATATTGTCAATTGTTGTAACAATAATTTATGGTTTTAATAAGTTAAGAAGCAAAAGTTCCAAAAAAACTTCCACGTGTTAACTTAATAAGTAAATTAAATACTATTAACAAAACAGAAAATTATTAGATAACAAGTTTACACCACGTATTTTGCGGGAGTTGCGAAAGGGGCCGCGCAACATGTGGGGTCGTGAAGTTTTGTAATTAGTAACTTTGGGCTCGTGAAAACTTCATTACGATTTTTGGTTCTGCTGGGTTCCATTTACAAACCGATGATTATAATTGATATCTCTAGATTGAAACCATAACGAGTGTTTCAATAAAGCTACGAAGGCGACGAATAGAATATCAAATAAAATAAACAAATTACACTTTAAACGCATTTGCAGTTCGAGCGTTGAATCAAATATGACGGTCAACTATCCTCGATTTCATGACACACTTTTTTAATTATTATTTATTATAATAAATCATATGAAATATTCTAAGTTACATCGAACAATAAAAAGTAAAGTATTTCGGAAACGAAACGGCCAAATATAGTGAATTTTCATGACTTTTCGCTTTAAAAAGTACAGGAGATAATAATTTTTATCGAAAAATCATAGAGTGTAACCATGATAAAGTAATGGTCATTCAAATAAGTAAAAAGTACAATGCAGCGAACACTCTAGCGGATTCAGTAAAGAGACGTTCATTATAGGCTTTGTCATACCAAAAAATGTTCATTAGGTTGAAAACTGTTCACAATATTCAAGAGAATTCTATTCTATATATACCACTGAACAATCTAATTAAGACTCTGCAAATTATTGTACGTTAGAAAAATCTATTGACTTCTACTAAAAATGAGTTGATTCGATTTTTTACTGAAAAAATTATCAATAAATAATATTCAACAGCGAAGGTTTGAGGAATAATTTGATGAAGAAAAGCGATGGTCAATAAGATTAGATAATTTCCATACTCAAAGGGAAAAAATTAAATACTACGAAAAACATTAGAAATATAAGAACTCACTTGTACTGGACTGTACTGAGAATCATAACTCTGTGCATTCGGTAAATTTTTGCGGCTGGAAGACATTTGTCAAAATTCTATACACTGTTATCGATTTGCTACTGGTTTGTATCTGAAAGATTCTAGATCCCTCCTTCATTTCGCGCAGCCCATAATCAACCATTAATCAAATATTTACAAGAAAAAACGTGGTGTAAAAGCTAATTAACTTCAAATACGATGAGCAAATATTAACAGTTTATGAGAGCATTTATGGTCTACTTTTATTTTCACTTGACATACTATAAAGAGACACAACGTCTAAGGTCATTTTGTCTAAAGATCCGTCGTGTCACTGTATGCTGAGTTTTGCACATCAGAAATGCAACGCTAATTTTTAATATCCAACGTAAAGCTCTGTTTTGACATAATCTAACTTGAATCTGTTCTTAACGAAGGAGTATGTTTAATAAATGGGAATAATTTTCACACAACAACGAACCATATTCCTACCTATTATCCATGAATATACTAAGTGGATTATAATTTCTACAGTACAGTATATAGAGCTATACAGTGTGGTTAGATTAGGTACTGTTCCAATTCTGAATGAAAGATTCTTTGTTAAGTTACATATTCTGATAATTATTTCCATAACAACTTGTATGAACATTCGAAACCCTTATATTTTACGCAGATACAAACATTTTTTTTCTATTTATTTATTAATGAACCCAAAATACAGCAAGGAGCCAAAGAAACTGGCAAAATTTACAAGGAAACACAAATATCAATAATAAGAAAAAATGAGAAAATACAGCAATTACACTACTATACAGATGAAAATACAATAAAATTCGGAACTCAGCTTGGGGGCCTCAATCTGACGGACATAATAGGCTACTCTAATAACAGACCGGAATACTGATGACTCATCGTATCGTGACGTCAAATAGTTAGATATACATAATTCGCTGCTCCCCGTTTGATATGCACCTGTATCATGTTTGTTTAATGAATTATCACTTTTTTCCTCCAATTTTGAAAGAGTTTCAAGTGGAAACGATTCTGAAGAAAAAGCTCACTAGTATAAATCGAAAATACATTGGACATGATTTCAAACATGAATATGTGAAACCACGTCAAAGTTTATTCGAATTGACAATATATGGGACTAGGACCTTCATTGTATTACTAGGTGGCATTCCCGGGCCACGCCGGGAATGTGTAGTCATTTGGAAATTTCATGTGAGAAGTGTAATTTCATCAAGAACGGTACATTTTCTGCAAAATCCCTCCCATATTTGGGTTAACGTCCATTACAGGTTTACTTTTCAAGTCACATGCTGCCAGCACTGGAAATATATAATAATAGTATTAAGATTTTTTTTTTACAAAAACGTATACGAGTGCAACGTGAAAAGTCCCTGAAATTGAAACAAGAAATCATTTATATGGACAAAGCTTATTTCATTTCCCAACATAACTCTTTCCGCCAAGCCAGTTTTTCAAGTTTGGAAATAGATAAAAATTGCTGGGGAGCAAATATGGTGGATGACAAACCAATTCGTAGGACAATTCATGCAATTATGTCATTGCGACTGCCGACCTGTGCGCCGATGCGTTATCCTGGTGGGTGAGTACTTTTTTTTGCCAAATGCGGCAGCTTTCTCTTCAAATAGTCGTCGAATCGATCCAACAGCTCAGCATGATATACGCCGGTGATCGTTCTGCCCTTTTCAAGGTAATCGATATGGACGATACCGTGTGCATCCTAAAAAACTGTCGCCATGACTTTATTGGCCGATAAACCCACTTTGGCCTATTTTAGCTTCGATTTTCAAAACAAGTCGACTGTTCCGACTGTTCTTTGGTCTCTGGTGTGTTGTGATGGATCCATGTCTCGTCCACGGTTACGAAACGCTAAAAGTCTTCCTTATCGGGTTTGAACATCCCCAAACACTACTTTGAAGGTGTCACACGGTCGCGCTTGTTGTCAACAGAGAGCAAATGCGGCACCCATCTGACAGATACCTTTCTCATATTCAAAAATGCATGTAAAAAGTTTCCTATCCGTTCGGTTGAGATGTCCATAACTTCAGCAGTCTTATGCACTTTAACTCCACGATCGTCCAATATCAGACCGTGGATTTCATCGACGATTTCTGGCGTTGTAACCTCATTCAGACTACCAGAACATTGGGCGTCTCTTGTGGTCATACTACCCTAGCGGAAATCAGTAAATCACTTGAGAATCGTTCCAATCGATGGTGAAGAGTCTCCATAATGTTTAACAAGCGATGCTTTGGTTTGCGTAATGTTTTCTTCACGCAAGAAATAATGTTTGATCAAGGCGCGAAATTCGCTTCTTCCCATGTATTCAAAAAGCTTCAAGGTTGCTTGCGTTCGATGGGTGTCAAAATAGATCCGAATGACATTTAACGCGTTCTAATTAAAGATGGTACATTCCAAATGTCAGATAGGATTTCCGATTGTGGTGTCATCTGTTTGATTTTGCAGGGATTTCTCACCTTGCCCTCGTGTCATTACATTATTGTTTTAATTAATTATTCGTGTCACCACCAATAGCGGTCTCACTGAAATTGGAACGCTGTTGCCAGTACGCTCTATGATGACATCAGCGCTGGCAGTACATTTTGGAACACGACCATGTGACTGTAACGTCACATCGATGACGTCATTGAATTTAAATGAGAATTTCTGAAAGTCTTGCAGGTTGTAGAAATAGAAATAGAAACATACTTCATTTCTAAACAAACCAATAGGTTTATAAAATTGTTCATTGTAGTTGGTGAATGTGTCATGATGGAATTGGAAATACTTAGAAGAGCAAATAAAATTTATTATCACAAATACAATTCATCAGCGTAATAAAAGCTTTTATCCAATAAATATTTTTTCAAATGTTTTGTAAATTGGTGAAATTCCTCTAACTCTGTTATATCCTATTTACAACCATTATAAAAAAAGTTTTTCAATATAAGGTAGTTGTATGCTGTTCAGGAATAAAATTATACTTATTGCGTGTATCATAGTTATAAACTACACAACTCCAATAGAATAATGTTTTATTTCATGAATTAAACAACATAATTCATAAACATAGGTGATAAAAAAGTAATATATTAATTTAAAAAAAATAAGATCTACAAGATCCAAAGTGAATACCAGATAAAACACGTACTACATACTTTTGAAGGATAATTACCCTATTAGAGGGAGAACAGGAGCCCCAGTCCATAATATTGTATTTCATTACAGAATGAAAGTTAGCATAAGTGGCTGAGAGGATATCCTGATTGTAGGTACCTACAAAGATCTGGAAGAGTAACGTTCTTAGTCTTCTACAAAGTGAATCAGTGTTTATCCCAGAGAAGGTGACTGTTCAACGTTATGCCTAACATCTGTTAACTGTGCAAACACTTGTATTGATCGATGTATTCCATGTTGATGGTTGATCTAACTGATCGAAAATGAACTATTTTAGTTTTATCTTTGCTTAGATTCAATTTATCTTCAGTTGACCATCATGCAATATCAAGTAATGTACCAGCTTTAAGTTTTGCATCCACAATTTTTTTAGATTTTATAGCGAAATTGATGTCGTCAGCATAACTAGCAATTGTAGAATTCATATCTAAAGACTCAATAAGAGATAGTTTGAATAGATAACCAATAAAATTGGTCCTAAGATCGGCCTTGAGGTACCCCTTTATATAACTTTTGCTAATAACGCCGTTGTGTAGTTTAACGTATTGTGTACGTCCATTCGGATACCATCTGAACAGATGGTGAGCTTTACCTCGAATACCATATCTATACAATTTATAGAGAGGAATTTCATGATCAACACAATCGAAAACTTTACTGAAATCAACAAATATTTCCAAAACTATCAGTTTTTTATTAATAGAAACATTAACATCCAGTAGAAAACCACAGACAGCTGCTGATTTGTTTTTTGTGAATCCACGTTGTGCAGTATTTATAATTTTATATTTAGATAAAAATTTATTTAAATGTACATAGATTTTAGAAAAGCTAGATAAAATGCTAATAGGGCGTTAATTGCTGGCTTCTGTCTTATAACTTTTCTTCAATAATGGCACAACCTGTGCCAGTTTTAGCTTAGGAGGAAATATTGTGTTGTTGAGTGTGCAATTTATAAGGAACATTGAAAGTTGTGCTAGATAGTTTTTACAGTTCTTAAGAATATTTGAAGGTATATTGTCAGTTCCACATGAGTTTGAAGATTTTAAATTGTTGAACATTATAGTAACATTATTTTTCATCAAACTAAAGTCAATGTCGTCTTTTATTGTGTCGGTATTCATAAAATAATTACTAAGAATATTGGCTGATTCAATATCAGATAGTTGCATGTCGTTTTCTAGTTTATTCTTTCTTTAAATGCGATTAGTTCCACATTCATCCAAAGATTACGATCAACATTCCTGAACAGAAGCTCCTTTGGAGGAAAATAGCTCAAAGTAATAAGCAGATATTTTTAGAAAGATATTAAACGCAGTATCTGTATGCACATGCATAGAGATCATGCCAGTTTTCATTCTGCAAATGGTTGAGAAAATTTGTCATATAGTCATTACCATAGATTCTTTTAAATATGTATTCAGGTTTTTGTTTTGCCGTGTGGTCAGGCATTACAATCTCACAATATTGTGTTTAGTGATCCCATAATGTTAACTGTGAAATTTGTGGGTTAATAATCGAAATTTATCATTTATAAAAACATCATCAAGACAAGATTCACGACTTAGTGAAACCCTGGTTGATTCCTTGAAAATAATATTGAATCCGAAAGAGTCTAGGGAAATTAAAATGTTATACTCAAGCATATTGAGGTCACATGAACTATACAGGGTGTCTCACCACGAAATGCATCGATTGATATCTCAAAAAGTGAACATAGCATTTTTTTGAAATAAATATATGACCAACTAGATTTATCAAACCTAAAAACGCCCGCGTGACAACGGTGGAAAACTAGTATTTTCTGAATAAATCGAAAGCGATAATATTTAGGTATAGGGAAACAAACACAAAGTTGCCCTTATGTTTTGTGCTGAATACGGCTACGAATGAGGGTATCGATCAGGATATTTATAATTTCTGGCATTTTGTGTATACAAGATCGAAAACTTCCTTTATGGTATTTATCTTCGCGTATTTAGTCTTTGACTACAAAATGCCCAAAGCGCGTTATGAAATATGCAGTCGTAATGAAGAAACTTTCAATTAAGTAAAGGTCTGCATCTGTAACTTTTTCTCTGAAGTTGTAAATATCTCAAAAACGGTTTAATTTAGGTATAGGTATGATAAATGAACGAACAGCGAAGTTGTCATCGACTCCCTTTATAACCCGAAGTGCCGCATCTTGAAAATATTTTAGATGAATAGTACTCATTGACTCTGGTCAGCTGTATACACATATAACTAACAAGTTTGACTTGGATACAATACTTCAATTCAAATTTATTTAATTAAGATGGACAACGTTGAAAGGTTTGAAATGAGTCAGAATTTTTTACATAAATAGCAGCACCACCATACGAGTTCTTAGCACGACAGAAATATGATATTAAGATATGTTTATATAAAATTATTTCGTTGTTGCTTAGATGTCCAGTAAGTGATACAATCAGTGGATCTTTTAATTTGAGTTGCAGTTCTAAATTTGACATTTTATTTCCCAAACATTGAATTTCTTGGTGAATTATTGAACCGTAGTAGCTTTGTTCATTCTCCTTTGAAGTGTTTTTCAATCCTAAGATATTTACAGTTAAGTTTGTGCAGATCGATGTCTTCACGAGAACATTTTTTTGGGTCGATTACGATACTTCCCTTACGCTACATTCTTATTACGTATAGTGAAGAGATTAAAAAAATTGGTTATCAGAGAAGACTCCTTCACAAAACTTTCCAAAGTTACCATCCTATTTGACTTAGTTTATTCGTGCTAAATGAACACATCCTGATAAACGTAATGGCCGGTATGACATATGACATATTCCAATTTATGACCAAGATATTACAGACTTTTACATTGAATCTGAAAGAAAAAGAACTAAAGCTGAATTTTAAATCTAAAATAAAAGGAAATTATTATGTACTGTTTTATATCATTAGTTTTTAGTTCACATGAATCAGTATTTTATCAATATAAATTAGTTTCATCTTTTCCGAAGTGTTAGAAGATTTTGAGTATAAAATTAATTTGTGATAGGCGGTCCAAGTTTCAGAATATTACAATTCAAATGAATACCTACCTACACAATGGTAGTTTTGATATTTTGAATCTAATAAGAACCATTTGTATAACTAAATAGCTGCATTGACAATGTTGAGAAGAGCGGTACATGAAAGATTAATTAACGCACTGATCAACGAAATGAGATATGAAGGTGATCCTTCAATTGCTACTACAGAAACTAATGAAATTGCAACCATTGTAGATATGTTCACCTCAGTATTTTGCAAGAATCGAGATATAATTGCTCTAGTTCCAGTTGAGCAAACACCCTCAAACAAACTCAAAATGTGAACACAATAATAAAAACATAAGTGACGTTGGTTTCAGAAATATTTCTCTTATTTGTGATAACCATCGTTCCATATATATTCACTGAAGATTTTTCTGCATCTCAAATAAACAAGCAATCACATCGTATATTCCAGACACTCATTCTAGTAAAGAGCAAGGAGAAGACAAGAAATGTAAATTTTTTGTTATTTACCGTGTCATTTATTTCAATCAACAACTGTCTCCATCAAAAAATACAGAGAAATCTTCTATATTCTCCTGAGAATTTTGAACTTATTCTTCATGGAAATTTGTCAGACTTAGAAGTACTGTATTCGAAGGCGTGAAAATTTCTAGAGAAGCACGAGTTTAGTTTAGAGGGCCAGAAGATTATTTGATGAAAGAAATATCGCTGTTTTAGAAAGAACTAACCCTGATGATATCAGTTTTTGAAATGTATTCTATTTTGGTGGAAAATCAAAATCATTTATTCACCCAAAGCAGATATTGAGGTATAGCTTTTTGCCTCAAACATTTATTATCGTGTGTGATCATATGCAAGCGTTTACATTTCTTCAGAAATTTGCAGATGTTTCTTGACAACAGTCCAATTAGTAAAACTTCATTCAGAATGGTCACACAGGTGAACTCACAAAAGATATTTTCCTTCCTTTAAAACCGTTGTAGTTTGAGTTTAGTACAGATCAATGCCATATTCATAGATAAATCTTTTCAGAAAATTTGAATTTCATGAAATCAAATTTTTTTTAGCGTGAGAAATAGTAAAAGAATTTATAAAACAAAGAAATTAGTGAACACCCGCTTCAAATAGGGTGATATGATACCATATCAGGGTGAAGAGGTTTTCAATAATTTCTCACAAGTTTCAGTATCAGAGAGAATTACATGTAGAGGAAATCGTGAAGCTATCAAGAGACAATAACCAAAACATGGTGGGAACGAATCGACTAGCTTTGCTAATTTATGCTAAATTTTAGTGTTTACCACCTGGAACGGATTAAGTAGGAGAATGTCCAGAACTGTTGTGATCGGGTGTGAAAGTTTCAAACATCTTTCTTTCATGCGTTACATAATTAATCAAAGTGTATCATGAGTAAATTGGGAAGTAGCGGTGTATCTAATCATCAACATTGTGATTAAATATAGTCTTGATTATAGTTGGAATAATTAGTAGAGAAGGAAAGCATTGAGTAATATTTAGAAAAAGTCAGATAGGCTTAGAAATCCCCACTGAAAACATTCCGAATTAGAGGTCTGAGAGGGAAATAATTATTTATTACCTATCTTACTGCTTATTGGTACAATCATTCTTCCAAATTTACTAGAAATATCGTTGGTACAAAATTAAAAGTAGGATCACTATAAGTAAAATTATTGGTTGAACAATTCGGGGAGATCCTGCCCCTAATTGTAGATTGTTTTTTTTAACTTGAATTATTCTTTTGGAAAATCACGTGGCACTTTATCATTTTCAATTGATTAAATTCAATAGTGTTTTGGGAAATCAGAAATTCAGATGTTCAAAGTTATTCCTTCCAGTTTTTATTCAAGTTCAAGTCAATAATACATTCAATCAGCTCATTACTTTTAGATCCCCTAGTTTCATCCTAGTTGAAGAATCATTCCAATAATCGTGGTTCATTTCTTTAGTTTAGTCAATCTAGATTCTCTAGGTAATTTTATTTAACTTTAGGTTTCATTGTTATATTATTATTATTAGTAGTTTTATAATATTAGTAATAAAGTCAGTTATAATATCTCTTGGTAAATCACGTGACACTTTCAGTTTCATTTGATTTATAAGTTTAATAATGTGTCAGATTTTCAAAGTTATTCCGTTCATTTTTTATTCAACTTCAAGTCAATAATACATTCAATCAGTTCATTGCTTTCCGATCCCGTAGGTTCATCCTATTTGGGAAATCATTTCAATAATCTTAGTTTCTTGAGTTTAGTTATTTTAAATTCTCTAGGAAATTTTATTTAACTTTAGGTTTCATTCTTATGCTATTTTTATTAGTAACATTATAATATTAGTCAAATATAATATTTGTTCTTATTATCTTTAATTATCATAATCATTCAATTATTGTTGTCATTATCTATTAATTGTTGTTTATTGAATATTTTATTGTTGTTGAGTACGAGTTTCTCTCCTGCTTCTAGCATTTACCACTCCACTTACCTTCCAGTGGTTTGAATCTATAAGTGTTTCGGGAGATAAAAAGGAGATAAATACTTATTTAGGCTCAATTACTGAAAATACAGTGTCCAAAGTTGTGAAGTAATATACATATGGGAACAATTATTAGCCAATAAATCGGATCACAATGAAGATTGACAATTAGTTTTGTTTTTGTATAACCGAACAAGCCACTAGCCACTGCACACATTTTACGTTGATATTTTTAATTTGTCATAACAATTTCTGAAGGTGTTACTGACGTAGCACACACAACATCACAAGGGAGATTATTCCACTCAGAAGTTCTGTCGTAACTTCGATTTGAAGTGTTCCTTTTTAAGTTTCCAACCATGACCTCTCAAACGTTGATCCTGGTTAAGACTGAATAGGTAATTTAAATTGTACTCGAATAAACCTTCAAATGATAAGTGTCAATGATATTTTTCACGTTTGTTCTGGCTAATCAATGATTGAATCAAACATCAACGTAACATGATCTTCTAAATTAAAGTGGCCACATTGTAAATAAATAGATTAGTACACAGAGAAACAGAGAGATAGAGAGAGAGAGAGCGAGAGAGAGAGAGAGAGAGAGAGAGAGAGAGAGAGAGAGAGAGAGAGAGAGAGAGAGAAGAGAGACCCCATGGTAAACCTTCAAGAGTTTGTTATTTGACTTCTCAAAGAAGTATATAAGTATTTGTTTTATGGTCAGATTTTGTGACTTTTGTCTCCTATGCTTACCCAAAGCGTTTCTAAATGCTTGGCAGCGGGTTGGCGGAACTTCATAATTTTTGTGAACTGAACTTCCACCTCACCAAAAAGTTCGAAGAAATTCTCTTCAAATTCTTATGAATTAAGAACTCCCACATTTGCGCTAGAATCTCGGGTGAAAATCAATTTGTAGCTTTCACCACGTGGTGAGTTTTGGATTATTTTTCATGAATTAGCTCCAAACAAATATTAGTTATGAATAACCTAAATGTAACTACATGTATGTACGAATTTGTCTCATGTTATAATCAAGGATTCATAAGTGAAATGAAATCCGGAGGTAATAAATTCCAAAATGAAAGAAATAATTGGAGAACTCAGCGGAATTTCTGTATTCAGCGCTGGTACCGAAACAAATCTATCTCTGTGACGTTACGATTTGATGTTTCATGCCTGTAGTTTCTAGCCTGCAACGGGCAAAGGTGCAAAATTCATCACGAGCGTGGCAAAGCTGATTTATTGGAGAGTGAGTCAGGTATGAGGAATCTGTAAACAAGTTGGAGGATGCCTTGTTCCGAGTCCAGGTCAAAATTTAAGTTTGCAAGTGAGTCTGGATTATCCACCATAGAAGTTTGTAGAGGAATCGCCTAGCCAGGGTTTGACACAGTCATTCCAAGACAAGACTTACTCTTTCCAGCAGTAACTTTGTAGGTTTTACTTTAATGGGAAAGTCGAATTCATGACGATTTTTATTATTATCTGGTGATTCAACCGCTCAGAGACCTCCCTGAAATACGTAAGAAAGATAACAATTTTCGCGAGGAAAAAGTAAGTAAGCGTTGATATTTATGTAACAAAGCCGTTTTGACAATGAGACAATTTGGGAGAAACATCAAACCAGGTCATGCATAACGAACTCGAACAACTTTGAAATTCTGCTTCATAATTATATCTATATAGAATATACTCCAATATAAATAGTACACAGAAACCTTTATCGTTCGGTTATACGGGAAGTCTATGATTGAGAACATCAGTTCACCTATTTTGAAGGTGAGGGTTTCTTGTAAGCCTAGCACGTATCAGAAAAAAGAGTACTTAAGTTAAAAATGCGCATTAGGGGAAGTGGATTTGTTTAAGGGAAACATCCGTAAAGAAGCGATATATAAACCAGACGACACGTTGATTTGATTTCATATTTGTGTTGTGAGTTGTATTCATGGGTCCGTTCTTCCAGTGGAGTGAGACGGCAGGGCGGTCGCCTCTCAAGCAGAGAAAGGACGGAAGATGTTATTACACTGCCTAAGTTAAATTTATACGTAACCTTGAAATCTCTCATTGCTTGTAATTTTCGATGAAATATGTTAATAATTCATTTTAATTAATACGCATGTGTTAGAATATTGTTTGTTTTAATAGTATTGGCCAATCGTTTAAAGATTTAAAATAAAATAATGAAAATGTTGCTCGCACATTTTGGGCTACACTCGTACATAGCTTTAGTATAATTAATTTAGGATAAACATATTGAATAGATCATAGGTATGTATATCAATCAGTGGGTGTTGTAATTGAAGTGCTTCGAACTCTGAACTGAACTGAATGAACGTTAGATAGCTTGGATCAGGAGTTTATTTCTTCAACTTATTAATTTAACTAATTGAATGTATTTTATGAACAGTCGTTAATTTATAGTTGAATTGGGATCATCTTTCAATCCGTTCCTCTCACGATAAGTACTCAAGTATGAATCTAATAAGGATTATAAGCTCCAGACTCTAGGGGTCAGATCACATGGCGATCCTGTTCAAAGAAGAAATGGAATTTCTTGTGTAAAGGGTGGTTAAGGGGGAGCCACAATGGGTAATTCAACATCCTTGGAGAAATTTATGATAGCGTGATGACAATTTCGAAGTATTAAGTTCGTAGTGGCGTTGTTGGGAATTAAGTAGTGCTTGTTATCGCAATAGCTATGATTTAGTTATTGTTAGTATGGAAATGGTTACAAAGTGGACCAATGCCCGAAGAGGTCCTGCTGAAGAAGCTACATCACCTGTGTGAAGAAATAACAGTTTTCCATCGAAATCTTGTGAAGAACTCTACAGAGAGAAGAAGAGATATGACAGTTATCAATAGGTAGGTAGGAAAGCTAGATGATATTGTATTAGAGTTGAGCAGTGGTAGGGATAGTATTATTAAAGCAAATTATGCGAGTAAAACTTTTTTTGTGGCGGATATGAATAGATATATAGTTCTCATTAGAAAAATTTCTGATGATAGGTTTCAGAATATAGATCAACGGGACTCAGTTGATGTTGATAATTTAAGTACCAACAGAATTGCTCAGAAATTTGATTTGAAAACGGCAATAGTCATGCTGCCAATAACGAATGGTGATGAAACCGGCACCAAGTCCTTAATTTATGCTATTGAGTTATATGATGTACTGTTGATTGAAACAGGAAGACTACTGTCGACTACATATGCATTAAAAATGTGTCTTTCCGGCAAAGCAATGAGATTGACTGGACCTTATAATACCAATGCACATTTAATGAATGATCTGAGGAAACATTTTATCACTGCCTAATCTGCACTAGTTTTATCAGTACAGCTCAGTAATGCTAACCAAGATTCCAAGTCCGTGGAAAAATTCGGTGAAAGTATCCAGCAAATGTTTCTAGATTTAACATCAACTCAAGCCGATGGTAGTAGCGGAGTTGCAGCTACACTACAACCCATAAACGAAAATGATTGCTATAAATTCATTCGCCAATGGGCTCAATAATTGAAGCACCAAGCAATGACAAATTGTCCGAAGCTATAGCAGGTGCTGAAGATAACTCTTGTGAAGACAATCAAATATTCCACCTGCATAGGAAATGAACAAAAATTACAGAGCGGGTTGAAATAACCGGAATAACAGAGGCAGACAAAATTTTACTAGATTCAGGGGTAATGATACCGCTCGTGAACAGAGATTATTAGTGAACTGGAGTTCCTAGGAGTAATTCCAAATAGCCTAGGAGCCAGAGCGATATTGATGGTCTGAACATTAACCCGATGGCACTATGGTTAATCGTTAGAGGACGATTCAATGAACAATTCATCTCACAGACCGAATTTTCCCCGGCTGCTAGATCTTGAGATACAGCATCCGCATTTTTTTTTTGACTGGAGGTTGACCCTTTCCAAGTTGCAGTTACTTGGGGAGCATGCCATTCTTATACACTTCCACCATGTGCCATCATTTTTATCGTATTGACCCGAAAATGGACTGCAAGTTAACCCCCCATACCCTATGCCATCAAAAGTTATCGGTCCATTTCCGAGTAATTGGCCATTATTTGAACCAAAAATGTTTCCTTTTTTCATTTTGTGGATAAAACTTGCGGGTTACAAGGTAACATGATGGTACCATGTTGAATATATTTATTGGAAGTCAAATAAAGATATAAAATTATTGCCATCACTCCTTGCCTATTTCAACCCCCCCCCCCCTCCCCAAAAAACCATAAAACCACCCTCCAAAATGAAAAAAAAAACAAAAACGGGCGTTTCGATTTTAAACCCCGTCAGAATCTCAATAATTAACTGATTTATCATAAAATTGGTCATAATATCCATACTATTCATATTTTTTGGGGGGTGGTTTTAAGAGATTTTGGGAGGTTGAAATAGGCAAGGAGTGATGGCAATAATTTTAAATCTTTATTTGTCCTCCAATAAAGTTACTCAACATGTTGCCATCATGTTACCTTGTAACACGCAAGTTTTATCCACAAAATGAAAAAAGAAACAGTTTTGGTCCAAATAATGACAATGACAATTTTTCACCAGGTTTGAGAGGGTTAACTTGCAGTCAATTTTAGGTCCAATGTTAACTGGTCGGCCTGATAAACGGACACGATAAAAAATGATGGCCCATGGTGCAAGTGTATAAGAATGGCATGCTTTTCACGTAACCGCAACTTGGAAAGGGTTAATCTCCAGTAAAACAAAAAAAAAATGCGGATGTTGTATCTCGAGATCTAGCAGCCGGGGAAAATTCGGTCTGTGAGATGAATTGATCATTGAACCGTCCTCTAACGATAAACCATAGTGCCATCGGGTCAATGTTCAGACCATCAATATCGCTCTGGCTCCTAAACTATAATACTAACACTTTCAACTCAAGTTCCGGAAGTCGTTCGAGACAGTGTTATCATTTAAATGAAACTAAACCTAATATGAGAAGAATCGATGGGAGAGATGAGCGGTTCTTCGAGTCAATTGAAGAATGTAAGGAAAGCGTTAGTTTCAGAATGAATGGGTTGAATTCTATTAAATTTAGGTATGGAAGTAGATATTGAAATTACTTTTAAGCACTGGTGCTTCTATTAGTGTTATATTCAGATCAAAATTAGATGCAAAAGGGTATGTTAATACCAAAAATAAAATTAGTGTGAATCGTATAGCGGGAACATGTATGACAGAAGGTATTACAAATGTATCGCTCGAACTAGGAGATAAGACAATGAACCATGAATTTTCTGTTATGGATGACTTTGAAAACGATTGGATGGAGTATTAGGAGCAGACTTTTAACTAAGTATAAATCGGTGATTGACTATGAAGAATTATTAGTTACATTTTGGAATAACGATCAAAAAATTTTTGTTGATCATGAGTCAAATCATGAAGTTTGCACTATAATTCTACCTAGATGTGAGATAATTGAGTTTTTTGCTGTTGAAAGTGAAGATGAATGCGAAGTGTATTCTGAAACAATAACTCAGGGTATATTCAAGGTTAGTATTTCAGCTAAACCAATAAATAATGGAGTATCCATTTGAATTCCCTATACGAATGATAGGGGGATGACCATCAAAAACTCAAGTCCGAAGGTAGAAAATTCATCAAATTTTGAAACAACTGATTATGGAAATGTTCAGAATACCGTAGAACGTGTTGATAAAGTGTTGGATAACATAAATGTTGAATCATTATCAGGTAAGGAAAAGACAACAATATATAGAATATGTGCTAACTATGCGGATGTTTCAATTAGACAATGACCGATGTATAGTAACCAACATGTAAACAGAAGATCAGGTTACGTACGGCACCTACGTATAGTAAACCGTATCAACTTCCATATGCACGCAAAGCAGAAATTGACAATCAAGTGAATAAAATGCTCAATGATGGTGTTATTAAGCCCCCTGCTCCAGAATAGTCGGCACCTTTGCTTTTAGTGCCAAAGAAATCAGGTAAAAATGGTGATAAACTTCGGAGGATAGGGACAGATTACCGAAAACATAGCAAAAAAATCGGAGATGATAAATTTTCAATATCTTCTATCGAAGAGATTTTGGAAGCTGTTGATCTCTCTCACCTGGGCATTCACCGAGGGTATTATCAAGTGGAATTGGTGAAGAAATTCAGGCTCTATATAGAGTTTACCATCGATACAGGACAATTTCAGATGACACGGCTACATATGGGTCTTCCAAACTCATTTTCAATAGTAATAAGTATAGCAATGTCGTGATTGAATCATGACAGCTGTCTAATTCATTCAGACGACTTGATAATATTTGGAAACAATTTGACAGTTCACCATCTTATAAAAAATTTGGATAGACTCAGAATAAAATAAGTTAAAACTGAACCCACTCAAATGTGATTTTCTACAAAAAGAGGTTCTGTATTTAGGGTATATGATATCGTCTGATGGAATATCGCCTGATTCAGAAAAAATAGGAATTATTCAAAATTATCCGGTACCTGAACATTCCACCGAAACCAAACGTTCTGTAGCTTTTACAGATTATTATAGAAAATTCATCTCTGGTTTTGTCCAAATTGCTACGCTATTAGATAGGTTGTCGAAGAAAGGTATTGAATTTGAATGGAAGAACGAATGTCAGACTGCATTTGAGGTTTAGCGAGAAAAACTTCTGAACCCGCCAATTTTGCAATATCCGAACTTTACTGAAACTAATAAATTTATTTGAAGAAGCTTCTGGGTATGCAGTTGGATCTGTTTTATGTAATAGTAACGATCAACCAGTTGCTTTTGCTAGCAGATCGTTGGACAATGCAGAGAAAAAATATTGCACTAATGAGAAAGAACTTTTAGCAAATGATGTGGTGTCATTACTTTATTTTAGAATTGGATAATTTGGATAAACCCCATCCTCCTTATAGTGTAGGTATTTTGAAAATCTATTTTGACATTTTTTAATAGTTGGATATACTTGCCAAATTAGAGAGCATTTTAATAGCGTTGATATTGTTAAATGATTTACTATGTATAAATCTCAATAGGCTAAGGGCTGCTTCAACAAGTTTGTTCATGTGAAGATCAAAATTAAGTTTTTTGTCAAATAGCACACCCAAATCTTTATTATTCACCTCTTTTGAATTGATTTTCCAAATTTGGTAAGTAAACGTTACTTCATTTGAACTAGCTGAGTAGATCATAAACTGACATTTTTCAATGTTATGATGTGAACAGTTCGTTACTGACCATTCAAAGATTTTGCTAACATCTAATTGAAGTTTCAAACAGTCATTTACATCATTAATACTTCTGAAAATTCTAATATCATAAGCAAATATCAATATTTTGGAATATTCCACAATATCTACGATATCATTAATGAATATCAAAAATAAGGTGGGACCTAAGTTTGATTCCTGAGGAACCCCAGATGGCGCATCATTGCACTCAGACATAAAGTTAATATGCACAACATATTGTTGCCTGTTGTATATATAAGACCTCATTAAAGCTATGATATCACTAGAAACTTCAAGATTCAAGAGTTTATCTAATATAAGCTTATGATCCTCTCTATCGAACGCTTTAGAAGAGTCAGAATAGACTACATGAACCTCACAAAACTGTTTTAATGATACAGACACGTACTGAGTAAAATGTATTAGGTTGCTTGGAGTGAACCTCCCGCTCATAAATCCATGTTGCAATGGTGTAATTTTTTGTTAAATTTTCTTATAGTTATAGTTTCAAAGACCTTAGATATATTGGATAATATACTTATAGGTCTGTAGGTAATTACATGTGACCGATCACCTTTTTTGGGGACAGGACAAATTATACACTCTTTCCAAACATCAGGAAATGTGCTCGTTTGCATACAAAGACAAAGTTTAATTGATAATTATTGTCTACAGTCTTTAATAAAAAAACAAGGGTATATATCAAAACCAACCGAATTTGAATTTTTCATTCTATTTATTGACATAATAATATCATTTTCCGTGATAATAGTAAAAGGATTAGTGTAAACATTTTCATAATTATTTTTACCGTCCCCACAGTTTCCTACATTCTTAAATAAATCAGCAAAATGATCAGCAAATGCCTCGACTATGGACTCACTATCCGATAGATCTCTGTCATTATATTTCATATGTGAGGGTATACATGAGCAACCTCCTTGTGTAAAAATATAAGACTAAGCTTTAGTCGGATTCTCAATTAAATCATTTTCTACTTTTTTTATATATTCCCTGTGACTTGCCCTTATAACTTTTTTGAGTTCATATAGTTACACGATATGAATTAATACTCGATATATTTCTCTATATACGCTCTTCTGCTTTCAGATCAGAAATTATTTCATTTTTTCTTTTTGACTTTAGTTTTCGGAATTCATTTATTAAATAATGAATATATCTTGTAAAACCTATTTGCATATTCATTGACATCATTATAAGTACACAGCACATTCCAGTCCGTGTCATACATTAATTGATTTAGTTTATTATAGTTTCCGAGTCATTACCTTCGAGGTGTGAGATATTCAAATTATATTCAATACACAAAGGCGAATGATTAGTATCAATTTGGGCCAACATCCACCGCAGTAATAACCTTACACTTAATATCCGAAAAGACAACATCAAGCAAATTACCAAATAAATTTTCAACAGTATTCAATTGCTTTAATCCCGGAAATGATATAAAGTTGTGATAGTTGTATCTTGTATCCGGTTGACTTAAGTAACTCTGGTTAAATTTAAATTTAGGTTATAATTGTATTTTCACCTAATGGTAAAATTTTCTGTTCTATTAAGTGAAAAATCTTTCCATACACAATCGAAGAAGCATTGAAGTTATATAAAAAACAGATTGAAATTATTTTTCGAAACAATTTTAAAGTACAACATACAATTTCAACTTGAATTATATCATGTAAAATCTGTGTTTCATGTTTTCTTCAAATGCTAGCAGAACTCCACCTCCTCTCGACTTACCAGCTGCTTCTTTCTTGCAATCCATACGAAACACATTATAAGCTTTGTTAAATAGCTCACTTGAGGATATCGGAGTCTGTTAGCCATGTTTCCGCCATCGCGGTAATATTATAGTCAGTACGTTGAGATTAACATCAAATATTTCATTATTCAGGCTTATAATATTCTGATAGAATATGGAGACTTTTTGAGATCGAAAATTCACTTCCTCTGTCTGGCTGAAGTCTTTGTTGCTACTGGGAAAATTTTGATATCATTTTCTTGATTGCTTTTAGCTGTGGATGATTTATTTTGACCATGGTCACCACTTACCGTAGCCGATGTTCTATCATTATTTCTAAAATTTACCTTCGAATTGATATTCTGGTGTGCCCGAATTCGGCCAACATAAGTTTTTCAAGATACCGGAAATCAACTCCAATTCTGAAAGATTTCTTGCGTTTAAAATCCTTGAGTAAAATTGTTTCAACGTTGGTAGCACCAGTGCAATTCTTTTAACATATGTTGTGAGCACATCCTATGTGACACTTTGATCACAGTTTCCTACATATAACCATGCAGTTATGCAAGAGGCAGCAACAAATTCGTTATCAATGCTAACCGACTTTCCAATAGCTATATTTTTATCGTTCCGTTTACTGTTTAGTGTTTCAATGGATTTTCCAGTTTGATATAACTTAAAATCCTGCTCTTCAGGCGATTGATAGATTTTCACCGTGTTGTTCAGACGTGTTGTTTCCACTAAAAGATGGGACATTCTGTATATTTATTGCATTTGATTGGCCGGACCTTTTTACATTTATTGTACTTCCATCAGCATTTGAATTAACATATTGGTTCAAGACTTTTACATGCTCCGTAAGATGGGCGTGTAGATTTCCTTTGATATGATTTTATTCTGCGAGTGTAATGATGTACTCTCAACATATGATAGTTTAGAGTAATCTATTGACTTAATACTAGATTTTTCTAAGGATTTTTCCAAGATAACATATTTGTCATTGAGAATTTTTTTTCTAATTTTGCAGTTACTAATTCCATTTCTAATATAGTTACTTTTCCCCTTAGTGAAACTTTAGTTTTCCAACAAGAAGTTTCCAATAATTATAAGATTCTATTTGAAATGTAATATTTATTATTTCTTATGGCGATAAAATTACCTTATCAGCATACAAGTTTTTACCTTGCTCGACATCTGAAACCACTTCAGTTGTGTTTATTTCATAAACATCGATCTGAGAACAAGCCTTTGAAGTAGTTTTGCTTGTACTACTACTAGTACTTCAAGTCTTTTTTCTCACTCTTGTTTCAACTGTTTTATTATCGTCGCTTGTGAACTAAGCAGTCATAATTATTAATTTACTATTTACTTTTCGTATTTACAAATGATATTGGGAACTAATTGACACACAACCGATCACATTCTAGTATACTTCTCTCCTTTTTGAAGGCTGTGAAGATTTATCGGTAGTAAACTTAGGATTTCTACTGATAGCATTATTAATTGAATTATCAAAAAAGTATAGAATATCAGAGCTTGTTATTATAAGAAATCAGAAAAATAAATTATTAGTAGGAAATATGTAAGAGGCTTCCAGGAAACATGAAGAGTTGGGAATAAAGATTTCCGTTATTAGGGATGTTGAAACTATTCTAGACGGAGAAAAGAGAGAATTACTCCTAAACATCAAAATTATACAATAGCAGTTAAGAGTAATTAATCCGTTACAGGAAAAGAAAAAAAAAACAATTTTGTGCACCAATAGTAGTAGTTAGAATAAGTAGTTTAGAATAAGCAAATTGAATAGATCATAGGTATGTATATTAATCAATGAGTGTTGTAATTGAAGTGCTTCGAACTCTGAACTGAACTGAATAAACTTTAGATAGCTTAAATCAGCAGTTTATTTCTTTAACATATTAATTTAACTGATTTAATGTATTTTATGAACAGTCGTTAATATATAGTTGGCTTGGAATCATCTTTCAATCCGTTCCTTCCACGATAAATATTAAATCATAGGGTAGACACACAAAATCTAAGTCATATTTATACTAATTTGATTAAATAATCTCTTGCAAATTCTTACATACGTCTTTATAAGTGTTGAAAATGTTTTTAGGAAGAATTCGTAATAGTAATTTCCCAGTACAGGTCTGAAACCTTTCTTAAGTACCTAGTCATAAATCCTACACATCTGGTTTCGAAAGTAGATAATTGACAAATAACTTCGTTTTTCTCATTTGTTGTGAGAATACCAATCAATATGCACTCATATATTTTAATAATATTACTGAATAGCGGATTCTTACTACAAAAAAATTTTTTATGCTTTAATTCTGACGATACAATTTCGATTATTCGTAATTCTGTTCGTTTCGACGGCGTGGGCTCTTTTGATTGAAGTTAAATTGTGCGATTTTGGACGCTTGTGCTATAATTAGTTAATAAACCCCCTTTTTAGACATAGTGAGTCTTCTGATGATGGTCGTGAGACCGAAACGTACGTAAAGACGAATATTTAAAACAAAGTGTTATTGTGACCTATTTCCCGAGAATTTTATAAATGATAAATATTCAAGTACGAATCTCATTTAAGGTTTATAAGCTCCAGCCACTAGAGGCTAGATCACATAAGGATGTTATTCTGTTGAATTATCGTTCATGTCACTAAATGAATTGTTACTGTTATTGAATAATTATGGTGCGGAACTACATGAAAAAGGGACCAGAGTCGGGGAGATGGATGAAAAGGCGATGGCAGTTGCCATAAACAAAGTTTTGAACATGATACTCCAGATCGTTGTTTCGCTTCCAAATACACATCGAATGAAGTATTCAATACTGAAGAAACTACTTTTTGAAATAATTACATAACAGAGTGTTCCAAAATGAGTTATGGATTAGCTCGTTAACAAGTAAGGAGACTTACACACGAATTTGAAAAAGCAAATATTCTTATTCCCACCACGCTGGCATCACAATAAACTGCCAGGAAAGGATTCGATGGATGGATTACGAAGTCCCTAGAACACTAGCACTGCCAGATCATATGGCTCCAACAAGACTGCTATGAACGAATTCTTCCAGAACGTACAGTCTCTCTTCGATAAACATACATGTGTTAGAGATCGTTTATAATATTTCGGCGAATCTGTAATCTCCACTGTATTAAATACACCCAAAGTATTAGCTGGAAAAACTACGAAAGAAATTGGCCAACTTGTCTCCGGAGAAAGAGGAGAATTGGTCACATTTGGCGGCATCATTTTGGCTAGTGGAAATACAATCGTACCTTTATTTGTATTTCCTAGATCACATTTCAAAAATCACTTCACTGAAGGTGATCGAGAAAGCAGTTTGGAAGTCGCTACAAGAAGTGGCTACATATATTCAAATATATTTTCAGAGGTTCTGAAACACATGAAAAAAGATACGTCATCGTTTCTATAGAAGCAACAAATTATGCGGAATTCTATCTTTCATTCTCACCACCCACTACCCACCGTATGCAACCATTAGATGTTGGAGTTTTTGCACCGTTTAAAGCTAGGCTGAAGGTAGCATTCAACGATTGCCATGTGTCTAATCCTCGAAAAACTTGAATATCTATAATACTCAGAAACTGGCTGAAATTATATACTCTGAAACTTTGGATGGTGAGAACATTACACATGCTTTCAAAAAAACTGGAATATGTTTCTTTCACAAACTTGCCTTCAGTGGTGATGACTTTGCACTCGTACAAATTTACCACTCAAGTTCTGCGATGGATCCAAATGTCACTATTGTATATAAAAATTCTCGGGAAATAGGTCACATTAACACTCTGTTTTGAATTTTCGTCTTTACGTAAGTTTCGGTCTCACGACCATCATCAGAAGACTTATTATGTCCAAAACTTGACTATAATGTCAATATTGTTCAAACCATGCCCGATGACACTGTATGCCCAGAGCCACCACCAATTTGAACACCTGTTTCGCCATCTTAACTGTCAAAACCGTTCTATACCAATATTGCTACAGCTTCGACATCTTCAGAATTAGTGCCTTCAGATATGATCCGACCATATCCTAATGTAAATGAGAATGCTAACCCAAAATCGAACAAAGGAAGACAGCTTGGTGAATCACGGATTACCACTGACACGCCTGGAAAGAAAAGACTCGAAGAAATAGAACAAGCTAAAGAGATGAAGAAGAAGAGCGAGAGAGAAAAAATTGGCCTTAAGAAACATGCGCTAAATTTGGTATCTGACTGCAATGTTAAGCCAAAAAGAAGCTGATAGTTATATTGAGTAAGATATAAGTTTGAAAGAAAGCCCTACTTCACCCATGAGAATGACGAATCTGATTTTGAAGATGTAATTCCGCAGAATATAACAGAAGGAAGCTTTTTGCTAATTAAACTTGAAAAGAAAAGATCAGTTTTATACTTCATTGGACAAGAAGTGGAAAAATACAGCTTCACTGGATAAAATGTCTCTTTTTTGATGAAGAATAAAGGGTTATGAGATTTAATTTCTCGCAATACCAAAGATAGACCAACAGTTTATGTAACAGATGTAGTTACAATTCCTCTGAAACTTAAATCTTTTGGTATAGCGAGGACCGCCGGCATTTTTAACTTCGGGATAAACCTTTCTGCTTACTCAATTCAAAGTGTCATTCAAATATAGTGTCTATAGTCTTTATTTATTGATTTGATTATAGGACAAACCAGAGAAGCCTCATTCTACAAGAAAAATTTAATTGACAGTGGTTCTGATAAATATAATATTAATAACGTTTGGTCATAAATAAATATTTTCAATAATGTTTGCTTTTTATTCCTTCACTTACGGAAGTTCCCTACTATGTATGTATATACCACAATTTGTGTACAAGTGGGGGACTTTCGTTCGATTTACACATTTTCAAAAATTTCAGTTCAGTTGATTTTGTTACATTATGCCACCAGTTACTTATTTTAGTGAATTAATGTACTGGCTATTTAGCAGTACAAAAAAGAATTTGATGACGCAGTTAGTTTGTCTTTCATAAATTAAAAAGTAGAAACTGTACGGATCCACCCACTCTCCCCTAAAGGTTTAATCAGTAAAGACATCAGTCCGTCACAAAAAAATCATGAAATCTTATCTGGGGCGGAGGGGAGTCTGAGCATGATTTTTTTGGTAGCTTGTCGTAGAAGGGACTCAGCTAGTTGAAGGGGAAAAGGTATGGTGGAAGACTGCCCAAGACTAATAGTGGTATCGCTATTCCGATGGACAGACAATGCATTTTTCATGTATTTAGTTGAAAAATAAGGAGAAAGTATTTACTGCCCTCTGGTAGGAAGCTATAGTACCTTCATTGGAAAACTACGAAGGCATGTTCGTATCATTTCTTCAGCCATTTTCATAAGACCTACATCTCCTCGGATTGTAAGAAGATAGATCTTCCTATTATACAACCAACATAATGCTTTGTGTGCACCACGCTTATCTTTGTTTACTTTCGTTCGCAACTGTAAGAATAAATGATGAATATCTATATCTATATTATTGAATAGAATCATTACTTGATGAAAATCTATTCTAAACTTAAATAAAATAACTATTAAAAGTTCAATTTTCACTAATTTAATAAGTAAATTCATATTGTGTGAAATCTTAACATTATCATTAAAGTTATGGTTTTCCATAAGTAAATGTACTACAAAGGTTGAATCAGATTTATTTTTAATGAAACTACGCCTATGTTCTTTGATACGTTTCTTGAAGGTGATTCCTGTCTGACAAATGTATATAAGTATAAATTACTAAGAACATTTGAGATCTTATTAGTGGATGACCCCATATATATGATACCAACATAAGAATAGTTGGGTTGGGGATGATTTGGGAATTAACATGTCGAATTAGCATCTAGATCAGTGTCTCATGCTGAAGAAGAGCATATAGAGAGCAATCTAATCGTTCTTCTTGAAATTGTGTGAAGTGTAACTTGGAATTACGCTCAATCTTAAGGTGAACTTTGTTCATATGTTCACGAGTTGTTTATATGTTCATGAGTTTCTCTCAAATAAGTATGGGTACCTATAATTTCCTAGTCGCTTTAAAGAGAAGGCTACTAACTTTATTCCCCTAAATTTTTGATAGTTCCAACAATAGTTCCTATAGACGTCGAGCCACCTTAAACTAATATTGTTAAAAAATGATAATTCAAGTTCTTCCATATATAACCATAATGATAAATTACCATAGAATAGAGGATTGGATCATCAATTTTTTGATAATTCGAATAGTAAAATCAAAAGTTGGAAAATTGACTAAGGTTGATGAACATCCTATTCATTCCGCTGATATTTCTTAAAACTTATGGGGCAACTTTAAGACACCGGGAGATACATTTTTAAATGTAGTTTTCCAGTTACTTATTTTTATTCCACGACGACATCAGTTTTTCTCCAGATGATGAATTATGGCATAAAATTTCATACGCGGTTGTCAAATAATAGTTTTTTTAAATTAATTTAAACGTTTAGAGAGGGCGATCGCCCTTCCATTGGATGTATGCATGGTTTCATACTGAGGAAGTGTAAATCAGGAGTGCCTCTATAAGAACTGCACCTTACCAATGATTCTTACTTGTAACGTAACATCATTTTGAAGGCTTTCGGAAGTTTTGAAATAATAGGTATATCCAGAAAACGGGAAAGTAAACTACAAAAATTTGGAGCTATCACCTAAAATCATTGAGAAGTGATGGAATGGAACCAAAATTGGTTTGTAGCAAGAGTACCTTCGAAAAATAAAAAAATCAATTGGCAAAAATCAATAATGAAAAGTTGATAACTATTGAAATATCTTTGAGAATATTTTTTTCCAGCGACTTCTACAGATGGTGTGTCATTTCAAAGATTCAAAAAATTATAATCTAAAAGTATAATAGTATTATTCAATTTGGCATCTATCGCATCTGTCTATATGGTTATTCATACTTTCACAGAATTGTTGTTCAGTTTTGTACTGAAACTTATTCGTTGCTCTGATTAGCTTGAGAGAGCGAAACAGCTATCCGCAACTAATAGTTATAATCTTATTGTTCGATCTAGGAAAACGTTATCATTATTATTTAGGTGATAATAATAAATAAAGTGCATTTCCTAATTTTACATTATTTCAATCATATTTTGATTGAATTAATAATTATCTTGTGTAGTTTCATTTTACGTATTAGTACAGTAACCATAGACAAATGTGCGCCAAAAGCGAAGGATGATTTGCAACACCGTGAAACTCGGCATGTGACTTCTTGACAGCATGTACAGTTCGAAAAACAATTGTTTCCGAAAAACTGAGGGTTGAACCCAAAAAAAATTATATTTTTGTGACTTTTTCGAAAAGTGAGACGGTTATCAGCCAACGGCTTGGATAGAATATAAAACGATGTACAAAATTGTCCAGGGACACTTCTAGTAGGCTAGGTTAGGTTAGATTGAGTGAGGTTAGTGCTTTAGATTTCGAGAAAATACGAATTTTTCAACTCGAAAAATTATGTCATCATGAAAATGCGGGGAGCTTCTCTCTTTCATTGCAGAGAAGTGGTGAGGATATTTCTTACACCTCAGATCTTATTCATGAGTATTATGAGAGTTATGAGGATGGTCAGTAAAAATAGTATAATATGTGATACAATTGTGTGACAAATGTGCCGAAAATGTTGTGTAAGCATACATACTTTTAACGAACTAGTTGAACTTAACATATCTTGACTCTACGTATTTTAATAATGGATGCAAGCGATAGATTCAGATACATGAAATGATTGAAGGTAAATTAATGAACAGTAAATATGTATGAAGATGTTGTACGTTCACATGTGGAAATATGAGAGGGTAAATTGAATGAAATCTTCTTTCATCCACACTTCATCGGAGTTGTATATAATATTTTCATCGGAATCTTCGTTCAGGTTCTCATCACAATCATCATCGACCGGGAAGTTGAAATTTGAACAACACACTGATTTGCAAGATTTACATAGAGCAGTGTAAGTTAGTCCGCTTTTCCGACAAGGTTTCAGTTTATAGATACAACCCAAACGTTTAAGCTGTTATTCAAAATATGGCCGAATCGACCCTGCCTTAACTGATTATTCCAGTCAAAAAGTGTGGAAAACATCTGAAACTTTATGGACCGCACGAAAATACAAAATTCTTTTTGTATCGTGTTCAAGATAGCTTACACTTCGTTAGTATGGAAAGAAAGGGGGCTCGTGATTATAACTATTGATAAACAATGAAAAATCATTTTCAATTAACAAATGGAATGTCTTTTATAACAAAGGAAATATCTCGGACTCTTTTTATCCAAAGTTTCTGAAATTTGGTATCACGGGCTTCTTTGGTCCGCTGAACCTAATCTGAAGGCGGAAAATGTAAAATCCAGCCAGTTTACTGAAAAACCAGGACAATTTTACCAAATCTTATAGCAACAAACAAAATTATTTCTCGGACTGTGGTATTGAAATAATAAGATGCCGTGATGTGTCTAGGTACAATTTTCACTGAAAGAAGGGAAATTCTGGGGAATTTGAGGAAAATTGCGTCGTTTTTCCTCCATATTCCTATCTCGGTTCTTGTCCATTGTGTCTAATTATATGTTTTCGTAGCCGAGTATTATTTTATGATCGTAAAATCAAAACCGACGACATTTTTCCCGGAACTCTCTGGAAAATGAAAATGTGTCATTTCTACACGACGAAATTTAATTATTTTGTTTTTCGAAAAATTTCAGTCAGTGTTATTGAAATATGTTATTTTCAAGCCGCACCACATCAACTTTTATTTGATGTTGTTCCAATATTTACAAACATCCCAAACCCTAGTCCCGTAGTCGATAAGCATTCTAGAGGAATGGCTTTCAAATATTAATATCCCCGATGAAAAATACAAAATACAACTTGATCCTTACGTCGTTATTTATCCAATAGTATTTAAACAGGTACATTTTGATCTCTAATTTATTTCACTCTGATGATGATTACTTGGTAGCTGAAAGGTCCTCAGTATTTTAACAGTATTTCTAGTGGATGGTGGTTTCTTCCTATAGTACATCTAGAGTGTGAACTTTTCTGTATTTTATTATCACAAAAAGTGTTATTATCAACCTAAAATTTCAAATACATCACTTTTTACATTTTTAAATGATTTTAAATTATTCAACCATTCGTAGGCTGATTCATCATTAGGGTAGAGCGTCTTCTAATCTCTTAACTAATGTTAGTTTGACCCCAATGCATAGATTGGCACAATCGCTACTATCGCGATTTATGATTTTTTCTACCTTAGATACTTATACTACTGTTTTTGGAGATCCCTTCAGACGATAAAAAATCGAAGCTCCATTCGTATGTTCCAGATATTCCCCCCATCTAACAGGTATATATCAAACAAAATCGCAGTATAAGGAATTGATAAACAATACATTCAACAACTCGAAATCACAACTCTTTCATTCGTATACTTGGATCACTTAGGCCGATCTACACAATTCTGGCACACTAACAGTAAGAAGCTGATTTCTCTGTAACATTTGGAGTCTTACTCTTGTTTCATAATGAAGGTTATTACAAATTTTATGTGAATGCATGAAATAATGCTTTATTGATTATTAGCTGAAATACCCGGCATTGCCCGAGCTATAGAAATCGAAGATTATTAGTGGGGTAGATTTTTCAAAATCTCATTCATACAATGACTTTCCCTTGTTTTGAAGGTCAAGTGTGAAAAGTTTCGTCAATATCCGGAAAATAATTGAATATGTTGAGATGTGAATATAAAAATATCACACTAAGGATGAGAAATAATCACCCTTATCAACTAAAAATACTATTAAACTACTGAAGACCTTTCGGCTACCAAGTAACCATCATCAGAGTAAACTGAATTATGAATCAAAATGTGCCTGTTCAAATACTATTTGAGGATAACAATGTGAACAATGGGTTACCCTCAGCTGGAGATAAATATCGGAATTTGATGAATTGCTTTTTCGTTCATACATTTCCATCCCTTCTAAATTACTTAGATATTTGTCTATACAGTGTTTTAAGAGTAATAAACTTTCTTGAGGAATGGTGTAACCTGTATTTAAAATATGTTCGACTATCGTTGATTTTTCACCATTATTTTTCTTCATATGGCCGAAATGTTCCTTATAACGAGTTGAAATGTGTCTTCTAGTTTGACTCACATAGCATTTTGAACACGACTCACAATTTATTTTGTAAATCCCGGATTTGTCGCAATCGGAAACTTCATCAAATGTGATAAATGGTGTTTTAGCTTGTTCTTACATCTATATATATCAATTAGCTATTTGTCTATACAGTGTTTTAAGAGTGATAAACTTTCTTGAGGAATGGTGTAACCTGTATTTAAAATATGTTCGACTATCGTTGATTTTTCACCATTATTTTTCTTCATATGGCCGAAATGTTCCTTATAACGAGTTGAAATGTTTCTTCTAGTTTGACCCACATAGCATTTTGAACACGACTCACAATTTATTTTGTAAATCCCGGATTTGTCGCAATCGGAAACTTCATCAAATGTGATAAATGGTGTTTTAGCTTGTTCTTACATCTATATATATATATCCATAAACTGCTTGTATTGCAAATTCAGAAAAGATAACACGTAATTTATCATTTACTGGAAAATGTTGTGTGAAACTTTTATTTTATTTTATTGAAGTCCCTTGAACGAAGTGGCTGATGTCTTGTTAACGAGACCGAACTGCCACGCCCGTCTTTCAGTAAATGGACAAATTTAACGAAGATCTCGATAGTAATGGGAATGATAACGATGATTGTTGAATCCGATACTGAACACGACTATAACTACGGCAGTGAATCAGCAAAAAATATTCACTCTAACGCAGAAAATCCGCTAATTACAGAAACTGCAGAAGCCTCTGAATTATTTTCAAAATGAAATACTAATCACCGAAGTAAATTATTCTCCTAATAGACCATTAATGAAGACACTATTCAATTTAATTTAATTCACGTCTTATGAAACTTATATTTTAATACACTATTTTAGTAGACTAGGATGAATATTTTCTACTTATTAGATGCATGTCAAATTAATTTAATTTAGTTATGCGCAGTGACAAAACATACAACATTTAGATTTTTACACTCTCATCTAATATTGCGAACTGTGGAATTCAAATGAAGTTTCCATCGAGAATGCTACTAGCATATTTATAAAAAAATTTAATTTCCTCTATTGAGTCTAACAAGAGTTGAATAATTCGATTGTCAATTTTCATATAGGTGCGACCTATATTCGATCGAAAAGCAAATCACAGGTTCACTTGGAAACAAACTTAAATCTTGATCATTTCATAAGAGAAACGGCAAATTAATATTTATTGTTAATTTTCATTATGTTTATATTGATTGACTAATTAGTAACGATTGAGTAGCTACTTATAAAAACAGTGTACATATGATAATCTGTTGCTTATTCACTGACATCATTTGGCAACAAGGATTATTTACTCAAAAACACATGATAAGTTAAACTATCGTAAAAATGTTAATTGCTACTGTATTTCTTTAACGTGAATATAAAAGACTACTTACGATCTCATGTTGAATCACATGACGCCTTTTGAATTATGAACTATCTCATTAAAAGATCATACTTTCTTGAAATTAGCAATCAATATGAAGAATCAATAAAAAATTGAATATACATTTGAGACATTCCGGGGTTACGCGACATTACATACAAGAGTGTGGCGCCATCATAAAATGTATATTCCCTCGCATAATCTTGAACATTATGTGAGTAATTTCAACACTCACAGAATGAATCCGAGTATAAAAATTCAGAATTATATAAAAATTTTCGGGAAATAAGTCACACTAACACGTATGTTTATTAATTTCGTCTTTGCGTACGTTTCGGTCTCAATTCCATCATCAGAAGACGTATCAATGTCTAAAACGTGATTTGTTAAAACTAATTGTATCATCACAAGGCGTCCTTATCGTACCAATTTCAATTAAAAATGCCCACGTCGCCGAAACGAACAAGAATACGAATAATCGAAATTGTAACACATTCATGTTTTAAGTATATGAAATGTATCAAGAATCCACTGCTTAGCAATTTTCGTATCATATAAGAACTCATGTCAACAAAGTCTGTACAGGACTGAAACAAAAAAATAAAACGCTGAGGTATCTATTTCCGAACTGATTTATGAAGTAATAGAAAAAGGTTGTCAGACCTCATCAGAAATATTACTATTTGAGCATTCTACGTGAAATATACTTTTAACATTATAGAGACACATGTAGGAGTTTGCAAGAGTTTTAATTAATTAAATTAGTATAAATTTGACTTAACAACTGAGTATCTGTTCTATGATTTACAGACTTAGAGTCACTTCTTATGTGAATCATCTCCAGAATAAATCTTTTATAATTATTAGTTTCCTGAGTTGAAATATTACCAGTTTTTAGCAAGGATGGTGGAATTTCCTAAGTTTTTGTTTCTTGAACTATACTTATGGCCATACATTCTTTTTTGTAAATACTGTTTAGAGATTCCTGTTTGGGTATTTGTGTATGTGATTTGTTCATCTTTAGGTATTAAAGGTCTTAGATTTGAAAAGTATTGCCCAACACAGTAGGTTTATGCGCAACATTTATATCATACCTTTTTGAGCATTTTCTCTGGGGCTCCGGAATATATACTAATGTTATAAAATTATCTGTATGTTTATGTTATTTATATATGACGTTCCGTCACAGATTTTGTTTATTCTTTCTTTAATTATGAGATTGAAAAATGTTTTTGGGTAGTCATTTATTTCCAGTGTATTACGAACAATTTTTAAATTTTTGGGATGGTCCTCTGGGTGGAACAATTTAACCGCACGATCTGTAAGGCTGGTAATAACACTTTTTCATAACTGAAGTACAGATAACGTTGAAACTAAACTTCTTTAGTAAACCACAAAGTTTTTATTTTTACATCTGCATCATGCCATCATGCATCTACGAAATGTATGTTTTTCTTCACTTCTGTTTCACAAGTGAATTGAAGTTTACACTGGAACTTGTTAAATTCATCATTCACATACTAAATTTTATCATTTGCAACACACATTAGGCAATTATATAAATACCGTTTGAAGAATACGGGTTGAAAATCTAATGAATTTATTGGTTTGTGAGTCGTAGAACAGATTCAGTCATTAGGGCAGATTTATACTAAAGTGTAACCTATTCCTCGAGAATTTATAAATAATTTATACCTGGTTCAAGAATCACATACTGAATTTTATCATTTGCAACACACATTAGGCAATTATATACATACCGTTTGAAGAATACGGGTTGAAAATCTAATGAATTTATTGGTTTGTGAGTCGTAGAACAGATTCAGTCATTAGGGCAGATTTATACTAAAGTGTGACCTATTCCTCGAGAATTCATAAATAATTTATACCTAGTTCAAGAATCATTATTAAAAATTCAGAATTCATTTTACTAATAGTTTATTTTGAAAATACAGAATTTGTGAAATGAAAAAGAAAAATTATCATATTTTAATCTATGAAAGTACAAATTTTTGAAATTCATTCTTATTTAAGGAAAAAGTGGGTCTTGTCCAGGAGACACATCATTGTTCCGATCTGGTTCCTATTCATGTTGCGAGTTCCTCAGTACTGCTGGCTAGTCTTCTCCACTAAATATTTTTGAGTGGTGCATGCAAGGAGCTTCATTCCAGCGCTTTCTTTCATGTGGTTCGACCTAGTCCCGTATGCAAATATTATGTAGAAATAAGAAAATTAAACATAATATGTTGCTCGAAAATGCCAAAAAGCAATTTAATGAGCAACTCATACACAAGTCTGATAACAAGCCTAAAACAATCTGGAATTTTAGATAACAAAGAAACCGGCAGAACCGAAAAATATGAGGACTTAACAATCAACTCTGGTGGTGAAATTTCAAAACATCTTTCAGATATAGCAAATACATTTGAGGGATATTTTGCTAACATTACGGAAAACAATCTTTTTTTTTGGAAAGTTGAGGCAAATAACATATAGTATATCTAAAATGTTCAACAAGAAACAAACAAAGAATCATTCCTCAGTAATTAATAAATTCCGTAGTTCGTTTTCTAAAGTTGCAATACAATCAGTTCTTAGATGTAAGAACAAGCTGCATCACCGTTTAGGCAACACCTTTCATAAAGTTTCCGTTTTCGACAAATCCGGGATTTATAAAATCAATTAATTGTGAGTCAAGTTCAAAATGCTATATGGGTCAAACTAGAAGAAAAATTTCAACTCGTTATAAGGAACATTATGCCCATATAAAGAAAAATAATGATGAAAAATCAGCGGTAGCCGAACATATTTTGGATACAAGTCACACCATTTCTCAAGAAAGCTTATAACTTTTAAAACACAGTACAGACGAATATCTGATATAACAAATCTCATTTACTTATATCCCTGAGTAAAGTATATTATTGAATGATCTGGCCATCTATGAGAGGGATGACGTCGAATTAATAAAATTACTACTGTCAAGTCAATATTATGAATTTTCTCAATTGAAACTGTTTATTCAAATTATATTTTAAGATTCAAACCCTTCAAAGTGTTTTCTATGTAATCCAATCATTAATCTTATAATATCCTTCTGTAGTGGTGCTCCAACTGGTGACTAAATTTGTTTAAAAAATCTTGGCTTCCGGATGAATCACAATGGCTCGACTTGATGCCGACGTTTCGCCAACCATTACAGGTGACAAGTCTACTATTCAAGATAGATTTGTTTAGTAAATCGTATCGATTATTATTATCGTGTCGGATGTAAAATTGTTCCATTGGGCTCCCGGTTTACCGATTGATGGACGTGGAACATTTTGTCAACATTTGAGAATTAAAAACTCTTAACGTGCTTCTGAAACTCAGTTCAAGAACTCTGGATAACTTGTTTCTCGTGGACTATCATTTCCATTCGAACTTTTCATAATATCAGTGTGTGTTTCAAGACTGTTGAATCATGTTCGACAAAAGAGTACAGGAGAGATTGGGTAAGAAACTCATGGTCGCTGAAAAACTGTGAGTGCCTGAACGTTGTGAAAATCATGCCTAATTGAAAACCTGTCTGGTCACATATACAATTGCAGACGGTTGAACAGGGAAATAGTTTAGAAAGTGATAATATAGCAAACGTATTTTTAACCAATGAACAATTCACGGAACTTGTATCTCGAATAACATCAGTAGGTACCACTACACAGGGTGTTGCTGTTAGTGGGAACTTTTCGAAGTGTTCATCACGTTTTGACGGTTCTAAAGACTCAGACGTGAATGCTTCTATTGATGTCATTGTTATATATAAGGATTGTGCTCAAGTATCCGACTCAAATGCCCTCAAAGGACTCCCGATGTTGTTTGATGGGTTTACGGCAAGGTGGTATTAAGGTGTGAAGACAACAGTACAAACATGGGATGAGACGTTAGATCTCTTGAGGATCACATTTGGTCCACAAAAACCTTCAATACGCCTACGGACATTTTCATTTGCAAAATGCGTTCGATATTAGCACAACTCCCTGCCTGTACTTTAACAGAAGAAGTTCAATTCGACATGGTTTTCGGACTATTAAATTGTAGAATTAGAAAAAAAGTTCCACGTAATAAAGTAAAAAATTTCAATGAACTTTTAGCAAAATCTAGATTAGTTGAAGAAACCTTTCATGGTAGAGATTAGTGAGTAGTGAGGACAGATACTAAAAACATTTGAAACTGCATTCGCTGTCAATATTGTAAGAATACGGGAAACACTAGAGACGAATGTAGTAAACTTTTTTATAGGAACTCTAAGGAAAACGGAAAGTCCAAAACGCACGTGCTAAGGAAACCTTACGTGATTCGATTTCCCCTGAACCTAGCTCGTCTAATTCAATGCCACCGAACACGTCGCGGTGTACTGTCAGTTCCCCAATTTCATGCTATGGTTGAGGCGAACCAGGGTATATTCGTTCAAATTGTCCTTCTTGTAACAAAATTGAGACGGCTCCAACGGAATTTTTCACTAGCGATACACTCATTGCGTCTCGTTCACGGCCAATTATGCCGTGGGTCATCAAGGTATAGGTCTGTTAGGCACAACGGCGAAACAGAGTGTTGCTGGTGAAGTACTTCATTGAAATTCTGAAACGAGAAGGTCAGACGTTCCATGAGGAGTATATTACGGTGAAGTTTGCTGACGGTCAATGTAAATTGGAAGATTTCCTTGTTACGAGTGTTCACGTTAAGATTAAAGACAAGATCATACCTACCAAATTCGTTATTTTTCCAGATACTCTTATCAAAACCCTTTTTGGTATACATTTCATACAGGATGCAAAACTCATTTTAGATGTCCATAATAAAAAGTGGTACCTCTCTGATGATCAATCCGCTCGATATGAATTGATGTTTGAATCTGAAAATAATATTTCCAATATCGCGTTTTACCTGAAAGTAATAAAATTGATAACTTGCGTTTAGAAGAAGGAACCATGCTTAGAGATGAACATTCTGGGTTCAATGTTTTTTTGAATCAGCACGAGAATATTTTCAGTCTGGGGGGAGAGCCGACTACCTATGCAGAACATCATATCAACACAGGGAATTGTCCTCCTATTGCGTTGCCTCCGTATCGAATGTCTCCAGCTAGGAAATCATTGTTGAAGACTGAATTAGATCGACTGCTGGCTGGAGGGATAATAGAAGAGTGGTCGGCACCAGTAGCACTCGTCCCGAAGGAAGATGGTGGAATTCGGTTGTGTGTTGATTATCAAAGGTTGAATGCCAGAACGATTAGTGATTCGTATCCGCTACCGCGTATGGATTATTAACTCCATGCAGCTAAAAAAACGTAATATATGACCACAGGTTAGAGTCTTTGAGAACGACAAAGATAAGACCGCTTTTGTTACGCCTTTTGGAATTTACCGTTATCTATGTATGGCGTTCGGTTAAAAGGAGCTCCTGGAACAAATCAGCGGTTAATGAATCAATTTCAACGTTGTCTTGACAATATTGCGGTTCTTAGTTACTAAGATGATATCATCGTTTCTTGCTGTACATTTGAAGAATATTTGAACGATTTTTTTTATTATGTATTTAATGGCGAAGGCAGCTAGGCCCTTTGCGCCATGATAGTAATGTATACTACTTTCGATTGTACTATGTATCGGGACCTATATTAAGATTTTACTAGCTGTCATGAATTTATCGAGTGTGAAAAAAACATTTTGATCGTTGCATGCTATATTCAGCAATGATATCATGTTAATTGGAAAAGGAGCCTTATGCAGGCAGTGAAGGTTATGTAACAGTACATGTAGATTGTTGTTCTCTTGACATGCGAAAAACATATAATTGATATCAAATATGGCTTCGTTATCGCATCGGCACTTATCGGAGTCTACAATGCCACATTTGAAAAGATGTGCCTTAAAATGACCATGGTTAAAAATCAATATAATTATACGGATATACGAGGCACGTGGTGCGTTCAATAATTCAAGAAATGGACTGGCTGTTACCAGAGGATGTGGTTTACAACTGTTGATGTTTTATAACGTTTTTGCCATTCCGTAAACATTCGTTTCCTCGATATATTAGCCAGGTCATGTCTTGTGTAGGTATCTATTATCATGTCTGGTCTGATTATTAATTTTTTTGCCAGCATATCTGCTTTGACATTCCCCGGTATACAACTATGTGCCTTTGACCAGATATACCTTAATTCCATATCTTTTTGTGAACATTGCCAATCTAAATCTATGATTTCTGCAATTATGCTACTCAGTTTGGCCTTCCTGATATTACTAATGGATTTGATAACTGATTGCGAATCGGTAATTATGTCCACTGCTTTTTTATTGTTATCCTCAGCCCATACTAAGGCTTGTTTTATAGCTGTAGCTTCTGCGGTGAAAATCGATGCTTCACATGGTAGTTGGATACAAATGCTCGTATTAGTGTTAGGAATATGAAAGGCGCAGCCTGTACCGTTAATGTTTTTTGATCCGTCTGTAAATATATGGCATGAGGTATTGGATGAAGCAGAGTTTAAAATGCGATTATTAAGGTTAGGATTTAACTTATCATACTGTGGTACATGTATTGTTTTTCTATCAAATAAGGCTTCAAAGTGGATTGAAGAGTAAGGCGGTCTTTCAGAATGGGACATATATTTGTGTAAGGTGGCTGTGTTGATGAATGCTGTAGTTAAAGGTGGGCTATTTTTTTTAATCCAAAAAGTGTTTGTCAAATCTTCTGCGTTTAGTCTCGATATAAAGTTTAATAAAAGGTGTTGTTCATTTGTAACTAATTTTGCAATGCATTTTTCCGCCATGTAAGTTCTCCTAATATCCAGCGGAACCTGACCACCGTCGACCTGAAGGGCACATACAGGAGTAGATTTAAATGCACCAATAGCGATTCGTAAGGCTTTATTGTGAACAACATCTAATTTCTTAAGCAGGGTAGTGCTTGCCGAGCCATACAAAATAGATCCATACTCCAAAATCGATCTTGTATACGCTTCGTAAAACATTAGTGATACTTTGGGGCATGCACCCCATTTTGTTTTATTGACCATTTTAAGTACGTTCATGCTTTTTTCACAACGTGCTTTAATGTCTTCAATGTGGTACTTCCAAGACAACTTAGCGTCTAGAGTTAAACCTAGATATTTGATTACTCTAGCTACGGTGATTTCATTTTGACATAAGTTGATGGTGTTTAAATGTGAAATGTTGTGTCGGGAAAAATACGCTACTTTGGATTTCTCGGTAGATAGGGTTGGACCATTGAAAAAAGTTTATCTTTTAACATTATACATTATGTGTCGGAGTTTAGCATTGCATTCTGATATGGTACTGTCACTGCAATATACAGGGTGTCCTCGAACTGCGTGGCTAAAATAGAACCGAAGATTCTTTGATTCGAAAAAAATTTGATGAGCCTTTTTACTTTTGCCTCAAGTGTCTTGTTTAGCCGGTAGAGGGCTTCAAAGTTGCAAAAATAATTTTGTTTTTTCGGTATAACTTGAGAACGTCAATAATAGCCGTTTTTGAGAGTAGAGCATAGAGCCTTAGAGACCATAGAAATGGCTCAAACTTTAGGATGTAACGGGAAAAGTGTCCAGAACTTTTTTGTTGTCTATGTAATTCACTCTATATTTTTTATGTAGATAGCTTATCTAATTTGAAAACTTTTCTTACTCTTAGAAAATTTTGATAAAATCAACGGATTAGCTTGAAAAAAATAATTTTCGGGTCTCTGCAATTTTGTTACTAATTTTACTTGATTAAAATAGCTTAGTTGCGTTTGCTTTTCTGATGTCATTTTGGCATTTGGAGAATTTATTCTCAAAACTGTCAGTTTTTACTTTGCTTTCCGTAAAAATTTTATAAAATTATGGCTCAAAATTTCACTAACACTGAAATGGTTAATATCTCGGTAAAACACGAATAATAAAAACAATAAAACGGGGAAACGATGTGATTATTTAGGAAAAACAAATGCTAAATTAAAAGAAGCAACAAAACTTTTTTGGAAATCGCTAAGGCATCAATTGTTCGAAATGTTGCCCATTTTCCTGAATACACAAATTAATTCGTTTCAAGAAATTGGATTGAACTCTGGCTAGTACTTCAGGATCATTCTTCAATAAATCCGCTTCATGATTAATTCGTTGCAACAATTCCTCTCGTGTGTTTACTGGAGCTGCATACACTTTCAACTTCGAAGCGCCCCATAGAAAGAAGTCGCAGGGCGTCAAATCAGGGGAGCGGGCCGGCCAGTTCACTGGTGCATCGTGTCCTCTACCTATCCAGCGATCTGGATATTCCGCATTCAAATGTCGCCTCACAGCTAATGTGAAATGAGGAGGTGCACCATCATGGATAAACCAGGCCATGACGAATGTGTAAGGGCAAGTCTTCCAACAGTTCAAGTAGCCTTTGTTCCAAAAAGTTCAAGTAGTTCTCCCCGTTCAATCCATCGGGTATAACGGTAGGGCCAATAATAAAGTTATCCACAATTCCAACTCAAACATTGATTTTAGTTTGATTCTGAAAATATGTAACTTCCGTTTCATGAGGATTTTCATCAGCATAGAAATGTTCATTATGCAGGTTAAAAAGACCACATCTCGTGAAAGTATCTTCGTCCGTGAACAGAATTCTTCTACAAAAATTGGGGTTTGCGTTTTGTCTTTGGACAATAAGCCGACAGAAATCTAGCCGATACCTGGATCCATGGGCAATAAGTCTTGAACTGTTTTAATATGATAGGGATACAACAGTTCTTTCAGTACATTATGAACTAATGATTTTGAGGCTCCAATACGAAGTCCCAAACGTAGTGTGCTTATCCCAGGTTCAGTTTCAACCGCTTCCAGTATCGCTCCTTCGAGCTCTAACGTCCTTCTTGTCCGTCTGCGTCCAGTTTCTCTGCGATTTGCTTCAAATTTGCCAGTTTCGCGAAGGTTTGCCGATTTGGAATTCTGCGATGCGGATATCTTTCCCTTCTCCGGCCATTGGAACGACAAAGTCCATAAATCAATAACATATCAACCATTTCAGTGTTAGTGAAATTTTGAGCCATAATTTTATAAAATTTTTACGGAAAGCAAAGTAAAAACTGACAGTTTTGAGAATAAATTCTTCAAATGCCAAAATGACATTAGAAAAGCAAAGGCAACTAAGGTATTTTAATCAAGTAAAATTAGTAAGCCAAAATTGCAGAGACTCGAAAATTAATTTTTTCAAGCTAATCCGTTGATTTCATCAAAATTTTCTAAGAGTAAGAAAATATTTCAAATTAGATAAGCTATCCACATAAAAAATATCGAGTAAATTACATTGACCACAAAAAAGTTCTGGACACTTTTCCCGTTACATCCTCAAGTTTGAGCCATTTCTATGGTCTCTAAGGCTCTGTGCTCCACTCTCAAAAATGGCCATTATTGACAGTAACTCACTTGCCAAATATTGTAAAAGTTCTTCATCACGTCCTCAAGTTGTAACGAAGCTTAAATTTCGAAAGATTATTTAATTTAGATCAGGCAATAAATACGGATGTTACATGTAATTTCAGTTTGAACAGTTCATTATTTCAATAGATATGAATGAATTCCGAATGTGTATTCCGTGATTGCCACTTTTCTAAATCTCCGTAATTTCAAATAAGTATAATTATTCAAATAGATGAATCTAATTCATGCCCGTTCAAAATTGCATTTCATTCCGATAAAATATGTTGCAAAAACAGGGGTCTGGCCAGTTAAGACACCAAACTTCGTGCAGCCTTATGTATAAAAAGGGCGAACAACCTAAAAACTCCGATAACACTTGTTTACTCCGCTGGGAGGAACTGGTGTGATATCATGAGCGCGAATTTTAGATCTAAAAAGTAGCGTCACTTTTAACCATTGTTCGGGGCATAAGTAAAAACTATTGGCACAAAAATAAGGATTTGGTGGAGCAGACCTGTCCAGAACCTCGGAAAACATATAAAAGCCGTGACAGCCGAAAGATCGCTCTCTTGTGTGTTTTTGAATTTCGAGCCGTACAGTATCTCTCTTGTGTTTTTGAATTTCGAGCCGTACAGTATCTCTTGTGTGTTTTTGAATTTCGAGCCGTACAGTATCTTTCTTGTGTTTTTGAATTTCGAGCCGTACAGTATCTCTCTTGTGTTTTTGAATTTCGAGCCGTACAGTATCTCTTTTGTGATTTCGATTTTCAATCCGTACCGTTAAAGTGTGATTATCATATTAGAATCAAAGTGAAATAATTATTATCCGAGTTCAAGTCAGATTTGAAAAAGTGAATTAACAATAGTGTTCCGTTTAAGTGAAATTTTGTATAAGGTAAATGGCTTAATATTTTATATCCTGGCATTACGATATATCTTCCGAATCCGAACCGACCGTATTTAAACCGTTTGATATATCGTAGTGCGTTTTAACAACATTTCAAGTAATATGGCTATCTGAATATTTACCGAATATCGCTATTACGCTAGGAACTGTTTGGTTCGTACTTTTCCGCAAATTGATCATTCTGAATCATTTGTCAACCGATTCCGTACCGCTGAATTGAATAAATAGTTTGAAAGAGTTTTCATTTACCGTTTGAGCATCATTACATTTTCCGTCTGGGTGTGATTTTGTGAAATAATACCGTTCAATTGCATTTAAATTGATTATTCTGAAAGTGTAATTGTTAAAATCATTATATATTTTAATATTTGGAATTCCCTGTTTTATTAAATTATTTCTGCTCCATCTTCAACGAGCTAAGTTATAACCAGGTATCAATTGTAATTAAAGCCTACAATTTCGATACTGTTTTCTACCCATTGGACTCTGGTTATACTTCACTGTAGCTACCCTAGGGACAAGGCTATCTATAGATAGCGTAGTGACATGCCTTGTGGAGAGGACTCTAGCAGAAGTCTTCAAAAAGGAGTAAACCTTTGGGAAAAATCTGGCGCCCGAGGATTCGAAGCTTACGCAGTAAGCAATTTACCGAAAAGCGACAAGGGCACGTTATAAAGTTATACCGAAAAAACAAAATAATTTCTGCAATTTTGAAGCCCTCTACCGGGTAAACAAGACACTTGAGGCAAAAGTAAAAAGGCTCATCAACTTTTTTTCGAATCAAAGAATCTTCGGTTTTATTTTTGCCACGCAGTTCGAGGACACCCTGTATAACAAAATCATCAGCATATTGTATGATTTTAATGTCATCGTACCACATATCGTGAAAGTCCGCTGTACAAATTTTAAATAATAGATATTTTTTTGACACTAAAATTGCTACGCCGCCTCCTTTACCTAAAGGTCGATCTTTGCGAACGATATTGAACCATTTTAGTGCTAGTTGAGTCGTAGTCAGTTACAGTTGCTTTATCTTTTCCTACGAGTGTGTTTGTAGTTTCCGGTTCTGAAGAATGTAGTCGTTTGAAGCTGGTATTGGAATTGTACTTGACGGTGTTGCTTGCGACTATGGGATTCAGACCCTCGATTATGGATTCATTTATATTTTCTTGGATTGATCTGCTGGAATTTTGAGGGCATTTCAGAGCAATGTGCCCAGCTTCTTTGCAATTAAAACATCGCATTTCATCTTTTGATAGAAATATTCGGTAGGTATCACCATCATTGTCCACAGTTAGGAATGTAGGTAATTGTTCTTCTTCATTTAAAATAATGTAGACCTGTCTACGAAAGCTCATTACGTGACTGTATTCGGCAAGACCAAATCCAGCACCCACAAATGATACTTGAGATACAAGTTGTAGTTTTAAATGTTTCAAGCCTTCTTCAATTAGCTTAAGTGAGATCGTGGGTGATACGTTTGATATTATAACTCTTGTTGCTGGAGTAATCAGTCGACGGACTGGTATTTTATTATTATCAATAAGTAGTGATCCATGTTCTATCATGAATTTGTCCACGGTTTCCTTAGACGAAAGATAACTACAAATTCTATTGTTAGAGATTCGGGAGGCATATTGTACATTTTTTGCACCTACAATATTATCCAGAGGTAATATGTATTCTTTTAATGGAGTGCCAGACTGGGCATCTATAATTATTGCTTGATTTTTTGACGGGAAGATTATTTGAGAAGACTTATCCGATTTATTTTTAACAATATTGGAAAATAACTTAGATTGGGAGTTCATACTATTATTGTCCCTGCTGTCAGAGGCTATAATATGATCCATTTCCCTAGTGGGATTAGGATCAGAGTCAATGGACATATTGACTTATGTGTTTCGATATATTAAATGCATAACTTTGCGTAAATATGGTGTGCAGAAAGTTGGCTAGACTAACAGACCCCTCGACGTTCGGTTAGTTACTGATGTTATGTAAATAATTCGAACGTGAGTCGGCGAGGTCCAAACGCGAAGACCAAGAAATGGGCCCCACCCCACTTCTGAAAGATAACAAAGCAATTATGTAATGTAGATTATAGAACAAGAGATTCTTGTACTAGAAATTGTAATTTGTTAAAATCAGAAAAGAAGAAAAATGAACGAAAATATGGATAGGATCGAAAGTTAAATAGTCAAATTTCACATTTAGAGGCTATATCGAAGGCTCCCCGATAATCCTGCAAACTGATCATCAACCCTCACGATGGTTACTCAATTTAAAATCGCCTATTGGTAGATTAGCACGTTAGGCGTTATTAATACAAGGATATGATATCAAGATAGAGTATTTACCAGGAAGAAGAAATGTTGTTGCCGATACTTTGTCCCGACCTCCATGCAACCATGAAGAACAAAATCTTGTGAGTTGTGTGAGGTTTCCATAGAATTGCATCATAGGAAGGCTGATTAGATAAGAATCGAACAAATGAAAGATCCTGAACTTCTGAAAATTATCCAAAGATCTTTCAGACACAGAGTTTACAAAGTTGACTGATCGACGTTATATTTTGCCTCGGGGAGTATTGTATTCAGAAGAGGATGAAGAAGCAGAACAATTGGTGGTGCCTGCTCACGAAAGAGATAGAATTCTCAGAGAATATCATGATGCACCAGAAGCGGGTCATGATGGTGCAGAAAGCACCCTTCAGCGCATTGCGAAAAGATATTACTTCACGAGAATTAGTCGATATGTTGCAGCTTATGTTGGTAAATTTCTAAATTGTCAGCGTTACAAGGCTACAAATAAAAAACCAGAAGGTCTACTCCAAATCCCGGTATATGCACAAAGATTTGAAATTTTGTCGATAGATCTTTTTGAACCATTACCGGAAGGGCCTCTTGGAGAAAAATGGATACTTATAGTTGAAGATATATCTACGAAGTTGGTCGAGTTGTTTGCCTTACATCGTGCTACTTCAGAAGAGTGTGCTTTCACTCTTATTAATGAAATATTTTTCCGTCATGGATTTTACCTCGCAAAATTGTAAGCGACAATGGTGTTCAATTTGTATCAGTCGTCATGCGACAGGTATGCTACACCTTAGATATGAAGGAATCGTTCACTCCTCTTTATCACCCATCAGCATCAGCATGGTCCAGCGGAAAAATGTTGACCTCAAACCACGACACGGTATTCTAGTAAGAAATGATCATCGATTATGAGCTGAGACACTTGGTACCACTCGTTATGCCATGAACTCCGTATGGTGTGAATCTACAGGAAGGACTGCTGCTTACTTGACATTTGAACGTGAGTTACGAACACCGGATGATGTCAAACATGATTTCAGGACTGTGACGGAAACTGAAAACTTCCTTCCACAAATAACCCCTTATCTGTAACAATTTTCAACTACTTGGCATGAGGTTAAGACATTAAATGAAATATTCAAGATCGCCATAAGATTTACGCTGATAAAAAAAGGAATTATGGAGATCCATTCAAAATTGAAAATTTAGTATGGATTCACACGCACGCCTCAAGCAACGCCATAAAAGGACTAACTACGAAGTTTCACCCAAAACGAAATGGTCCTTATAAAATACTGACGCAGGTGTCTCCAGTTAGCTACGACGCTGCTAAAATTGATAATCCGAAAGTATCACTTGAAATCTATCACATTCCTTCCCTCACTCGTGCCAGAGCTAGCGAAGAGAAAAAATCTATACTTGTTTTGAGAAGAAGGGGACGACCCTTGAAAAAGAAAAGGGAAGCATCCCATGAAATTGCCCCCTCCTCGAGGCAAGTTCGAGGACAGGGAGGAGACTATAACAAATCTTATTCACTCATCCATGAGTAAAGAATATTATTAAATGATCTGGCCATCTATGACAGAAGTAGGAGATGACGTTTTAGATAGCATTAATAAAATTACTACTGTCAAGTCAATATTATGAGTTTTCTCAATTGTAACTGTTGATTCAAATTATATTTTAAAATTCCAACCCTTCAAAGAGTTTTCTATATAATCCAATCATTGAACATATAATATCCTTCCATACTCAGTAATTTAGAAGGGATGAAAATGTATAAACAAAAAAGCAATTTATTAAATTCCGATTTATCTCCAGCTAAGGGTAACCCATTGTTTACTTTTATATAGTATTCAAACAGGCACATTTTGATTTATAATTTAGTCTACTCTGATGATGCTACTTGGTAGCCGAAAGGTCCTCAGTGCTTCAATAGTATTTTTTGTGGATGAATGTGATTGTTTCTTATCAATAGCACAACTATTATACCAAAAATTCTGTTCATCTATGTGTTCCCAGACACAAAACTACAAAACTAGAAAATAGCTTTAGATATATGGGAATAAAATTCCCATCAACCATCAGAAGTATAGATTCTCTCAGTAATTTTGAAAAGACAATGAAATTTCTGATGCTACTATAGTGTAAAAGAATATCTCCATGGTAGCTTGCAAGAACTTCACTGTTTTTATTTGAGCCGTCTATATTTTTTCATATAATAGTTCTTTTTTGTCATAATTTTCAGATCCTCTCAAGCACATTTCATTCAGTGAGTGATCAACTTGTTCTATACATTTTGTACTGTCACAAAGGATTAATATAATTTCTATTCTATCATCGGACAGCGGTATTTGTCTCTCCGAGCTTAGGTTCCGGGCCAATATATCAGGCAGATAAACCCATCAACCCATCAACCACATCAATGCTGTTTTCTTGTGTTCAGTCAGAGTTTTTGATGGTATTCAAATACCAGTAGCCATGTCACTTTTGGATTAAGAGTGCCTCCAGTGATCTCTGACTGTCTGTGCATAATATTCTGATCTGTACGTAATGCACTTCCCTCATGTTCGTTTGTCTCGCACATTACAGGATTGCGTACATCTCTTCTTAGAATAGGTAGGGCAGCACTTATTCCCAGTAAGATAATCAGTTGTAGTGGCGTATTTAGAATTTTTCTCCGGATGCCCATCGATTTTATTGAGGAAAATAAAGAGTGGTGTGAGTACACTGAACTAAATTATAAAGTCTGAGCGTCGTCTTGATTTAGCCATCTCATCCAATACTTCAATTACTTCAGATATTATTTCCATATTCCCTTCGATTGAAAGTATTGCCAAGTGATTGAACCTCGTCTGAAAAATTGATTAAGCATTGATCAACAAGTCGACGTCAAGAAAAAGATATATAACATAAATATCTATAGATGCACAGGTATAGGAATCAAAGACAGAAGTATTGTATAAAAAAATATTATATTTGATTTAATTTTTTAATCAAAAATTGATAATCAAATTTAAAAAAAATAATGTATTGTAAGACGTGGTGCAACTCAAGTATCAATATTTTCAAGTGATAAAAAACTCATACTTACTTACGTTATGGAATTTCTCAAATAAGTCTTGATCCGTTTGACGTATGAAAAAGATCTTCTACTACTTGTTATGTATACCGGTGAAGTCGCTATTATTTGAAGGAGTCTGAGTATGGATAGATTTTTTTATTGCATGTGCATCCATGGCATTTTTTAATTTTTCATCAAGAGTATCAAGACTATTGAGTTTCTGTTGCCATAACCCGTACCCCGACAAGATATTTTGTTTGCGGGATATTAGATCTTTTTCATATCAAACATCTTTTAGAATTCTTGGATGTCACTCAAAGGGTCAGAGGAGAACAGGGATCGGAGGCCAACAAGAAGTTCTCTGTTTGTTCATTTGTTGGATGAATACTTCCAGTAGAAGATTCAATATTGTAACTCTGAAATACTCTTGGAGTAACTCCAATAAATACTGGGGGTTTGCCCTATATACCTAGCGTCCTGCTAGACGCGGTACGCTCAGGTTGACACTAATATTTTCCAAAATAGCACATATTTGAAAATAAAAGAGCTATATCTTCATAACAATGGATCGAAAGAAAAAGTGATTTTTGTCAACGTTGGCATTCTCTACATTTTGTATTATCGGTTGGAGCGCAATGACTGGATTTAGACGACGGAACGTAATTTCTTATATTTTTGCAAGTCAAGGTTCAAATTGTGTTCTCTATATTTTAGGTAAAATTTGTTTTCACTGTAAATTGTATCTATCAAACAATATGTGATAGTCATGTTTTCATTTCTATGTGATGTTACATGCTCATCGAATGTTCTATTTATGATATTATAAAACTGTAAAGTAACTAAAAATACTACTTTCCTACTAGATATATATGTTTAAGGTGATGGTATTTTTTATGGCAAGTGGGACCCCTCCTCCTCTTGATTTGTTCATTGCTTCATTGTTCATAATTACTTGAAATGAGTTCTTCATTGGAGATATCACTTGTCAACCAAGTTTCAGTCAGCCCTATGAGATCTACATGAGATAAATTGCAGATAATATTGTTCTCTACAATTTTTGGACACAAAATTTTTCTTCACGACTTTCCGTTCTCTAGAAAAATCAAAACTAAAATCATTTGATATTCTCAAAAATGACCAAGTCTGGAGGCTACCATTCCTGGGTTTTGAGGTCGTCACATGCCCGTTAACGATTTATCAAAAAAATAGCTTCGGTCATTGTTTTCCCCCAAATCCATATTTTCCTGATATGTCTACTGTACTAAAGGGCTAATCACAATAATTATACTCGTAAGTATAAGGTAATATAAAATGGATGTAGAAGATCGAAATATTCGGTTAAAAAATGTAAAAAAGAGCCTCCCGTGGGTCTAGATCTCCTAGACCCCCTAATACGCAAGTGTTCAGGTGAGAGTCCAAAATGTGCCTGCTTAGATACTAATCACAATAAATGGTGTATACAAGAAGATTATCTTCAACTGGAGTTAAATCTGCATTCATTGACCTGCTTTTTCGCTTATACATTTTCATTCCTTCCAAATTACCTGGATAGTTGTGTTTCAAGAGTGGATATAGTTATAAAAATATGTACATGTTTTCTCGTTTGAAATATTTCAAGGGATTCCCTTATTTCGTTCATTTCCATATCAGTTCTTCTATTTCCGTTGGATACGTGTTCATCTCTTATATTGGTTTATCATTAATTAATTATTTCTATTCCTTCTAGTTGAATATTGAGTAATTCTTCAAAGTATTGAGGATTTTTCATTAGAGGATCACATGGCCTGGTAAGTACTTTTCTTCCTCTGTGTTTTATACTTAATTATTTTTTATCCTCCTTATTTTTTCGTAGTGTATTTCATTATTCTAAATATTGCTGCTTTTATGACTTCTCAAGCTGTGTTGTTCAAGTTGTTGCGTTTGTCTCCTTTAATGCTTTTTTAATTTCTTCCGCTATCTCTCTGTACTGCCATTGAATTTCTTCTTTTAATTCTCAATTTTTTGTGTTAAGAAAATTCTTCAGTTTTAGTTGGTTACTCATCTCAATCTCTTATTTATCGTCGCTCATCCATTTCAACTTCCACATATTTTTTGCTGTGTACAGTACACAGCAACTGGTCTATATTTCCTCCACGGATCCTCCACTTTTGATTCCTTCGGCTGCTGTTTTTGATTCATCTTCAAACTTTTTCGTAGCCTTTTGGTTTACCTAGATTCTATATCGGTACTATTCGATAAACAATGAAAAAAGTAAGTTGCACATTTTGTAATATAATTTATGTTCATGTTCACAGAGTTGACCAGGATTGCACTCTAAATCTAAATCAGGATATTGAAATTTCACTGTAAGAACTGTTGCAGCTACTAAATAGGTAGACAAGATTTTGTGCCATCAGAATACATCTTCCAAACACAAATAAATAATCAAAATTTGTTTGAAAATAATTCCTATTGAACGGTGATCTGCACAAATAGATTTTAAGAGTATGAGTCCCACCAATACAGACGCGACGAGAGAAGATTGATGTGACTGAAGGGAGGTTACAACGGAATTTTAGATTTCTACTAGGGATATAAAATACAAATACCAAGAGAAAATGTGACGTATATCTACAAATGGTTCAAGAATATAAATCATAGAATATATATACAGGTGTCCCAGATCGAGTGTAAATGAATGGCTAACTTTCTTATTATTGAAGATGGAGATTTACTTAAGCTGCAATGTTCTGCAGATTCAAACTCTGTTTGAAAAAGTTCAAGATGTCGAACCCCTCAGAAATTATCATGAAAAAAAAATCAAAAACTGTTGTTTTCTTGAATGTCAATATTTTTGCAACTGTGATAAAAGAAAAAGGTTCTATTTGAGAGTCTCTGTTTAGGATGTAACCAAAAGTTTATCATATTCTAATTTGTAGATATATTTGATGATTCCATGGGACCTCTACAAAGATGGCCTATTTGTGCCGGAAACCAATAAGTATTATACAAAAGTTTCCGTAACGACTCAAAGCAGGTTTAAACAAATTGGATTAACGTTATCCTATTTGTGAAGTTGGTAGCTTTAACAAATGAAATATTAACCAAACATTGACAATGATTGGTATATGTACTTACGGACATCGTACATGTCATACCTTGTTCTTTATTGCTACCTCATCAGAATTAATTATATTATATTTTGCTGAGGTGAACTGTGGAAATCATCAACAGTTCAACACATACACAATTAACTTTACTTTCATAATATCACAAATTACGTGATTTTTCTCCTTAAGTCTGCAGCGTTGTGTGTTCATCTATATACTAATTCGAAAGTCCAAATTTTTTCGTTCAAGAGAGAATTAGCTTCCACTGATTGGGAAAATGTACTAGGTTCGAAAAATACAGTCAATGCCTTCACAAATTTACATATGAAATTCCAATCGTTAGTCAATAAACTAATTCCTGAAACTGAAAAGAAAATTAACATGACATCTAATAAAAAACTAGATTGGGAAACAAAACAAATCTTGAGAATGAATGACAATTTAAATGCGTTGCATACCGTAGCACGTAGTAAGAAAATATAAAAAGAAATACAAAAAAGTATTGAAGAAACAAGAAAAGCCAAAGATGAAACATTAGTGAAAAATAAGTGACAACAAACATGAAGTCTCATGAAAAATTATCCATCAAGAAAGAAAAACTAAAAATCAAGAAATAGGTTCTAAATTGACTGCGATAGAACTATATAACTTTTTCGGGACAATAGGTGAAAAGACAACTGAGAAAATATGTAAGCCAAATACAAATTCCATTTCTACAGAAACTACACTTTGTCACTCCATACTTCTGTTTCTTATTTGATACTACTATTGCAGAAATAGAACCAGTTATACACTGAATAAAAAATCAAAAAATCAAAGGACATTCATAACATTTCTGATGAGTTAATTAAACTATCTGCAGAAGAAATCTCGGAACCACTCTCTATCATCTTCCTTAAGAATCAAAATCGGCAAAAGTGTTTCCAATATACAAGAAGAAAAGAGACAAAATGAAAGCGAAAACTATAGGCCTATTATATTCTTACCTGCCTTTTCCAAAGATTTCGAAACAATTATTATTGAAAATAGAATGGTACAGTTCTTAGAAAAATATTGACTTCTGAGTAACACACAACATGGGTATAGGACAAACAGAAGCACAACAGCTCTACTGGCTATGACTAAACATACGAGCATTTAGGAGCTCCGCCGATTTTCACTTCACCTCTTCCATCGACTCGAACCGGGTTCCTTTTGAGGCAGACTTGATTTTCGGAAACAGGAAAAAGTCACAGGGTACTAAATCAGGCGAGTACGGCGCGTGTTCGAGCACTGGAGTGCCTCTAGCGGCCAAATAACGCTTCACAGACAGCGCATTATGGGCAGGTGCGTTGTCCTGGTGCAAGATCCACGATTTGTTTTTCCACAACTTCTGCCGTTTTTTATGAACTCGCTCCCGCAGTGTTGCCGAAACTTTCAAATAATAAGTTTGGGTTACAGTTTGACCCTGTGGAACCCATTCAGTCATCACGATGCCGTTGATGTCGAAAAAAAAAACGATTGGCATGACTTTAAATTTTGATCATCTTCGGTGCTCTCTCGGCCTTCAAAAAACCGTTTATACCATTCGAAAACACGCGCACGTAATACAGAATTCTCACCATAGGCCTCTTTCAACAACTTATAGCACTTAGTCGGAGTTTTTAATTTAACGAGAAATTTCACATTGATCCGTTGCTCGTATTTTTCATCACACATTGTTATCGGCACGAGAAAAAAACACGTTCGTTTCTAACCTCTATAGAAAAAATACTACTACAGCGACAAAAACATGTTCTTGTACTGGAATAGTAGACACTTCCAGCTATCCAACGCTGCATTCGTTTCCCCCTACTCCTCTAGGACATCTTCTGTGCGCGTAGTCTCGTTATTTATAGCCAGACCTCGTATACCTAATGCACTAGATGGTGGTTGAGAAAAGTATTCGATTCAGTACTGGTAATATTTTATTGGAAAAACTGAACTTATATGAAATCAGGGGAATAGTATTTCATCTATTCAAATCCTTCTTGGAAAATAGGACCCAAAGAGTCTGTTGGAATGAAGAATTATCTAATGAGGTGAGAGTTCAGTATGGAGTAACACAAGAATCTGTATTAGGTACAATACTATTTATTGTATACGTAAATGACCTAAATATCAAAAACAGTGTGTTAACATAACAATACTGCGACGATATATATGCTTTGGCCACTGGAAAGAATAAAGAAGAAGTGAAAACCAAAATAAATAATATTATCCTAGAAGCTACGCTATGGTTTGATACTAATGAATTAAAATTGTATGAAATCAAAACAGGATACTTACTTTTGGTTACAAATGTTTTCCGCAATATATTAAATTCTCACATATTGATAGCAGACTCAATTGGGCAACTCATACAGTAGCAAACTGTAAGAAAATATCAAGTTCTATTTATTGGAAACATTGACTAGGTACTGAAGAAGTTATGGAAATAGCGTATTTTTCAATATACATTCATCATTGTCTCATGGTATTCTCATATGGAGTACATCAGGAAATGCAGATAAACTGCAAAAAGCGGGTTTTCTCAAATAAGTAAAAAACCATAGGTCAGATCGTGAAAGTTGGATGAGAAAGTTGTAGGTATCAATTAAATCTATCGATTTGCTTCTATAATAGGTATCGATATCTTTCATACTTGTCGAGTTACATTGAAAAAATCGAGGTATCGAGAAGTCGTTAACTATTACGTTTCCATACTTGTCATTTTTTGTACGTTCAGCTCATGGCAAGCTCAAAAAGAGATTGTTCTTTTGAATTTAGAATATTGATAATTTTTCGAAATATATCGATTTTTCGAAAAAAAGGCGTTCTCATAAATTGGCGGATCGTCTTAGAGTAACGATTTCGGGCTTGTTTTTTTCTTGAAGAATTGTGCTATAATGTTATTGAAGGAATATAGCGATTTTTCGAATGTTAAGGTTAAAATTATGACTTTGAAAAATTGCACTTTTTTTGAACATGTTTTTTCCAGATAAGTTTTACAATTTTCATTTTAGGAAAATATCTTTGACGGAAATCGACTGCTGACATTTTTCCACGTATTACCAAGAAAACATGTTCTACGACCTTCTGAACCAGAGATAATTTTTTTATTTCAAAAAAATCTGTAAGACGCAATAAGCATTTTACAGAAGTGTACGTTATGGATGTTAATGTTAAATACCTACATTTCCAATAAAAAATACAAGAATTTATTTCATTAATTTATAGTATTAGAAATTGAGTAACAAAGTGAAGCGTACGCGGCTGCCGGAGCGTGCGGCGGAGTGGGGGAAACTGATTTTGTGCGTTCAAAGTTTCTTGTGCTTGCAAAGTCTTCAATATCTCGGCTTTTGAATCACGTACAAAAATCCTTCTGTACTTAATCTGGGGAATATCGTTGTTTGCTTAGTGAATCATACTGATGTTATGCTTGTTGTGCGACACTTGTGAAAACTACTATAAGACTGCACTATACCGCTACTTTGATTTCATGAATATTTTATAATAATTTTGTAAATGAATGGAATTTTAAACTTATCTTCATATGTTGCATCTATTTAATTTTGTATCACAAAACACTATTTACTGAAATAATTAAACAATTTATTGTTAAGGAGATCCGCAAGCATAACGTCAGTATGATCCACTGAGTAAAACGTTTGAGGTATTACAAGGAAACTACTGTTTTGATGATAAATATAATAATTTAAATGACTTATAGTAAAACAAATTAGAAATGTAAAAAAAATATTTCTGAGTCTATTTTGCTTCTAAGGCGAATATATATACTATATTCGTATTTATCTCGATTTTTGTACTTGATCCAAAAGCGCATATATTAAATTATATTGAAGATTTTGCAAGCACAAGCCACTTTGAACGCACGAAATCAGTTTCCGCCGAAATTCGAAAAATCGCTATATTTCTTCAATAACATTATAGCACAACTCTTCAAGAAAGAAATAAGCCCCCAATCGTTACTCTAGAACCATCCGCTGAAACGATGTAGCCAATTTATGAGAGAGCCTTTTTTTCGAAAAATCGATATTTCCCGAGAAATTATCAATATTTTCTATTCAGAAAAAATTTCTTTCTAAACGTTCCATGGACTAAACGTACAGCAAATAGTAAGTATGAAAACGGAAAAGTTAACGATTTCGCTATACCCCGATTCTTAACGGTTTTTTCAATATAGGTAACTCGAGAAGTATGAAAGATACCGATAACTGTCATCAAAGTAAATCGATAGATCCATACAATACCTACAACTTTCTCATTCAACTTTTTTTGATCCGAGCTACAGTTTTTTAGTTATTATGTTCGCCATTTCGGATCGAGTTGCATGAAACAGAAACTCACCTTTAAATTTAATTTCCTATACGCTCATATTTTTTTTCCAAGTATCAATTTCTGCAAATTGCATTGCATATACGTCGTCTATTGATTGGACTATTTTGATACTACTTACTTGTGTGAGAAAAAATTCTCCAAAATCAAGTACACAAAGAATGTTTATAGATCTAAGTTAACCGATGAGCATCTTGAATCTCTTAATAATTGATACAAGTAAAATTGCTCCACAACTACACTCATGTCAGTGGAAAATCACAATTACATAAATCTCGTTAGTATTTTATAGTTTATAATATTTATATGTTATCCGTTTATATATTTATAATGTTAGTGGGATTTATTTCAATTATTTGTTAGTCATCATGCTTATGTTAAATTTCTGCGATTATACTTGTCATTACGCTTTACCTAGCAAGTAAATAAAACGAGTTATTATCATCATTCTGTGTATTTTTATTCAATTTATCACAACAACAATAACAACAATAAGCCAATTAGCTGTCGCGGGCCGGATTTGGCTCAGGGGCCGTAGTTTGGAGACCCCTGATTCAAACTATAAATCAATAGGAACAGCTCAATGGTCTCCACATTGACTTACGCACATACACACATGAGTACATACGCACACACATACATCTAATTTCTGAGGCATATTGAAACACCGAAGGGAGTAGAAATATAATTATCTTGTTCCGTTGACGAATATAGATAATGTGCATTAATCGAGAATGACATAATTTATTGTAGTTTAGTGTTGAATATAAATAAAAAGTCCTTGAGTGTTTTATCATGTACAATGATTAGAAGTTAATTATTTAAAGAGTGTTTCAATATTCTTCACTGATAATGTCACTTGTCCACTATCAAATGAATATTATAACGAAGTACCTACTAGCAAGATGTTCTTAAAAATATTCATTTTCATCAATGTTACTGCCATGTATATCTACGTTTTCGGTGCAGAACGTGAGTATTTATTATAATTATTTATCCATATCCATAGAAATCTATTTGATCTCACTCTTTCCACCGAAGTGGTCTAGCGGAAAGCAGTTTTAGCGTTTAATCTTATCTCTCCAATGCTCATGTTTTTGATACTTATACCAAGACATAAATAATATGGAGATCAGCTCGCTCAATTTATATTCAGAACTCATCTCCACATAATTTCATATGCTTATCGAATGCTCAAATGGCTCCCAATCGTTTTTAAATTTCGCCAAATAAGTTGGAATAAATTTCACTTTCAGCTCAGTTCGTCCACAATCAAAGATTATGGCACTTTCTACTACACCACAAGAAAATAGTCTTGTTGCTGAAATGTAGCAAATTCCGCTATGAATTCTCGAGAGAAGGACCCGCCTAATATTATTGGCATCGATAGCCATATACCTGAAATTATGTTTCGTCAACGCACAATTAGGCGCATGTTGCTTGGTCACAATACTAGAAACGCTATAAGACCAGACGGAATTTTGCCTGTTGTTTTCAGAAAATGTGTCCCAGAATCAAGTTTCTTTTCTGAAAGTACTTTTCGCTTACTTATGAACTTCGCGTGTTTCCTTTCATCTGGAAGACAGCTAGATAGAGCCCAATCAATTTCAAAAAAAATTAAAGACTACCTTTCCTAATAATCGTACTCCTGTGCGTGATCTCTGAATTAATGGAGAAAGCAACCAATGTTGACCTGATCTAATATCTAGAGAGCTCCAAAATCGTGGATGATCGACAATATTGCTTTCTTCAGCAGGGATAAACAGGATATACTTGCTTGCCTATGAAATACACATAGGGTATGTATATGTGTCGTCAAATATGGTGTGTCTCTAGCTTTAGTATTCGACATCTCCAAAGCATTTGACCCAGACTAGCACCAAAGTCTTCTTGAGAAACATCCGTCATATGGTTTGCCGTCTCCACTTTGTCGTATACTATCGAGTTTTTCCTAAGATAGATCACTCATGTGGTGGTTGACGTAGTCTTCTAGGATTTGATGGATATTAACGCTGGTGTTCAACAGGATTCTGTCTTGGCACCAACTTTGTTTCTGCTTCATATCAACGATCTGTTTCGGAGTAGCCTCCTTTCATGCACACTGATTTTCAGATGATGATACACTCCATACCGCTTTTTCGTCTATTGCTCTTCAATCACCTTATGATGCCAGAGCATCGAGGCAGAGGCAGGTCGAAGCGATTAATGCAGATCTGGCAACAATTCTGAAATGGGGATCTGATAATCTAGTAGAGTTTAATGCAACCAAAACCCAAGCTTGTATTTTCTCTAGAAACGCGGATACCACAATCCCTAACTATTTCTATGAAGCCCTCCATATTCATACTCACCACTAACAGCATTCTCTCATGGGACAACCATGTGAGGTCGATTGCGAAAACAACTTCATATAAACTTGCTTTTATATTCCGTGCCCGGAGCTACTTTACATCCTATTTATGTCCAAACTGATAAATTTTAGAGATTTTAAAAACTTCGATGAAGAATTTTTTGTGCATACCATGGGAAATTGAAATTTTAATCGGGTATATTATATTCGCAATATTGTTGGAAAAGTAAATGTATTCACTTTATCAATTACAGAATTATTCATTTATATATGTGCTTCATTAAAAACAATACGCGCAAGTAAATCTAAATGTCCTTGGATAACTGATACTATTAAAATTATACAAAGAGTTAGGGATAATTTATTCAGGAAACACAAATACATGAAAACTTCAGAAAGCTTCATTGAATATTAATGTAAGAAAAATTTTACTACCGCGTCTATAATACGTGAAAAAAGTGCTTACTTTGAACTGAAACAATAACAAAATGACAGTAAAAGTTTATGGAAGTCGGACTTAGGGGTGTTCAATAATTCATGCCTTTGAGTTCCTAAAACATCCTAAGCAAATAAATCAGTATAGTTGTGTTTTCCATAAAAGTAGGTACTCAAACAAGAGATAGAAGATAGACAAATTTTCAATTTAAGTTATATAGCAAAGATGAGCTATTGAAAGTTCTTTCCAGTATTTCATCAAACGCAGTAGCAACTGATCATATTTCTCTAAAGATGATTAAACTATGCATACCCTATCTTTTAAATTCTATCACTAACATAATTAATTGTTGCCTACAAGTAGGAATTTTCTTTTTGCTTGGAGAGAAGCCATCATACGATCTATTCCAACAATAGTTGGGAAACCATCTGTTCTAAGTGATCTACGGCCTATTAGTCTATCATGCACCCTGTCTGGAGTTTTAGAAAACATTATTTACTCACAAGTAAATTATGAAAATAATATTCTGAAGAAACGTGAATCAGGTTTTAGAAACGGGTATAGCGCATCTTCATCCACACTAAACTAGATAATATCATAATAGCTTTGGATAAAGACTTAGCTGCAATATCGGTTGCTTTGGATTACTCGTAAGGCTTTCGCGACTGTAGATCATTATATCACTTATAGGCTTTTTTCAGACATAACTATAAATTTTTAGACACAATTAAAAATAAAATAAAAACCGAGGCTCTGCTGACTTGAGCTAAGCTAGCAAAGCCACCTAAAATTCACGTTTGACGAAAATAGTTCCAGTGCTAAAATTATAGGCACTTTATAGGCTCTCCAATAATGACAAAGAAAAATGCATTTTATCCTATCAAACTTAGTGTTCCTTCTATGGCCTAGGTTGAGATGAACTGTAGGTCGGCATGAAACCATAAAATTTGATGAAAATAGAAAATAGTTATATAGGAATTATTGGCTATTTATACACAATTTTTTTAAGCCGAAGCTCTCTGGCTTCATGTGAGCTAGGTGCGCTACGTAGCAATTTGTCCCATATTTATAGGCTCTTCACAGGTTCTGAGAAAATGCCGAGAAATATGTTTTTATCGTAATAAACTTATGGTTTTTAAAATTTTATTATTGTAGATGTATTCTACGTGAAGGTAATTTTGATGAGGTTGAGATGCAACAATCTAATCATGAAGTGATCAAATTTTGATCATGGAACTATATTAGTGTATATTCATTCTTAGCATTTGAGCTGTGAGGAAAAATGAAAATATTCATACAGGAATTATGGAATATGGAAATAACAACTTTTGTAAAATTTTAATTGCAATTTAACTATTTAACTATTATCACATCATTGACAAATCTTACTTACTTATTGGAACAATTTTTACAAAAATTAACACCAAATAACATATTTACGATGAAACAATGTTCACAAAAATCAAAGTAGAAATATAAGATATCACTAAAACTAATATCGCATCGAAAGTGGCTCACATCGCATCAAACGTAGGAGCGTTCGATAGCTGGTTTGACGGCTGAGCCACGCGTCTGACATTACTTGTTATTGTATAATAGAATAAACCAGGAGCGCTGGCGCGATATTGAAGTTTTTGTTTCTGCTGATTGGTTACGGTTTCACATGGTCGTACTCGACCCACTTTTTATCACAATCTCCATATTGTTTTTGTTTTTTTGTATTTGTTCATTCGTTTTCGAAATTATTTATTGCGTACGTATTTCTTTGCTGTGAAACAGCTAAAAAATAATTAGGCACTCAACAGTCCGATAGGCTCAGACTTTTAGAATTGCAAAAAACTCATTATTGTATATATTGTTTAAAAATGAATTTATTCCAAGCTTGGGTTGAACAGAATTTTAGTAGCCAAATTGAATACACGTAGTTTGCCGAAAACCCCATTTATTTATACAAATTGTTTAAGCTAATAATTTTTTTTCGGTTATGCTATGAACTCGCAGTTGGTTTAACTGAAGATATTTGCATATTTCATGTAATCATAAATTATCCTATAATGGGTTGAGATGAATTATTATTCTGAATACACAATACCAATTTTAGTAACAAATCGTGACTATAGTTTCGACACTAGCGTGCCATCTTTAAACAATAACAATGTATTAGTATCGTTTGAAGATGGCACGCTGGTGTCGAAACTATAGTCACGATTTGTTCCTACAATATATGTGATAAAAAGCAAAGTAAAAGTGTTTTATTTTATTATATTAATACGATAAATTATCACAAAGTAATGGCTTCCACCATTGAATTTTCCAATTCTGGTAATAAGATTCTAATACTTTTGACATGAAAAATCCATAACTATGAGCAAAAGGTATGTTTATATTTTCTTTAACTATCTCCCACGCTGTGAAAATCTGAGAAAAAATTGAACGTGAAAATCACGTTTTTCATCATATCTCTGAAACAAAATGGTTCAGGAGGCTGACATTTTAATTATCTCTCATCTAAGTGTTGCGATAATAGAATTCCTTTTGGGGGATTTTTCACTTCCATATTCTGTTAAATCCATTCAAGACGGGACATTTTCCTGCCGTGCAGCACACGAATCTGAACTGGCAAAATTTAAACAAAATTTGATAATATATAGAGGACAAGAGCCTATAAATGTTGGACCCGAATTATTTTTCTCACACGTGAACTACTGAGTGGCTCTGCTGGCATGTCTTATGCCAGCAGAGCAGTCTCGTTCCTTTTTCAAATTATGTCTTGAAATTTGTAGTTGTATCTGAAAAAAGCCTATAACTACCCCATAATTGCTATGTAGGTAACTATTTTCTATATACATCAAATTTTATGATCTCATGCCGACGTACAGTTTATCTCAATCGAAGCCATAGAAGAAACACTCAGTTTGCTAAAATAAGATGAATTTTTTGTGTCATAATTGAAGAACCCATGAAGTGCTTATAATTTATCATTCGAAAAACTTCCCTCAAACATGAATAATTGTGCCTAATGCTTATAGTTGTGTCCTAAAAAAGCCTATAACTAGCCTATAATTCTGATGCGTTTTTTGAATTATTTTTCTGAAATGGCTTTGCTAGTTTTGGGAACAAGCGTATTTTAGTTTTCATGTAGGCTTATGGGAAGAATAACTTATCAGCTAAACATCACCTGTATACATAATTTATGAGCTTAATAAAGACGAATATTATCATTATTATTAATATTATTAAATAGAGATTTCAGAGCACATAATTTCTATCGGACGAATATTCCATAAGTCGCAAAGCATTTTGGATAAGAGGAATACTTATAATACATTCATTAATTCGTCCACCGAAGGCACTTTCTCTTATGGTGCGTCCAGATTTAATCATTTTACAAACAGTAAAAAAGCTCTAAAAGCTAATGTTATGTTCAGTATCCCTGTTTGTGACGTTTTGGAGTCTGTGGCCACAGTAAGGTTTTGGAGTGACCTTTTGTGTTTAATGATTTCAACTAGCTCACTAGGATATTTTACTATCAGGGCTCTTAGATTCTTGATTGGTCGGATTATCCTGAGCGCCGACTATCTTAGCAAAAAAAAAGTCTACATAGTATCCTCAATCAAGAATTTCCGGCACTACAAGGTGAATAAATGTTGATGATTATATCAGAGAAATAAAAACAGACAATTTGGTTTTAATCCTCTAAGGAATTATAATTTGAACAAAATTAGTTTGATTAATAACAGACTCAGCTTATAAATCAACAAAGCTCAATACTGAAAAACTGAAAGTGGAACAAACGAGAATTCTCATGGTTTGATTATTAATTGAATTATTAATTATATAAGGAATACAACTTTGAAACGAAAGGTTCAAATTCAAGAAATTAAATTGTAAATAAACTCAAATTTAGTTAGAGAACATAAACAATTGATTATGAAAATTTGATTATTCCAACTGAAAAAAATTTTACAGTCGTTTGAACTTGAATGAGCTTGAGAGAAGTGCTCTGCCAGGAATTTTCCTCTAAAACACGGCACGAGAAAAAGGATGGCGACGTCTCGATCGTTCAAACCCTGTAATACAAAAAATGCGGGCAATACAACAAACAAATAACCAAATCAGCAGTAATAATCAATATAATTCTACAACTGAATATGCTATCTTCCCAAATTGTATATACAAAATTGATGAAATCTTAAAGATAACTAGTAAAATACAATACATATTAAAATCTGAAAGACAATATTTGAATACTAAGGAACTTTTTAAGTTATGACAATTTATACTACAAATTATATTAAAAAAATGGTAGTCTTAAAGAAAATGAGTGAGGTAATTTAGAAATTTGCAAGAGAACAATCAGATTATAGTTTACCGAATATGGAAGACCGAAATATTGATAATAGTTTCTAAATGAATAATCTGTTCAAGCAATATCGGATGATTTGCTTGGTGCTCCCAGAAGGCCGTAATTGAAAATTTCGGTTTTACTTAAGTTCACTCAGATTAGTAATTAATCCGTTGTCTCACGAGGACTAGCCTAAAGAGACATATCCATCACAAATTTATTATGAGGAAAGTCAAAATAGGGTGATACGGAATACTACGTAACCACGTGAATCATTGCTAGATGAAACAAGTCTTAAAGAACGATATAACCAATCTGACTATTAACTTGACAAATTAGATACTGATTACAGACAAGACAAAAAATATAAGTGAATGATTGATTATCTAATTCAGATTCGAACTAAAAAAGGTGGTCTTGTGAGGCCCCGTGGTGGTCCGATATTCATATAATTATTAAAAATATCATCGATCAGAGAATTATACACGTCTACTAGAAGATTTATATTCAGTTAGATATAAAACTATCAGGTTTACTGTCTATAATAATCCTTCAATATATACAATTAATAAAAGATAAAGGAATGAAGATAATTCGACTCACCCCAGATAAGGTCACACACACACAAGATGATTCCTCTCGATTTTTTCCTTTTCTGGTCTCCCCTCTCATCGCGTGTCCCTAGAACTCTCTCGATTTTCGCGCACTAGTAGAATAACCGATTTTTGCCATTGAAACACCGATGTCAGTCATAGTCTCTTCCAAAGTTTAATTGTCTATAATTCCGAGCGGAAAACGTTATTAACATTATTCAAGCAATTATAGAAACTCAGTAACGTATAACGTTACAAGATGTAAGATATTTTGGAGGCAAAACTGGATATCACCAAGCTACAGAGTAAACTACTAACTCAACCATGGTTGAGTTCTAGTGAACATTTCAGATTGCCTTAATATCATACATATTGTAGTCAGAGTTTCTCCGAAATTTGTGCAAAAATTAATAATTTGAGTATATTAAAACTCTAAATTAGTAGACTGCTCTATTGAAGTTTTGAAGAGAAATGTATATTGACATCTTCTGTTGAATTTACAATGGAGCCATATTTAGCGTGTAGCGTGTAGGCATCACATTCAGCATTGCTCAATGACTTCATTGACCAACGTACTCTGAATCGTACCTATCTACGGCTATGGAGAAATCAAAGCGGGAAGTGGTAGCTGAAAAATTGAATGTTAGAGGATATCAGGTGTTATAATATTATTATCATGTTAAAATATTTGGTAGATTGGCAATGAATTTCAGTTAATTGTCAAAATGGGATGGATGAACATTATGTGCCGCGCATATATTATTATATATTTGTGGGAGATTCGTCCATCCCCATCAATATATTGTGATTATCAAATATCAATTCCGATCAATGTATATTATCCATGGTTCATGAACGTACAAACACTCGACATCATAAAATTGATAAACAAACTGTAACGAAGCTCAAAGTTCAATTTATTGTTACATTTTGGTCAAGTAGCAAAAGCAGTTATTGCTTGCGAAATTCCGAATAAGTGGCTGTTATTACTTTAACGAAAATGCATGTAAGGTAGGTATATGATTCAGTAACTCCGAATATGCATTCCGTGTATAATCAAATAGTTCTAATCCCGGCTCTCCACCACACCTAATAATTTCGAATAATTAAAATTATTTCAATAAATGAAATATACGTAGGGTGTATTTATATCTTTAACAGAATTTGCAGGCATTCCGATAAAGTATGTCGAAAAAACCGATAGCTTTCGAAATAACGCGTCAAACTTGAAACAGCCTTACATTGATGATGTGGATTTGGTGGAGCAACATGAGCGTAAATTTCAGATGTAAAAATTAGCGTCACTGTCAAGCATTGTTCGGTACATAAGGAAAAAGGCAACGGCACAAAATAAAAATTTGATGGTTGGGATCTGACCAGAACATATAAAAGACATCGGCAGACTGATCGAAATATAGGATATGAAAATATAAAATTAATACTCTCGTGTGGTCCTTTTTCATTTGTACGAATTTGTAACACCTTTCCGTGCTTCAGTGAATCAACATAACGTGAATGATAGCTCAGTATTTGTTTTCCGGCAGTACGATATATTGCATTCCGTGGTTTGTAATGCTAGGTTTCTGTATTTCGTAGCATCTTCAAATCATTCATCAACGGATTCCGTACGGTTGAATAGTAATTGAAGACCGACCATGTCATAGTTGTAACCGTTTTTCTTTCACCGATTGACCTTCGCATTTCCCCCTGAGTCAATTGTTTGTATCAAATACCGTTGCATTTAATAATTATTATCCGAGTATATTTATTTGGAAGCCTACAACTTTGATACTGTTCTTCTGCCCAATGGGTTCTGATTATACTTCACTGTAGCTACCCTAGGGACAAGGCTATCTATAGATAGTACCGTGACATGTTTTGTAGTGAGAACCCTAGCAGAAGTCCTCAAGGAGGATTAAACATTTAGAAAAATCTGGCGCCCGAGAAATTGAAGTTCATTTACATATTTGTTTGTTGATTTGGATAGATATTTCTAGTTCAATACTATGACATCTTACTAGTAGATGTGTTATACTGTTTTTCAATTCGGGCTACAATTTTTGTGTGTTCAACGATTAAGCCACTTCATTGAATTTCTTTTATTTTCTCTTATTTAATTCATCGACTGTCTAACTACCCCGTAATGCCAGAAGTTCTTAATTAAGTGTTATATCTTATTTTTTCATCAAATCTGTTGGTGCCTTAGGCACAACACAAATTAATTCAGATAAAATAATCATCAAATATTTGATTGTACTTTTAGTCCACCAAAGGAGCGAAATAGCTGAACAATCGCTGAAAACTGACAGTCCCTTTCCGGAGTGGTTTCTCATGTATTTTGATGCGCTAATAACGGACGAAATACTACAAAAATTCCACACCTTCTGAAGTTATGCCAAGTTTTTTACTTAAAAAAATGGTAATTTCTCTGTTTTTTTGATAAAGCAAAAGAAGTATTGATGCTATAAAAAAACTTCTCAGACAAAAGTTGTTGTAAGTCATGACGCAACTTTTGGTTCTAGTTCAGAGTCCTTAGCTGCTAAGTGGCCTTAGATAGGGCTCATTTAGGGCATTTTTTGGCAGTTGAGAAAATATTGTTTTGAAAATCGGCATTTGAGGATGAAAAATATCTGATAAAATCTGATATGCTTTTTCAATAAAGATTCTTGACCCAGGTATGAATTATATATAAATTCTCGGGAAATAGGTCACATTAACACTTATGCTTTATATTTTAGTCTTTACGTACGTTTTGGTGTCACGACCATCATCAGAAGACTTATTACTTCAATAACCTGATTGCTTAGAACTAATTGTATTAACACAAAGCGTCCTTATCGCACCAATTTCGTTTAAATGCCAACGTCGCCGAAACGAACAGAAACATGAAATCGGAATTGGTGCGATAAGGACGCTTTGTGTTAATACAATTAGTTCTAAGTGATCAGGGTATTGAAGGTATAAGTCTTCTGATGATGATCGTGAGACCGAAACGTACGTAAAGACTAAAATATAAAGCATAAGTGTTAATGTGACCTATTTCCCGAGAACATGCTCTTTGAGATGAATTTTTTTGGTCCATCTTTTTGTTTGGCACCAAAATCCGCCATTTTCAAAAAATCGTAAATTCGCGATTGCAACGCGAAAAATAAGAATTTCGGAAGAAATCAAAATGGGTTTCGTAGATTTTGTCATATTCTACCTAACGAAATAAGATCATGACGTTTTGGTTGATGAACAGTGGCTGAGGCCCACTTTGAAATTTTCTAACTTCAAAAAAACCGAAAAATTTTGAGATTAGAAAATTTGTAGGGAAGGCAAATTTTGGGATTTGATAGAGTGTGGAATGACGAAAATTTCGAGCTTAAGCAGAAACAGAAAATGGTCATTTTTTGGGGTTAAAAACTGGCCATAACTTCAAAACCACAATGTGTGGAATTTTTGTACTATTTTTCCCGTTATCAGCGCATCAAAATACATGAGAAACCCTTTCGAAAAGGGACTGCCAGTTTTCAAACCATCTTTTTTCCTTTGGTGACTCGACCATCTCTATTTTGGTTTCTGGGAAAGCCGTTTGATCCTTGAACCTTTTATTGTGATGAAATGAGAGCAGCATGTATTAGAATATTTTATTTTGCTTTGGCATTGGTCCTCTTCAACAGCCACACCTCGGGCGCTTTAGTACAAGATTTACAATACATAACTTTCAAAGTATTTATTTCAAACTGTAGCAGTAAACTATCATGGTATATTTCTATTTCAGTGAGGTGTGCAGAAAATGAAGTGTTCAGAATCTGCTCTGGTTGTGAAGGATCTTGTGAAGCAGATAAGCCAAATATCTGTATACTTCCATGTGTACCAGGGTGCATTTGTAGTGAAGGCTATTTACGAGATTCTCAGTCAGGAAGATGCGTGCCTTCGAAAATGTGTATGAAGATACCAGTAGAAGCAGATGAAAATGTGAAAGAAAATCCAATAGATGTTATACGGAAGCAATTAGGTGCAACGATCCCTTCATTATCTAATTTGGGATTTCGTTGATATGTTAATACATTGAATGAATGAATATATATTGAAATAATCCTATATTGTTGTAAAATAAAATATAATCCACAATCGTTTAATAACGAACACGTAACTTCAAATTACTTACAATAAGATTTATTCTCAAGAGTAAGGTCCGTGATAATATGTTCAGTGAAGAATGATCAATACTTCAGGAATTCCCTCCTTGTACGAAATTTAGGTGATATGAGTCAACTCACCTCCGTACAATTTTCCTTTCTCTAGAAAATATAGGCCTGATAATTTCCTTCATTCCCAGAATGTACTTGACAGGTTATATATACGTTCTATTGATGAGCTGTATGAGAGAGCGAAACAGCTGCCCAGAACTATCAACTGAGCATTATTATTTATGGAAACCAACGACTATCAAATCAAATGTTCAAATCAATGCTACTTCGGAAAATTGCAGTAACACTATTATATAAGTAGGAGTATAATATTCCAACAAATATTCAAGTAGTGTCTATTATTGGAGCCATACAACTACATCCTTCATATTGATTATCATTGATTATCTGAACATCGATTACAATTTCTTTCTTATACTATTGTATTGATGATATTAGTAATTTTATTGGTGAATTTTGTTCAACAAACCATGAAACAAAGAATTTACTCAAATATTCTTGGCTTCTGGATTAATTCTGCGTCACAATAGCACTACTTGATGCCAACGTTCCGCCAATCATTACAGGTGGCATCTTCGGCAGGTGTGAGGCTTGAACTGAAACTGATTCTACTTGAAATTATTTAATAATAAAACAGATGAAAGATGTTTTAATTCTGATTTCGAGGATAGGGGTTGAGATGAGTTGACAGCTCTGTGGATCGAAGAGTTTATGACAGATAGCTTTTGGGCAAGGTGGTGGTCGGGAAGACCATTGAGGTATCTATCGGTGTGAGTGGGTTTTTGATACACAGAATGTCCTAACGTACCGTCAGTCTGTCGACTAAAGGATACATCTAAGAACGAGAGTGAACCTTTCTATTCAACTTCCACGGTGAAAAAGATATTGGAATGCAATCAATTTAAATGATTGAAGAACGGAACATAGATTTCGCTACCATGCTGGCAAATAACAAAAGTGTCATCGACATTACCAAACCAACATTTCTGCTTGAGAAGAGATGAGTTAATAGCATATTGTTCAAAAGTTTGCATGAAGATATTAGCTATGACGGGAGAAAGTGGGGAATCCATGGCAGCTCCAGAGGACTGCTCGTAAAACTTGCCATCGTACAGGAAATATGTGGAACAAAAATCAATTAACGGTAGTAATTCCATTGAAATGTTTTTGGCAGGTAACAGTTGAGAAATTATGGAAAAGGTGTCTGGAATCAGAACATTAGTAATCAGTTATTCGACGCTAATTGCCTGGGTCAACTTTCCGCATTCGGAGTTTTTCAACGAAATCCCCTGTTCCTGCGGTAAAGTCTACATTGGTGGAACAAATCGTACAGTAGCTGCTCGTGTGAAAGAACATGAGCGCTTTACAAGGCTCCGTGACACAAGTAGATCTGCACTTGCGGAACACGAGTTTGAAACTAATCATCAGATCCTTTTCGAAAGTACTAAAATTCTAGCCCAAGCCCCAAACTTCAATCAGCGAAAAATCCTTGTAGCGATAGAAATCCTAAAACATCCAAATAATCTGAACCGTGACTCAGGTTATTACCTTCCCAACATTTGGAAACCCATCCTCAAAAATTACACTTCGCACGTGATCACACAACGGTAGGGTCAGGTGCCGGAATGGATTTAACCACCGGAATAAAGGCAGTGAACTGTGTTGCGAAAAGATTTTTCCCTACAAACAATATCGCTACACAAATCATTATAATCAGTTTGAAATCTAGCTCTATACCCGCCCTGTAGATGCCACCTGTAATGGTTGGCGAAATGTCGACATTAAGTCATTCTCAAGATTAGCTATCTGAGAAAGTCTACTATTCAAGATAAAGAATTTTGCTCACTTTTGTAGCATCAAATAAAAACACTTCACTTACGGTATTGAACGATCTGCTGGAAGTGACCACCTGTCCCGTTTCTCAGCTTTCCAGATGATGGTACACTTCATACCGCTTTCTCATCTGAAGCCTCTATACCATGCAATGAAGCCAGAGGAGCGAGACAGGGACAGGTTGACGCAATCAACTGATATCTGGCAAAGATTTTGAAATGAGGATCTGATAATCTAGTACAGTTTAATGCAACCGTAACTCAAGCTTTCCTGAGTCTTCCGTAACAATGTTTGGGATCACCATCAACAAAACCCTCTCATGGGACGATCATATGAAGTCGTCCATTGCTAAAACCGCTTCACAAAACCTTGGTTTTCTAGCTCCTCATAATCTACAAAGCACAGATTCGACCTGTCCTGGAGTACTGTTCACATGTTTGGAGTTCGGCTCCCAAACATACGCTGAAGCTCTTGGATTCTATCGAGAAGAGAGCTATTCGTTTGATCGATGATGTCACGCTTACGAGTTCATTGACCTCAACCTTGAGACCTGCCGAACTTCTTCCTATCAGACTTCATTTTTTCATCGAACAGCGAAGTTGTGGAGCTCTTTACCTAGTGAGGTCTTTCCCTATGCCTATAACCTCCAAATCTCCAAGAAAAATACGAATGCCGATCTCCTGTTCCTAAATTCCACTGCTGTGTCACACGATGTTCGCCGAGCATTATAGGTTTTCCTTTCGTGTAGTAAAGTATTTAAAACGAAAATTTCCTCGTTATTGGTATGAAAACGTTGTGGAAGTTATAACAAAATATTTTTCAGAATTTTAATTTTGGTTACATCTCGCATAATTTTTTACAAGAGGGTCATTAACTGTGATCTAGACGAATAGCTGGACTTGTAACCCTTCATTCTCAAATAACTTTTCGTAGAAGGAACGGATTGAAACGTGATTCCAATTCAACTGTTCATTAATGATTGTCATAATTGGATTCAATTAGTTAAATTTTTAAAAGAACTGAACTGCTAACCTAAGCTGTTTTGCTAGTTCACACGTAAGTTCGGAGTTCGAAGAACTCCGGTTTCAACACCTACGACCGGTTTATTATGCTCATTCTTAACTATTTATACTATATCTTATCCTAAGAAAAAAAAATAGCACGAAATCAATTCCATTTTCTTCATTTAACCAATTATTTACTTTTAACTATAATGATATAATTTTAACACACCTTTATGCACTTGCTTTAAATGATATTCTATCAGCACTAACACGTTTGAGTCCTTATATTCTATCACTGGGTATATTCCTTGTATATACACTCAGCCTTATTATCTTGATTATTTCTAATCATAATCTGTAAGGTTCAGAAGGAGCCTTTTGTGTCTCTAATGACCACAACTAACTGAGGGTAAAATAAATAACGTCAGGGATCGTGATGAAATGTATCCTGCGATTCTTGATTAAATAGGACTGGTTTTTTGAGCGCCATTTGCTTACGAAAAGATGAAAAAGAGTCGTCAATCAAGAACTTAACAATTTGTTTTTTTCCTCTGAGGATCATAATTGAAAATCAAATTATCTTCACAAAGAAACTTAATTCAATAAATTAATAGAAATAATAATTAGAAAAAATGAATAGTGAATAGAGCAGTAATTTGATTAAATTAAATTGATATTTTATGGAAGAAAAATAAATAAGTTCGAGTTAAGGAAGTTAATGTGTAGTTGAACAATAATTTTGGATACATAGCTTGGGCTATCAAGGTCGAGGCTGTCTCTTTCTAATAATAAATATCTAACAATATTTATTGGAATAATAAATCACCATTGAATGAAATTATTAACGTCCAAGCGTTACAAATTCTATGCCTACATTATATAATTTCTATTTACAATTTCTTTTGTCATAATATATTTTATCAATTACTTTTGGTGTTATCAAATTTTCTTCCGCGTTATCCCAAATTGTTCAAAATCTCAATTTTGACTCTTCTGGATAATCCTCAAATGTATAAAGGGGATCTATTGAACCAGTAATACTGCTAGGAAGATGACATGTTTTTCAAAAAACAAGTGCATATGGTTTATATTCAGTTTCCGTTTGAACCGTGTTGTTATAAGAGAAAAACCAATAAGGCATCCCTATAATCTTCTGTTCATGCGAGTTTTCGTCAGCGTCCAAAGTTTGATGATACCGTAAATCTAATTTTTCCATTTTCAATGGTTCACAAATCTTCCTAAAAACAGCTGACATAAACTCTGTACCGCGGTCATTAACTATTGCTTGTAGTATACAATATCGCATAATAAAATTAGTAACAAGAGCTCTGTTTCTATGTTTAGTAACGGATAACATTCAATAAATTTATTTGGCTCACATTGCATTGTTAAAATACTAAATATCCGTATTGAGTGTCAACTTTATAATGTTTTACGAATCCGCAGCGAGGAGAATCTTGTGTAAAAACTCACAGCTTGATTTTATATCAAATGAAATTTTTCAATTGCGAATCTTAAAACAAACTATAGTTTCCAGGATCTATTTGAGCTTTATATTTATTAAGAAAATCCGAGCCCAGAATTCCATGTATTTCCTCATCAACAGAGTTCATTATCGTTAATTCGTGAACTAGGTATATACTAACATTGAAAATTCTGGGCTTTCGCGTTATAATAGCAGGACATGATGCCAACGTTTCGCCAACCATTACAGATAACATATCCAAGGCAAGTCTGAAGCTTGAACTAAAACAACTGATTCTTCTGGTTTCTGTACCAAATTTATTGTGGGAAAAAAACATCAAGCTACATAGTTCACTGCCTTTATTCCGTGAACTGTGTAGTGTGAAGCTTCATTCCTAAGATAATTGACTTACTTGTCAGTAAGGTACATAGAATAATATTATATAACACTATTTCCTACATCTAGGTATTGGATGACCTCCATGTTGATTGCTTTCTCGATCACTTTAGAGGGTCTTCTTTCCTTTTTCTTTTGGAATCGTTTGAATTCTACCTGTCTTTCAGCTGGAAACAAACACACCAAGTTTGTATGAAAGGATAAAGAACCTACATAAGACTGGTGTTAATTAAGGCCACATTTCTTGAGAACGACAGGTGTAAATTCTATATACAAAGGAACAGGAAACAAAAACACAAGTTCTAATAACTATAGGCCTATTTTATTATACAAATTTTCTCATTTTTTTATAAAGAACCGGTAAAAGCAAAATAGTTAAATATATGGAAAAAACATGGATACCGAGAAGGAAGAAGTATGCCAATAGTGCTTCTTGGGCTAATCAACTATCTGATAGAAGTAAAATTTGACAAAAATGAACAATTAGGTATTCGACTCTTTTCCACATGACGTTTTACTATTAAAACGACACAATTATGGCTTCAGAGGACCCCTGTTTTGGCTTCTAAAATATCTACAAGGCAGAATACGGTCAGTACTTTGGAACGAAAAAACGTCAGCTGGAGAAGAAGTGAAGTAAGGAGTACCACCACAGGGCTTATTTCTTGGACCATTGCTATTCATATTATATATATAAATGATTTAAATAGTTTGATGGCACTATACAATGAATTGCCTTTACTGCGATCATGCATCTTTCTTGGTTCCATGCAAATAAGCTGAAATTAAACAAAGACAAAACAGAAATACTTACATTTAGTCAATAATGTGCATCAAGATCGGTCAAGTTTTTTGGTATCAATTTAGACAGTCGTCTGAAGCATGTTGAGGTAACTTGTAAGAAATTATCAAAAAGTATTTCCTGTCTGAAATGTCTTACAAAAATTGCTACTCTTGAAGTAATAATACTGCATTTTACTTAACTACGAATTGTTATTATATTATATATATATGTATATACTTATTGATACATTTTTATGTACTTCCTAAGTAATTCGACGAGCCTTGTATATTTTGATGGAATAGAACTCTCCTATCTCTTATCATCCCTTCTAAACTAGCTAGATATTTGTCATTACTGTATTTCAGGGGTGATAAACTTCTTTCAAATTTCTTAGTTTCTAATTCTAAATGTGTATTGTAGATTTGTGTTGGTAGGATATGTTCCATTGCAGATTTGATTTTGACTAAGTCATGTTCAGTATGTTGTACATTTTTACAAGTGCTAGATATTAAGACGTCTAACATTTTCAATTGAAAAGTATATATTTTTTTTAAATATCCTTACTTAAGTCCAATACAGCTTTGTTTCGGAGATCGTTCTCGTACAATGCACCAACGTCATACAACAAACTTTGCAACAGTCTTACAGACATCTCTGTGGAGAGCTTTAGACGTAAATTAGAGCTTTTCCATTGTCTACTCAATAGGCTTTGCTTGTTTGTATGTAGCGCAGGGTGGCTTGTGGTCCGATTCATCATACTGAGCGTTGTGACGATAACGTAAATTATGGTTTATTTTTTTCGCATAACCATTTCATTCAGTTTTTGCTTCATACTATCCTGATTTATGTGTTTATTACCCTTTTATAATCGTGGTGTTATTAGTAGGTACATGGTATAATGTGTAAATACGTCACATGTTGTCGCCTACCGATTGTTGGGTTGAGTTGAATAGCTTAAGCTAGATATCCGCCCAACCTTTACGAAGTTCATTAACAATGTTTAGAATTGTTAAATAAAGACCATTTATTATTATTATTAATAATTGAAGATGAGTATTCAAGTAGTCACTATTGAAAACAATGTGATTATCTTTGATTTTAGAAAATTTTGGTATTTTTCCTGAGCTTTTCAGTCGTAATAAGTAAATTTTCCTATTTTTCTGATTGTCGAGAGTATTGATCATCTTTTGGTATGATTTCAATGATAATTGGACGGCGTAGAATTCATAATCTTATCCAATTTATTTATAAAGAGCCATGATTCTTATGAAGTAGGTATATTGATGTTACGAATAGTGTAATATTGAAAATTAAACATCCCAGGCCAAATTATTCTTGTATTTTTATTCTTGAAGCATTTATAGATGTATGTTCCGTTTTCGTTGATATTCTGGTTCTTTAATACAATATAATGAGACTTCTCTTTTTGAAGTTTCGATAATATATTTTTATCTTCATCAAAAATTGTTTTGCTGATTAGTGTTTTCATTAATCAAAGTCATCTATTCTTTTCTAGTACATGAAAACACTAATTAACATAACAACAAACGTCAAAAAGGGAAGTACTATTTTATTTTCAGTCATATTAATGAACCAGAACACCAAGAAAACGGAAGACATATCTACAAATGGTTCAAAAATATAAATACAAGAATGATTTGGCCTGGAGAAATAGGTTTTTATTTTTCAACATTACACTATCCATAACATCAATATACATACTTCATAACAATCATGGTTTTTTATTAAAAAAATTGTGGAAGATTATGGATTCTACATCGTCCACTTATTGAAAACTTACTCAAAGATGATGAATTCTTTCTCTTATCAGAAAAATAGGGAAATATACTTATTAAGACTAAAAAGTTCAGGAATAACACCAAAATTGAAAAAAATCAAAGATAAGCACTGTAAAGATTAAAATGAATTTATTAGTTCACTTTGTATTTAAGAAAAAAAATATGATGAATTGATGTCAAGTTTTGTAGTGGTGAAAGAAAAAGTCAAAGCAGAGGAAAAAGTTCATCTTTATTTCTAAAATAAGCTACTAATCTTGAACCTCCACTAAGTGTGGAGTTACAATTGATTTGCATAGAGAGCCAAAGACATGCGGGAAGATGAAATTCCTCCCAAGAGTTCAAGAAACAATATTAGTATACCTTCTACGAGACTTGGATTTGGGGCAGAAAAGGAAGCTCAATCTGTTGGAAAACAATCTGAAATAGTTGATGTGGCAGTTAGACTGACTCACAGTACAGAAAAAGGAGATTTGATGTTCAAAAGACAGTCTGAAATTCGAGTACTACAGCGAACAGATCGAATGAAACGAAAGAAATTGAAGCAAAGAAAAGGAAAATTGAGTTACGAATGCTTCAGTTACAAATGGAAGTATTAGAATTAGAGGAACAGTCAATGCATGAGTCGATCAGTACCAATTCGAAAGAGTAGGATGATAAAAGTGCAAGTTAAAATTATCATCTCAATGACGAAAGAAAATATTCCCAAAGAAAGAATTGGATAGATCGCATTGATACAAATGATGGGTTTTGGATACTCTCAAGAATATGAGTGAGATTTGTGAAAATATAAGTGAAAGACAGATAACTGGCCATATTATGGTATATAAGCTAGTCAGTCACCAGACTTCTATGGTAAAGTTGGCGATTTTCCTGTTCAGTTGAATGAATATGAGCGCACTACATCGAAAAAATGTATCTCAAATTCTGAGAACTTGTCACTTCCGCAAAAGTGTTTGAGAGGAAGAGATAGTCGAGGATAATTAATACAAAACTAGGGCAAAGGTCCGAAAGCCTGTTCAGTAAGTTCCTTAATGTATTTACTCCATTGGTCCACTTTTTGAATCTTATACAAATGAGAAACTGCATTTTTGCATCGAAAAATACATTTTATCACGTGCACTTTTTGAAGCAAATGAAAAAAGTTCATTATTCGGTAATACATTGTAAAAATCGAGCCGAATTTGTTACACGGGGGTTTTTGGGGTCGTTGAACATGAATATGATGTCAGAAAAACCATTTAATGTACCTGGAGACCAGGAAGACCTGGTCGTGAGGGTCATCCCCGAGGTTTTCTCGAAATTTGCTCGAATATTGAACTAAAAAGCTTAGACGGGGGTTTTCAAGGTCGCTGAACACGATTCTGATATTGAATAAATTATTCAATACACCTGGAGGCCGGGGTGACCTGGTTGTCTAGGTTGTCTCCTGTACATTTACGCGACTTTTCATGAATTTGGTTACTCGGGGTTTTTTATGTTCGTTGATCACGAATATGATGTCGAAAAATCCATATGATGTAACTGAGGATCAGAAAGTTCTGGTTGAGAGGGTCATCCACGAGGTTTTTTCGAAATTTGCTCGGAAATTGAATGAAAGTGTTTACTCGGGGGTTTTCGAGGACGCTGAATACGATTCTGATATTGAAAAAATTGCACAATATACCTGGAGGACAAGGTGTCTCGTTTGTCTAGGTCACCTCTAGGACAGATGAGTGAGTTCTCATAAATAAAATTGGTTGTACGATAAAGTTGATGAATTTATATACGCGATATAATAAAATATGATATGAATCGATGGACAGGGAATTGAGTTTTCATTGCGCATTGAATTTTATCACTTATGAGTGTATGAATAAGGTGATGAAAATATTCGTCAATTTTTTTGAAAATTGAAATTAAACGTAAAGTCAAAGATATTTTATATTTGAAATATTGTGATACCAAAGCATCGCTTGTTGAGCATTATGGGACTCCTCACCATCGATTGGAACGATTCACAAGTGGTTTACTGATTTTCGTTGTGACAGTATGACCACAAAGGATGCCGAACGTTCTGCTCGTCTAATTGAGGTTACAACGTCAGAATTCGTCGATAAAATTCATGGTATGATATTGGGCGATAGGCGAGTTGAAGTGCACGAGATTGCTGAGGCTATGGGCCTCTGAACTGAACGGGCACGGAACATTTTGCATACATTTTTGGATATGAGAAAGCTATCTGCCAGATGGGTGCCACATTTGCTCTCTGTTGACAACAAGCACGACCGTGTGACAACTTCAAAAGAGTGTTTGGCGATGTTCAAGCGCGATAAAAAAGACTTTTCGCGCCGTTTCATAACCGTGTACGAAACATGAATCCACCACAACACACCAGAGACCAAAGAACAGTCGACAACAGTGAACTTGTCCTGGCGAATCGAAGTTGAAAAAGACTGAAGTGAGTTTATCGCCCATCAAAGTCATATCGACAGTTTTTTGGGATGCACACGGTATCGTCCATATCGGTTACCTTGAAAAAGGCAAAACGATCACCGGCGTATATTATGCAGAGCTGTTGGATAGATTCGACGCCGATTTCAAGCGAAAGCAGCCACATTTGGCAGAGAAAAGTGCTCTTCCACTAGGAAAATCCACCGGCGCACAGGTCTGCAGTCGCAATGACGATATTGCATGAATCGCAATACGAATTGGTTTGTCATGAGCCATATTCTCCAGATTTGCCCCCTGCGTTTTTTATCTATTTCCAAACTTGAAGAAACAGCTCCAACGATAAGGTCGTCGCTGGAACAAACGCATATTTTGAAGGATTGCCGAAATCGTATTATTTGGAAGAGATCGAGAAATTATAAAAACGTTGAACAAAGTGTATTGGGCTTCAAGGAGATTATATTGAGAAATAAAATAAGTTTTGACCAAATAAATCATTTCTTGTTTCATTTTTCACGGACTTCTCACCTCGTACAACCCGCATCATTGGACGCCATTAGCCAATGTACTTTTCCGCAAGGATATCGCAAGAATCATCAATCTCACAAAGCAAGTAACAATCATTAATCCAACACACATGCTATCTCAACCTGTAAGAAGTAAGCAAAGCGTAATTCGATTATCCTCAATTTGATGCTAAAATAACAGTTTTTCTCATTTTAAATGGAGAACTCTTTAAGCACAGCTGAACTTAGTAGAAAACGCAGTGCAATTAAAGCTTCTCTAATCAGATTCATAAATTATCTCAATAGTATAGATTATGACAATATTGATCTAGATTCGACAAAGGTTGAGATGACTTTACGTCTTGAGAAAATGGAGTCATTTGTTCTATAAATTTGATGACATAAATTCGCAATTAGAAATGCTCGATGATGTAACAACTCTTCTGAGTTGTTACATCATGTTTCTGAAAATTTATTCTTTCCTACAGATTTTAGTATCTAATGGAAATCGTAGTGAAGCGTCATTCTTAGTAACTGATCTAGTGAATAATCAAACAAACGTAAGTTCTGGAAATATACAGAATGGCATAAAACCTAGATTACCAGACATTAGCATTCCTACATTTGATGGTCACATAGATAATTGGATGTCATGTTAGGAATTATTTACGTCGTTAATTCATCAAAATACATTGCTACCAGATATACATAAATTACACTATTTACGTCTGATGTCTCTTAAAGATGAAGCAGTTAAAATATTGCTATCTTTGTATAATACAGCTGCGAGTTATCAAATCGCGTGGGATCTACTGCGTGATCGATAGGAAAATAAAAAGCTCATGTCTAATTATCACATTGCAGCTATTACGAATTTATCTTCAGTAACTAAAGAATCGAAGCTTCATTTGCGAAATCTATTTGATGATTTTCATAAACACTTGAAGCTTTGGGGCATCCTACAGAACAATGGAATTTATTTATTGTTCATATTATATCGTCTAAATTTGATCCAACAACATACAAGGAATAGGAAAACGAAAATACAAGTCACAAAAATTATGCTATAGTTGATAAATTATCAGAATTTTTCGATTAAAGGTAGATTCTTAGACGCCAATGACAATCACAAGCAACAAGCAGTCAGTCAAAGTTCATGCGTCATTAGAGTCGAAAGCTGATAGTGTTCAGACCTCTGTTTTTTATAATAAACCTAATCATTCAATTTATACTTGAACAAAATTCTTGGTTTTAAACGTTAATGACAGTTGAGCTGAAATTGAATTACAAAAATATATGCTATAATTGTTTGAGAAGATATCACATGTATATACTGCAGAAGTATTTCATGTAGAAACTGCAACAGGCGCCGTAACACATTGATTCACAATGGAATATGTTTATTTATTTATTAGTAAACACAATTTTATTGAAGTAAGAATTTTTCATTTTTACCTTTTTTTAGATGAAATTTTAAAAGTACGTTTTTGTAATTTTTAATTTAAATTTTTTGTAAATGATTTTATTAATAAATTTACTACAGTTTTATGGTTTTTGACTACAACAAATTTATTTATAAATGTGAAATAATCAATCTTACCCACTATTAATACTAATACTTTCGGTCAAGAACAACAAGTAGCCATCATCAGTTTACTCTGAGAGCCAAAAGGTTTTCAGTACTTTATTTTCAAGGGATAAAGGTGATCATGTCTTATTTATAGTTTTATAGTGTATCCACAGTTTGAACTCTTTTATAGTTCAATTTATTTATATTTATATTTGAGAATTTAATTTCAAAATATTTTGTGATGGATAATTTTTATTTTATCTATTGAATAAATAAAAAGTTGTAGGGAATTATTATTAATTTTTAATTCATTAATTAAATAAACAAAAAAGATAATTCATTTATTTATTATTAAAATATTCAGCTAAATTTATTAGCTTGTAGGGAATCAAATTTATTCAATTATTCTTCAAATATTTTTGAAGATATTTTGCTTTTATAGAAACAATTTTCCTTGTTGAAAATTGTAATAACAATAGTGATTGCAATAATTGCACAACGAAAGCTGTCGATCAAGTTGGTATTAAATTTCAAGCCAGGAATAGTGGCTTAAGTATTTCGTATCATGTCTAATATCACCTTATATAATCGAAAACTTTCCAACATTCTCCATTGAGCGAGATTCTTTTGGAATATGTACTACCAAATATAGCAATTACCTGATCCAGAATTCTCATAGATATCCTTATCGGAGCGTCTATTTTTTAGGAACTTATCGGTTGGTCAAATTAAACGAACCGGTACAACAAAATTTGTTACTAGGATGGGTGGTTGCAGGTCCTATTCAATTTCCGGATTCTTAGTGTTCTAACACGGCGGCATACTTACCACTTCTGGTAATTGTTTTTCTAGCACGGAAAAGCAAATACAAAATCAGTTAACATCATTTTGGGAGATCGAAGAAATTCCCAATATGAAGGCAGCAATTTCTTCTTATAAGAAATTGATTGCTAAACACATTTTGAAAATACTGTAACATGAGACTTTGATGATCGTTCCATCGACAAACTTCCCTTCAACCAAAACATTTCCCTGTTTGATAATATCCGTAACTTATGGTACTGCATCCGCATCATACCAAGCCCTAAAAGCATTACGATGTTTAGCAAAAGTTCATTTTGATTCTTACCCAAACGCAGCTAAGACCATACTCAATGACGTTTACATTGATGATCTCAACACCGGTTGAAGAAACATTTCAGAAGTAATATCAAATTGTAACAACATTAAAAACTTCTCCACTCTAGTGGTTTTGAAATTCGGATGGGGATCGCAAACGAACCTCATATTCTGAGACCATTATCAATTTTCATAACATCAAATGTGGTGAAGGTGTGGAAATGCTTAGGACTATTATGGATTACTGAAAGTGATTCTTTCAAATACACAATAAAAAAATTTAATTCTCAAAAAAATCCAGTAACGAAACGAGTCATTTCATCGCACGCATCTTAGCTTGGCTGAAAATAAACTCGAAATTGATAATACAATGCCTTTGGTAAATGAACCTCAATTGGGACGAATCTATACCAATAACTTTACATACAGAATGGATACAAGTTTTTACAAATTAACAATAAATAAATAATGTCGAATTCAATAGGCACGTTATTTGTAATGATCCAATTCGGACGGAATTACATGGCTTGGCCGATTCATCAGAATTAGCTTATGAAGGTTGTGTATACTAACGATCTTTAGATAATTTTGGTGAATGGCAAAAAAACTTATTGTGTGCAAAGAGTAAAGCTGCTCCTCTGAAAACTATATCAAATTACTATACCTAAACTTGAATTATGTGCTTCATCACTTCTAAGTAAGCTCATGCATAAAGTCAAGACATGTTTAAGGGTTAAAATAAATAAGTGTTCCTGTCAGATTCAACTATAACAGTTTTTTTGGATTGTAGATAACCCCAATGAATTTAAAATATTTGTAGCCAATCACGTGGCAATAATTCAATCTTTAACGAGAAAGTCAGAATGGGCTTATGTTAACACACATGGTAACTCTGCTGATATTATATTCCGCGGAGTTAAGTCAGCTCATGAATTGATAAATAACAAACAAAAATTTTGGAATAGTTCGTCTTTTCTCTCTGAAGATGAAAATAATTGGCCTAACAGTCTTGATGTTGATATGAATTATACGGTACTTTCTGAATTAAAATCAACAGTAACGGCTGATGTAGTAATACAAAAATTTGAGCTTTTCGAATATTAGGCTAGTCAAAGTTGGTCAATATGAATGTTTCAAGTCCGGAATCAATTTAATAAACTCAAGCAAGGTTCTGCCCAAACTCACAAATTATTATCAATTAACCCTTTTGTCAATGAGGAAAGACTTATACGAGTAGGTGGTCGTATCAAACATTCTAAGTTTTATTTAAATAAGAAACGTCCACTCATATTACCATCCAAATATCCTCTAACTATATTAATAATGAGTAATGAACACATTTGACTTTATCCTCTTTGGGTGAACGATTTTGGCCAATGAATGAGAAAAATCAAACAAAAGCATAAGTATGAAACAGTATCGTATGTTTCAAACATATCATGAGTGTTTTGCGTAATATACGTCTTACTCCATCGATCCCATATATTAAGCTGGTCCCATAAATGTTAAGTATGATTTGAAACGCGGTGGAAAAACATATAAAACCTACATATGTCTTTTTATATGTCTTGTTATTAAAGCCATCCATGTAGTAGGTGATCTCACCACAGGTAGGTGATCTCACCACTATCGGCTCATTGATACGTTTCACTTTACTCGCGGAAAGCCATCTGAAATTTGTTTTGATAATGGAACAAGTTTTCTAGGTGCTAAATCTGAGTTATTACATCTAAATACTTTTTGAAACAAAATAAACCCAATCTCTTACCCAAGATGGTATTTCATGAAAATTTATTCCTCCACGAGGATCTCATTTCAGAGGCATTTGGAAATCTAACATAAAATCTTCAAAAAGTCACTTAAACATAAATACATAAATCATCCCAATATCACATATGAAGAGTTAACTACTTTACTAGCTCCGACAATTCGAACGACTACGAAGCTTTAACGCCAGCATATTTCATAATCGGAGAACTATATAAAAACTACCAGTGATACATATCAACGACCTGTAGCAAAATTATGTGTTCTTCCCATATAACCATAGAAACTGAAGACGACACAGTGAAATTAAAGTGTAGTGCTGAACACGTACCATTAATTTCAAGAGAATCATAATAATGGTTATATTTGTTTTTGATAAACTTGATCACATATTCATGTTACACAGATGTTATAATTCTCGTAACATTGTTTTGTTACTATTCATAAATTGAAGGTTCCTGACCTTTCATTAGGGGGCGGCATATGCTACTATTTATATATACATCTATGATCTTTTAGGGTAGTTTTAATAGATATGGCTAAAATGTTTATAGCGTGCTATGACTTAATGACAATATAAAAATAAATAGAATAATGGAATCACATGTGTTTCTATCGCAAATTGCAATGAGTCAATTGAAGAAGCTATTAACACAACAACAAGAAATACAAACACGGTGGAAAAAAGGAAGATTTGTTTTACCAGAGAGTGAAATAGCTGCTTTCAATAGATGAGATGTATGGAGAAGAAGATGAATAAGGATGAACAATTCGGGAAATAATACTGTAAAGAAATAGATGATTATTTTGCAAGAAAACTACGCAACAAAAATATCATCTGGAAATGTCAATGAGAATGGTATTTGCCACACTTCGGAGTGAGAAACGAAAATAAACCAGAAAAATTCAGGCTTGTGTTCGATGCCACTGCCAAAATATCTCGAGTAAGTTTGAATGATTATCTTCTGACGGGTCCCGATTTTTACCCATTACTGGTTGCCATTTTATGTAGATTTCGTCAATATTGATATGTGTTTTGTGGAGATATACGGGAGATGTTTCACCAGTGTTGATTCGGAAGAAGGATGAGGTTTGTCAAAGATTCCCATTCAGAGGCATAGACAGACTAAAAGATCCAGATATTTATGAGATGCGAGCGTTGACATTCGGATCCGAATTCTCACCATCCGTAGCTCAATATGTAAAAAATTATAATGGCAATTTTATCGAAAGAAAATATCCAGGTAATACTCGTATAATGTGAAATCAACACTGTGTGGATGACTATATTGATTGCAAGAATACGCTTCAAGAAACTATTGATACTATTAAATCTGTCATAGAAGACCACAAAGGAGCAGGATTTAGCATTGTGAATCGGTTGAGTAATTTGAATGAGATATTGGATTCCATTCCAGAGAGCCATCGTGGTGTAAAAAAATCACTAAACCTGGACACTAAAAATGTTGAGAGAATTTTGGGTCTATTGTGGAATATTGAAAATGATACTTTTGTATTTCAATTCAAATTCACGAAGATCCCTTCGGTATTGATGAATGATCAGAAATCGAAAACGAAAAGAGAGGTACTCCGAATTCTCATGATGGTTTTTGATCATAATATCTTTTTTTTCACCTCTGATTATAAAAGAAAGACTTATACTTCAAGATTTTTGGAAGAATTCTTTAGGATGGGATCAAGAAATTCCTGAGAACATTCTGAAAAATTGACGAAGTCTCAAATATCGAAACCTTCCGAAGACAATATTTTCCAACAGAAAAAGCTGCTGAAGAGGTACAGCTACATTTTTCGATGGGAGTGATGAAAAATGACTTCAATATCAAAGATTCTTGGGTTTTCAAAGAATTCATTGACAAAATTACAACACCAAGGAACGTATCTATATCCATATCTTAGTATCATTAGATGTCATATCTTTATATGCAAATATTCCTTCAGAATTAGCTACACAAATAATTCAAAATAAATGTGATGAAATAAAACTATGCACAAATTTACCTATGAATGAGTTCTTAACAGCTATAAAATACATTACCAGCAAATTTTTTACAATATATAAATGACTGTTATGAACAACTAGATGGTTGTGCATTGGGTTCTCCAATATCAATTATAATAGTCCTTGAAGAAAAAGTAGTACCTGGATTAAATTATAATATAATCTTCTTCAAACGATATCTTGTTGATTGTATCGCTGCTATCTCAATAGATAAATGTGATGAATTTTTGTCCTGAGAAATGATGTGACCTGTTTGAATATGTTCGGTAACGCGTATTATCCAACAGTTTTTCTCTATATGACCAAACTGTTTTTTTAAATCGAGTAGATATATTCCTTTTGGTTTGATCCTTTTGAACACTACTCACAATCGATATTGTAAATCCTAGATTTGTCGAATTTGGAAACTTTATCAAAATGTGTTGCCTAAATGGTTTTAGCTTGTTTTTACATCTATAAGCGTGTTGTTTTGCAAATTTGAAAACAACTCTTTATAGAGATGTAAAAAAAAACGTTTATTCAACACCTTTGATAAAGTTTCCGACTTCGACAAATGCGGAATTTACAAAATCGAATGTGAGTTGTTTTCAAAATGCTATGTGGGTCAAACCAGAAGAATATTGGTTGAAAATCAGCATTAGCAGAACATATTCCAAATACAGGTTACACCATTTTACTTCTGTATTTTTCATTAAACTTTGTCGTTTTCGAGAAAAACGCGGATAAATAAAAGCATATTTGTATCTGTTATTTAAAATCATAAAAATTTCAAAAGTTGGCTATGAAATTAAATGGCGAGCTTGACAATCAGAAAAATGAGTAATTTATATTAAATAATAGTTTGTTAAGTTAAAAATGACCGGAAAATTTTCATTTAGTGAGCAAGTTGACATGTTATTGATATTAGGTTTCTGTAAAGAAAAGTTTAGAAAAAGTATTAAAGAATATCGCAGAAGATTCCCTAATCGTGTTGTTCCCCATAGAGAAACCTTTTCCAATGTTGAGCAACGGGCTCGAGAAACAGGCATATTTTTCAGCAACACTCGCAATAACAGGTCAAGACGAAGAAATACTTTTGAATAGAATTGAAGATGACCCACATATTAGCACAAGAATTCTATCTCGACAAACTGGTATATCAAAAACTTCTGTGCATCGAGTTAAAGACGTAATCTACTACATCTATATCATATCCAAAAAGTGCGAAAATTGTTACCGGAAGATATGGTTAAACGAGTGAATTTCTTACAATTTATTTCACATCAAGAAATTAATTTTCAAAGGAAAATTCTTTTCATCGATGAAGCTTGTTTTACCCGCAGGGATATAACAAATTTACATAATTATCATGAGTATTCTGACGAAAACCCTCATGCAGTAGCTCCTCGACATTTTCAACAAGAGTTCAAAATGAATGGTTGGATCGGTGTTATTGATCGATATTCAATTGGTCCAGTTATCCTACCAAATCAACTGAATGGCGAATCTTATTTAAATTTTCTCCAAAATACTTCCGGATCTACTTGACGAGGTACCACTACAACTAAGACTGGAACATTGGTTCATGCATGATAGAGCACTGCCTCATTTTAGTAATATTGTTAGAAAACGAACAGTATCCAAATAAATGGATTGGAAGAGGGTATAATTGCACCCAGATTTGGCCTCCACGATCTCCAGACCTCAACAAAGGTGATTTCTTTCTTTGGGCAACATTAAAAGAATATGTGTATTGTGTATTGCTCGCCAGTTGCGTCTCAAGGAGAATTGTGGAACCGAATTATGGGTAAATGCACACTTATTAGAAACAGTTATTGGATAGAGTAAGCTTCCATTTTCGAAAAAGAATAACATTACGCCCGAGAGAAAACGGTGATCATTTTGAACAATTTTTATAAGTTAAGTAAATTGTATTATGTTATTTCTAGTTATAAAGTTGTTTGTTTTTCCAATAAATTATTTTTATCGCGATTGGGTTAAAAAATTCTGTCAAATTTTAAGGGTGCGCCATTCCTCATCAACCCTTTAAAATGATCCAACTGAGCTCTACTTACTGTTGATTAATACTTTTGGAACGCATACAACGTGTACCAAATTTGGTTTTTCTAAGTTGAAGCATAATTGAGATATTAATTTTTTTCAAAATTTATAGTGTCACTTTGAGGGTCTATAACTTCTCAGGGGTGCAACTTGGTATGGAGGTGAATTGCTCTGAATCATCATATTTTGAAGTCCCCTACATGCTCATGCTCTGTGTCAGTTCTTATGCGGGACATCCTGTATATTGCCAATTCCAAATAGTAAACAGGCACATTTTGATTTCTAATTTAGTTTATTACGATGATGTCTATTTGGTAGCCGGGAGGTCTTTAGTACTTTAACAGAATTTGTACTGGATATGGTTGATTGTTATTTATTTATAGTGTTAATGTATGTCCACAATGTGAACTCTTTAACAGTTTACATATTTCATCAATAAAGGATCCCTCCATCCTGTTTATCGGTTGAGAGTGGGAAAAATATGTTGGATAGGTGATGTTATTTTCATTTCTAATTGAAGAAACATCCAAGATGAAAGATTAGGATGACATCTTTTAGTAGGCAATAACAAGAAATTTCTAATCATATCATAAATAATTGGTGATAGTTGTAGATGCAGAATATTTTCTCCTCGACTCGTTATTTGTATTATTTGATCGATAATAATATAAAGTTGTTCAGAATATATGGATCCATCTTCAGTTCCATCTTTAACTCTTTCTTCAAATATTTCAAGCCGTTGTTTAGACAATTATGAATTGAATCTATTTCTGAACATAACCAAGTGTTTGAACGGTCAGAATTTGAAGTTTCAATCATCCCAGTGATCATGTATTTCGACTTTTCAGAATAATGCTTCACTAAATCATGATATTCACTTTTATGAATTGAATTTTGTTCTGTTCGAAATGAACAATGCGTACTGTAGAAAATCGGTGTTTTCTAGTAATAACATTTTTCGCCATTTCCTTTGCAATTCATCTTCCTTTAGAAAAGCAAAAATACTATTTGATTCCTTTTTCTATAAAGAAGATAGATAATTCGCGTAACATTCTGGAGCACCACAAATGTCTGGTCATAATATTAACTAATTATAATATAACCTTACTTTCGGAAACAAAACAATTCAAATCATCATAATACCCCATTTTTATGGAAATTATTGAACTAATTATTGACCGCACACACCATACAAACTGCACAACACTATTGTTGCTCTAGAGATATTGTTCAAAATGGGTAGAATACGCAGGAGAAGTAGTATTGCCAGTTTAAGCTTTGTTCATAGCTAGTATTAGAGTTGGCTGTAGCTGTGCTTCAACGCACAAAATTGTCGATAGCATCAGGATTACCACTGTTAGTAGTGACTCGCAATAATCCCAATACATTTTAATTCAAAATTGTGCCTACTTTTCGACAAAAGAAAAGTAAGTCATTCCGTATATCAATGATTTTTCTGTAAAAATCAAACTCTTGAATAAATGTCTAGGTTTCTTATGATTGTATCCAAAAAAGATTATTTTTCGATTACTTCTGTTTCGATGGTAAGCTTTTTCATTCAACAATTCTACTAATTGATCAAGATTATACTTTTCCAGATGTTGATGTAGTGCTTGGATAGGTTTATGCATTTGATCTTACACGTTAATTAAATCCGAATGTGCAAAACTTAATTCCTGAATTTTGGTTCAGAATTTTATTCTAGATATACTTACTGGAGTCAAATATCGTCGGTAATATTGAGGATATGTAAACATATTTATAATGTGAATACGGAACAAATTCACAATTGAATAACGGTAGGAATATCAATAATTTCAACCAGCCAGTGGCATTTTTGGAAAGAGTTGTAAACAATGTGTATGAACTATTGTAACTGATTATAACTTTTCCGTTCAATGTTTTTCAGCAAAACTAGTTTGTCTATGAACGTATTCCATATAGTCCAGTCATTTAAGGAATTTTTATGTCGGAATTTCCGCGCCGTCTAATTTTGGTCTATTCTTATGTATTTTGACACGCTGAACACGATGGTGTAGATTAAATTTAAATTAACCCTGTGCTTGAAAAACTATGGCCATTTTTGGCCATACAGTCTGAAGTGCACGACATATCGATGATGTTATCTTCGTTATCACTGTCATCATATATTGTTAAAGATGTGATATGATCATTATTGATATACGGATCATCGTGATCCGCTTCATCATCTGAGTTTGTTAGTTTGCAAGTGTCATTGATAACATCATCGATACGTCGTGCACTTCAGACTGTACGACTGATAGCGAAATAACAGAAATTCCTGGTAAAAAAAGATTGAGAAAAAAGTAAATGTGTTTATTGTATAAAATAATGGGTATTAGACGTATCTATAATGTGAATCTGTACACTTGCATTTATTGCCATTTTATTTTTCTCGATAAGCAATATTATGTATGTTATTTATGATAGTTATTAGATTAAATAATATTATAATATTATATTATGCTATGAATAATGGAAAAAATATGAAACGTGTCTTATTTGTAAATAATCAGACAAATAGATAATTTTTCAATAAATATGAAATGTAAAGAGATTTTGTTTAATATTGAAATTTGTTATGTAACACCCTATAAAAACATCATGCCACGGTCACATATGCACGTTCACACGTCTACATACACTCACACATTCACACAAAACGATTATAAGCATCCAGGTGCATGTTGAAATATTTATAAACTATAATTTCGCGCGCGGAATCTATTGTACCGACCCTCGCTTATTGCCGCTACATGAAATTCCGCGCTAACTTTTTATGATGAAATTCGTTATTACTTGGGAACGTGAACGAATCTCCGTACGCTGTTCCAAACTCAGATAGCCGAAGTATTTCTCTGTAATTTGATTGAAGGTTTTTGTCTATAGGCCTAAAATTGGGCCCTTTAGAGGCCCAAACACGTTTATTAGGATAGCTCCATTTCTACTCAACTCAAATCGATCTGCTTAGATTTAAAATACTCACTATCAAAACCTCTGATAGAACCTAGAATTTGGGTTTCGTAAACAATTTCTAACCTCAAAAACTTTGGATTTTTCATTGGTCCAAAATTTTCAAAATGGCGCTATAGTTTTATTTTCGGAGAAAAATGCTTGAATTTTGGATATTATATGCAAAATGATGAAATATTCCGAATAATTTTGGTTTTAGATTAATAACATTAGTATTCCGTTTGAAATTTGCGAAATACGGATTTTTCAAAATGGCCGATTGTGACTCCAAAAAATTAGATAGGATAAAATACCAAAAATCAGGTAAAAGAAGAATAAAAATACTATCATTTTAACAAAACAGAATATGAAAAAACGAAAACTCTTTGACATGTACTCAATTTTTCAATGTGCCAAAAAACACACTAAATGGGCCCTATCTTGGGCCCACGACCTCGAATCGACTTGAGACTGAAGTTCAAAGTTGCGTATTAGCTTTTCCAACAACTTTTGTCCAAAACATTTTTTCATAAACCCATAGTTTTGTCCCAAAACGCAAAAAATCAAAAAATAGCCATTTTCGGGTCCAAAAAATGGCCATAGTTTTCCGAGCACATGGTTAATTTAAATTTAATCTACACCATCGTGTTCAGCGTGTCAAAATACATAAGAATAGACCAAAATTAGACGGGGCGAAAATTCGGACAAAAATAGTCGATTTTCATCTTTAAATGCCTGGACTAATAAACAAATTACTTCATGGAATGAATATGTAATGTACAGCTCCATTTAAGTATTTTTTCATTTTATGTTCTCACCTTGAGTAAGACTTTCTAACAAAATTTTCGACAACTATTTTCCAATGATGCAAAACAGAAAAATTGGAATGTTTAGTAGAAATCAAATGCTGACCTGTCATTTTTAATTACATCTAGGGAATGAGCAAGATAATCCATGCATACATTATTTCTTTCATGGCTAGTATTGAAAATATAGCAAGATACTGAGAAGTTACAATAATATAAAGCACAGTTCGCCTCTACTCTGTCTGATGACATAATTCTCTCGAACTAGACATTCCACCTAAAATTACGAGCAGAATTACATGCAGTCACTGCAATATTTCCAATGATGAAATATTTGCCCATCAAATTTGTCAATAACTGCTCATAAAATTATCAATGAAACGGTCGGTATATATGTATCTATGAATACATAATACAGTACTCATTCAATGTGTTATAAAGCTGCTCTTCGAACGTTGAAAGAAGCGCTCTATAAATAATTCAGTTTGAGCGGAAAATACAAATGGTTGGATATACTAAGAGAAGTTACAGACAAATATAATGAACGTAAGCATAGAACTATAAATATGGCTCCATCTGGAGCACGGTCGTAGTGTATACGACCGTGGTCTGGAGTAACAAAACTGAGAGAGGAAAGAGAGAGAGAGAGAGAGAGAGAGAGAGAGAGAGAGAGAGAGAGATATTGAAGCGATCCTACTCGCGCATTAACGTAGGCCATGTGGTGCATATACCTAAAATTACCAACCCTGTCATTTATCTGCTTGAAGATATGAAAAGCTCATCAATCAGCTGTTGTTTATTCGAGGAAGAACTGCAGAATACCAAACAACCCGATGATCATTCGATAGAGGAGGTACTCCGAAAGAAGGGTGATAAAATGTATGTCAAATGGTATGAGATGCATAAAAGAGAAAAGTTTGAAAATACTAATGTTGTATAATCCGCGCATCAGTTGTAATAATGTATCCATTAAACAACAGATTCGTTCGTAGTGTCCTAACCGCAGTGTATGATGTGGAAAATATGTGTCCGAGGGCTATGGATACCATTGGAATATTACAATCTCAACTCCCATCGAAAAATTGGATAATCATACGGGAAGGGAAGTTTGCATTATTCATGCATACGTCATCAGTTGAAGGGAGGGGGCTAAACCCCACTTATTTGAGTCCATTGTACGCCTCGTGGTTTGAAGCCTATTTTATTCTAGCAGATTTGTAGCCCGCCAGAAACCCAGAATATTGCTAACGCCATAAGTTCTTCTGGGAGAAGTTTTGCGTCGCCGTAGTAGTGGTGCCTTAGGGATGTCAAAGCAGTGTATTCCAACAGAATGTGAGAGGTAGATTCCTACACTTATCCGCATTTCCTACATACAGAATCATCTGCGATGCTCATTTTATGAAGGTGTTTCTTTAAGACAACAGTGACACGTGAGGATACCAGTCATCTCTATGATTTCTCTTCTGTTTAGAGAATAGTATATTACGTTACTAGTGTGGAAAGTGACCCATTTCACATGAGTGGGAGAATGTTGTCCCTCGGCTGGCGCCTCGTGCGACAATCCCACGAGTGTGAAATGGCACTTTCCACACAAGTAAAGTACACTATTTTTCCGACGACCACATATTAATGTGGTTATTTTGAGAATTTGAGAATTTTACAAAGAAAAGTAATAATTGAACAAGATAACTGCTTAGAATTGTAGAAATTAAAAGTAATATTATTATTATTACAATTAGCAAATTGTAATGGACTTTGCAATGAGGAGTTAGGCAGATTTCTCTCTATTATTTGTACACTATGTACAGTAGTAGACTCGATGTCAGTTTCTCGAAGAGGCGGAGTGACGGCTTTCGAAGTACTGCTGATGGCACCCATAATTTTATTGGCAATATTTAACCTGTTAGTAGCAGAATCGTCAATATATTCTTCTGCGACTTTGGACGATTTCCAACCCCCATGTCTTTTCAGAGAAGTTAGGTCTCCTCCTGCATCTACTAATATAGTAGCAGAAGAACGGCGAAATGAGTGCCCTGTGTATTTTTCAGAATCCTTTGGATTTAAAAATTTAGCCACTACTCTAGGTATATTTCCAATTTTGTTAATGCCCACTACTTGTTTTGTGCAGTTTTGGTATCTATAATAAAGAAAAAAGCGTGCTTCGGTAGTTGGCGGTCTTAGATTGGCATATTTTTCATATATGCTATAAAAGTTTCCTGTAATAATGAACTTGCGAAAGCATTTATTTTTTGTATTATTAATTTGGATGACAGCCGCAGTCCCCAAATCTCCAATGTTATTTATACATAACTGGGTAAGTTCTTGCTTGCGACATGCACCAGATATACCCATAACCAACACAACCTAAAAAAAAAACATAATTAAATAAATGTATAGACTTTGTTTAAATACCGATGACTTAACTTTGTAAATAAATGAATCTCATCGGAAGCTTCATTCATAAATTCACAAATTTCTTGTTGCGTCAAAATTTTAGCTTTTTTCGGTTTATATCCGTCACTTTTCCTTTTTTAAAATGCCTTAAGTCTACTATATTTGGAGATATCTACATTGTGGTGAATGGATAAAGTGGTACGCAACATAATAATTAGTCCATAATGTTGAGCATTGGATTCTATTGGAAAGTTCACCCATGTATGCGAGCAAAACGTTTTCAGAAAAGGAGTTTCTTATTTCCTTATTTCTTCGCCATGAAAGAAATTGATCGTAAGCGTATTCGTACCTTCTTTTGGACTTTTCAGGCAGTAAATTCAGTGACGTTAATTTTGCAGCCTCTTCAATTTCAGGTGGAATACATTGATCATCACTATTAATCTCTGCATCCATGTTTTATGGAATTTTAGATACTATTTTCACGGTTTTGTATATGATAAGAATGATGCATATGCAAAACTGACACTTCTAAAGTTTATCTGACGTTTTTGCAATATTAATTTCAAAGCACACTTCAATTCCATTATGCAATACATATAGCTATAGATGCACATATCACTCTAGTGTGATATTCAACTTTTCATCTCTAGGGTGATATTTGTCATTTTCGAAGTAACTAAATAGTGTGCTATTTGTCATTTTCGCATGTGGTCGTCGGAAAAAGAGTTTTATTGAGAGCCTAAGCACTAGCTTTTTTTGATAAAGAGCTTGGCCTGCCTTATTCGTGGTGATTCTCGCCACAAATCAGACCACTCTTTGTTCAGTTGGCCAAGAAGGCAAGACCCCCACGCAATTTGATAAAGCGACCATTGGCCGCGGTCCAACAGGGGCGCCGAACTATCCCTGCCTGGCTAGAGAGTCGGCCATTTCAGTCCCTCCAAATCCACTGTGTCCAGGGACCCGTATACGTTAAACTTCACTTCTCCTGGCTAGTTCAGCCAGTGTATCTCTGCATTCTTTCCTTGATGTGACTCTAGGTGATTTGAAAGCTCCCAGAGCCGACTGACTGTCTGTGGAGATGTCTATGCGCCTATTTACATAATTTCTTCGCAGGTTTTCCATGGCGCAAGTCAATATTGCGTAGACCTCCGTCTGAAAAAAGGTGCAGTAAGTGGATGGGTCACTGAAATAGTGAGCCCTGGCCTTTTTACTCACATTCCCGCTCCAGAAGACCGACCTACCGTGGATCCGTTGCTCCAAATCTCCTCTTTCGGAGATGAAGATTTGGAGAAATGAGTCGTATAGCTGAAATCATGCTATCTTGCACCATTTCTAATATGGGGCATTAAGAGAATGCCTCAATCAAGACCTCAGGGTCTCCACGAGAGTAGTGCATATTGGTCCAGTGACATAGGTCCCTCAACCGATATGCCTTACACATGGCGTACGTAGAGGTGGTAACCCGACGGGAGCTTCAAGAGCTTTCGTAGAAGCCAACCTCATATCACTCAAAATACCTACACATGCAAGCCGCTGCAGTCGGTCCAAAGGGCGCAGGTACATACCTTCCTTGTCCCTGATCATCGCACGATCACAGCATAGGTACAGATCCAATGGAGGATATTTGACTGTAACCCTCATGTGCTGCTGAAATTCTCCTGCGCCCAAAGGGACTCAGAGGTCTTTCTCACTCGATATCCGAAGTGTTCGCGCCAGGTCAGTTGAGAGTCTAGGATCACTCTCAAAACCTCACCGACCCTTTGAGTTGCAGAACCTTGCCAGAGAAAGTAATCGCCGCCAGTGTACCCAGCTTACGTTTTCTGATAGACAGTACAGTTCCCGTTTTGTCAGTCAGGGTTGACTCTGAGCCCCTCGGTGCGGCACCAGCGGTTCACCACGCAGAGCAGCATGTTTTGCAACTCGTACAATGTCCCCAAGTGCGGCCCGAATGTTTTCTCACCTTTTTCCGGTGTTCCTTCACCTTGGTGGTCCACCATGGTGCTGTTCCTCCACCAATTCTCTGCTTATGGTCACAGCTGGCATACCCAGAGATGATGGCGGAGCTAAGGCCCGAAACTGTAGCCTCTGTCCTCTCTGCCTTCCCTCCTCCGTGACAGGTTGAAAGCATAAGGAGTCTACCACCTAGCTCCTTTTTATAGAGGCTCCAGTTGGGTGATCTTTGGTTTGCAGTAACTTTCAACCTCATTTGTTATGAATTCAACATCAAATAAAATGTGCCTATGATCCGATAAGGACATTTCAGAAGACACTCTCCATTTCAAAGCCTGAGTCACCATTACCCTAGAGCAAAGAGTCAGATCAATAACCTCTTGCCTTCTAGGCCTGAAATAGGATTTTCTATTGAAGATCTCAAGCTGTGTGGAGCTGAGGATCTCCAACTGAGCCTACCCCTATGAACCCTGCCGCTCCCTCACATTGTTTGGTGGGCGTTGGTGTCGTACCCCAGGTGAAGCGGAATCCCCTCCTAACAGTATCGTCATAATTCAGCCACCTCGACTGTAGGCACACAAAGTACCATCTTCTTCTCCAAGATCTTAAAGCTATACCAAAACCTGACCCTGTAAGAAAATCCCGACGTGGGAATCACATTCGCGTCTTCAGGGAATATGCAGGATCTAGGATGATCTACAGTTGTACAATAATGTAATGTACCCCTGCAAGGCCCATGGTTTCTGAATCAGTGAAGCATTAATTTTTTGCACAGCATGGCAGCTTATACTTACCGTGCTGGAAGTAGATTTGCAAAAATTCCACCGATATGATGAAGCAAAGTTTCTACAAATCTTGATTTTAGAGTTAAGTAGCCCCATTTCGAAAGCCGTCTCTTCCATCTTTTGGTGACTCATCTTCCGCTACACCTTGTTCTGTCTTCTGATGGAAGTTTGGAAGTCCATCTCCTTAAGAAGGGTGACCGACCGTTCATATAGCCCATAACAAGTCTTAGACCCAGAAGTTACTCTTTCCCTTCTAGAACTTCATTTGGAAGAGAGCAGCCCCTGGTTCTGTTTTTCTAGGGCATTAACGGTGGCCTGGTTTGGAAACTGCCTGTCTATAGGCACCCGTAGCGTGACCTTCCTCCGTTTAGGAAGAGCTGTGGGCTCCACGGAGTTGATTCTGAGCTATACACAATTCGGATTAGGTTCCAAACCGGGTTGCATTTCTACCGTATCGCAACGTATCGCGCAGCTTTAAAAGGAATCGCTCTAATTATTTCATGGATTACGTACGTGAATGAATATTTGGGGGTGTAGCTCCCACTAAATCGAACAATCAATCAGTTGCAAGAAAATGTCCCCCAAGATAGTGGGTTTAACTCGTCCGAAGACAGGTGTTTTGAATTGGATCGCATTTTAGAAGAGTTCGGAAAGTTGGCAAAGAATGAAAAATTCTTATAAATAAATACAACCTACCAATGCGATTATATGAGCAATGTTTGACAAGACTAACCTATTTATGATTTGATCATGATAATGTTGTGTTTTTTCAGATACGGAGAATCCAACAGCGTTGGGAGTGCCGCTACGTTATGAAATTTAGGAACTAGTATATATATTATTATCATTATATAACAATTCAATGACCCACGTAAAGTTATCCATAGTTTCAACGTACAAACGCTATGATAGCTCATTCATTGATAGCGTGCACAAACCGCTGTCACAGTTCATATATCTATCCACTATGACAGTTCATAGATACACCATGAGGGTCCATAGATCCGTCATGACAGTTCATCCTTTGACATACACCCACCATGGCAATTCATACAGACGCTATGACACCTCCTCGGACAAGATCCCGTAATTGACGCCCTAACACATCCTATAAACATTTTGTATATACACACTGTGGCTTAGCTCTGGGTTAGCTGCAACTCAACCGGATGCCAGTCAGACACTTCCGCTCTGGATTCAGCCTACTATATCTACTTATCGGCTCATGAGGAAGACGGCGTGGGGGTAGCGAAAGCATACGCCGATCCTTTACACACACCCACTCACTCCGTCTTAAACCGTTGGGCATTCGCAGTGAACTGACTGACCACCTAGTAATTCTGGAGCTCTTGACAATCTGTGGTGGCCGGTTGCTAATAATGCTCTAGACCTTAGAGGGATTCCCCATAAGGTCCTTGCTCTCATAGGAATACCTTTCTGCCAAGAGCCAAGAGGCTTGGGACGAGCACACGTATCGGAAACTTTCTGTCTCTGGCGAACTTTCAGTTCTGGTCGGACGTCACTCGTTAACTCCGGGCTGCTACTCTTACACACTGGCAAGTTCTCTGGAACAACGCCGTGAAGGGCAGGGTGACACATTCTTTCATTCCTGTCATCGAGGAATGGCTTCCAATAGCTGCACTATTGCCTAACCGCGAAAACTGAGCGGTGTTCCATCTTCCAAGTGAACATGGCAACTTCGGAAACCATCTCGTCAGGATTGGTGTGTCCCGGGATGGTCAGTGTGCTGAGTGTCTTGCGTTCGACGGCCCTTTCCACAGGGTCTAACTTTTCTCAAATTTTCATGCTGTCAGACCTGAACTTGTAAATGCACTTGGTTGGTTACCCAATCGTGAGCAGAATCTACACCGCCTAATGCATCTCGAGGAATATCAGGAGCTCTTTGGTGGTTTTGCACCACCTCAAATCCAGCACTCTTCTGTCGACTGGCGCTTCTTATGGTTATCATTTCCCGTTCCTTTTTTTTCGAACGGTTTGATGCGCGGTCACTAGTTACACTAGATATATGTTCGTGACATCCGTATACTTGTGCTTTCGAAACTGATTGCGTTCTATTTTATTATATGTGTTGAATGTTTATTTTTAAACACGCTTTACATTTTACCTAAACGACACCAGATTTCCATGTAAGAGGGTTAGGTCAAAAGAACCTCTGAATTTACATCATCTGGATAAATCCGCAGCCCCACTCTGGAGACAATTCCAGTTTAAAATTTTATCTATTGATAGTTTAATTTTCTTGGTTGAGGCATCGCTCATCACATAAGCGATGGCTGGAGGTAGGACCTCATTTTCACATTTTATTAAAGCGTGACCACCTATTGAATACTATTATATACTTAGGTTGTTTGTTGTTCTTATTAGACATCAATGAAGATCTTCGTAGTAAGGTGCGGGAATTTTTCTTAGTTTCAAATGTCAAAAAAAATATTGTGGACCTCTGTTGTTGTTCCTATAGCTTGTAATCATTGGAACATATTATGTAAAATTTGATTCTGAACATTCCAATTTTATGGAAAATTTTATGAATAATAATTGCTAATTGAGAGATGTAATACTTTATCTCCAAGGAAAGATCGGCTATGCCCAAGAAAGGAGCCGATATACAGGAAATTAATACGCACATTATACTTGTAAAATATCACTTTATCCATTAACATAACCATAATATACAGACTACGTCTAAGTAATTGACAAACAATTAACATATTCTGCTTATGTAATAATATCAAGATAGTTGGAAGTTTTATGGCAAATGTATATAGAAATAGCCAAAATTGAATAACCATATGGTGCCTTTATACATAATGATAACATTTTGAAACTCTTACCTAAATTGATAATACTTAGGATAATACAAACTTTCGGATGATGTGTATCATGATCTATGCTATTATATGAAGAAAAGGATGGTGTTCTTGAAACAACTTTGCAAATAATTTACTACTGCTACTGATATTGCGAACCTCGTCAATATATATTATTGTCAATCAATATTTCTTACATATTCGATAGAGTGAACAAGGGAAATAAATGCACAATTGATCTTTGATAGTAGTAGATAGTATTCTTTGAACCATTATTTGGTTAAGCATCGTCTAAACAAAAGTACTGAATATCTATTTGAATCTTCTCAACAATATTTTGCAGTTTCAATATTGGTGTAATGAACCCATGAATCCTTGGGAAAAGGTTGATGGGACAAAATGCATCTTCAAGATGCTATCAGAAACAATGGGTACCTCATAGATAGTTTGCAAATTATTCATATTGCTTATAAGCAATAAATTAACAATTTAATTTGCTCAATTTTGAGATTACATAAAAAATGCTAAATTTAACCATGTTCTATCGGGTAAAGACTAATTTTGGTCAGTGAACATACGAAACTAGTTGGACAAATAGTTGAAAAAGTTGTTAATTTATTATAAACAAATTATATTTATCAATAAATTTACGAATTTGACCAAAATGTCGAGTTTATAGTCGTTTTCGGATAATTTTGGCCTCCTGAGTACGATTTTATCGCTATTGTGGTCTTCAAATGTATACATAAATTTTTTAATTGTTATAAACAAATTATCTATTAACAATTATACGAATTGTGCCAAAATTTCAAATGTAAAATGTTCTTAAAATTAATCTATAAGTAATCAAATACAAAAAATCAAAGCTATTTCATAAGTATGTTACTAGAAAAATTTTAATTTTGAAACAAACAAATACAAAATATTTTATCGATTTTAGTTTCAGAGTATCAGAGAAGGAATTTTTCACAAATATAATTGTTGAAATATATTTGAAGATTTTTGATTTTTATAAAAAAAAAACTATTGTTTTAAATTTCATATTTTCTAAAATTCACTAAAATTTAGTGAAATAATATTCAGATGAAAAATTACATCAGTTATCATCGTCACTAACATTAGAATCAAAGTAAATATCATTAATATCTTGTTTTATGTTATCATCGTCATCTTGTTCATTCCTATCATCTAGAATATCGTCGTGATGAAATTATTTTCTACGATGTCACGACTTTTGATATACTGAGATGACACGCCGTCTTTGTGAACAGCTGCCGTATAGGATTTTTTCTGTTTCTTACTAGGTGCGTATTCTCATCATAGGGTTGAGTTCGTTGATGTAAGAATTTAAAAAAAACACATTCTTCGGGCGACATTTTGTTTTGAAGTATTTTTCGTGATACGTTTGAATACAACTAATTATTTCTCATATACATATATATGAATTAAACTATTTTTTTGAGCATGCCACTTTTTTATTATATTAAGACTTGATACATTTAATCAATTTTGTCAAAAAAATCAAGTTCTGTGTGTGCATATAATATAAAAATAAATTAAAATGTCACATTTTGTTCTTCTTCATTTGTTAATGAACAATTTGTTTATAAGAATTCAAAAATTTATGTATGCATTTAAAGACCATAATAGAGATAAAATCGTACTGAGGAGGCCAACATTATCCGAAACGACTATAAACTCGACATTTTGGTCAAATCCGTATACTTCTTAATAAATAATTTGTTCATAACAAATAAGCAAATTTGTGGGTACACATTCGACGATATTGACTATAAAATCGAACTCAGAATGGCCAAATTATCCGAGAACGACACTAAGCTCGGAGTTTTGGTCGAATTCATCTATTTGTTAAAAATAGATTGTTTATAACAAAAGAAGTTAATTCAGCTATTTGCTTAACAGTCTTTATCCGATCAAAAATGGGCCAATTTAGTATTTTATATGTAATCTCAAAAATGAGCAAATTAAATTGTTAATTTATTGTTTATAAACAATATAAAAAACTTCCACAACTATCTATGAGATAGACTATGTTTCTGATAACATTCTGGAGAGAATGCACTTTGTTCCATCACAATTATTGACCCTTTTCCTAAGGATTTACGGGTTTCGCCTATTTTTATACCAATTTGACTACACTATGTTTATGTAGTAATGATTTTAGCATTAAAAAAATTTTATTTTTCATATATTCTCAGCCCATTTCTTATATTTTATCACTAGTTAATTTGTGAGTATTATTATTTATACAAAAACTAAATATGCTGGTATCTACTTGGAGATAACATAAACATTAATCCAACTTGTATTTCATCTGAAAATTTTGAAAAAATTTTTCATTCGTGAAAATCAGATACCTTCGTAGGAGATTTTATATTCGGATATTTAGTGCGTTACATGTTCGAAAGTTATCAATGTGCCAGTGGCATGAAATGGTGGAAAATCGTACATTTAATATTCTAATATCAATGTTGAATGTGATGTATATCTTCATTCAGTTTTTGGTGCATCTGTTGTTAATAATATGGTATATGGTTATCCCATTCCGACCATCGGAACTGTAAATTGAATAACACACATAATAATGACTTCAACTAATGGTCAAAACTGCCAAATAAATTAAAACATTCTAGCAACTTATTCGAAGCACACATATCATGTCCGAATCATGAACAGAAAAAAATTTCAATTCCAATTTAATCGGCAGCTTATTAGTATAAAATCATGGAGAGAATAAGTGATAAGAATTATCCGCTGAACATAATTATGTAATATCATTTTGGCATGATTAAAACTTGTATATTCCTAGACATCATCTTATGAAAGTATTCCAGCATTGTCATTTTGCATCATTGGAGTATGGAAAAGTTGTTATTTGTTTCTAGGACACTGTAATAGCAATTAAATTGCCATTAATTGCTGTAATAATATAAAGTATTATAATGTAATAGCATATATTAGGTAAAATGTCGAGTATATCCCCTGTCACGAAAGAACCTTTTTGTTTAGCTCATAAATCTAACATCTGGTTTGAAAGTTGTATACTTGAAACTTAAATTATATTTGCCTCGTCTCAGTCAATCACTTACTGTTGTTGACATGTGTACGCTTTTGTTAAGAATTCTTCTCTGCAGTGGATTCTTGATAATTTTTACTATGGCATTGAGATTTACAGTTTCGTTTTATCGTGTTCCTTTCGTTTCGGCGACGTGGGCATTTTAATTGAAATTGGTGCGATTTGGACGCTTTGTGTAATACAATTAGTTTTAAGTATTCAAGTTTTAGACATAATAAGTCTTCTGATGATGGTCGTGAGACCGAAACGTACGTAAAGACGAAAAATTTTAAAACAGAGTGTTCATATGACCTATTTCCCGAGAATTTTTATATATAATTAATTGCTGTAAAATTAAAATATCGTGTATTCGCGCTGATACAAATTCATATGGCACAATATGTATATGATTATACGAAAAACTAAATACAGGTGTGAATCGGGTTCATGCACAATATACAAATGGTGAGAGTTTTAGCCTTAATATACAAGTAGTTTTTTCGTATGTCATGTCATGAGATACTTGGCGAAACATATAGATACTTTTCGCAGAATATTTTTCAGAATCTACCCCTCAAAACTGTGATGAAAATATCTTAGATTTCAACGAGCCATTTAAATTTTTGGAACTTCATGATTTCAAATTTTCATGAGACTTTTTGGAAGTTTGTCTATTATAAACAAAAAACAACCTGAGTAACGCGCCATCTACTTTGATAACAGTATTTATGTTATGTCATTTTGACAAATTTATGCAAGAAAATAATAATGGAATTAATTTAAAACGTAGTAGAAGGTCGAGAAAAAATCGTATGTATCACTCGAGCAAAGTGTCAATTCCTCACAAGCATTTTGATGCCCGACGTGGAAGGAAATAATGCACATTATTTCCGTGTTATACGAATAGCTATTATCTTGCTTTTATGAAATACTTAATTGAAACTATTTAAGATACTCACGTATCTAGATATTTTCAACAAAAATACTTCAATACACATAAAGTCTCTGACATCAATAAGATACTGGAAAGAATATCCTTCCAGATTTTTCGTACACTGAAAATTCGCTTTTTCTATTCATAATAATTGAAGTTTTAAAAAAAACAATGCAATGGAGATAGTCAAGTAGAATCTACCATTGTTTTATTCATAATTTTTTAGTGACTCTTCAGGAATCTATAGCTTAGTTTTATCATGTATTTATTATAATGCTTTTCCGAATGAGTAAATTGCTACGTATTGATTATTATGTAAAAGAAGATATCGCTGAAGAGATCTGTCAAAGAGAGATAGATTTAAAAAAAGTTAATAAAAAAAGGGTATCAATTACAAACAAAAAGGAAATACAGTATATTGTTATCAACAGAGACTATCAACTAATGTTTCATCACGTTCATCATTGGGACTATCACTTCGCGAATTTGGTCGTAGGAAAAGAAATAAAAATTAAATTGTGTATGATGATTGAGTTTTGAGGTTCGCAACATTCTTTTATTGGAAAATTAGTTTGAAGATATTTACGGAAATTTAAAGTTACTTACGAAATTATTTAAACATATCGTGAGTCGCTAAATTCTCACAAGCAGCAAAGCTTCATCATTTATTTAGAAAAAAATTGTTCTGCTCGTGTTCGATTCAGTTCGAAATTATTTTACACATCAAAATTTTTCAATACTCCTTTGCTGGACTCTAGGTGTGGACCTCTTGTCAATGCATACTCGTTCTATGCGAAAGTCACCAGATTTAACAAATATTACGATAGTTTCTAATAGATCAGTCCTGAATACTTTGAAACAACTGAAATTTTGAGTACGGTATACGTATATCTCCCTGATTGAAACATAGCCCATTCTAAAATCTGGCCAACACCTTGACCACCTGACTCTCGTGTCACGACCAGCTAAAGCCTAGGCAGCGCGCGTGCTCATGCTGTCGGTCAAAGTCATAATATCTAATTTATATAACGATAGGGTCAATAGACCTGCACTAAATGCTTTAAAACAACTGAAATTTTGGGTAACTAGTTTCTTCTCTTCTGGTAGATTTGGAAGTGTATGGGATGTATCAAGTTTAAGAACAATTTGAGATGAAAAACAATCGAAATTGATGTTATACATGGAAAAATATGATATTTCGCAAGAGTAGAATAGTGTTTTCTTCATTTTCATTATTTAATAAAATAGATACTTACAGAAATCCCTACGTTGATTATTAGAACCTGAGATATTATAGTCCCAAGTTCGACCAAAAAAATAGGTAAAATATAACCTCCCAGTTATATTTTGTATTTGGGAGAATTGAGTTGAAAGGGAAAAATTTAAAACATGTGATATAAGAAAAATAGTACTTGTATACTATTTTCTGCTTCTCAACGGTTGATTGAACTGGAATTATAGTTGAGCAGATTTGTCGAATCTGCCGTTATTGTAGAACAGTGACGGGAAACTTCTCAAAAATCGAGGAAAAACGTCGAAAAACACATTTTTGACTTGATGGACCTCTATACCTATATTGTCCGATTTGGTTGGGATTTCAATAGGGGACAATATACTCGACGGAGAGCGAAATCAATGAATGTTGATTGTCTAATAAATACATATAATGTTGCTCACTTTTACGTTTTATAGGCAGAATAAACCATGAGCCAGAATCATTCAGTAAAACTGGAGTCCTGGGCAAAATTATCCGTAGTTATATCACTTCCAATTATTCATTGACCTGGACAATTTGAAGTTATCTCTATAAAAAACGTTCTAGCATCTGGTGAAGTTTGGCTCACGCAAGATTTACCAATTGATGACTCAATAAAATCTATAATATTGTTCAGGTTATTCCTTTTTTTGGCTGCAGGTTTTTACTGTCATCTTTCTCTTATTTGATATTATATACTAATTGTTTCAAATGTCAAGTATTTAAATATCGATTACTAATAAATCGAATATTTGATAAACTGATCATTCGATCTATCGAATATTCGAATAATCGTGTTTATGAATCGAATATGTTTCTCCTGTACAAGGCAGCGATCATGGCATTCAAAAAGGTAATTATAAATTTGAAAGTAAAGTCAATTTACATGGTTTCCTTGAAAACACAAGATATTTCTGAAGATTCATCAGCTATCGAGTGACTCAAGATTGTCTCCCTAAAATACTCGACACTTGACACCCGATCATCGAACTTCATTTTACTTTATGACGTTAGCAAAATATCACGTAATAATAACAACCTGGTAGTAGAATCACAATTGGAAAATACTTAAATAACAATACGATTAGAAAATTGTCAAACTTTCGAAACTAGCGCTGTGTTCACGTCCACTTCTGCATCATTTGCGGGATCTTTAATGTCATTGACGCTCACGCTACCGTTTGAGTTGACGTCCACGACGGGCGCAGCCGGTAGATGACCGCTATTGGCATCTTCGATGGCTTTGCGCAGTTCCTTTAGACCGACGACACCAACCAGTTTACCGATAGCCGTGACGTAAGCGTGATTTACCCCCACCATCGAAAATATAGAATGCACCTTGAGCAGTGATGTACGTTCGACCAGTTGGAAGGGGGCTGGATCAATATGCGAAATCGAGAAATCGACTGACATCTGCATTTGTTCGTGTTCCCAGGCCTGCTGTTCTTCGGCGGACATGTCACATACCCTCTCTCGCGGCTGAAACATATAAATAAAAGTATGGATATCTGAAACATTACCGATTGTTCTACGAATATTTTGGATATTTGTCTATTGATAACAAAAAAAGTAAACTGTTTGCTGCAATGATGTGAGCATTTCGATGCGAAGTGCAGTAAATTTGTATCATATCTCTTTGTTCTTCACTTGAAAAAGGCATTTATGCTATTAAACTAGCACAAACGTAGATGCCAAGACTTGAAATAGATAGACTTGCCACCATTATGATAACAAACATATAGTGTTTAGTATGGAATACCATTACACAGCCACATCTTGATTATTTTGCGTCAATTCTTTTTATCTATAAACAATTAAATAATCTACTTGCAATTCATAAATGAATTTATTACTTTTAATGATGAGGTTCATCAACATTTTACTCGAAATATCAATAATATTAATATTTCAAAAACTGATTTTGAAAGTACTATGAGTTGGCTATTTTTTTGTAAGTGTTGACCAATTTAATAGACTACCGGTACCTAATAATATCAAAACTAGTTCAACACTGCTTTCAACAAATGATCAATTAAGCACATTAAAGCTTCAATATAAAAAAAATTATGTTATATGTTTACTTCAGTTTTAGTTTTAGTTTTTGTCTTCCGTTTTATTACTTAAACACTGTTTCACTTCCTCCACTATACGTAATATATTAGTCCAGTCAAACGTATGAAAACATAGGGGTCATCACTAAAATTTTATAGACGGCATGAAAATGCAAAATTCTTCTTGCATCTTGTTCAGGATGGCTTTCAAATCGTTAATCAGAAAAAAGGGGCTCATGATTATTAATATTAATAAGCAATGAAAAACCATTTTCAATTAAGGACTGTAGTGTCTTCTATAACAAATGTAATATCTCGGGCTCTTTAAATCCAAAGTTTCTGAAATTTGGTATCGGGATTTTTTGATCCGATTCTGAAGTCGGAAAATAGAAAATAATAAGATGGCGTGATGTGCCTCTGTACAATTTTCACTATAAGAAGGAAAATTCAGGGAAATTGATTTTCCCTTCATATTCCTATCTCGGTCCTTGTCCAACCTGTCTAATTACATGTTTTCATGGTCGCTGAGTATTATTTTATAATCATAAAATCAAAATCGACGAGATTTTTCCGGATAACTCCGGAAAATGAAAATCTACCATTTCTACACGATAAAGTTCAATTATTTTGTTTCTTCGAAAGATTGAAAAATTTAAGTCAGTTTTATTGGAATAATAAGGTGTCGTGGTGGTTCTCGGTACAAATTTAACTCAAAGAATAGAAATTCTGGCTAATTGTTGGAAAATTACGTCGTTTTCCTTCATATTCCTGTCTCGGTCCTCATCCAACGTGTCAAATTATAGGTTTTTGTGGTCGCTGAGTGTTATTTTAAAGTAATAAAATCCAAAGCAAATATAGTTCTCCGAAAAACTCCGGAAAACGAAATATTGATTAAACTTTAATATTACTGTTTTTTCAGAAAATTGTATATCTATTTAATAATGATGATATCACTCGGTTATATATGAAATATTCTCTTCTCTCATATTATCAAAATCAACTTTTTTGAGAAAAAAATCTGGAAATTGAATTTATCACAAGGCCGCAAGCTGTACGTTTTGTTATATTAGGTTTTTAAGTTACTCAGCTGAAATTTTTTTTCGAATGCACATATACGTTAATTTAATTCACATAATTTCATTTTCGGTTATTAGTTTTTAATACAAATCGTCCACGTGTTTTATAAATTGAAATAGAAAACAGAACTGCCAGCATGCCAGTTCCTTTCTATCCACACTCAAAGACAGCTGCTGTATTCTCGGTACGTGTTAACGTCCAAGTCGTAGAGATCTTGTGTATAGGATCTCTATGGTACACGTGCGCCGCATCATCATTGATGCTTCAAAAACATCTGCTCTGTTTTTACCGGCTTTTAAAGAATTACTTGAATCGAAATAATTGTCTGAAATTTTTCAGAAAACAAAATAACAATTTAAGATTGTCGTACAATCAAATTTTAATTTTTCGGAGTTTTCCACAAAATTATAGGAAGTTGTTTCTGATTTTATAACCATAAAATTTAGTTCTATTTTCTGAGTTTTTCATCAAACGAGCCAGATTTTCCATTTGTTATTAAAGACATTCCATTTGTTAATTGAAAATTGTTTTCCATTGTTTATTAATAGTAATAATCACGATCCTCCTTTTTCCTGACTTACGATGTGTAAGCAAGCCATCTTGAACACGATTCAAAAAGAATTTTGGATTTTCGTGCGGTCTATAAGATTTCAGAAGTTTTCACACTTTTAACTGGGCTATATAGTGTACGAGAAGTATTGTATTCGACCTGAAAAAACTTTCCTGATTTTCGCTAATATGTCCGATTTGAGCATTTCAATTGATCTAGGTTATTTTTGACATGCTGTGTGTGTTTGTTTTATATGTGAAATTTTGCAGATAAGTGGTGAATATAGGGACTGTATTGTTTTTGGACGCGATAGCCTCGTTTCGAGTGGTATTTCTGACATCCATTTCCATATGGTATTTTAATGAACCATAAGGATGTTTTTCGGATTATAAATATGTATCACACATACATATTATATTTAACCTGTTTTAAGTCTTCATTCTGTGGTATATTTTGATAGTTCATGTCAACAAGGTTAAACTGTTGTGTGAATAATTTCGAAAGTCAACCGAATAGCTTAGGTATCAGTATGAAATATAGAGTTGTGTAACATATAGAGTTTAATCTAATGTCTCTCATTAGAGGTTTTTGAATTATTCCCAGGGCCGGATTAACACTATGAGGGGCCCTAAGCACAAAAGATTTTGGGGGCCCCTCCCTCCCCTTTTTTTTTTAAATTACTCTTCATTCATAGAATGAAATAATTTGTAGAGTAATATAATGCTCTAAATCGTGGAGAAGGTTATTGCCAGGAAAATAAGTACATAAATGAATATTTACACTATTAGTAGTTAGTACGTCTTCTTAATTTGACATAATATACAATGCGTAACTACATTAATCACTTTTACAATTGTACTTTTGGAAACTTATCCGCTGAATGATTCGCTTATATCTAACTGACTTAGAACAATCCTTTCCTGCACTTTCTAGCCGCAAAATCTTATATCAGGTCATCAAAACTGATTCGACGCAATACATCAACTTCCATGCACAGTAGTTCAAGCGAGTGTAACCTATCCTGTCGCATATTTGTCCTCAAAGGGTTTTTAATACGTTTTAACTTGCCACTGCACTGCACTTCCAAGATGAAGAGTAGTTATAAGCGCGAATTATTCGCCTTTAATACAAAATCAACTAATTCTTGACTACTTTTAGATATTACCAGTCGTTAGGCATACGCAGACTTTTATATCTCAGTAATTTCTTCACTTCGTTATTTTTCCCCAGAAAAATTGTCATTACTAGTTTTTCAATTTTTAATTTTCACAATTTCCACGGGGCCCCCAAAATGTCGGGGCCCTAAGCTATAGCTTAGTCAAGCTTATGCTATAATCCAGCACTGATCATTCCCAATTTATTTCAAGTTTTTATAATCATTTTCATTTGACCCGCAGTAGTGTTCGGAAGACCAATTGATCACAGCTTCTTACATCTATTTTTAAAACGTTATTCAATTAATATATATACTAGGATGTCACATTCAAATAAAGTTATTATTATTAAAATGTATCGTGATATGGACTCGATTATTGCCACCACTATTTGTGTCGTGTACGACCGAGTACTTGGAGTACCTACTCATCTTATGGAATGTCTCATAGAAAATATTATATTTGAATTTAATTCGATATTTTATTCGACAATCTCCAAACGACTCCGAGTTATGTTTTTAAATTTGAATCTGAACTTTTTTTGAAAAAGCCAGAAGTGCATATTTTATAATAGCATAATGTACTTCCTTTGGGGCGGAAACAGGAAAAAAATGTTTTCGCCATCTTATTTGTTAACTACCTATTGATTATTCCAATATCTAACCTTCTGTAATTTTTCTTACAAACTTTCACAAGAGCAGCGGTCAAAATCAATTGTTGCATTTGAAATACATCAATACTAATGAATTGTATTTTCAGTTATTCAGAACGTAAATTTTTTATGACTGAAATTATTGCCACAATTAATAAAAGTAAAGTTGAAAACTGGAACGACTAATTCATTCGGATGAAATACTAAAATCTGTTTCCCACATGATATTTATCTAGTCTGGCATTTTAAAGGTTATGTTTCCAACAGAAAAACAGAAATACTTAACAACTTAAAACAATTCAATTTTTGCTTATATGTATTTTACAATTGCTCAAAATAATACATTGGTAAAAATGAAAACACTTCCACAACTCCCCATTGTAAAATTGAACTCTACGTAATGCCTGTGTTGATATCACAGCATGTGGTAGTGTGAACCTCGTTGCAGGAATCAATTTCAGCATTGTTTGAATTGGTAAATAATTTAAATAAATAAGTCCGGATGAGTCAAACCCTGACATCTGTGTTATATTAGCGGCAGCTGTATATTCATTGCGGTACGTTACAGTTCTAACATAAGTTCACGGAAGTTGTCGTTCATGCGGATTTGGTTATTTCCAGGCAAGGAGATTGATTCGGCATTGTGTGTGGGAACGTTGAAGCAGGTATCTCGTATTTAATAATTTTCTGCAATTTGGGGTATTCTCAGGTATCGGCCGAAATTTAGTCAACGACAACTTCATAGTCTTTTATATATTATTATAATTATGTTCGGTGTGATATGGAGTTGCCGATTGACTGGATAATTTTGAATCTTTCATCTCATTTGCATCATCATCTTGCGTTTAATTTAACGTCATGATTTAGTTTCATTCTCTTCGAATTGATTATACTTTAATCAGATATCAGACCAGTTTTTTTTTATTTCGTAATATCTTTCCCAACCTGGGATTTGTGCTCCTCAAGGTCGAGAAAAGATATTCTTTGTAGACAGAGGTACGGGTTGGGGAAGCAAGTTGTTCAAGGTGAACTCGTAAATTTTGACTTCGATCTCGGGTAATTGTCGAGTTACAGAATATGTATCGTTTTTTAAAATCTGGTTGGAATTGTAAAATTGTTCAAATTTCTTATACAGCTTGTAGAATTGAGGTTCTGATTCTTTGATTGAACGAGTAATTTATCTCAACATACGTTTACCTTTCTTCATCGAATTTCATTTGTCCCATATAGCTTCTTTAAAATATTTTATTTGTAACTAGTAATATTTGTTAATATCTGATTTTCAATTACCTATTACCGATTGTTATCTGAACTTGAATAAGTTATATCCTAGTTAAACAATCTGATTATTAATGTTGCCTTATGCCATTATGAATCGATTTAGTTGTTTAACTGTTTTTAAAATTACATTATATTATAATATCTATTATCGTAAATAATCCATGAATCTACTATCAAAATTTCAAGTTATCTAGTCTTTGTATTGTCGAACTGTTCATGAGAATTGTTCAATACTATTGTCTGAATTTGAATTATCTATTCCGTCATTGCCAATATTTGTATCTGAATTTGAGTTATCTATTCAATTTTTTGATTATCTGATCTTATAATTGTTTTAACCATAACGAATTGATGTATTACTTTTCACAGCGAGTCAGGATTCGATTGTTTGTCTCGAAATCTACTTCTTGATGTTTTCTGAATAGAATTAGTAACTTCTTGTCATTCGTTATGGTTGATTTTTTCCTCATTGAATTTGTTGAAGGTAACGCTCATACAGTTTACAGTGACAATATTAATTTGTTGTTTTGCTGTGTGTGTTTACCTCGCTTTGCACTAGGGTCATTTCTGTTTCGTATGGTATTTTTCCCAGGGTTGAACGGCTGAGATGTTTCTTCCCTTTTTCCCGTACGCGTATACATAATTATCTGGCTCAGTTATATAGTATGCAGGTTACAAGCTACAACAAATACAAAGGAGGGTAACATTTCTGGCAGAATTAATAAAATTTTCAGAGTTATCTGCTTTGCTGATCCTGATCCTCACAAATTTTTGCATATAATATCCCGAAGTTAATTTTTGTAGATTGGAGAAACAAAATACTGAGAACCTTTCACTTTGAAAAATAACCGAATTATTTCCAACAAGCTGTTAGTTTCATTCAATGATTGTTATCAAAAATTTTTGCTAGCATTGTTAGAGACAATTGGATTAACTACAGGACGCAGCTCGGTAGGTAGCGGTAATTTTTGTCGGGTACAGTTCGCAACTGGGATGCCCATATACCATCCAATGAAACAAGAGGAGTGAGACAAGGATAGGTTGACGCAATCAATGGATATCTGGAAAATATTTTGAAATGGGGATCTGATAATCTAGTAGATTTTAAAGCTACCAAAACTCAAGCTTGCGTCTTCTCTAGGAAGACGGAGACCACAATCCCTAATATGGATGATGTCAGGTACAACTATTCCTATGAAGTATTATCATTACCAACAGCACCCTGACATGGAATGATCATGTGACGTCCATTGCGAAAACCATTTCACAAGCACTTGGTTTTATATTCCGTGCTTTACATCTCAACAGCTCCTCATAATCTACAAAGTACAGATTCGAGCTGTCATAGAGTACTGTTCACATGTTTAGAGTACGGCTCTCAAACTTTCCCCTGAAGCTCTTGGATCCTATCCAGAAGAGAGCTATTTGTTTGATTGATGATGTCACACTTACGAGATCATTGACCTCTCTAGAAGATCCTTGAAAGGTGGGAGATATCTCCCTTTCCTATAGATATTTCCATAGTCGGCGTTCATCAGAAATCTCGTCTGTTATTCCACCACGAGTGATTCCAGATAGGCGCACTTGACGAACTCAAGCTAGTAACTCCTTCACTGTCAAGCTTGAGAACTGCCGAACTTCTTCCTACTAGACTTCATTCTTTTATGGAACAGCAAAGTTGTGGAACCCTTTACCTAGTGAGATCTTTACCTAAGCCTATAACCTCCATACCTTCAAGGAAAATAAGAATGCCTCCTCTCTCTACACTCCTCTGCTGGCTCACACGATGTTCTTCGAAAATTATAGGTTTCCCCCTTGTGTAGTCAGAGTATATAAAAAAACACAAAATGTTGTAGTATTAGGAAAATCTATGGTATAGTTACTATCATAGGTACTATCGCAACAGAGGTCACCGATAATTTGAATATTAATAATGATCGATATTTCCTGTTTACTGTTACACGTTTGATTATATTTTAAAGTGTCCTAACTGTAGTTTACGTATACAAGAATTGGATTTAAGCGAGTGGTAAAACACACTGTGTGAACAGTATTTTTGTTCGTATTATAATTGATGTGATCAATCACTTGAAATTATCAGATTCTACGATTTCATGACCCTACTGCCAAAGAAACAAAATGATACGTTACGATTGATCAATAATAATACTCTTGAATAATTGGCGGATGCTATATCCCGTTCGGTTCCCAACGATGATATCTTCTACAAAATTCTGCTGTAGATAAATTACTATCAGGAACCAGATATATTGCTGAGGATTACTGTGTATTCGGAAATATTTTAGCTGTTAGTTAAAGTAGTTAAGTATTTGTTTTTGTTACATTTTTCATTTTATGTATGTTTATCAGAATGAAGACATTATTATTATTATCATTATTATATATAGTTATCGATTGACTAGATATTTTTGGAAATTTTCTATTAATGGACGACATGTCTGCGGATAGTCCCACCACAATCATTCATCTCATTTTCATCATAATCTCGCCTTTAACTTAGCTTCATATTTTATTCCCATTCTTCTTGATTTGATCATTCTTTAATCAGATATCGAACCAGATTTGTTAATTTGTAATTTTTTTCCCAACCTGGAATTTGTGCTCCTCGTGGTCGAGGAAGGTTATTCTTTGTAGCCAGAGATGCGGGTGGAGGAAGCAAGTTTGTTCAAGGTGGACTAGTAAATCTTGACTTTGATCCCGATTAATTGTCGAGCTACAAAATAAGTATCGTTTTTTCTTTATCAGGTTGGAATTGTAAAATTGTTCAAATCCTTTTTACAGTTCATAGGATTGAGGTTCTGATTCTTGAGTGAACGAGTAATTTTTCTTAACATTCCTTTACCTTCCTTCATCGAATTTCATATGTTCCAGATAAATTCTTCAAAATATTGAATTTGTAACTTGTAATATTTAATAATATCTGATTTTCAATTACGTAATACCAATTATTATCTGATCTTGGATTAGTATTGCCAGGATAAACAACGCAACTGTAACTGATTAATAATGTTGTCTTGATCCTTTATGAATCAATTTAGTTGTTTAACTGTTTTTAAAATTAAATTTTGTTAAAATATCTATTATCGTAATCAATCCATGAATCTGTTACCTAAATTTCAAATTATCAATTTCGTAATTGTAAAATACTATTATCTGAATTTAAATTATCTATTCAATTCTTTAATTATCAGACTATTTTAACCATAACGAATTTTTATATTATTTTTTACAACAAGTAGGAATTTGATTGTTTGTCTCGAATTCTACTTCTTGATGTTTTATTGTTTACAATTATTTACTTCTTGTCATCCGTTTGGTTGATTTTTTCTTATTGAATTTGTTGAAGGTAGCGCATACAGTAAATATGAGAATTTGTTGTTTTGCTGTGTGGGTTCCCCTCGCTTTGCATTTGGGTCATTTCTGTTTCGTTTTGTATTATTTTCAGGGTTAAACAGCTGAGACGTTTCTTCCTTGTTTCCCGTACGTGTGCACAGAAGTACCAGACCGAACTTTGTAGTATGCAGTTCACAAGCTACAACAAATACAAATAAGGGTAATGCATTTTTTGCAGAATTCATTGAATTTTCAGAGTTATCTGTTTTGATGATCCTCACAAATTTTTGTTTATCAATTATTAATTTATCTAAATTCAAATTTCACTATTGTTCACACATGTTCATTTTTCATCTCAACCTTAAATTTGTAACTATTTAATTTGTTATTAATTATTCATTAGGTAAATAAAACCATTTTTCATTAAATTGAAGTATTTCTTTTATTTTCTCTATTCAACAACCTCTATCTAACACCATCGTAATTTCGGAGATTCTTGATTGAGGTTGTTTTTCTCATCTTATAAGTAACGCTGTTTGCGCTTCGGTACAACTGTCAATTAGGAATCGATGGTACGTTTCATTACGATAGACCCTGAGATATTTCCATCATGAGCTAGTTGAGCAATTGAAAGGTCAAAACTGACTAGTTAATGCCTTTTTTAACCGGTATCCGGGTATCCCGGTATATTACACTGACGCCCAACGTGTCCTTTTTTAACCGGGAACCTTACAGTGCAGTGGAGAGGTACCAGTAACAAACATGCTTAAAAATGATGTAGTTATACAGTCCGCAAAATGCGACCGCTGCCCTCAGAAACGGCCGCGAAATTAAAAGTTTCTGAAATCGTTGTAACATTTTTCATACTGTCTTTTAGACTTTTCGGGTACTAAACTCCCAATAGCAGAATCGACTACATATTTCAACTCCAAAAGAGTGCCTAATATTGCACTATCAATATTATCACAAATTGAAAAAATATTTCTCGTAAATACCAGTAGGAAATTCCATAGAAACTCGATTTCCATAGAAACGCTAAGAAAGTAAATCCGAATATTGTGAATTTTCAGAACATTTTTCCCGCAATATTTAACTTAATATTCATACTTTTCATGATTGTACAGAAGATAGTGTTTATATCATGGACGTGAATTTTTTTAGCAATCCTCTAGATTATCTTGCCTCGGCCTCAAGCGCCCTCGACGATAATTTTTCTCTCGATTGCTGAAGAGTCGTTTCGCGGCCTTGATATGAAAATAACTATCGAACTACTCACCAACTGAACTTTTTTCAAAGTTATTGGACTCATTGGAATTATAACAGGCTGCTTATCCAAAGAACTCGTACTCAAGGCATGCGTGCTACCCTGATGTTCTACATCTTGAAGTTGAGCTGACTTTCTGTATTGAAAATGATATGCATGTTAATTATGAGAGTCAATTTTCTAGTGCATCTAGTTATTAGAAGATAATATACAATGTTAATTAATGATATAGCAGCTACCAATTCGGGTACTGGTTTCCATTTGGTATAATATTATTTTCATTCTCGCATTTATATATATGCTTTCCCATTATCAAATTATTATTGATTGTCGTAAAAACAATTATCTAACATTTGACAGTCGAAGTAGAAAGTGAATTATCTACCATTAAATAGCACAAGAAATTCGAAGTATAGCTTTAATTTTCAAAGAGTCCTTCAACTCATAATTATTTCTGTATCATAAAAATTATTTTTTAGTGTTACATTTCAAAGCTTCCCTTTACTTAAAGTCACACAAATATCAATTTAGCTGACTTGAAGCAACCTTCAATTGCTTCAATATCATATGAGGTACCCCTATAGAATATAATATAATGTAGTTTACAATAACACCCTTTTTTCACTTGAATTGTTACTCATCTAAAGTATTATTCAACTGCGATGCAGCTATCATCAAAGACATGTGTAAACTGATTCTGAAACTAAGATTGAATTAATCTGTATAAATGAAAATGTTACAGATACGTCTTGGCTGAAAATAAACATCAAATATTTTAGGTAGTCAATAATCCTATTAATAAGTAAATATAACTAATAATACGTGTTTCTGGAGTACTTGTATAAATGGATTGTTTTCGATAGGAGATAAATCTAAATTCAATGAATGTTCTCTATGTTTATACAGCTCAATAGCCTCCAAAGTCCCTAAGAATGGTTCGTCGCTGAATATTAAGAGAGAAAGGCACGATTTTGCCATTGATTGGCCGGTTTATAAGACGTGGTTTGCTACAGCAGACTTATCAATGTCATTAATGAGAACAAGATACAAATTCTCTTCGAACCTGGTGGAAATAATTGCTAGGTTAGACCTAACATCCTCTTAACATTTATCTCCTACATAAATTATATGAAGAAGAATGTTTGTTTGATTTTATCTACAGTTTTATCCCGATCCTCCAAATTAAGACGAAAGGTACTGTCTATATGAGATTGCGGAAAACCTACCCCGCCGTCTCTCTCAAACCTTAAAGGAAATAAGTATCGGTTTTTCATCTCTGAATGATCTAAATTAAAAACAATTTTAGACCTCATGTCCCTCAGCTTTTCGTGCCCCTCACGTTCTCAAGGTAAGATTTTCCAAATTCGAATGATTTAAACCAAAGTCTTAAGAATGAATTTCATTTTGACAACACACTAAATCGGTACTTACCTGTTTTAAGGGGTGAGAAATAGAGAGATGAGTAGTTTTTTTTTAGACATATTATGAAGACAGTGACTTTCCTCATGTTTTGAAGTTCAAGTGTGCAAATTAGTTTCAAGATCGGCACTCGTCTGCTTTAAAGGGCGTGGAAGGATAGTGGGATAGTCTTTTGAATTCAGATTTGTGTGAGAGATAGAGGACGATAGAGGGAGAAAGAGAGAGTCTTAAATTCGTAAATATTCTGCTTTCTATATAGCGACTACTACAATTTTAAAACTATGTATACGTGTTTCCGAATTCGATATATTTGATGATGAGTTGATATGATTGTAGCAACTTCATTCTCGTGACGAGCTTAGTTTAGAGATGAAAGGCTCGCCAGGCTTTTGAAATTACTGTAATTCTACTTATATTCACCTGAAGATAGCTTCGAAGGCCAATCTTATTCTGCTTTCAGCTCCTGTTACTGTCGTATAAGGTGTGGACCCTGGACTGGTTGTGAGGAACGGACTGAAACCTTTCAATGTAAACGAATTCGTTTTCTTCAATATTGATTTCCTTGGTTGTATACCAAAAACCGGATTATACGTTGGCTGCTGGAAAAAATAACATTAGATATTCAGTAGCTGTTGTATGACGTCAAATCATTTTCTTAGTAATTCTGGAGTTTTGGCGTTCACTTTATTGAATTCATGTTAATAAGCACAAATTTACACTTCAATATCATAATTGTAACGTTATATACGTTACTAAGTCTAATTGCTTGAATAATATTAGTAACGATTTCCGCTCGGAATTATAGATAATTAAACTAAAAGAGGCAATGACTGACATCATAATAATAATTTAATAGCGAAAATCTTTTGTTTTACTTGCGCGAAAACTGGAGAGAGGCTTCGCGACACATAGGCCAGTACAAATAGTATTTGAACAACAAAAAAATTCGTTACAGCAATCTGACAGCGGGATATTGTAGAACAAGATATTGTAAAAGAGGGAAAAATAAATCGAACCGACCGCTGCTATCCGGGGTGGAATTTAGTTGAAAACAGTTTTTTGAGATTTCTGGCTAAACCGTGCATTCTATCAAAAAAAGTTGAATATAATAGTTGTAGGGAATAGAAAGATCTACAGATTTTGTACCTACAATTTTTACCCTCATCTCAAAATCTTTCGACAAAAATGCGAAAAACCAATTTTTCGGTTTTTATTTTTTTCCTTTGACAAATGAAACTTCATGAAGCTCAAACTTTGGCAAAAGATACCTCTATTTATTACAAAATGACAGTAATTTTTTTGGAGGGAAATATCTGAAGGTTGTTGTTAAATTTAATTTAAGAAAAAAAAAACAAATTTTCAACTGCGATTCCTCTTAAAACTACGCCTCTCACAGAACTCTGTTGTGACTCACTTACTTGTTGTTACGTCTACTTCCGATAAGTGGTAAAAAAAGGTATGGCGGGAAAATTGAAAAAACCCAAAAATCGTTTTTTTTTTGTGGTAATTTGCATATTTATCGTTGAATAATTGTTATTAATTAATAAAATCATTTCAATATTTTTATGTTTATGGAAACTATAATATTTTTTCTTTAATTATTGTATTGATCGAGTTTTGATATGATGTCATACATGTCTAAGATATCACATTATATCTGCTATATTCGTATATTCGTAATTGCAGGATATGAATATGAGAAATTTAAGGAGCTGTTTTCGAAGTTGAAGACAGCATGCGAACGCAACCAGAGGCCTTCTGAGCCAATGAGAGGTCGAGACGGCATATACTACAGTCGTACCAAATTATGTTTAAATTATTTTAATTTAGAAAATTGCTCAAATGCTGAACTTCCACAAATTTCCATACACGAAAGTGACTCGGAAGAAATGGAAACAGATCAATGTAATATAACTGGAACAGTACTCAATGAAACTTTCGAAATCGTTCAGTTTGGTTGAATTGGACGAAGAAGAAGTACAACGCTCTGCGAAGAAAGCAAGATTAGAGAAAAATGCATCTATGGGAATTCATACTTTTTTCAATATAGTTTTTCAAGCAACTTTTTTTTACCGCATTTATGAATTTCATGTTGATAATATTTACTACCTAAAAACAGGAGGGATCTGCTTCAATTTTTCCACGATGCATTATTATTATAGATTTTTTTTTATATAAATACTTGCAATATAAACTTGTTCAGTGCAACATGCAAATACTGTATTATAATTTAAAACCACTCTACAAAACCCGTATATATCATTGTAGATCTACTACATTACCTATTGTTTGATTATATTTTGTTTAGTAAACTAAATGATTTCAAGTAAAAAACAGCATTTTTCTTAAATGCATATTGGGAATGTGCATTTCTTATGTTTTGTTTGATAGTAACAATCCCATGTACGATGATCGTAGTAGTCATATATTCGTATCCTGCGATTACGAAGATACAAATATAGCAGATATAATTTGCTGTCTTAGACATGTATGACATCATATCAAAACTTGATCTATACAATAATTGGAGAAATATAGTTTCCAAAAACATAAAAAAATTAGAATGATTTTATTAATTAATAACAATTATTCAACGATAAATATGCAAATTACCACGAAATCAGCAATTTTTTCAGTTTTTTCGATCTTCCCACCATTTTTCCTGTTGCAGTATACTTTTTGTTACCGTTTATCGAAAGTAGACGTAACAAAGAGTAAGTGAGCCAAAACAGAACTCTGAAGGAGGCGTAGTTTTGAGAGGAATCGCAGTTAATTTAATTTTTTTTTTAATCAAATTTGACAAGAACCCTAATATATTTCCCTCCAAAAAAATTACTGCCTTCTTGCGATAAATAGAGGTATCTTTTGCCAAAGTTTGAGCTTCATACAGTTTTATTTGTCAAAGAAAACAATTAAAAACCGAAAAATTGGTTTTTCGCATTTTTGTCGGTAATTTTGAGGTAAGGGTAAAAATGGTGGTACAAGAGTTGTAGATCTTTTCATTCCCTACAAATTTTATATTTAACCTTTCTTGATAGAATGCACGGTTTAGCCAGAAATCACGAAAAACTGTTTTCAACCCCTAAAAACACACCCCATCCCATCCCGGATAGCAGCTGTCGGTTCGATTTATTTTTACCTCTTTTATAATATCTTGTTCTACAATATCCCGCTGTCAGATTGCTGTAACGAATTATTTTTTTTATTTCTAATATTTTCTCCTATTAGTACTGGCCTAACACATCTTACAGTGGCCCATAATATCAAAACCTTTACATAATGCAATAATGATTTTGACGTGTAAATAAGTGTCTTATTTACACTTATTTTATTTATATTTCGTCACTTTGTGCCTTTTTGACTTCATATCTAACTTCAAAACATTATGAGACTTCACATCCTTCACAGATTAATTTAGGTAATACATTTTTGGAAACTGCACTATTAAATTGAATCATCATTATAGACATAATCAGGAATATTCTTAATTTCTATAATTTTTGGGTATGCAACAGTGTAATAAACGTAATCCTCTTTAATGGTTAAAGTGAATTGATTTAGATAAAATCGGCCGATTTTTGGGGAAACGTTGAAAATCAGGTCTCGAAATAAATGCAAATATGCTGGATTTTGCGCATTCTCTTCGGGAAACTATTGGCAAACTTTTTTACATGATTTTGAGGGGAAATTGACGATAAAATGCTTTACTTGTATTTCAATGCACTTTGTAAGTATTGACTGAAACGGCTACAAAATTCGTTCTCGTTGGTTTTCGATGTCTCCGTTGCCAATTACGAATCTGAAAAAATGCTAAGCACTTTTGATGCAATTCTAAATATTTTTCAGAATGTTGCAAAAATAACTAATTCAAAATCCCATTTTTTTTTACAAATGCTTCACTTGAAGTTTTGCTCATTTTAAAATTCATTCTGTATATGTAAAATCTTCGAGACTGAAAAATATAGAATCTTTAGATAAAAGATAATAATAATAATAATAATAATGATGATGATAGCGTCATTCACGTAGAATAAAATAGTAAATAGTTTTTAAAAAATCCCATGAAGCTACGTATAGGTCTGCGAATCATTATTGTCCTGTGTATCTCAAATGGTGGTTCGTGGCATTCTTTTCAGGTGTCGAGAATCTCATGAAATATCAATGTTTGAGATGAAGATTCAACTTCTCAAATTTCTAACTTTGATTTCAGGGGTGGGCGCATTCACTCACCGCAGCTCTTGCACGCTACGCCGCTTTCCACCTCTCCGAGTACCAAAGACAATAAGCTTATTGTCTGACAATGCTTGGGTTACATAGTAATCGACCTCCCCGTATGGCCTGTCGAGCCATCTTTTGATATCTGGCATGAGACTCCAGCTCCAGCGTCCATACCTCCCTTGATTCCACTTGTCCTGCCATTGGGTCATGAGGTTGTCATTGGCAGTTGTTCTTGGTACACCATTGTATTTTTCAAGTCTCTCTTTGATTTGAAACTCCATTGGAGGAATTCCAGCTATGACACCTATGCCCTCTGTTGATACCGTTCTAAACGCACTGCAGACCCGTATGCAAATTTGCCGCTTATTCTGTTGAGTCTTTGGATGAGCTTCTTATTTCATATGACAGTGTGCCATGCTGGTGCGGCATAGAGCAGTTGAGAGTGAACCACACTGGCAAGTATACGCCTGTTCGATGCTTTAGGCCCTCCGACATTCGGCATGAGACTACTCAGGACTGCTACGGTCTTTTCGGCTGTCTAATTTTGGGGATTCGGAATTTGAGAAACGCTGTTTTAGTTAGTCGATTAATATATTAAGACGTGAAAATATATGTTTTATTCGTGAAAATGGATAGCCAATGCAGGAAAAAGGCACAGTTAGTAAAGTGGTTCTACATGGTGCCTCAATGAACTTTCGCAAGCCGCAGTAACGTCGCAAAAGAAATAGGTAGATGTGCTATCGACACTTGATGCATATTTAACTCCAGGTCCAAAATTCAATGTGAGGGGTCAAATATCGTGAAACAAATCATATTCTTCCTAATTGAAGAAATATTACTGAGTACAGACAATACATTCATTGATATTATTGTATCATAGCGAGTAAATTCTGTAGACGTTGCCCTGCTGATGCCTATTTCTATAGTTCACATGGCAAACCTATAAAACATTTAGATCATGCTGTGATATAATTTTATAATCATTTTGATTAGTTGTTTGTTGTTGTTTAACTAATTGTATATTTATCCTTTTTTGTGTTATATTATTGCATCACGTACATATTACTATATACTTTTGTGATTTAATATGTTTATTCACTATACTTACTGTATTGTGTGAAAGTTGTATAGCCTTTCAATCAATAAACATTATTATTATTATTAAATCAAGACTTGAGCAGGTAAGATGATACAAACCAAGAAGATGTTGCTGAAAATCACAGTCAACTGGTACCTCCTGTTGGGGTAGAATAGAAGAGAGTTAACTAATATTTTGGGCCTGCCAAAAGAAATTCAAAAAATAATTCCTTGCGGGTGTCTGACTGATTGCGACATATTATGTGGATTCAGAAAAAGTATTTGTCTGTACCACGGCTAGCAAAAATTGCAATGAAATTACCTACCATAATATTGAACATCCAAGCAATCAAGAAGAGGAGAATAGATTAGATGCTGAAACTGTAGAGCAGTCAGGTCGGAATAAATGTTTTCTAAAAGATATAGTCGAAGAATACAATGACTAATTATAAAAATTAAGATTATGTTCTAGTTATGACAATATATTATGAATGAATAATTGGAAAAAATTAGATTATTTTTTCATGTACTTGGCATAATTTCTTCTTTGTAATTTGATATAAATATTGTTAAAAACATCACTTTGAGTAAAAGTCAAAAATTGTATTTGCTAAAACAACTGTTTTCGATCTTACTTTATTATTATTATTAGTATTATTATTATAACTATCATTATTATTTTGTGCTGAAGAATATATTTCATTCATTTTTGAATATTCTTGAGATTTTTATAATCGATTTTTTCTCAATTTTTACTTCACATTCGTAATAACCAACCTTCAAGGCCCCGCCTAAAACTAATTCTCCAGCTGTTTTAACCAAAACTTAATACATTCAAATTAGGTTGAAATATTTTTTCCTCATTTCTTTCTCTCAAACTCATCAAGAAAAGTTTTATCTTTGTTGATTCTTACTAGTTATCTCTAGAACATGGGTTTATGGTTTTGTGATAGCTATTTCACTATCTATTGGAGCTCCGTTAATAGGTACTTCAACCACTTAATACGTTCCTTGTAGAAAGATTCGAATACTCAAAAATGTCAAACCTTATCTTGGTCTAAATGATTTTCTGACATTTGCTTGATACCCAGTATGTCCGGTGCCGGCACGACCTGGAACCTAGAAGGTCGTCTTTTACGTTCTTCTGCTTTTTTCTGTGCCACCTCTCTGGCCCGTTCTTCCGCTTCCCTTTGTCTTATAGCCGCAACTTGTAGCCGTCGCTCTCTACCAATTTGTTTTTCGATAAGTTGTATCAGTTGCATTCGTTGGATGGACCCAAGAAGAACCATGCTGTCGGGACTATCGACCAGCGGGAAACTCAACAGCCGGCGGTTCTCCTTCAGGACGAATTTCAATTGATCGTAGGACATTCCGTGGAATATGAATTTTATATCGCGAACCATGAAATCTTCTACGTACACACAATACATACCTGGAAAATAAGAAAATCAAACACATGGTACACACGCACTACATCCCTATACATCATTCTTCCAGTAGGTAAGATCTGTTGTTAAAGAACTTGGTGCAGGAATCAAAATATAATCAAATGAAATTTCTTTGTTTCCAGTGCAAATGCACTATGATCCGTGATATGTGAAAATAGTTAAATGAATGAAGATACTAAAATTGTGATATGTTTATTATAATGTGAATACAAACAATCCATAAGCAATATCTTAGTAATTTGCACGAGTCTTAGGAAAGTTGCCCACTTGAATATCAGTTGAAACTAACTACCATCAACGAGGTTCTAAATGCAATCAAAATACATTCAAAATTTAGACCAGAAGATGAAATTTTGTACGTAATTCGAATCATAAACGATTTATATGGTACATGATGGCTGCACCTCATCTAATAATATTTTCGGCTAGTAACGTTCATTATTATGAACCTTATAACATGAATAACTGATGAGTTTCTGATGTCTTTCAGATCTTTTATTTCAACACCCAATAAGCCAGCCGAAAACAAGATACGTAGATACATTTTCAAATGTCTGACGGTAAATGACTGACAAATTATGTCAATATAGTAATCACTGACTATAAACTGGAATAGACAGTTGTCCACATGAAATTGCGAGTCGTCGACTAATCAAAGTCTAGGCGAAGAGTATTATGAATCAATGAATACACATCTGGTCAAAACTGGTGGCAAACAGTGTCACCACCTCAATCTTCTCTTCCTGCACCCTCACGATTGCCGTAACTTTGCTTTCGTAATGTTATAGGTAATGCTGTGTCCATTCATATTTATATAGATTGATTGTTGTAGATGACGCTGCATTGAAGGGTTCAATTCATATTGCTGAAAATTACAGAATCCAAATTCACTAAGGTCGCGAAACTTTGAACAGACACTGGCGACCGACCTACTCACGTAATTTAACGTTATATACGTTACTGAGTTTCCAATTGCTTGAATAACGTTCATAATGGCTTACGCTCAGAATTATACATAATTAAACTTGGAAAGAGACTATGACTGACATCTGGGATTCGATGGCGCAAATCTATAATTTTACTAATGCACGAAACTCGAGAAGTCTCGCGAAACGCGATGAGAGGGGAGACTAGAAAACGGAAATTGACAGGGTTCATCTTGTGTTGATCGTACCTGTGGCGAGTCGAATTATTTTCATTCTTCATCTTTTATTGATCGAATATATTGAGGAATTGAGGTATCGACTGTGAACCTGATAATTTGATGTCTAATTATATGATCCTTGCAGTAGACGTGTATATTTCTCTGATCGATGATATTTTTCAATAATTATATGAATATCGACTAATCCGCGTGACCACAAAAGATCGCCGGATCTAAATTGGATAATCATTCGCTTACATTCCTTTTCTTGTCTTTAATACGTCTAATTTGTCAAGTTAATTGTCAGAACGGTTCATATAGTTCTTCAAGGGTTGTTCAACTTAGCAATGATCCACGTGGATACATAGTATTCCGTATCACCCTCCTTTGACATTTTTCATAATGAATTTGCACTGGATACATTTCCTTAGGCTAATCTTGGGGGATAACAGAATAATTATTGATCTGGGTGAACTTAAATGAAGCCGAAATTCTCATTTGTTGCTTTATGGGAGTAAACCTTTTGATATTGCTTGAACAGATTATTCGTTTAGAAGCTACGATCACAATTTCAGTCTACTATATTCAGTAAGCTATTATCTAGTTGTTCTCTTTCGGTGACTATTCGGAAGCTGCCCATCACAATCTACAACCTAGCAGGCATCAAAATATGGAAAAAAGATTTAGGATATTGAACAGCCAAATGCGAAAAGCCATGAACAAATTGAATCAAAAGGGCACAAAAAGGCAGAAGCATTTAAGAACAATGCGGAGGTAAAAGACAATTCTCAGGTACATGAACAATGTGAGGTAAATTCTTTAAGAGAACAAAACATATACTGTAAATTTAAAGCTAATATGCGAAGGACACTATACTGCAGATGAATGATTTATGAATTTTGTCTTTTGTTATAGAAATGACTAAATTGAAGGGGAAAACCATTCTTTATCAAAGTTTAAATCAATTGAAAAAACAAAAGTTATAGAGATGACTTCCATGGATAACTTTTATAGAACCTTCTCTTTCATGTGGAAATATGATGATACAAATATATTTAATAATAAATTCAACATGTTCATCAACAAGGATTATTCCTAATGAGCAATGGAAATTATGTTATGGGTAATCGTAGATTTACGGACATCTAGAATAAATATAATGGATTGGAGAGCGATATAAAATCAGAGTATAAAACAATATGTTATAGTGTGAGGAGAACTTGATTTAAAAAAGATTAATAACACATTTAACGGTCTGGACATGCGTCTAAATGAAATTAGTAGTAGAGTGGAGACTTTGGAACGGCGGATGACATATGTGAAATCTTCTAAGAACAGGCTCGTAATCCACAACAACAACAAAGCAGGTCTCTGTGAAACGTATAACTCTAAATCCTGTAAATATACTTACAAAATTAATTCTAGACTAGATTCCTGCAATCTCGGATAAATTGATTTGTAGATGTGAAGAAGCGTCATTCAAGTTGAGGCGGATGTAAATTTTGATACGATGAGTAGAAAAGTTGTGCATGTAAGACACGTCAGGAAAATGCTTTCCAGCGTGAATGGAACAGTTTCTGCTTTTTTCATCTGGGTGAATGACTAATGCTCTGTTGTTTATTTATATTCGTTTTTTGTTATAAACTGAAATTTACCCAAAATTTGCTATATTTACGTTAAATGAAATATGAAATATTTTTATTGAAATATCATTAATACTTGTTTCCATGTTTGCTTCAATTCCATATTTCCATGAAATTTCCAAATAATTTAACAAAATTCAAAAATTATACCGGTCCAGAGACCGGCTTGATCAATTATGTCAGTAATTATCGCTCGACTACTTGAAGGTTGAAACAGAAAAATTTTAATACGTTGGCACTGTTTTAAATTCAAAATATCAATTATATTCGTTTATAATACACACAAGCTTGTAGTATCTTCTATATTACGATTGGGAAATAATAGACACTGGCATCATATAAACTGCAACTAATCCGTCTCTGCAGTGATATTGGAAACGTGTGGCGTTTCACGGCGGATAAGCCGATGGGAGTGCGAATAACATTCAGTCAAGCGATAACAAATGGCCTAGTGTGGAACATAATATCTACTACTCTGTGGTTAGGTAGGAACCCAGTTCGGAATGATTAACAAATTACTTACCACTACTACTGGGAAGAAGATCAGGTAGATACGGCAGTTTCTTGATTAGAATTATACTATCATAAATACTGGGTGCTAGTAAACTAGCAATGGCATTCGAAATGAGCACAGCTATCATAATCGGTATGATATGAGTAATTTGTCCCGTCATCTCAAAAACTATCACAGATACGGAGATCGTGTGCGTCACGGATCCGCTGAAAGCTGCAGCTCCGACAGTTGCGTATCCTCCGGGTATGATCTCGGACACTTTTCCTCCGTAACGCATTCCTGCAAAAACATGTAAAAGTTATAATTTGAAAATGCCATAACATGAACCTAACATATTATCACCTATTCACATCAGAGTATATATACGACTGCTTATTGGGAATGTGAGGTTGGAAAATTGTTGCCCAAACTTTCAGAGCAAGTTGATTAACTAAAAGATCCAGCGCCCAGGGCAACAGCCTCGCGACAGCCGCAACCCTATATATTATAAATGTAACTGTCTATCAAAACAAGTTTTTACCGTCTGACTGTTACTTCAAACTCGCGTGCTGCATCAATAAAAGCCTGTTTTCCCAAAGTTCGTTATAATTTGTTGGAAAAACGTTTTGCACTAAAAATTGACATTAAAGAATTCATGTTGAATAGAAGGAAACAGCGGAAATATGTGCTATTTTGGCTATTTAGTTGTTTCTTGATGATTCAGAGGAATGTGCAACGACGAATACTCCAGAAAAATGTTGTAATGAAAGAAACATTTATGATGTCAAACTGTTTCATGATAATGACTTCAGAAAAATGTGTCAATGTGTTATAATTTCGAGAAATTATACGCAAATCGACAATGAGTTACCAGTGTGATCAACGATATCATACGCATTGCTATAGTGATATCAACTGAAGACACAGCTGTGATCAATTTATCACGTGACTTTCCTCACTTTTGTTAGCAAAATAGCTTTCGGACACTCCCGCGTGTTACGTTATGTGAACCTGCTGACTATGCAACTCATAGGCAACCGACCCGAGATAATTCTAAGAACTGCAAGTTATCTCTTTACAAGTGTTGGAAATAATTAACATTATGTATTCATTCTGATATACTGCTTCGCCTTGTGCAGTTCTATTCTGAATCATTTATTATATGTTCTAATAAAGTAAATATTTCAACATTTTGATATTTTTTAAAAACAAGTTACCCTGATAGTAACGTAACTCGCGTCAAATGTATGATCACAGGAACAGAAAACATATTGGGAATGATTGAGAAATCACTAATGAAAAAATTGAGATATACTGTATGTTACATTGAAATTAAATTCAAATAGTCTACATAACGTATTTTACTCCATATTTTAAACTGACAGCTGCTGAGAGGTTGTGTTTTGGATAACTCAAAGCATAATATAACCTTGTTTTATACATGCACCTGCTATCACATGAACTATCGAAATTTGCCACTGGGTGAACGAATAGAATAGACTGTGACTGCACATTGACGATATCTCTTGAATCTTAAAATGAGAGATTTGGACACCTGTGCAGGTTAAATATATGCACGTGTAATACATATTTACAACCAGGGAAACACGGTTATCATTATGGAGAAAATACTGAAGACAGATGTCAAAAATAACACTTGAAACGGCCAAAAACAGTACAGTTCCTATTTTCTCCACTTTAAAGCCGTCAGCAAAATTACAAATCAAAGATCAACAGGAACGGTGCAATTGTCTCCACAGCGGGTTACACACACGCACACATACAGAAAGAAAATTTGAGCTGATTACAATACGTCCCTTACACTATATACTACGTATAGTGGCGGAAGTGATAGTCTAGAATTATTCAGACCAATGGAAATTCTTTCCTCATTCTACGTATAATGGGGGTAGTTCTCCTCGATAATAAAAAAATGAAACGTGTGGCACTCGGGGATTGCCGCGGTAAAGCTATTGCATAGCACTACGCCACTGGAAAAAGTTGGGCAGAAAAACATCCACTACCCCTTCAAAATCTTCACGAATTATGAGTAAAAAAGAGTATCATCTTGATCTCTATGAAGAGTATTCTGTGTCAAGCATAGATAACTCTATTACCGGTAGTAGAGTTATCTATGGTGACAAGTGTCAGTTGACTTGTAAACACAATTTTATACGAAAGTTTTAACGTTCAGATCTCGATAGCGCTTCCGGCTCCGGGATATTCACGTGGCCTATCGAAATTAGAAGGTTCGAATTGTATAAAAACACAATTGCATGAACGCCAGACGTCTTATGTAATTAGCTACGAACGTAATAATTTCGACATATCCTCGAGGAGCTCGCTGCGCGTAAGTTAGAGTTTATACATTTTACCTCTATTTTGTTAATTTGGGGCCGTTTCGAACCCCGTGCGGCCGGCGCCAGTTGTAATAAAGTATTTTGGGCTATGGGCCGCTAGCTTTTACTCGCTTTCGGTATATTTAAGTAGCTAAAAAATTTCCTTTCGTACGTCGCATGTCAGATGCTAGTAGGTGACAGCTGAGAATACCACAAACTGTTTTAATTAAATTTTCCTATTTAATCGACATTTTGGGGCCCGAGACTATGCTATTTAGTTGGCCCCGTTCATAAACTAACGACATGGAGCGAAAACCGCATGCGAAAAGTCCTCGTTAAGACGTTCGATGTACCGTAAATTTACACTTTTCTAACTCGCGAGTTACGCGCTTCTCACGTGAACGTCATTCGATTTATCGAAAATTAACCAATTAAAAACAGTTTTCGACCCACTTTGGGGATATCAAGACCTTTTGAAAGGTTCAAAGTTAACATTCCGACAATTTTAAGCTCGGCCGAGCTACATGGTAGGCGGAGTGGTGGGTCTTAGGATATTTCGTTACGGTATTTGTTTTTTGTTTTTTTAGATTTTCGTTACGGTATTTGTCTTTTGTTTTGTTTCTTGATTCGGTCGCCGCGCTCAAAGCCCGCGATAAAAGCTATATGCAATAGCTTAAAAGGAATTTCATAGTAAAGTATAATAGTTCATAATAAAGTCAGGAAAATGTCAGCATTTGCGCTTACTACTCAAATAATATTTTTTATCGTCGAATGAATGTTGAGAATCATAAGCATCTATGAAATATTTTTTGTTTTTGAAACTAAATAAAGTGTAATGTAACCTTTAATAGGAACAAAACGCAACAGGGCGAGAGAGGCAGTTGCTCTGGTAGGTATAGTAAGTTATGATATTCATCTGAATTGGTTATTTTATTTCACTAAGAAATATGAAATGTGTCGAATAATTCCTTCATCATGAACATTATTGGAAAAATGTTGAAAGGGTTAGGGTGAAAAGGGGGACAAACTGTTTGCCCACACAGGGCGTCAACATAGGGCCGGCTCTGAAACGCAACGACCCCTGGCAAACTAACCGAACTTGCATTATGTGCTTAATATTACTGGTTAAAACAACCAAAAACCCATACGACTATCTGAGGGAATCATCACTTATCTCGGTCAAATACATAATTTTCGTTAAATTTTTCTAGAATTTGTGTAATCAAAATTATGCATTCATGTGGAGGGATATTCGGAAACATATTCGAAACGTCGAAAGTTATAAAGATACCAGTTTTACTTTCATCACTATATTACGTATATTGCGTGAGGGAAATATTGTGATTGACCCAAAAAATGTTGCCGGGTTTTCTCGGATATATCCGTTGTGATCATTTCTGAATCAATCTAGACTATTTTTGACATGACAAATACGTAGAGCAAAACGAAGACTTTTCCATGTCCCCCTATGAAATGTTCAAAAAACCAAAACTTCAAAAATTCTAACAATCGCTGGAAGTATGGGATCTCAAAACACTAACGTTGCCAATTTTGGAATCATTATTCGTCAAAAGTATGATTTTATTCGGGTTTTTGGTTATGGAATGGGTAGAATTCTGGGTGTCGTAATGTACAGCATTACGATTAATCGTCGGCTGAGGTTATAACTACCGTCAGAATCGACTCTCATTATTACCAATTTTCATGAGAATCGCTTAGGTAGAGCAAAATCGATATGTTTCCATACGTATCCCTTATAATTGAATCACGATTATGCAAATGATGCGACTATTTTGTCGCACTTTTGAAGACGACTGCCATCGATTTCAGTAACGCTCAAATAGCACAACAATTATGCAATTGACTTGACTTGCCTCGCCTCTTACTTTTTATACATTCACGTCCGTTCATACACTTCTCCCTCAAGTGAACCTATATGCTCCTCCAGATCTAATTGATGTGAATTATGAAATATTCAAATAAGCAGATGCAATTGGTGGAGACCTCAGCTTAAGAAAAGATTATATCAAGAATTTGGCAACAATAATTATTATCTTGAAAGAAAAATGTGTAGTCCATCAAAAAATACGTCGACATGTATAATTATTTTTCGCAAAAACGCTTTCTAAGAAACATTCAGATTACGGTTTTTGAAAAATCGTTCTTTAATCGCTGCAGTGATTTTGAGCAAATTTTGTTTAAGTACTCCTAAAATAGATAGGTACGTCCTTATTCTACATTGGAGAGATGCGACAAGGTTTTCCAGTGGCTACTGGGAAAAATTCCTTAAACGAATGGAATTTCTCATTTTTCTTGTAGAATTATGATAAGCCTGTCTCGTAACTTGGAGCCACATAAACTCGTTACATTTGCTTCACAATATAGACTAGTAAAACTCTAGCTAGATGGTTGGACCTGGTTATGTCCATGTGCGATGGTCACTTATTTTGTACAAGGTATATACCTTCAAAGTTCATTCATGTCAGTATATAATGAGATATAAATTAAAATCAAGTTTTCCTGCTTTCGGGTTAAATAGAATTTTGAGACAGTCGTCTAAGCGTGTGGGAGGAATAATATCAGTGTAGTTGTGAATTTGGAGCGTTTCGGGAAATATTCAACGTAAAGCCTTAAGTCGAACTATAACTAACTATGATATTGCAATGAAATGAGGAATTATTTTTCAACCGAATGTCTATCAAATATATTTGGGAGATGATTAACATTGATTCTTTCTCAATTACGTGTATTTCTGTCGAATATTCTGCATAAAGGTCATTCCTTGTAGATCAATTGCACTAACTAATTCTTAGTAAGTTTTAAAGCACTCCAGTAACTGAAATTCCGGTTTTATACGAATATACTACAAAATTGTTTTATATTCATTGTGAATCCATTCTATAATGAATTATCTGGTCCGTTGAATTCCACACAGTGTCTTTTCATTTGGAAAGGAAGGTTATTTTCTCATCGTATCTGTGGTTCTAACGTCGTTTCTCAATATTTGAGAGAACAATTTCATACTAGAGTGAAGATGTATGTGTGCGTATTTGCTTAAAAACTGTGAAGGTGATTGCGCCGTTCCTATTGGTCGTATGGATTTGAAAAGAACTTGATTAATAGCAGTTTCGAACTTGATAACTAGTTCCATTTCAAAACATCCAACATAATACATTGTAAGTTAAAAATTGAGTTTTATTTGTTCAGGAGAATATCATTTTTGTCACCTTGACTGAAGAGAGTTACTCGATGCTTCTATGGTTTCAAGAATATAATACAACTCACCTGTTGGAAACCAGTTATGCATTAATTCTCCTACTATACGACCGAAAGCGGCACCTATCTTAAATACTGGAATAAAACTTCCACTAGGTACAGGTACGGTTGAACATATTATCGAGAATATGAACTGAAACAAAATAAATATATTTAAGTAGGTTTTCGACTTGGCTTAAATGGAATGTGAATTGTGGCATGACATTTTATTTGAGAGTTGAAGCAATGAAACAAGGAACACATTCTCACTTGAGAATAAGTTGTAATTCTAACAAGCATCAAACATATAATATTATAGTTTGAAAACTGAAAGCACTAAAATAGAAAATAATTAGTTTCTTTAATACACTAGGTATGTGGTATTATGAACATTATTATTTCCAAAGTTAAGCAGTTAAATCATTATACTCTTCTCAGAGAAATGTATAACGTATAAATGTATACTATAACGCATAGTATATTCAACATTCTTGACTTCCGGATGAATTCCGCGTCAAAATAGCACGACTTGATGCCGACGTTTTGCCAACCATTACAGGTGGCATCTTCAAGGCTACATTCCACTGCTGGCTCACACGATAATTATAGATTTCCCCTCTCGTGTAGTCAAAGTATACAAAAAACATTGCTTTTCAACTACCCTACGTTAGTCGACATCAAAAATCCCGTCCAATCGTCAGTTGGAACTACAGTTTGTATGATATTTGAATTTCACTCTAGGGTCCTACAGTATGAAGTAAGATCCTAACATTCAAGATCTGGAGATTTTGAAGTGTCCAACGTTTGTGAACTTCAAAAATCACTTCCAATCATCAGTTGGAACTACGATCTGTATGATATTTGCTGCTCACATCCTGTCACTTCGGCGAAGCAGAGCTGCTTCCGAAGGTCCTTATGGAAGCCAGCGTAAGCAATATGGTGAGTTTCTGGCGGGCCACAAACCTGCTAGATTAGAATAGGTTATTGATCATAAGGCCCACATCCAACGACCTACGTGCATGTTAATGATTATGATACATTAGTATTTTGCTTAGTTCGAATATTAGAAGTATGTTTCAAATCAGGTTGATTCGAAGAAATATAATAAATGTTTTAAGAAATATTGAAGATAGTCTTAATGACAATGTAAATATAAAGAATTAGGAATAGAACTAGTATTATATTGCGAGAAAGTGTTTTTCCTACTCCCCTCATACAATAATAGCATATTTAAGTAGAATTTCAACGATTGAGTCTTATAACATTTTTAAATAGCGTGGGTCGAGTATTTGCTTTAATGCATGAAATCTGTATAACAATAATAACCAGGCTATGCGAGTTAAATTACTCATATGAATATCCCATTTTAGACAATTATCAATAGTGATACCTAAGTGTTTGGCACATTATATTCAAATTGTTGCTTTTTACGTGCAGTTTCGTAAACATTAGTTGTCCGCTGGTATATGATGAAAATGTAAGTATTATCATTTTTGTAATATTAATCGTAAGAAAATTGTTTGAGAGCAATATAATTTCACATATATCTCATATAATTTACATGTATACTGCAAAGGACAGAATTAAAATCTATCAAAATTTCGGTACTGTGCTTTACAGAATACTCGTACTTGAATGGCCAAAAAAAGATTATTCATTATTAATCAAATATCAATAACACACGTTACATTATTACAAACTTGTACCACAAGTAGTATTGAAAAGATTACATTTTTATTGAATCAACATAATAACTTAATCTGAGGATGCAACTGTGTGGTGAAACAAATATCAATATTAATTTCTCTTACAAAAAGTATTTAATTCATATGTGGCAAAAGCTGAAACTGTACATTTATTATGAATGCATCGGTTTCTGAACATTAAATTAAAATATCTCCTTACCGTTGAAGCTAAGTAACAAGCAAGATGTATGAAAACTCCCGTGTTCTCTGTCTTCCATTTCTTTACGATGGAATGCTCGTTGACGGACAGGTTGGCGTTGGTCCATGTGAAATTACTGAAGAGATTGGCTACCTGTTGATGAGTAGTGAGTTCTCCAGCTGTGAACTGTCCTGTACCTAGGGGGAACGATGCCGTGGCTACGACCAGTGACACTATCGCGGGATATAGGAACCGGCTGTAACAAGCACACTAAGATTTTATACGCTTGTAGTCAAGTTGATACACATGCTCGTGGGTACTTACTTTTTCTGCAGAAAATTGTTTATTGTCTTACTGTTCCGCATGAACATGACGTATTGTCGATGCGTCCAAACGTAGAAAGCACCTCCAAGACCACAGCAACCTCTGGAAACAAAACTTTAGTTTTACCAGACGAAAATTATTTTTTAAATGCAGATGTTATACATCCCCACTTCGCTCAAATCTTGTATATTGATCAACTTCTTCACATATGAAACCCTGCGGGCGACAGCTGTTATATCATAAAATATACACAATTAAAATTGAAGAAATGCCTATACAATGTGTTTTAAAAGAAAATGCTTAGTAGCTTGTTTCCTTATAAAAAAAAGTTCGCATGAGGCTAGATTACAGTTATGTGAATCTTAATGATTCTCTATGAGCGTTATCCACTCGTTGTATGAATTTTAGTTGACACTCACGTCCTGTACGTACGAGGGCAAGGTGAAAAGTCCCAGATAAATGAAACAAGAAATGATTTATTTGGTCAAACTTATTTTATTTCTCAAATTAATCTCCTTGAAGCCCTATACACTTTGTCCAACGTTTTTATAATTGTTCGGTCCCTTCCAAATGATACGATATGGGCAATCCTTCAAAATAGGCGTTTGTGTCAGCGATGACCTCATCGTTGGAGCCAAATCTCTATCCGCCGAGCCATTTCTTCAAAAAAGTGTTAAAATCGCAGGGGGCAATTCTAGGGAATATGGTTAATGACGAACCAATTCGTAGCGCAATTCATGCAACAATTCGTAGCGCAATTCATGCAATTTTGCCATTGCGACTGGTGGAAAAACACTTTCTTATTCACCGAATGCGAACACTTTCGTATTAAATACGCTTCGAATCAGTCCAACAGCTCTGCATAATACACGCCCCGGTGATCGTTTTGCTCTTTTCAAGATAATCGGAATGAACGATAACGTGTGCAACCCAAGAAAAACTGTCGTTGTGATTTTGTTGACCGATAAACCCGTTTTGTCCTTTTTCGGCTTTGATTCGCTAGGACAAGTCCATTGTTTCGACTGTTCTTTGGCCGCTGCTGTGTTGTGATGGATCCATGTTTAGTCCACGCTTACGAAACAGCGCAAAAAGTCCTTCTTATCGCGTTTGAACATCGCCAAACACACGGTCGGTTGTTGTCAACAGGGAGCAAATGTGACCCATCTGGCAGATAGCTTTCTCCCAAAATGTTTCGTACCCGTTTGGTTGAGATGCCCATAGCCTCAGCAATCTCGTACACTTCAACTCGCCGATCGTCCAATATCATACCATGGATTTTATCGACAATTTCTGGTGTTGTAACCTCAATTGGACGACCAGAATGTGTGAAGTTTTTTGTGGTCATACTACCACAACGAAAATCAGTAAACTACTCGTGAATCGTTCCAATCCATGGTGGAAGGTCCCCATAATGTTCAACAAGCGATGCTTTGGTTTGCTTCCGTAATGTTTTTCCACTCAAGAAATAATTCGCGAAATTCACTTCTTTCCATGTTTACGAAAATTTTCAAAGTTGCTCGCTTTCGATGGGTGTCAAAACAGAACTGAATGACATATCAGTCTGAAAATTTTAATGCGTTCTAGTTAAAGATGGTTATCCACAAATGTCACATGGGATTTTCGACTGTGGCACCATCTGTTTTATTTTCCAGGGACTTTCCATCTTGCCCTCTACTTCGTATGCACCAATGATTTATGCTATTTGCACGGTATGTTAAAATAGTGACCATACTTTTTCTTCCAATTTTTTTCATTATCATCTACTGGTACTCAAAAACCATTTTTGAAATGCATTTCAGGGGCTTGTCTCCATTTCATTACTGATTCCAATCGCAGAACAACTCAGATCGTGCCAGGTAGGCAGATTCAGGAGTCCATCTTTAAGTCCAAAATCAATAACTGGAAAATGGAGATTCATGTATAGATTACAATCAACGAAATGCTACCAATTGCACTCTAGGACGATCTAACGAATGATTTAAGCACGAAATGTGTTCATATTCAGTTTTCCCTATGCTGTCGATTCATTGAATCATCAATGCGTGGCATTGTAGGATAACTCTCTCATTGGGCCATCTACGTTTCAGGTAGATTGTGTTGAAACAAATTGGTTCTCCAGACATTTTTCAATATTTATATCTCTGCCAGAGATAGTTTAACAGTGACTCCATCGTTTGGCTCGTTACAACGAATAGCTCACGGGAGAGCGAAGCAGCTGTACAGAACTGGAAGTCGTGTTGCCACCGTTCAGTCATGAGAACCAAGACATTGCTTATCGAAGGATTTTAACACGAAATGTGTTCATATTCACTACGCAGTAAGACCAAGGACATGATAAATTCGCGATACCTCATGATTTTAAATGTATAATTACCTTTTGAAGGCAAACTCACCCTATTAACGCAAAAACGAAAAGTTCTTGAGGGTCGAAAGGGAAATCCATGTAAAAGTTAGTCTTGAATACTGCAGTTACAGTATCCGCCCCGTCGAACCATACGGCCAGTAATCTAAAAACGGTTGCTCCACACACGGCAGCAAAAAAACCCCTCCAGTAATTTCGCACAGCGAAATATACAGTAGTTACTTCTATACTAAATAATACACCTGGAAACAAATACATAAAAACTATATCAGCACTAGTATTTCAACATAGGGACATGAACAAGTTCCCAAGTTATACGTTGACAAATAAATTACTAAGAATTTATGCATAAATGGGAGAAAATATTAACAACTAATGTTAGAATCACGATGCTGCTGAGTTTATAGCTTTTTCGAACAGCTGGATCAACAGGTGTTCAGTAAACAATGAACAATACTTCAGGAATAGCTTCCTTTAACGAAAATAACGTGATTTAGGTCAACTCACCTCAGTACCATTTTCCATCCTTAAGAAGTTATAGGCATGAGATTTTTTCACATTTGTTTTTTCACTATAATTCATTTATTTCTTAGATGATTGTAGATACCTACTCAAATTGATGTAGAAAAGTATTCTTTGTGCTATAAATACGAATATCTGCTCGTTTCTGCATTCAATTTACAAGGCACCCTGAGCTCTGTCTTAATCCCTTGATATTTTTTTGAGGGCAGACAGTTTTCAATACATTATGTTACTTTGATACAAAAGTCGATTTATTTGAAAAAAGTCATTTTGATGCATGTCGCTGAAGTACATCATTTTAAAGTAAAATGGGTTGAAAGGATTTATTAAAACTAATACATGCATTATTATTTGTTAAATTATTATTACTAAAAGTTTACTATTGCTTTGTAGTAATCCGAACATTATTAGCAAAAAGGTCAGAAATTAATACTAAATTATCTAAATGAAGAGTAGTATTTGAATTCACACGTAAAGTGTATTGCCTAACTTGGTATCTACGTCCGGCGAATGCAAAAGCCAGGATTATTTGTTTAAAATAAAAACTAACGGCTTAAATATCGAGCTGCCCCAGCAAGGGCTGGTTAAGTGATATTTTATTCAACATGTTATCCCTGAAGAAACTGCAAACAAATTTTAAACGGGAAGCAAAATATGTAAAATGATATTGTTCGCCTGTGAGTTTCGTATCTACCGTAGCACAAGAAATCTGATTTCTAGTCACATCTCTCAACCGCACATTGCTTGAGATGACTTCGAATGTTATAAGTAGATTCCTATGCAGTAGAGTCTTATAAGTAGATTGCTATGCAGTAGATTTTTGATACGTATTCATATACTTAAAAAATGAATGTGTTACAATTTTTATTACTCGTGTTTCTGTACTTTGTACTTACCATTATTTTCAAGAAATCCCGTTTTAGACATTGATACGTCTTCTTATGATGATCATGAGACCGAAACGTACGTGAAGGCGAAAACAATAAGCATATGTGTTAGTGTGACCTATTTCTCGAGAATTTATATATAATTCATACCTGGGTCAAGAATCATTATTAATTTAAAAAAAGAGTGACGATTGTCGCCATCATATCACGCATAATCGCCCCTACGGTAAGGTGTACTACCGAAGATTATGTCACAGTAACGAGAGCTGGAAGATAAGTAAAGAAACCGCATCGTTTCAGTTTCGATTATTAGTTATAATTTCCTATTTTATAACGTTCGCAGATTGTATAAATGAGTTTAATTTATTGATTTCTGAACATGATTGTTTGGGTACTTGTTTTACTCAGTTATGAAATATGTTGACGGTATTCATAAAATTACCTACAACTTACTTGTCAAAGAATAATTCCTATTCAGAGTACAAGTTATTCAAATGATATTCAGTAAATACTCGTGCAATGCACATACATTGTTTTTGCCAAGATTCTCGTCAGCGTTAATCCTTAACTGTAAGTTTTGATCAAAACACTGTTTCAATCGCTCGTGAAATAAGTTCCTTTGCAATTATTAAATATATGTTAATACATTTTCATATATTCTAACTAAGCTACTTAGAGATATCGAATGATATGTCTCTGTCTGACTCAATCGACTTACCTCAGACGTTGGCACACTATTCGCGATACGGGTGAATAGGGAAACCGTAGTTCATATACTAAAAGGTCTAAATGTGCTACAATCCAATTACTTATTCTGAATATTCATTAAGATTCTGAATTCTAACTAACATCACTCTTACTTTTCACACATTTATTGTTCACTGCGAAACTCTAAATAGACTAGGTATGTAACTGTGTATGTACGTTTTAAAAATGAAATCTACAGTTTGAAATAGCAAACAAATTTGAATATTACAAAATAACGGATCAAAAAAAAAGAAAATGTTATTCAAATAATTCTATTGTTTCGCTCTTTACTACGTTCTATGAAATGTTATCCATATTGTAAAATAATACAAATGAATAAATGTTTCTTAACTCATTCTCTCAATACTTCGATTTTTGCAGAGCTCTTCTGTATAAAGGAGTGGACTGCTTAAGGCTTCCAGGACTCCCTCAGGCAATTATGAAGGATGGAAGATTATGGCGGACAGGATGTGTCCGAAAAAGATAACGTATAACTCAATAAAATGATGGTTTTTAACTCACCTCCTACAGGAGCAGCAAAACAACTAGCTACCCCAACGGCACACGCAGCTGCCAACATTTCCGTTGTTCTGCTTTCATTCTCATATATACCCTGGAACCCTGTAACCAATTTACTCAGCAAAGTGGCAGCTATACTAGCTATGTGAACGAAAGGACCTTCTTTTCCCAACGGCATTCCACTACCGAGGGTGGCTGTGAGACCAATGACTTTGGCGATTAGCGTTCGGAATGTCAGGTATTCCTTTAAAGCTACCCCTCGAAGAATTGTTTTCATTTCGGGAATGCCTGAACCTAAAATAAAAAATGATGTAATATATTTAAAAAAATGGGTTTGATAAAAAATCATCACAGAATTGACAAAATTTTACCTATTGCTTGAAAAAAATGTCTGCGTTCACGTAAAGTAACAATTAAATCACACACATAGTAAAGCAGTGTACCTGTTTTCTTTCATCCACATGATCACATCATACATTATACCATACAATCAACCATTCAACAGAATGTAACTTCTATTTCATGAGGAACACTACAATCCGGATGAAATCAAAATAATAATAATATCTATGAAGATAATCTTAATTTCACGGTTTGATATAAAGCGATATCCGCAAATTAATTTCTTGTTCTTGAACCATTAACCACCTATTTAAATACAATTGGTGTGTATGTTATGCAAATGTTATGCAGTAGGTACCTTATTTTTTCCATTTTTTTCATACTTTGACTGCACGAGAGCAAAACCTATAATGTTCGAAGAACATCGTGTGAGTCAGCGGTGGAATGTTCCTTGAAGGTTTGGAGGTTATAAGCATAGGGAAAGACCTCACCAGGTAAAGAGTTCCACAACTTCGCTGTACGATAGAAAAATGAAAACTGGTAGTTGTACCTGACACCACCATATTAGGGTAGTATTTTAGTAGGAGAAAAATTTGAATATGAGTTCGTCACGGATGCTGGCTTTATCGTCTATATCACGGAAAAATCTGAACCTAAGCATTTTTTGCCTCAGGATATTGATATATGTAGCCAGTAAATCAAAAATAGTCCTTTTCAGTTTGATGAAATTAATTTTTTTGAGGACGTGATGATATGAACTTTCATTTTTGTGAACAGTCCTTGAAGGTGCCACTTTTCCAAGAAGAAGCCTTTCGATAATTCGAGAGCATTGTGGATATTACGAGTGCTGTCACGTATTGAAAAAAGCTATGATCAATTGATCACGTGACTTCTCCCATTGTCATCAGAATAGCTTTGGAACGCTCTTGCGGATCAAACTTAAATTATTGTAGGAACAAAAATTATATTGAAAATGATTCAGAAACCGCTAATGAAATAGGTTTAATTATACTCTGTTTCATTGAAATGTTATACAAATGGTCTACATAATGTATTTCACATCCCATGTTTCATAGTGACAAATGCTGTCAGGTTGATTCTCGCAATTACCCATACTATAATATACCCTTGTTATACTGACACTTGCTGCCATGTGACACTTGTAATGTATCATCCTTAACTATAACGCATTAAAATTTTCAGACTCATATGTGATTCAGTTCTGTTTTGGTACCCATCGAAAGCAAGCAACCTTGAAGATTTTTGTAAACATGGAAAAAAAATAATTTCGCGTCGATTACCTTGAAAAGGGCGAATCGATCATCAGCGTATATTATGCACTACTGTTGGATTGATTCGACGCCGATTTGAAGTGGAAGCCGGCCTCATTTGGATAAGAAAATGTGCTCTTCTACCAGGGCAACGATCCTGCGCACAGGTCATCCACCATTTTCTTCAGATTTGGTTCCCTGCGATTTTTATCTATTTCCAAACTTGAAGAAATGTCTCGGCGGAAAGAGATTTGGCTCCAACAATGACGTTATCGCTGAACCAAACGTCTATTTTGGGGGATTGCCGAAATCGTATCATTTGAAAGGGATCGAAATAATGGAAAAACGTTGGAAGAATTGTATCGGGCTACATAGGAGATTATGTTGAGACATACAATAACTTTCTCTTGTTTAATTTTTCAGGGACTTTTCACCTTGCCCTCTTATTCATTTGAGACGACGTAGATACACGTACAATTTACTGCTCTTTGAAATATTCTACGTTTTTTTTTTCATTTCATCCTTAAATATTTCTGATTCGCATCAACTAGAGCTTGAGAAATATTGCTATTAATATTTAAATTGTCAGTACTCAAAAAATAATTATCAAGATCTTAATTGATACGGAGTTCTGAAATACTTGAATTCTTCAATCTCAGTGTCGATTTGATCACCGATTGCAGTTATTTCATCAGTACAATCGGTTATAGAGACATTTGGATTGTCGGTTATGAAATCATCATCTGTTAATAAAATGCTAATGGTATATTTTTTTTTATATCGCACTCTCAACTTTCATCACACAATTTGACTCCACATTTTGGGAAACAGTCTGTTTACAGTTACGGACGATACTTCTTTCCAAGTCGCTGAAACCCATACTTATGAAGTCGCTATCGTAATGATTTTTTCTACCATTTCTAATGACTCTTCCTTGTGATTCATTAATCCCAAGCATACTCAGTTAAATGACTTTGAAGTTTGGAATGATGTCCTGGTTCATAGGTTGACAATGCGAGGTAGTATTTGAAAAAAAAAACTCACATTTTGTAATGAAATTTTCAGATGAAAAGTTGCATTATCAAGAAATAAGATTACTTACACACAATAACTAATAAGAGTTTGATTCCTATTAATTTTCAAATTAGTGAAAATCAAACTTTTAATAAATTTTTATTTAGGTTTAGACATAATGACCGAGTATATTCAATTTGTGAGTAAGGTTACATTTCTCTTTATTCATCCTGCTGTCAAAGTATTTAATCATATTGAGTTGTCCATGCTGTTTCATTAGAGACTTATTCTATTGGTATAACTTACGCTCCTTTAAAACATGGGGGCTTCTTAATTTCACCCATAACCCATAACTAATGACTTGCCCTTGATCTTCTTCCATGTTTGTGCATAACAGTATAGTTAGTATTCCTTTTACAGATTTTCCTCCTGCGCAACTACCTTTTGTTAATGCAAATGCAAATCTGCTTCGTTTGTTCATGCAAATACGATCGTTTCATCGGCATTAAAAATATCTTTTGGAGCCTCCAATATTGAGTGCAACTTAACCTATCCATCGTCGAAGTTCACGTATGCAGATTCACCACAAACTGTTATGAAGGAAATTTTATGCCTCTGACAAGAATTTTTCAGCCGTTGGAGGCCTTGACGTCAGCTAGTTGCAAAGTTTGGGCTACTTCCAACGAGTTTTCTTGGAGTAGAGAAGTCGGATATGGGTATATTATTCTTTCGTGCTTTACAGAAGCAATAAAAATGTATATCATCTATGACCAAATCAGATGTTTTTGAAAATTTGCGGCTAGTTTCGATCCTTCTCGAAAAAAAAATTATTTTGCTTCCATTTTCCAATATATCGGTAACCCACGTCTTCCGAGGATAAAACTTTTCCGCAAGTTTTCAGACAGTTAAATTATGTTATTCTCAAGCCGTCATAGCATGAATTTCATGTTGAATAGATGAACGCTTTCTTTGTCCGAAATCTATATTGACACTAAGATAGACGAGTTCAATCTGAGCCTAAATAATTGCACACCCACCAATACAATTTTTATTAGCACAAGATATTATTAACTGATTGTCGAAACTGGCGGGTGGCCGGGTAAAACCAGAGCAGGTATACGTTCGTAGGTGTCCAATAAACATTTTAAGTAATTCCAAGGCGTCAATCGGAATTTTAAAAGAACATTTATTAGTAGGAATAAATATTATGCCGTCTCGTCTGTCCGCTATTGCGAGATAATTTTATATACATTTTCGTGTGTCTGCGGGTTTTATAGAGGTCATACTGCACGAGGTACCTCTGCGGAATGTAATATAATATAATTTAGTTTACACTATTACCCTTCTTCCACTTAAAATTATAACTCATCAAAAGCAATATGTTTACATACGTCTTTGTTAATGGCTGCATCGCAGCTCTAACGTGTAAATTCCACTTAACCGCTCAGAATTAGTTGATGCCTCTACAATACGAAGCTACTGCGTTATCGAATCCAGTGACACCTGTGAAATGGAGTTAGTTCTGTGTCGATCGAAGAGTTCGATTCCAACGTCTATTTCCTAGTTGTTCTGTGACGTAATCTGAGATTGTAAACCGTCAATGGGGTGGTCACTTCCATTACATCTTTGCTGGTGATAATACACGTCTGCATTTTTCTGGGTTTCCAACAGGAAGGGTTGTGTGAACTTATGTTTTAATACCGGAATCCTGGAATTTTCCTTCCGTTGGAATGAAGAGCATCACTAGTCATTTTGGATGGTAATTGTATATTTGGATGATTGATGTTACCGTAAAGGGATTATAACCCACATTCATACACGCTGTGAATTGGATACCACAAAAGGTAAAAGGAAGTTGGAAATTGACAGTTTGTTTGGGAAGGAACGAACCTTATATCATAGAGGTAATTATAGCAGTATTCTAATTTCTAGTTTATTTGTTGACTTCAGAGATAAAATTGTTTATCTTCACAGGTAGTATCAGTCAGGATGTAGATCAATCTTAATTGTTTAATTGAATTGTGTAACTTCCAGACGGGAAGAGATATCGACTTGTGGTTAGTGCCATTCGCATCAGAATCGTCGAGTTGGTTGAGGAAGATATGTTTTTCATAGAAAACACTTCGAAGACGTGAAATAAAATGTTCGGGATTATTGAATTGCGTAACTTCCAGACGCAAAGAGATATCGACTTGCGGTTAGTGCCATTCCCATCAGAATCGACGCTTTGATTGAGAAAGAGTTGTTTTTCATGGGAAACACTTCAAAGACGGGAAATAAAATGTTCGGAATTATTTAATTGCGTAACTTCAAGACGAAAAGAGATATCGACTTGCGGTTAGTGCCATTCCCATCAGAATCGACGCTTTGATTGAGAAAGAGTTGTTTTTCATGGGAAACACTTCAAAGACGGGAAATAAAATGTTCGGAATTATTTAATTGCGTAACTTCAAGACGAAAAGAGATATCGACTTGCGGTTAGTGCCGTTCGCATCAGAATCGTCGAGTTGGTTGAGAAAGATATGTTTTTCATGGAAAACACTCCAAAGACGATAAATACAATGTTCAGGATTATTGAATTGCGTAACTTCCAGACGGAAAGAGATATCGACTTGCGGTTAGTGCCATTCGCATCAGAATCGACGCGTTGATTGAGAAAGATATGTTTTTCATGAGAAACACTTCAAAGACGGGAAATAAAATGTTCGGAATTATTTAATTGCGTAACTTCAAGACGAAAAGAGATATCGACTTACGGTTAGTGCCATTCCCATCAGAATCGACGCTTTGATTGAGAAAGAGTTGTTTTTCATGGGAAACACTTCAAAGACGGGAAATAAAATGTTCGGAATTATTTAATTGCGTAACTTCAAGACGAAAAGAGATATCGACTTGCGGTTAGTGCCGTTCGCATCAGAATTGTCAAGTTGGTTGAGAAAGATATGTTTTTCATGGAAAACACTTCAAAGACGGGAAATAAAATGTTCGGAATTATTGAATTGCGTAACTTTCAGACGGAAATAGATATCGACTTGCGGTTAGTGCCATTCACATCAGAATCGTCGAGTTGGTTGAGAAAGATATGTTTTTCATGGAAAACACTCCAAAGACGATAAATAAAATGTTCGGGATTATTGAATTGCGTAACTTCCAGACGGAAAGAGATATCGACTTGCGGTTAGTGCCATTCGCATCAGAATCGTCGAGTTGGTTGAGAAAGATATGTTTTTCATAGGAAACACTTCAAAGACTGGAAATAAAATGTTCGGAATTATTGAATTGCGTAACTTTCAGACGGAAATAGATATCGACTTGCGGTTAGTGCCATTCGCATCAGAATCATCGAGTTGGTTGAGAAAGATATGTTGATAAATTGTTAAATTAATTTTCATCTCATAATTGGTTGTGTATTCTTCTCATTTCCAAGAGTAGAATACTGTATATTCAGAGAATTGAAACATCGAACGTTACAGGTTTTTTTCAAGAGGTTAGCTACTAGTTTTTTCCTGTAAGTCTACTGGACACGTTCTGTGAGGTCCGCTCGATGATTGAGACAAATGTGGATTTTTAATTGAGAAGTACTCCTAATATGATTATGACCCATTTCTATGCAGGGACGGGAGGTGTGAATTCACTAATTCAAGTTCAGGCTATCTGATAGTCAATATTACTAACACCAACTTTACCAACTATTGTATTGACTACATTGTATGAGGTTATACAGGTTCTCTGATAGAATATTTAGAGTAAATCAGGGTATGTGTGTATCTCATTAAATTTTGTATTGTTACATGTGACTTCATTCATATATTACGATCATTCACCTCTTATACGTATGAATTTACATAGTGTAGATTAATAAATATCACAAACAGTAAACTTCAATCACACCTGGTACGAGTTTTTTCATTTTCCCATATTTCAGGGTGTTCAAATTTCAAGTCAAGATCGGTATACTGTTTGATTAGAAATACCCTGGAGCTCAAAAGTAACATTTCACGATCCATCTCCACTGTAGCTGTTGGCAAGCAAGCGATAAAATAGAATATTAGTTATCCGCAAGTGAGGGAGATTTGAATTTTTGGAAATTAGCGTTCCAATGTGTGAGAACCCCTCACATATTGGCGCTGTAAAGTTCCGAACCCTTACACAGTTGAAAACTGCTTTAGATAAGTTATAATTTTAGGGGGGAAACGGGTGATTGGGTAAACTAGATTATATCACGGAGGGTCCGTTATTGAGAGGTTTTATTATCAAGAAAGGGGGTAAGTGAATATTTGTTTCTTACTGGCTTTTGCCAGATAACAATGGTAAGGTTTCTCTAGTGTAGATCGATTAGTGGAACATCTACTCGTAGATGGCTTCAGATGTTATGGTCTCTTCAGCATTTTGTTAATCGCTTTATTTATGATCTTTCAGTAATATTTCAAACTTCCTCGTTCCGCTGATGATCCCGAGATAGCGAAACAGCTATCCGAAACTATTAGAATCTAGACTAGAGAAACCCTGCCATAGTTTAAAATTTTTTTTTTTAATAACCGTCCGTTCAAATGATCCACCGTATAATAACGATTCCGCTTACCAATCATCGATTCACCACATATATTCTGCAATGCCTATATTACAATACTTATAATATAAAACAGTACATTACCTATTGATTGTGGAGCCACTAGATGTACAAATCCAGCGCTGAATAAAATTAAACATACTGGTATAGACACCCACGCAGCGTATTGAGCCAAAGGATGGAACGATAAATCTTTATACAGCCATATCCTACCTGAAAAAAAGATTAACCTATAAACATTTTGATGCTCACGAGTTTTGTTTTTTTCAGCTTGTTACGACACTTCACTTCCAGAGTCGCTTGTCTTACCATTTACGGAATTAGAAAAGGATAATTCTTAACATGCAATAGTCATTTTCTTGAGCAATAGTTGTAATGAACTAACAACTGAACATGGTTGAATAGTATGAAACTATTAGTAATAACCGTTATGTCAATAAGACTCAGGAAACATAAGCATAACGAATATAAAGTTGAAACAGCAAAGTCAGCAGTCATGAACTCACATTTGAAAAACTGAAGGCTCGTTGAGGGCTAATTGAGTGTCCTTATTAGGAATTAAATCCTATGAACATGTTTCCAAAAATGACCATTCTGCTATCTTAAACGTAAAGGAGCAGAACGTGAGTGAAAAATTTGTTCTAATTTCAACATATATTGGGATTTGAAGGCTCATGAAACTAATTCGAAACTTGATAAGCATACATCTATAATAGGACGGTATTGTTATTTGGGGCAGTACCAGGCTACACGTTAGAGGCTATCATAGAAAAGATACATGACAAGGACATGCAAGCTGCCTTATTAGTTATGAATGAATTTGAATTTATTTAGATATCAAACAAGTTGCTGAAATTCATGTTGGTTCTAAGAACACCCATGAACGTAAATATAAATGAGATATCCTTTGTGACCTTTCATTAGGGACAAGTCAACATGAGTTCATTTCTTAGTACGACCGTCCCATCATGAATTAATACAGTTTGTTCTTTAAGTCTATGGAACGAAAACAAGATGTGTAGTCTCTGAATCATTATCAAGGAAGGGTCATTATAATTTGTAAAGTATCGACAAAGTCGAAGAAATTCCTCACAGTTTCAATAAGAAATCACAAATTACGGAGTTAACAGAAATGGTTCTGAAGAAAACAAGTGCTTTACAGTGTATTGGTAGTTGAGACATATTTTCATGATCTAATTCGAAACGCCAAGTGGATCGCTTGCTATGGCTGTGGCAAAAGGTTTTTTACCCTGTCATTTCCTTTGAAACTTCAATCTATTCACGTAACCATATCATGAAACGTGCAGGGCGCGGTCGTTTCTTATTGAACATGAAATTAGAATATTAACTTGATATAATTTTCTTTCCTTCCTAAATACAAGGAAGTCTAAATTGGGTCATAAAATTGAGGTACCTGTCAAAAAAAATAGAATAGGTCTTTTGTATTCAGCTCACTAGACTGGGACAAGTCTCTCTCTCTCTCTCTCTCTCTCTCTCTCTCTCTCTCTCTCTCTCTCTCTCTCTCTCTCTCTCTCTCTCTCATTGGGTGAAAGTTACTACACTCAAACATATTGGTCAAGGATTAGGGGTCATCTAGGATTATGAATAATGTACAGTTTTCATCAGATAAAAACGAATAACATAGAACATGTTCAACGTTCTTTCTTCTCAATAAATAAAAAAGAAATAATTGATAATTCTGAACAAGGTCCGCGTTCTCAGTATGGATGTGGTCACAGTCACGTATACAGAAGGAGGAGCCTATTTGTTCCGACCAATCAGACATGTTACGAATCCACGTAACGGTTCTCGCGTAACGGTCCTCCGTAAAAACATATTCTATATCAAAAAATCAAACTCACCACACTAAAGTCAATTATATTCTAACTTCTTGAGTGAATTCTTGCTTTGACTATTTCACGAATCACTTAAATCATAGTTTAGAAAACTTTGTTTTCTGGTCAAGCTTGTGGTGGTTATTGTAGAATTTTCATCTTATTTAGAATCAAGTCACATTGCTGAATATATGGAATTTAGAATTCCTTGAATAATTGATTCATAATAGTTTTATTTAACTCTTTACCCTTGTACATGCGAGCTGAGTTAAATTAGTTTCCACTTAATATCTATGTTCTAATGAGATTAATCCAAGATTGAGGATTGATAAATCGTTTTTAAATAATCCTAATTTCTCAATTAATACTTTAGTAGTACTTAATATTTTAACTTTTAATTCATTGTTATAATTGTTTTATTCCTTCATTATTATCAAATATTTTATATTTGTTTTGATTGAGAAATTTTCTACTTAGCGTAATTTATCGACTACCCCCAATCACACAGTGCATAATTAATGCATGAGTGTCTCAACCAGAGAAGAGTGAGCATTACATATATCTATTGATCGTATTGTTGCCTGATTTGCCTAACTAATGAGAAAACCGTGATATCGGGTCAGTTCCTGGTTATCGGTACACGTAATGCACGTTATATTGATATTGATCAAGCCAAATGATATGTATGAATGAATTTGATAAGATAAGTAAATTGATAACCTTTAGAAAATCAAGTAAACCAGAGAAGGGCTTGTTATTACACTTTTCAACCCACTGAACCAAAAGTTGTCCATTGACTGCTAACACGAAATGTGTTTGTATTTCTCTAGACATTGTTTCAACGTCGAATCTGTGAATCGTGAGAACTTCTTTGTCAATGAGTAGCCTTTCCGAATTGCATTGGGATATCTGCTTGCCGGCAGATGGTGTGAATTTCAAGGTTCGTCAAACACTTTGGAGGTTTTCTATCAAATCACTTCCGGAGATGATTGATCAGTGACTTCACGTCTGCTTCGACTCACTGACTAACGAGCCCATGAGAAGGGCGGAACAACTGTCTGAGTCTATATGACTTGTTGTTACTGTTCAACCTGGTGAACCGGAAATTTGTCTATTGACTGCTAACACTAAATTTGTTTGTACTTCACTATGCATTAATAGTTATTTTACTGGGTTGCATGTCGTTGTCACGTATCTTCTCTATGATAGCCTCTGAAGTATAACCTGGTACTGCCCCAAATAAAAAAAATAGAAATACCGTTGTATTATAGACGTATGGCAATCACGATTCTAATTTGGTCACTTAATCAGCTTCATGAGCCTTCAAGTCTATATACGACAGTTTTAAAATTTGAACAAATTTGTTTAAGATAGCAGAATAGTCATTTTTGGAATAATATTCAAAGCCTTTAATTTCTAATAAGGCCACTTAATTAGCCAGTAATGAGCCTTTAATTTCTCAAATGTGAGTTCATGATTCTGCGTCGTCCCACTGACAAGTCCATGAGAAGGGCAAAACAGCTGTCTGAAACTATAAGACGTATTGTCAGTGTTCATACTGGTGAATCAAAATAAATATTATTGTAGGTATGAGATGGATCCTGTTCATGTTGAGAAAGAAATTACGATATAGCCGCACGTGATTCAGTGTTGTCAGGTGAACCAGGTTCCAATATTTCTGAATGCAACTAACCATTTGATTCCATAAGCTGTATTATATAATATTTACGAAGAAAATTAGGAGTTCTTCACTAATCATAAAAGTAATTCACAAACTGTAGTAGTATTTATTAAAAGGTTGAAGAAAAAACTAGCTGCATGCAATCATTTACAATAGAACAATAAGGTGTCTTCATACTCGTACTGATTCTACTTGCACAAACAGTACTCAAGTGTATATTGATTGAATATTATTGAAACAGTAGGTTTCCACGTCAGTGGTCGAGGTAGTGAAAACAAACAATAAAAATAAACATTAGTTCATTCTAAAAATAACAATGAATTCATAATCATTTCTAGGCTCCCTCTCTAGCTTATTACAGAACCACATTAAAATAATAGATATCACTTCACTGCTCTACACACTATAGTGTTTATCAGTTATGTCGCACAGTTGTTGCCAATTTTTCTGGGGGTGCTTTTCTTGGAGCCTATATCCACATAGCCCCTGATTTTTTCGTCGAACTACCTTTTAAACCAATATGATCCCTGTAGTTGCTTTTAGCGATATCTCAGATGTGTTCAATGAGATTAAATACGTGATGGTGAGGGAGTAGACACAGCACTCGTTGGTCGTATTTTTCAGTTAACATATCAGCTACGTGTATACTGGTTGTGACTTATTCATTTGTACCAAACCCAACAACTGTGGTTTCAAGATGTTATCATAATGTATAATATTCCTACTTAACTATTCTTCTTTATCAAATTTCTTAGATACGGTTTTTTGGACATTATTCTTTTCAGTACTGTGATAACTATAGCATTATCCATAACGATGGAGGGTTCTTCCAAATTCAAAAGCTGAAATTCACCAATGCGTTGATCCATTTTACCATGTTAATCGACATGCTTTGTTCTCTTTCAATGTATTCCTTGTTTCTGTACTCATTAAAAACAACATTCCGAATTACTCTATTCCACATCATACAATTACAACCGCTTTATAGTCCGGTCGCTTAAGGATTTTTAGTTAATATTTTCAAACTGTTTTTTTCTAAACAACATTTATATATATTGTATACATATATATATATATATATATATATATACATATATATATATATATATATATATATATATATATATATATATATATGTATGTATGTATATATATATATATATATATGTTGATGCGCTGAATACGTATTTTTACCTTATAAAGCCGTGAAATCTCTGCTATTTTTTAGTATTTTGAAAACAGATTAAAAACTATAGGTTATATGAAAAATGTGTCGTTTTAGACCAGTTAGAAGTCAAAAGCTCGCTGGGGCCCGAGAAAAATTATTTTCTCTATCAATTTAGATATTTCATTCCAGTTATTTCAGTCAAATAATCATATTTATACAATTGAATTCTTTGTATTCTTTGTAAGAAAATTAAATATAATCATTATTCCACTATTTTTGTTGAAAAATTTGTTTTTTAAATCAAAATCCTCGATATTATATAATCAACTCTATAAATTTTCTAGCTGAATAATAAATTTTCGTAAATTCAACAACACCCGAAATACCTATCAACTGTCACGCATTACTTTATGCGCGCCTGAAAACTATATTACCTACCTCACTTTCCTATGTAAAAATAAGATTCGGAGTAGATATTTTTATTCGCTGTAGATATTTTTGCTTTCGATCTAGAGTGATGAAAAATTTGTGGTAGTTAGTTTTAAGGCTGTTCTTTACTCTGAATTTGGATTTTTTCAAAGGTTGGATCATGGGCCCGTAGTGGGATCAAACGCGTTTCATTCTCTATCTCGTCTTCTACTCGACCAAAACTGTTCTATTTGGGCTCAAAATGTTTGTCTGTGATTTTCCTAACAATATCCTGAATTTGTTTCTTTCAAGAATCCTAAGCTAAAAAAATGGTCTTTATGAGGATTCGAAGTTTTCAAAATCTTCTAGAAATTCGAAATTAAAAGAAAACTTACCACCTATTCTATCGGTTCAACAGTTAGATAGCAAAATTTCCAAAATGCTCTGATTTAGGTAGAAAGACCCATTTGTTCTCTAGTAATCGCCTTTTTACGATTTTGAGAAAAGTCCGATTTTGGCGCAAAAAATTAAGATATCCCAAAAAATGGAATGAGATATCTAAATTAGTGAAGAAAATGATATTTTAACATTAAAAAAAACAGGTAAATGTGCCCTATCGCGGCCCCCAGTGAGCTATTGACTTCTAACTGGTCTCAAACGACGCTTTTTCTTGCGTACAACTCTTATTTGAATTTTTTTTATATAACCTATAGTTTTTAATCTATTTTCACAATACTAAAGAGATAGGCATTTTTAGTCGCAAAAAACTGCCGCATCTTTTTCAGCGCAGCTTTTACGGCTTTATAAATTGAAAATACCTGATCGGCGCATCAAAATACATAGAAAAAAGTTCAAAAACATCAAAATTCATGCGATTTCGCTCCTTGAGCGACTGGACTATTAGCCCATTTGCCGTTTCCTTTTTGAACTTGCCAGTGTCCCACCTCTGCTTCTTCATCTGCGATTCTATTAACTGTTGAGACACTGAGCTGTGAAGCTGCAGCAACTCTGTACCTAGCGGCAGTTATAGGAAAATGTAGCCCTTTATCATCATGTTCCTCATCAAAGTAAATTGTCGTTGAGGATGCCAATTGTTGAAAACTTGATGATAGTGAGTTCGGCATTTTCGCAGTTTACACAGCACAGGACGAGAATGTAAGTAGGATTACAGTCCTGAGAATAACTGTTTCTGTAGTTCTGGAAATAAACCTGTCAAAACTTAGATTCGCATCGAATATATGAGCTGTCATATTAATTGAATGAAAACGACGGATTTATCCGACAACCCTAGAAAGTGTTGCCAATTGTTAGAATAAAATATTCCTGGTTTGACGAAGATAGCGCGGCACTTATTTAGGGAAATGTTTTTTTTTCTATGTCGTTATTTCTTCGTTGTCGTGAACAGCGTATATGTGATAAGCTTGAAATAAAATATTAGAGAAGCATCAAGAGATATTTTTTCGACTATGGTATGACCAGGAATGGAGTGAAAGAACAAAATTGAGAAGCAGGAGACTCCCTGAAATAATATATGTAATGAGGCAAATGACGCTCTTTGAAGAACATGATACCAAGTTGTAACGAACATATTCAACGTAAAAAAATCAGTTCATAACAATTTTATAGTTTCTTATTTTTTAATATTGTAATCCTTAACGACTAACGACTGCCTATATTCTGTTGAAGTTGGTGATATGATATTTTATCGGCTTTTTATAAGTGTTACACGAATTCTTGTAAGAAACACAGATAATAATCTTTCAATCTCACTTTTTCAGTGAGTTCTAGTAATTATAATGCGATGAAAAATTGATTATTAACCTTTTTCATCTATACATATTGGAAACCTAAATTTTTTCAATTACTGTTAGTTCTCCTTCATGAATATGGAGCACAAGCCAGAGAAACTCTACAGATAATATGGAAAAGGATAGTACAAGACGTTCAGCACAACAAATGTTTGTCTCAAATTTTGAACTTTTGGGATGGTTGTTTAATTTACACTCAATAGATAATATTTTTTTCCTGGCAATAATTGGAGAAATGGTTTTAAGATATGTTTGAAGAATGCATTCATGAATACGGTTTTGAATAAAAATAAATTTTCTAATACTTGAAATTTCATAGAAATATCAAAAAGTCTGGTATTTATATAGGGTGTGAATGAATAACTGCGAAAAAATACAGGGGTTGATTCCTTGTTGAAAAATAAGGTGGGTCTTTCATATAAAAAAAATCATTTAACCCCCTAATGTTTAGATACAGCCCTTTAATGTGTGCTTAATTTCATTTTTGTAACTTTTTGGATTTAGAAGGTAAAAATATAAAAACTGCTTTTTTGGCGCCCCATTTAAAGGGCTGTATCTTAACATAAGGGGGTCAAATGATTTTTTTTATATGAAAGACCCACCTTATTTTTCAACAAGGAATCACCCCCTGAATTTTTTCGCAATTATTTATTTACACCCTGTATAATTGTTCTAATTATAAATTATACTGGTAAAATAATAAAGGGACCTGACCTGATACTATAATTTTACTTCTGAATTTACATTTCTAATGTTTTCAAATTGAAGTAATTTCGTTATTGCAAATTGTTGAGAAACAGGTGTGTCAATCATGTTTGCGGTACCTTCACCTTGACTAGTCAATTTAACAATTTCAAGCTCCAAGGGCAAGGATAGGACTTGCGTTATATTAATAGCTTACTTCTCTATTGCCCTAAAAACTTTCATGAGTTCATTTTCTCTACGACAACATAATAATAACCTCCAGAATAGCAATCCGGCTTTAATAAACCTCGTAAAAATTATAATCAGGTGTTTAATACATCGTCATTATGTTCCATTTATACTCATCCCATCAACAGCTATTTTATTTTTTGAGAGAGTAATGTTCATCATATATATATGAACTGACTTTACTCACCCTCATTGCACATGGATATACCTCTATCCATTATGAAACTTAACACTGCCATTATCACTCCTAAAAGGGCTAGAAACACCCAGTCTTCTCCCAGTCTTGCGAATGTGTTTTTCCATACAAATGATATCGCTTTAGTCAATTTACCTGCAAGTTGAAGTGTATGTTAAGCTCAAGAACCACAACAGATACTTTGAAGTCGTGACCCAATGATTCAAAGTTTTATTTTAGAACTTCAACATAGCAAATCCATAACAACACTCGTGTTGTGGTACATAAGAATGATCTAACTATCTAATGCTGATCTAATGCTGGCTAGGTGATTCGGAAGAATGAAAGGAGTAAAGAAAGATTAAAAGTCGTTGTAAATACGTTTTACAAGTCTATATCTTTGTGGATACTAGGGGCAAAGTAACACCACATCTATATTTTTTTATTATTTACATTTCAAAATTGATGTGGTGTTATTTTTTTTGGTACCTTCATTAGGTACTCATTTGCTGATATTATTTCGTATTTTTGATAATACGAACGGAGTGGTTTGGTACGTCCCTAAAGGGCAATGATTATATTTATATTTATATATTATATTATATTTTATTCAGCTAAACGGTATATCGGTTCAGTTACTGTCTGGCGTTTTTGTGCTGCATGAGGCGGCTGCTTTTAGATGATTACAACATCATGAAAGCTGCATTTTTGATGATGTTCACAGTAAAGCGAATTTATCCACTATATCCTTCTGGTAAATTTTACCGATAAAATAAGAGGCTTCTGGTCAGTTTTATATCAATAACAAATGGATCACAGTGATAATTCTGTACTAATGGAATTACCACTTCATATTTTTTGTGTCACCATTTTCTCCGTAGTTAACAAAACCAAACTAGACATCTTCAAATATTTTTAGAGTGATATGACGCATAGAAGTTTCAAACCAAGCACTAGACAGACATTTCTCATCTATGTCGGTAAAAATACTGAGATTACTTTTACAGATGATATAGAAATCTATTAACTGTTCACTAGTATATGTCTATTGAAGAGTCATTCAGATTACCCTCAAATGGAATACATTCATTCAACCATCTCACCGAACCAATCTAGATGATGGATGGAATATATCAAAATTGAGATGAGATGAATTCAAATAACTAACCTTGGTACCCTCGCAATTCCCGTTTGCGAGCTTTTTCTTCTTTAAGTCTCCGCTTCTCCGCTTGTTTAAGTCCTTCGAGTTTCGCAAATTCTCCTAATTGCCGGGTATACCGGCCATACATCTGAAAATGACAACAACTTATCAATTCGACTGTAGGTAATCATCATTCAAACGAATAAAAAGTAAATCAAGATGCAATTTCCAACCCAGATGGCATCTATTTGAACTGTAACAGATACAATAATAGCAAGTATATGGAAAAATAGTATAACTTCAAAGGCGTCTGAAATATTCTGAAGATTATATGGTCTCCAAAATTGTTATTCTTCAGCCCTTTGTAGAAATCAAGCTCAAATTTCGAATGAGTGAAAGATATTCTCTTCGATAGTCTCAACCCGTTCACGTTTACAAATTATTTTGTCCTATTTGAGTACTTACAACATATTATTATTCGCTGATATTTTGAATACATATCTATCAGTCCAGGGGGTAACCATTATTGATCAACATATTTTTGATTCTTCGTGTATCATAGATTTATATATATACTTTTTTACATTCAAACCTGGTCGGGGCTGCTGCGAGCTCCGACGACATCGCAGCAGTCGCGCCAGAAAAACCTAAAAGGCGGTTAACCGAAGCTACTCCTCCCCACCGGTCGGTAAGTAGCTTCAGGTTCCTAAATCGTGTGCCCTAAGTATTCTAATTGAACCCAGAATGACTGCCTTTTGCATCCGGTCTATCGAGATCTGCGCCGAGTTCCTACAGGCCGGAATGATCTTCAAGTTTGAACGCAGCGAAGACCGAATTCCGCCCAAAACACCGATGATCAGAACCACTAATACGACCTTGTGGCCTGGGTATAGCGTGCGGAGCTCGAACAGGAGATCTTGATATTTTGTCCATTTTTCCTCCTCTTTCAAGACTATGTTCTTCTCTGCCGGAGCGGAGAATTCGATGACATACATAGTCTTGATTAGTTTATCGAGGAGGACAACGTCAGGCCTATTTGCTTGTATGGACCTGACGGTCGGAAACGGATAATTCCAGAAGATCTGGCATTTTTCGTTTCCGACAACGGACTCAATATCTCCTGGCATGTAAGGCAGCACCGGCTCTTGGTCTATTCCGTACGAGTGCCTTAGATGGTAATACAGCACCCGTAGGGCCGCATTATGGCGATGGGTGTACGCCGAGGCCGCTTTTGCCGGACATGCCGACAGAAGGTGGAAAAGCGTCTCAGGCACCTTTCGACAGGCCCTGCAGCTGACATCAGGGACCTGCACACCCATCACATTGCGGCGATAGACCAAGGTGTTAATTACGCCATCTTGGCAAGCTGCGGTGAATCCCTCAGTCTCGGATGTAAGCCCGGCTGACCTTAGGTAGCCGAAGGTCAGCCTAGTTGACAAGCCGAGCGTTTCGATGTTTCGATAGAAAACACCGTGTATCGGCTTGTCAACATGCCGCCTGAGCGTAAGATCTTGCTCCGCGGCATTTATCTGGGCTTTCAGGCGAGAAGGTAGGAGCTCGAGGTTGCCCTCTAGTCGGCCTTCTCGACTGATCTGAAATTCGAGACCAAGTTCTTCCGCAGCTTTTTGTGCTGCCTTAACGATAAATGCCCCCACTCCGGCCAATTCGTGACTTTTAACAAGGCACAGGAGGGGGTCCGAGCTCCTAAGAACTTTACAAGCTATACTCAGAACCACACTTCGATGCAGACCCTCCAGACTGAGGAGTCCCCTATCTCCCCGATGACGTGGGAGATAAATACGGGAAACGGACGATCTAGGATGCAAACTGTGATGGATATGCATCATTTTCCGGGTGTCTTTATCGAGTCTATGCAGCTCATCGACCGTCCATTTCACCACTCCAAAAGAGTGGAGCAGGACTGGAACGGCAAGCATATTTGTTGCAGACACCTTGTTCCCACTCGAAAGTTCGGAAGACCAAATCTTTCGAACAAGGTTTCTGTATTTGCCGCGGAGAGCCACCTTTACCTGGGAAGCGTCATAATTAGGACGCTGTTCAATTCCCAGGTATCGATAAGTCTCTCCAGCATCAAGATGTTTGAAGATGCTTATTCCTGAGATCGTCCTCTCCTCAAATGAAACACTGCGCATTTGTCCAATCCCAACTCCATGCCTACGGCTCGTGTATATTCCTGAACCACATTGAGAGATTGATGGAGGTTCTTCTCCCCAGAGAATATATATATATATATATATATATATATATATATATATATATATATATATATATATATATATATATATATATATATATATATATATATATATATGCGAAAGTTCAAGTATTTAATATTGGAATGGTTGAAATCATTGTGAGGGGGCCGGCGACAGGAGAACCTTTCACCTTGCCCTGGACAAGGCTCAGCTACTTGCCTGGCTAGGGATGAGGGGGCTATGAAGACCGCACCTACTAGGTCTCTGGAGGTTCTGGCTCGATATATCTCCATATCAAAACAGTGACTGCAAGTGATACGAATCGGCTTGCTGGTCTTGGCATGGATCGGTGTGTCCGTTCCTCACGGTCAAGGCAGAATCTAAAGCTGTTGGAAGTTACCCAAATCTCCTAGTGAAGCAGGATGCGAAAGCGCCTGTGATCAGGCTCCAGAGCTTCAAATTTCCTCATAACAACGGACGGTTTCCGTCGGGAGGACTCGTTTGGTTCACGGACATGCCAAAGTCTGGCAAATCTGTCGGAGCTGGATTGTACTCGTGCACACCTAGGGTTGAGCTTTCAGTTTTCCTAGGTGCTAATATTGCCGTTTTCCAGGCCGAGGCTTGGGCAATATGGACCTGTGTTCTGGAGAACCCGTGACTTGACTAAGTGAGGTAGGCGGATTGATATATTCGTCGACTGATGAGCGGCTCTTGGTACACTTCTCGGCCATAGGACGAATTCCAGGCTTGTTAAGGAATGTATAGAGTGTATGGAGGTGGAAGGCCCTGGCAGAATTAGCCTTGTGAACAAACGTCAGCTAGTGTACATACCCACCCACTCTGGCGTGCAAGGAAATGTAGTGGCCGATGAATTGTCCAAACAGGGTTCCCTAGAAACTCCTAGCCCCGATCCAATGAGCGGAAACTCATCGAACACTGGGCTCTGCGCTCTGAGAGCCCCAGGTATAAGGCAGGTGAAGCTTCACATTGTGGAGTTCTCGCCCTAACGTTTGAAAACCCCTTCTGTCCATGAGCAGAACATGCATAAAACAGGTGTCACAACTTCTTACAGGTCACTGTAATCTGATTAGACATCTACATTTAATGGGCATTGTTAATGACTCTTGCGGACGAAACTGCCCCTCATATCCTAGTAGAATGTCCAGCACTGGCTTCTTCCAGGCTACAACAACTCGACAGTGCATACATTTCACCTGTTGTTATAAGAGACATCAGACCATGCAGAATCCTAGCCTTCGGTACTGCCTTAGGCTTGCTGGCTGAGTTTCGGTCCAAGGGGCGCATAATGGACTCAATTGCACTTGTCCGCTCTCGTGTTGAGTGATTGATTAGTCCAAACATGAATAACATAAGCTGAGTATTCTGTTCGATGAAGTTGGCTTCGACTTTATGTAAATCCATTAACACTCGGTAAAGATTTCACAAAAAAATTCTGATGAAGTTGCTATGCAACGAAACATGTTAAGTTGAATATATCAAAGATTTTAAGTTTTCATAAGACCTTTCATAACTGTTCTAATTTTCGGAGTACAAATATAGGTTAATCTGAAATAAAATAGCTATTACAAGTTTGATAAATACTAGTTACACTAGTTCCATAAATAAATGCAACTATAGTTTCGAAAACACCGTAGATGCTTCAAAAAAATATTACAAAGTACAAATTTACTACAAACGAGCTACCTTATATATAACTTCAATGATAATCTCAGGATAGATAGTTACTGCAATTTCACCTAATTGAAGGATTGAACGACAAACTGGTAGCAAACGGAAAATTTAATTATACAAATTCAACAACGGAGAATTATAAAGTATTTGTTCATCGTACATTAGAATATTTTCATACTTCTTATTTTTATTAATTTCTAGGGATTCAAGAAAATTTAATTTATTACTTTTATTCTGAATGTGTAAAATCTTGAAATTATGATTGAAGTTATGATTTTACATATTTAAACGTTCTGCAAATGTTGAATCCGATTTATCATTAATGAAACTGATTTGATCTTTTTTTGAGGTCCTTCCTATCCTGAACAATGTATATCATAGGGCGAGCCCCACAAGTCAGCTTGCAAACTCCAAATTTGTCATCATCGGATGATTTATCTCTACTGTTTTTCATAAACTTATCTAAATTATCCTGCGTTTTAACAGTGGTTGGACCCATATGTGTGTTACTTACATAAGAATAGTTTTCTGGGCTACTGAAATTTTAAATTTTCTTAGAAACTTAGATATTAAAGTAACGTATAAAACGCAAGAATAATTCAGCTAAGTTTCTCAAAAATAATAAAGATAAATCATCCGATGAAGACAAATGTGGATCTTGCCCTATGATATACATTGGTCAAATAGGGAGGTACATCAAAAAATGGATCAAGGAATATAGGCATAGTTTCATTAATAATAAATCGGATTCAACCTTTGCAGGAAATTAAATCATGGAAAACCATAACTATATAATTTCAAGGTTTTACAGATTAAGAATAAATTCGCTTGAATTTCTAGAAATTAATAGAAATAAGTAGTCCGATATCCTATTGAACGATCAACAAATATTTGGTAATTATCCCTTGTTAAATTTGTACACTTAGATTTTGCATTTGCTACTAATTTTTGTTCAAGTTCCTCCAGGGTTGAACCCTGGTGGACTAGTTAATGACTTAGGTGGGGGCTGCATATTGCGGATCTATATATTCATTAGCTCACCCTGCATCACGTAATGGTTGATTCTATTCTATATTTTACTTATCTTCTCTGATTCGATTGAAATGTGAAAGGAGCCTATGGTTGGAGTTTCGATGAAATTGCAGTATCATTGACCAAATAATTACTAAGATTATTAAGAAAAATAATACTGATCGGATGTGATGCCAAAAGATTTGTTTTTGGATATTTGAGAACATCCACATACCGCACAGCTGACCATATTAACTAATTTGGGTTTTCAAACGCCAAATCAAAAAGCCACAATAGACGTAATTCGCTTTGAATGAGACATACCTAGGGTGTGGATATCTTTCACTTCCTGGCCCGCTCATTTACATTCGAGTATAGCAAAAGTTCCTTTCTCTCCCTATTTATTTTATGGCTAAGCACAATCAGGTAACATTCCAACAACCATCTATCCTAAGATTATCATTAAATTTACACATTAGGTAGCTCCTTTGTAGTAAGTTTGAGTCAGTACTTTGTAATATTTGTTTGAAGAAGCTATGGTGTCAGAGAAACTATAGCTACATTTATTTATTCAACTAGTGAATATTGAACTTTTGATTGGTATTGGTATTGGTTGAGATGGTAGCGGGCTTAATATAAAATTCAGTGCACTTGGCCAAAGACCCTTTACACTATCCCCTGCTACGTTTTTCAGGGGTATTTGGATAATCCGCTGCTCGACAGAATCTTTTTTACACTTAGATCATTTATGTCATCGGCCGTGACGATCCCCAGACCTACCCAGGTAAACCCAACTCCTGGAAAGCAGGAGCCTCTTCTCTTGTGCGGAGCCTGAAAACCGCAACCAGGCGCGTCCCCAGGTGGCGGATAGGGGAATACTCAAGGCCCTGTTGCCAGCAGGGTCAAGACTAGGAGCGGATATGCTCTTGCGGACCAACAGGCACACAGACCCGGGATAGATTATGGAACTCCCAGTCGCATGTTCCTGAGAAGAAGGTGATGGATAGATTGTGGCTGATACGGAGGAACCATATGTTCCAGAGGGGTAAGTTATCCCATCACAGATAACTTACAGAAACACATAGGAAATATCAAAAAAAATTATATAGTACTGGAACGCAGGAAATTTAATATTAGGAACAAACATCCATAGCGTGATAAAGTACTGGGAACCCAGAAACCATAACATCTGGGTGAATAACAGAAACATAACAGGAAACATCCATAGCGTGATTAAGTACTGGAAACCCTGAAACCATAACATATTGGTTAAAAATCAGAAACACAACCGGAAACATCCATAGCGAGATTAAGAACTGGAAATCCAATAATCATAACATCTTGGTTAAAAAAACATAAACACAACAGGAAATATCCATAGCGAGATTAAGTACTGGAAACCGAAAAGCCATAACATCTTGGTTAAAAAACAGATACACAACAGGAAATATCCATAGCGCGATTAAGTACTGAAAACCCAGAAACCGTAGCATCGGTAAAAAAGAAACAACATAGGAAGTTATCCATAAAGAGATGAATCACTAAGACTAAAAACACCGTAAAATTGGGCATCAACCATATTACGGTATACACATAAGAACTTAGAGACACAAAACGTAACACCAATATAGATATCGACGTTTGATCAACGTAAATATCACCATAAACATCAAAGGAAACCCACATCGATATAACATCGAGAAACGTCAGAGAAAGACGCAGTCCATATCCTGAAGTAATGCGATAAGCGGTTCCGGGGTATAGATGAAGATCGGAGAGGTTTTAGCAGGTATGCTGTAACTTAGAGTGAGTCCTGCACTACCTGTAGTGATAAATAAATTCTGACGATGTGTATAAAGCATTTCCTCTCCCCACAAAAAGAAAGGTGAACCCAGCTCGGATGAACAGAGGACATTGCAAAAAAGTGGGTTTACGACTCCACTTTGTTGCCCTCGCATCTCATACAGAAGATAGTGTCGCTTATCCCACTGTATGTCCAAATTTTATCAGATTTCAGTAAGCTGCAAATAACTCAAAGATTATCCTGATGCTTTGCCTACTCAGCGAAAGTATCTCGCTTGCCCTCAGATCTACCTCATTTTCAAGCAGCGCTTTAGCAGTTTTGCAGCCGTTAATGCTTCACCATGCTGAGGCATGTTGATATCTCAGATGCTGCCGAAAATCTGTATACCGTCATTGTAGGGGATACCAGCAAAGGGGTCCTGAGGACAATCCAAACTGGCACCCGCTCTGGCCAGTTTGTCCGCTCTTTCATTTCCTTCCCAACCTGTATGACCCGAAATCCATGTCAGGCTGAGCCTGTTTCCAACGGCTAGCCTGTTAAGGATCTCCTTGCCTCGAGGGCACAGTCGGTTTTTTCAGTGCATTGAGTGCCGCTTGACTCTCCAAACAGATCCAGATTCCTTCCTCAACGAGATGACTACCCTGAAATGCCGTTCCGTAAGCCACGGGGCTTCGATTATGTCCTGCGGTTCCAGCCGCATCCTTTCAGGCTGCCTCCTAAATAGAAGGGCTTGGTATGTACTCCATCGCTTTAGGAAGCCATTGTAGCTAATCCTGTAGACTACCATCATTGCAAGTTTCCTCATCGTCATTGATAGGGGTGGCACGCCCAGCAAAGCCCCCAATGCTGCAATCGGTATATTCTTCCTCGTGAGAATGGAATGCCCCTGAGGAGAGTCTCTGTATTCTATCCAGAAGTTTCAGGGCTGTAACCAGTTCGGTTTTTTTCACCATACGAAGACTGCATGACCGAGTTTTGGAATAATAATAGCGACTTAGACTCCAAACCACACTCCATGGCAATTGCTCTCTCTTACACTGCCGAAAGATTATCATAGCTTTTTGGCGCCTTGTCTCCAGCTGCTTCTGCCAGAGTAGTTTTATATCCAGGGTGACTCCCAGATACTTCACTCTCTCGGAGAGCTTAACTGACTTGCCCCCGATTACCATCTTTTTCAGAGGCTCGATTTTATACCTCCTGAAGAATATGATAATGGTAGTTTTCTCCGGCTGAGGGTTTGTTCTCTCTACACCAGCCTTCTATGATTATCAAGGCTTGTTGAAGAAGCTCCTGAAAAGTACCCTCGTATGCTCAGTAGCTCATCCATGACCAAACCTCATAAAAGGGTTCCTGTGCCCCCCTTCTGATACAGATCCTTTTTGAGTATAACCTTTACACGACGTGGAAAGGTGTCTACCTTCAAGGGTGTTCATAATAAATTTCAATTTCATACTAAATTTAGAATAAATTGTCTTCACAAAATGACTAATTCTATTAAATTTTAAGCATCAAAATCTAATAATCATGTTGCGACAGGTCGTTTATGTAGAAAGAGATTAAGAAGAGGAGAGTATGAATAATCTAGCTGATTATTGAGCAAAATATTACTGTTGTTATAGGTATTTATTGGTATCTATTTATTCGAAGTTATCTAAAAGTTCATCTTTATTTACAATATGTAAGTACTCAAAATTCTTATTAAATGGGTAGCCTGTCTGACAATTTTCTGGTATATAGGGAGTCAAGTTTATTATTCCTATAACTCCTACTAGAGAAGAACCTACCACTTTGACCTACATGAAAGCTTGGATAAGATCCACAATTTAACTTATAGACTAAAGATTCCACTCCATCTTATGACTTAACTTCATTATTAAATATTGAGTATTAAAATTTTATTAAAATGATAAAGATAAGTTCGAAAAAAGAGGGAAATCTGGAATCTATAAGTTGAATTGTGGATCTTGTACAAACTTTTATATAGGTCAAAGTGATAGGTATTTCTATAGTAGTGGGTGAACATTTGAGGAGTTTCAGGAATAAAATTCAACTTCTATTATGCCGAACATTTGTTAGACACAGGCCACCAATTTGATCAAAATTTCAGAATCTTAAATGATAATAAAGGTGGACTTTTGGATGACTTAGAATACATAGGAATCGATTAATATTAACACAGTAATCTTTTACTCAATAATCAGCTAGATCATTCATACTCTCCGCTTCTTAATCTCTTCCCACATAAACAACCTGCCACAAACTAATTATTAGATTTTAATCCCTTAGTGTTAATAACCTGCATTATTGTACTCCGTAAATCAGCATTAAGTCAGTCCCTTGGTCATCTTCTCTTTATGTATAAATAACTAGTAATACTCTTTTAGTTTAAGTAACTTTGTTTACCTTAAGAACACACCGTGTGACAGAACATATTTTATTTTCTTTTATTCTTACGATAAAAGATTATTTTGGATTTCTCCAGTGTAATTATTCAGTGTATTGCTTATTTGTAATTCCCAACAAGTAAAGACCAGTTCAGTTTTAAAATATCAATAACTTTGTCAACCGGTTTGCAGCAAAATTATGTACACATATGTTGTCATACTCATATTACCCTTCATTTTATACATATAGGGAAGTATTTGAGCATCTACTTCCCTATAATCAGGAAATGAACGATTTTGAAGTCCAATTTGTTGTATTCAGATTATAACTCATTCTGAAATGTCGCTGTGTTGCTTATTTAATGATCAAACGAAATGGTAATTTCCACAAAAAAGTAAATTAGGTGTATAGCCGTCAAACTACGCCGCCAGCATCACACAACAGAACAGACAGTGTTGCAGACCATCAAGCAACAGTATGCGGATAGGAGATACATTTGACATGAGTGGAAGAATGGTAGATTTTTGCAATTTGTATTAAATTTTTAAATAAATTCCGATTCTCATTTAATTTGAGATTTTGGACTATAAAACGAAAAGAGTGTTGTTGATTTCGAATTCAAATAATTTATTCGTTTAATCCAGTATAAGCTTTTATCAAAGCCCACTATCAAAATAAAACAACATAAATGGAGCAATCTTGAACAATGATATAATAAATATAGATATGATAATAATAACTTTGATAACTTTATCCAAATTTTTTTTGCAAGAACATCCATCATCACAAAAAAATATGATGCATGCATATATGCACAACTCACAAAGGATTCCACTGTACCCAGTGTGTGAGTCTAAATCCTAAGCTAAAATCATAAACTAATTAAACATAAATTATTAAGTATTAAGTCAATTATATCCTTGAATTTAAATTTAATGTTCAATATCAATAAATATTGTAAAGATAAAAAAAAGACGCGATTAAAAATAATGCAGAAGATGTATTGCAGGTGCCCCGCAGCGCCGCCTCTGGTACCGTTTGTCGACCAGTACCGTATAAAAAATTCTTTCATCGCTAAAAGTTAAATTACTGAAATTTAAAGATTGGCATATTATGATTCCTGAGATATAAAACGAAAACCATGTTGTAGTCCCAAACTTTCAAACGCCGTGTATCTATATTGATGCATTGTCGTGTATAATCACCGCCTGAAGTTTGGCTCATGATTTTCCCACATTCAGGACGAGTAATAATATTTCGATTTGATAATTATTTACAAGAAGGGTCTCACCCCCGATTTTGATGAAATTTCTTCTACAGACTACTTACGTGTTCCTTATGAACGATCAACAAAGAAAAATCTGCGGAAATGCACCGTTTTCCAGAAAAAAAATAAAATCTTCTCATAATTAGCACCATATTTATCTCAAGATATTGACCTCAAAAGCACATAACAACTAGCTTGAATGTCATGAAATATGTCTCTTTCAACCATATTCCAATATTTTGATAATGAAACGCAGTAAAAATAGAAACTTCGCATTTAAAGTAAATAAACAGCACCTGACATTTAATTGTAGCCTCCCTACAAGGTATTTCTTCTCGTTTCGTTTGAGAGGCTGGTGTCATAGATATTTTCATTTTTCAAAAAATTTGTGACCATAGTTTACTAGAGAATACAGAAGAACCCACCCAAAGCAAATTTCAAAGCGCTAACTTTCTTTAATATTGATTTATATCCAATTATATACCATAATATTTCTAAGTTAATTTTCTGTTTTTTAAATTTTATTCGAAAACTGTGCATTCTAACGATAAAGCGTTTTGTACTCATCTACTGTGTGACAAAGCAGGGGCGCATATTTTCAAATAGTGTTGTTTAGTTGCTCCGCATGCAGGATACTGTTTATATTTCAAAAAATGGCAACCACAGTCCACCAGAAAATAAAGAAAAACCTCTATGCCAAATTTCTGACTGTAAAGTTGTTTTAATAATGTATCCACTTATATTTTTTCTTCAACGCCCCAGAAGAACCTACAAGAAACAGAAGTCAACCATACTTTATATAACTAACTGTTCAAATTACATTCAACTGTAGTAAATGTTCGTGAGAGTCTTCAGATAATTACAATGTTATGCATGTATTTACTAATTATTTGTTGTATCTTTATAGATTCTGTCGAAGAGAGAGATATTTTTATCACTATATACAATTTTTTTGAATTTTTTTTATTACCAATTTTGTTATGAGATCCATTTCTTGAGAAGTTGCAGTTAGTAGATTGAAAGATTTTATAGCAATATATAGTCTAAATTTTTTGAATATAGTTTTGCTAATTTTACAAAGTTTTATACTATTATTTCGAGTTTTTACGGTTGAAGCAAGATAATTTTCTTTCAAGCGCGAGTAATGATGTAGCAAAAATTCTCTTATAAATAATTGTCTTATATTTAATACAAAATATATGATATTCAAGAGTCTTTGTTGAATCCGTTCTAATTTACTTAAAACATTTTGGCATGCAACACTACATTGGAGTGACCTGCTATACTATGAAACAATGCATGATATAGCATTTTAAGTGTTTGAATTGGAAGATTTTATGCAGTTTATAAAAGGTGAAGCTAAGATATTTCGTTCTACCGATAATCCTTAATATACTTTGCTCTCAACGTAGATTGCAATCAATAGTTATTCCCAGATAATTCATTTGTGAGACTCTTTCTATTTCTTTTTCTCCTATGGATAAAGTTATGTGTATTGGTTTATTGCCGACTAATAATTTATTCTATCAAGCAGTAGTATCATTTGCTTCCTGGTTTCACACCAGCTCTCCGCCGTGCACAGAATAACAGTGTCGTCTGCATATGAAATGCAGGATTTGACAATATCGTTAACGTACACGACGAAAAACAGGGGGCCAAGGATTGTACTTTGTGGTACACCTGTTGTCAGATATTTTGCCTCTCTCTACCAGGTATTTTAACCACTTACATTCTATTTCGCAGGTAGTCCTCTATCAGTGCAAAAGCCGTGCCCTGATGCCCAATTTGTGTAGCTAGTATTATATGCATGAAAATAATATTTCCTATTTTCCTACACCATATAAACACCAACGATATACACACATTGTATTGTAAGAATTCTCAAATGTTCTTCTACAATCAGCACGGAAGAGTGGTCTTTTCATGACACGAATAATAGCTCTAGGCTGAATTGTAAAAAAATTTTAATGGTCGTTGAGTCGTCGTATGTGATCAACAGTAACATATTTCGACATCGTCTAAGTGTTCTTATCTGAAATTTTTACAAGAAACTTGACAGTACTTAGGTTATTGATAGCTAAAAGTGATTCAAGTGAGAACTTGAGAAGAAAAAAGTGATTATTGTCTCATGTACATTCAGTGATAATCGATTGATAATGAACTGGTTTAATCTGAAAAAGTCGTGATTTACCTAGATAGCCGCATTTGTATCAACGGCGAATATGAAAGTACAGAGTTTGGAATGCTTGACGTAATATTATTATTATTGAAAATAAAATTGGTGACATATTAGCCCCTGCGACAGGCCATATTTTAATGGAAGTCTGTCCTATCTTATATTATTCCAAGAAACTGAAATATATCTGGAAATTATGAATCGAAAATGATAACGCAAATTACTGATAAGTTATAACATCATAAAAAAAATACCTTAGGAACGCATTCGAATGCTTTCGACAAGTCGCAGAAATTCTTTCTTTCAGAATGCATTTGATTGGAACGATATCACTAAAATGAGAGAGTTGGTTAGGGTGATCCCTAATTTGTTGTGCACTGAGTATTAGGAAACAGAATTGACTCCTATAATGTGACGTCACAACCACATCTTTCACTGTCGTAGATTCAAATTCGTATTTCAAACTTTCATCAAATTGGTCTTTATTTCTATATACATTAGAATCATAATATAATATCGTGAAATATAGGTTCATTTTTTCGTACGTAGCTATGAGCAAGTATTTATGAAGAACTTTGATTACTGTAATATAATATTGGAATAATTTACTCTTATTTTGACATAAATAATGTCAAGTTCTCAGATGTTCAAAATATACCGTCTTCGTATCTACTGGTGGGGGTTGTGACGACCCACTATCGGAGTCAATTGATAATATTCGAAAATTAAAATCATTGTTTTTGACGAAATTATTCTTATGATTTAATATAAAACTTCCATATCGCTGAAATATTATTTGAAGCATACTCCATATCCACTGTATTTTTTCTAAATAGGTCATCAAAGCCTCAGAATGAAACATACTGTGTTTGAAATCTATAAATTATTACGAAACGTACTACAGGATTTTCGATAGTTTCGGAATATCGATTTAATGTAAATTATGTGGTCAGTCGCATAAGGATCATCGTAAATCCTCATTTATTTTTCAAATAGCCATCAACAATACTTCTATTTTACGATGCCGTTTTATTTCTTACGATGTTAATGAATCTAGTAATAGCTTTTTATGAAAACAAACAACAGAAGACGATACTTTGCTGAAGTTTGAATAGCAATAGGTTTGGAAAATTGCCAACATGAACTTGTTTCATCAAGATAATAAACCTTTCGTGCGGAATATCTATAATCATATTATTAAAGTGGTTTTCAACAACATAATTGCTGTTTAATTTCAAAATGTAACGAGATAATACATTTCTGATTAATTTATTCACTTATAGTATTACATAGTTATTTGATTCCTTATTCGTGTCAATAATATATTATACGACCACATTATCACCTATTATTTTCATATTATACATAATTAATATCATATCAAGGAGATTTGAAAATCTTTATTGTAATAAAATGTCGACAAATACTTATTCGAATTTTTTGTTCCTCAATTTCTATTGAATTACATACCGTAATCCGATTCGGCAATGACTTTCATAATCAACTTTGTTTCATTGAAAAAAACACAGTTATAAGAGACAATAAAGAGATTCATCATTCCATATAGGTGATCTCAAGACAACGATTTATCTCTTGTAATTCATTACGTTGAATTCATTCAATATTAAATTGACTTCTTGATGGAGCCTATCTTTTTTACTTGATGAAAATTATTCATAATAAACATAATTACTTACATATATGAATATGTTTTAAATTTTTTTTCCATTAAAACCTGTTCGGGGCTGCTGTGAGCTCCGACGACATAGCAGCAATCGCGCCAAAATGACCAAAAGACGATTAACCGAAGCTACTCCTCCCCACCGGTCGGTGGTCGGTAAGTAGCTTCAGGTTCCCAAATCGTGTGCGCTAAGTATTTATCATTGAACCCAGAATGACTACCTTCTGCATCCGATCTATCAAGATCTGCGCCGAGTTCTTACAGGCTGGAATGATCTTCAAGTTCGAACGCAGCGAAGACCGAATTCCGCCAAAAACACCGATGATCAGAACCACTAATACGACTTTGTGACCTGGGTATAGCGTGCGGAGCTCGGACAGGAAATTTTGATATTTTGTCCGTTTTTCCTCCTGTTTCAAGACTATGTTCTTCTCTGCCGGAGCAGAGAATTCGATTATATACATTTGTAGCGTTATCAAGAAAAACCTATTTTCTTGTTTACGTCGTGTGAATTAAGAGTACCTTAAACAACGTTTGACAAGTTCAAAATGTCTATATTTCATTTACTACGGATTAGCATATTTGCCCATTGTGAAACAAGTCGTTCTGTAAGTATCAAAAGGGCGTTAGATTTCGGATATCATTTTTCAATCTTCATATATGTTTAAATGAGTAAAGAATATTATTTCCTCCCAAAATCCTCTCGGTTTTAGAGACATTCATATTTTCGCCTGGATATACATGTAATGATGTATATATTATGTAAGATTTATGTCCAACATCAGTTGAGATATCTCCTGACAAGACGCGTGGAACAGCGGTAAGGGGCATGGCTTACGTGCCGATGTGTGCCGGTTGAAATCTTACTACTAGTCATAGCCCTTTTTCATTTAGGTATCACTATTAGATTGTGTCATACTCTCAGCGACAGATGACGCTCATAGCGATTATCTTTACTACAGATTTCTAATATAATGGTCGACTCCCTATAGTAGAGTCGCAAACCTTCGTCAATAGATGCTGTTTCTACGTGTAGTTACATATTCCTGTAATGGTAGACCCCTATAGTAGCGTTATAAATAGCCACCGATAGACGGCGGACCTACGTGTAGTAACAGATTTCTGTAGTAACATAATGCAAAGACCGCAGTCTCTTTCTCTCATACACATGCATTTATCTATACCTGCTCCAGGAGCTCTTCTACCCCAAGGTGAGCAATTTCCCTATCAGAAAATCTGAACAAATCCTCTACCAGCAATATCATCGACCTTAAAAGTTTGAACTTGCTGGGTAATTAGAAGTGAGGCACAATAGACCGCATGACTCAATAGATCACATGAGTTGTGATAACACAGTAGTAGTAGTAGTGCCGGAACAAAAAAGTACACATTGTGCAGAACTCCTCCAATGTTGTCGTCAACACATTGATTGGACCGAGTTCAAATGGCAAGAAGTTCTGTTCTGTGATAAGTTCCGTTTCCGCCTATGTGGTACGGATGCACGGGTTAGGTATACAAATATGTGCCTGATTTCAGGACAATATGGTCCAAGATATCCGGCGTTTTGGAAAACGGTCCATAATTATATAGTCGGTATTATACTGAAAGGAAGAACAGAGCTTGCTGTGATCCAGGGTGGTAATGTGACTGCTGAACGCTATCTGGCAGAAGTTATTGAACCACATGAGAAGCTCTTCATAGAAAATTATGAGTTCCATTTTTCAAGAGGATAATGCACAATCGCACGTTGCTAGAATTGTCCAACAGTTTTTTGTTACTAATAATGTAACAATTATGGACTGGCAGGCTAACATTAACGAATTGAAACCCATTGAGACCTTTCTAATTGAAGAATGGGAGCATATACCTCAAGGAATGATTCGAAATATAATACGAAGATACTAAGCAGGTACCAAGAAGTTATTCGAACCCTAAAGAATCAAGTTGGATTTTTCAATTTTATACTTTTTGAGAATATTCTTGGTCTTTTTTATTTTCTTAGTTTATTAGTATAACAATTTCACACAATTTGCAAATAGTTTTCTTCAAGCTTTCTTCCATATTATCATTTCTTTTTCTCTATTATTGACTCAATAAAAGCAGTAGGTAGTTGAGTTGTGTATAAATTTTTGAGAAAATTGTGCCTTTTTGCACCTGCAATCATTTGTATCTTCAGTAAAATTGTAACTTGTTCTACAAGTACCTAGCGTTGAATCTTGTCTTTGTAGCTTATAATTTCAAAAGTATTCTCAAACGTGTTAAATAACCAGTGGAAATATTTATGAAAAACCTAGAAAAACCAATTTTTAATTGAAAATTCAAATATCTACTAACTGATTGATATCGCTATGTTCATTATATTCTAGCTTTACGAAAATGATATTTTATATTTACAACCGAAAAAATCGTTTCTATATTATATTGACGACGATTTGCATTCCGTTATTGAGATAATTTCAGAAACCGCGAATAAATATTGCGAATGTTTATGTTTAACTATTTTAAAATTGATAATAAACATACATTTGTGAAAAACCGATGTACACAGATATCACAATCAATACATAACAAGTCACTTAACCTCAGTTCACATAAGCTAGCAAGGAGGTACACAAACTAGTCAATATTTCTTCGAATAATAATAATTTTCATCTTAAATAGAATTATATGAAAAATATTAGAAATAATTATAGAGACCACACCAGGAAGCTACAAAATATTTTTTTGTCGATCAATTAGTATAATACATATGAATTTTTCAACAAGTATATAATTTATAATTCGGTAACCTTACTACATTCTATAATTTTAAATATCTATTAAAAATAATAGTACAATTTGTACTCGGCAAAAGTATTAAATCCTTGACTGCGGTCTGACAATAATCATTCACTTCAATAATTAGTTTAAAAGTTGATTAACGTTTCCGCAGCTTCTGTATTCATCTTATGAACTTTTTTAACATCATTTCGATCATCGTTTCTTCTTCTTTCTTATACCCATAATTTAGGTTTTAGTTTGATAATTGTGCGATGCCCATCATTATTGTTGTGCCAAAAATGGGGTTTGAATAAATGGAGAAAAACTATTTTCTCAAATTTACTATGTTTCAATTCGATGTTCAATTGTCTCTTTTGTTCAATTTAATATTAATCCATTGTCTTTTAATACACACAATTAATTTTTCTAATCTAAACAATAACTCAATAAGAACGATTCGAATCCAGTATATTCTCAAGTTAGTCACAATGTATATACATTTTGCTTGTATTCAATTGATACTCCACTCTATTGAAGGTGCCACTGTGCGATGAAACAATTGCTGTATATTGTAATTCAATACTACTGTTGAATTTATTGTATAGTATTATATTTTTTGTATATTAGGGTAACCTATTTAAATAAATATTTCTTCTTCTTCTTCTTCTTCAAGATTCACTATATTCCGATATAGACAGTTGAGGAAGACCATAATTCTAATGAAAAATCAAATGCCCAGTCTCCTCCTTATAAATTGTGGTGAAAGATGTGGAACCTATCAAAAAGAGGAATCTAGAGCAATTTTTGAAAGTTTTAGAGTTGTAAAATTTAACTGAAATTTAGACAAAAACTTATATTTTCAAATAACGCTGGTAAAAAGTTTCACCCTACTGTGGCATTTTTAAAGTTTCGATCTTATTCGATAAAAAAAACCAATGAATATAATGTATTCCATTTTGTGAAATAACGAAATAATCTTTCTATTCAGTGGTCAGTGGTCTATAAAAATGAGATTTTCCGAGGGTAACTAACAACTCCGAATTCCTACTAAATTAGTTATTGATCAATAGGTCGGCACTCCGAATTGATTAATACTTTGCATTTCCAAATTTGAGGCAATAATTTCAAAAGAATATCTTTCTACTAAATTACTTACTGATAATTTCAAATTTCGAAAGGAAACACCTTTCCTCATTAAAATAAATTTGTAATTAAAAACCGGTAATTCGGTCAAATCCTCCGACACTGAACAGCTTGTCATAATATATGCACACCCGTTTGAAAAACATGTCCAAAAGTTATTTATTCTTACTTATAGGCCTACAATTCTTTACTTCTTTCTCGTCCCCCTCATTCAATATTTCGAAAATTTAAGTTAGAATATATACAGCGTGTCGGATTGGTGAAATTGATGTAATGTAAAAAATTCAAGTCATGATTGTTCGAAGACTAACTTCTCTTTCGAAAAATTAAAAATCTATATTTATATTGAACAAAGTATATCTTACAACAAAACCAAACCGTTATTGAGAAATGTTGTTTAGAATCAATATCATCTTTATCCACTTCCATATATTAAAAATATAACAGATCGAATTTCCAAAATCCTTAAGAAGCATACTATTTCTACTCGATTTCCACACTTCCAAAACTATCTCAGTTTGACAAACCTATCAAAGATCCCCTTCCTCCTCTCCATTTAGAAGGTGTTTATTGCATTCTTTTTTCTTGCGGCAAAGTCTACATTGGTGAAACATGTCGTACAGTAGCTACTCGTGTGGAAGAACATGAGCGCTGTACAAGGCTTCGTGAAATCAGTACATCTGCACTTGCGAAATCCAGGTTCGATACTCATCATCCAATCCTTTCCGAAAATCCAAATAATATAAACCATGGAGGTTTATATATAGAGGCAGTGAACTGTGTAGCGGGATGATATTTCCCCCACTAAATACCGTTGAAGAAATCAGAAGAATCAGTTTCAGTTCAAGCTTCAAGCCTGCCCTGAAGATGCCACCTGTAATGGTTGGCATCAAGTCGTGCTATTGAGACGAGGAATTCATCTGGGAGCTAAGAATTTCCAAGATTAGCAATCCGCGGATGTCTACTAGTCAAGATATCCAACCTCTACGGAGAGGAAATCAAGAAGAAATCCAGAACCCTGGGAAATCTTCGCAACAAACTTGTGAGTTTACTTCGTAACATTACTTTTCTTTGTCGTTGTCGTGATCATAATTTAATATCCCATAAATTCACATTCATCCAAAAACATGTTTAGACGGCTAGTTTAGCTTTGATTCGGGAACGAATTAAGTATACTAGACGCGAGATTAATTTCATCAATATAACACTCTTATGCCTCCACTTCGAACTTTCAAATACCCTTGCAGCATTCGATTGGGACCGAATTACTTATGATCAAGCCGATCAAATTCGTACCCTCAATTCCAAACGTCATATTCAAAAAATCAATGAGCTTCTTGCCTCCCAATGTCCTCAGCACCTACCTTCCAAATCAACCCCTCTTGTACATACTGTGGTTAATTTATCTTCACATACCCTTTCCGATGCCGAACAATCAATTCTGTTTAAACGTTCTAATTTCGTTTTATCCCACAAAAATATTCCTACGACATTCATTATATCTGCTGTAGAAGCATCCCTACATGAAGTTCCTCATCCGCAGCAGATGAAATTCGTTTTGGAACTGCAAAGGTTCTTAGTCATTTCAACATTCCTAATCAAATTGCCCTAAATCTTTAATCCAAGCTATTCTAAAAACTGATAAAGAAAACTCCACTGTTGTCATGAATCGTTCAGATTATGATAACAAAATCCTGCAACATCTCCAAACTAATACCTATAAACTCCTACGGAAAGATCCTACCCCTCTTTTGAACGTTCAGTTTCCAAAATCATCCGTCATTCTTCACTTCCCCCGATTATTATACGGTTTGCCGAAAATTCATAGGCCCTCGGTTGCCCCAAGATCAATTGTAAGCACTCTCTCTATATCTGTCATATATTCTCTAACCTGTTTTAAGTATTTCCAACAGTTCATCCGAAATTCCTTTCATTTCGTTGGAAAACTCGAAACGCTAAAAGTTGACCCAGGCGATTCACTTATCAGCTTCGAGGTCGAATCACTCTTTAACAATGTTCTCATTCCAGACACCCTTTCCATAATTTCCCAACTGTTACCTGCCAGAACCATTTCAATAGACTACTATACCGTTAATTGATTTTTGTCTATCTTCCACATATTTTTGTATGATGGCAAGTTTCACAAGCAGTCCTTGGGAGCAGCCATGGGTTCCCCTCTTTCTCTGGTCATAGCTAATATCTTCATGGAAACTTTTGAGCAAGATGCTATTGAGTCATCTGTTCTCTACCCGAAATGCTTAGATATGTCGATGACACTTTTATTTGGTAACTTGGTCGCAAGAACCTACCGACTGACGGTACTTTGAGACATGCTGTGTATCGAAAACCCACTCACACCGATAGATACCTCAATGGCCTTTCACACCACCACTCACCCCAAAAGCAATCTGTCATAAACTCCTTGGTCCACAGACATGTCAACTTATCCCAACCCCAATCCTTAAAATCAGAATCAAAACACCTTTCATCCGTCTTATTATCCAATAATTTTTCCGATTATAACATTTAAAAAATCATAAAGAAATACACTTCGCCATAAATTTCAAATCAAACCTGAGCCACAAACCCCCTCCCCCCACCACTTTCATCTACTGCCTTCCATAAATTGAAAATATTACAGATCGAATTTCCAAAATCCTTAAGTAGCATACTATTTCTACTCGTTTTTTCGCATTTCCAAATTTTTACAAACCTATCAAAGATCCATTTCCTCCTCTTCATTCAGGTGTTTATTACGTTCCCTGTTCTTGTGGTAAAGTCTACATTGGTGAAACAGGTCATACAGTAGCTACTCTTGTAAAAGAACATGAGCGCTGTACAAGGCTTCGTAATATCCGTAGATCTGCACTTACGGAACAAAAGTTTCATACTAATCATCAAATTATTTTCGAAAATATGAAAAAACCAGCCCTATCAGCGAAAAATTCTTGAAACGATAGGAATTCTAAAACATCCAACTATTCTAAACCGCTACAGAAACCAAAAGAATCAGTTTCAGTTCAAGCCTCGAGCCTGCCCTGAAGATGCCACATATAATGGTTGGCGAAACGTCGGCATCAAGTCGTAGTATTGTGACCGGGAATCCATCCGGAAGACAAAAATTTTCAATATCATCTGGGTTCCTATACCAAATCTAATCCAACAACTATGATTTTTAAATTATCCTCAATTTTTCCCAAGATAGTAGTTTTTTAATAAAAGATAGTCAGAAATTCAATCGGAAATATTGCATGAAATTAAAATCTAACTCCGTATCCCAAATTTCAAAATCCTCGCAATCTCTCACATTTTCTTGTAATGTTTATTTTCCAAATGGAAGAATTTTAGTTTTTGAGTTTTCTTATTATAAATTCGAGAAATTACACTCAGATTACCATAGTACTTATTAAGGTAAAACTAAATAAAACTAAGTCTAAACCTCAGATTAAATGCCAGGCTTTTAAATGGTTTCTAGGAATTGATCGAACTACGTGTGTTATTCTGTCTTTCAATATTTCAGTATTATTCGAGTTGAGTTCTTGGTAAACTATTTGTTTTACCCTTCCACAAACAAAAACTTTCATCATTGTATGATCTGGGGATCTAGCCGGCCAAGATGTCACGCTCATTATCCCAAACCATCTTTCAACTAACTGATTATTCTGTCAATCAGTCATTTGTTGGAATAGCCAGGGCAGCTGTGATATGGGACTATCGAATATTTATAGACAATTTGTCAATAAACCTTTGTTGGAAGTTTGCATGTTTCAACTTCCCTCAATAAAGGAAGGTCTGATGGCTTTCTAGCTCGCATGACATACAGCATCTTATTTGAGCTACTGGCTTCTTGCATTAATCACTTAATGGGTGGGGATTGCCTTCACTCCAATATCGACACTTCTCGGTAGATTGAACACCATTTGTGGTAGAAGTACTTTCGTCGGAAAACCTCCCCCAAAGACAAACTGCTGAAATCGTTTTGCTTCGTCACCTTCCTACAAATTGTGGCAAAATTATGCTTTGTATGGATAAATGCTGTTTGCTTTATACATTCTTTGTGAATGTATTTCACTTATGCTTGTATTTAAGCTCAGATTTCTTAGTGACATTTTGGAATCTGCATATATAATTTAAAGCGATAAAAGTGCAGTGGATGAATAGCTATGACAAGTATTTGATCAACAAGTTTCAATCTATTTCATGAACATCAATTTGATAATTGACAATATACTTCATTGAAGTTTATTTACGATAATACACTTTCACACACTACCGATCCAATGTTTTCTGCAGTTTTCATTCGATTTTAATAAAGAAGTCGGCTGTAGGCGCATTTTATTGAACATTCTTCTTTAGATTGCTTGAAGATATTAACTAGCAGAACAATTTTTGATAAAGATGGAAATAAACTATCGAAACGTCAGAAGCAAGTTTCATTTTATTCCTAGTTCAGATATAGAAATACAGTTAAAAAAGTAAAATTTTCGATTTTTTTCTTGCTCTCGCAGGGAAGATATAGTGAAATTGACTAGGAAGAATTGAATAACTGTATTCAAATCAATCGTTTGATTGTGTTGAAATTAGAGCAGGAACAATAATACTTCGATTATCTCCTGCAGTTCATTAGCTTAGTAAATTGATGCTTTAGCCACAACAATATAACATGTGAGACAAGTGTCTAATCAAACTAGATTGAAATAAACGTCACCAAAGGAATAACATGTTATACTAAACCTAAACCTGGAAGCCTTAAGAACTGTACATGGATTCAACCGAAATTTTATCGCAATCACATTTTTTGAGGGTGGGGGATGAATAAAAAAGTCTGAAAAAATTCGTGGCAGTAACCTGAACTAAGACAATAGAAAGAATACATATGTAGAAAATTTTCGAAGAATTTCGTCTTAAAAAAAACATTAAAATCGTTGCAATACTTCCAAATACTCATTTTTTTACTAATTTGTTTGAAAAGCAAGATGCCGATCAACAAATTTATCTAAAAACTGGGTTTATATTCGTTTCGGTATCACATACATATTCCATATGCTTTTGAATCAGTGGAAATTTTTTCGAATCGTTTAACAAGAGACGGAAAATTTTGATATACAGCAAATTAAATGACTCCGATATCAACTCTCCGTCGTTTCCTTTTCCAACTCTTGTTATAATGGTATCTATTGATCAATAATAATTCTTGACACAGCTATGGATTATATATGAATTCTCGGAAAATGGGTTACACTAACACATATGCTTATTATTTTGGTCTTTGCGTACGTTTCGGTTTCACGATCATCATCAGAAGACGTATCAATGTCTGAAACGAGATTTCTTAAAACTAATTGTATCAAGCACAAAGCGTCCTTATCGCATTAATTTCAGCTAAAAATGCTCACGTCGCCGAAACGAACAGAAACACGAGTAATCGGAATTGTAACACATTAGTGTTTTAAGTATATGAATATGTATCAAGAAGCCACTGCGTAGAAATCCAGTATTAATAATCGAAGTCATGCCATGCAATGTTTGAATAAGACTGAACACAAACCATATTACGCTCAAGTAAACACTTTCGGATCAGATGTTAAAGATTCATGAGGCAATAGGAAAAGGTTGACAATCTTTTCCTATTACCTCATAAATCTTCAATATCTGGTCCGAAAGTGGATACTTTATACATTATAGTTTGGTATCAGCTTTATTAAAATATTTCATAAGATGAGTTCGAATATTAGAAGTAGATTGCTATGCAGTGGCTTCTTGATTCATATTCATATACTTAAAACATTAATGTGTTACAATTTCGATTACTCATATTTCTGTTCGTTTCGGCGACGTGTACTCTATTTGAAATTAATGCGATAGGGACGCCTTGTGCTTGATACAATTAGTTTCAAGAAGTATCCTTATAGACATTGATACGTCATCTGATGATAGTCGTGAGACCAAAACGTACGTTAAGAGGAACATAACAAGCATATGTGTTAGTGTGACCCATTTCTCAAGAATTTATATCTGATAAGGTATCTACAGACTCTTTAATTGTGTAAACTTACTAGGGTACTTATGTAGTCTTCATCTGGAGGAGGACATGGATAAAATGCCTGGTCATTACGTTTTTTTCGTTTGTTCACCAAACTGCCAAATTCTTCCCATTCTTTGTCTACTACTTCCGGCGCGGATTCGCCATAATGCGCCTCCGACATGCTGGCCTTCTCGAGAATGTCGTGTTTCATTTTTTCACTAAATTACCACTTTATGATATTGATTATAAACATAGAGTTTGTTTAATTGCGATCTCACGAAGGAATATCACTCCCAGTTCTCATCACGCACTAATGTTTTTATATTATTTGCACTCACATATTCCAATACTTTGGGAACCATGAAATATATATTTTCGCTGATGCGGAAGAGTTCCAGTTAATCGTATTTTGTTCTATAGGAATCTATGTGGAACGGTTTCAATCAAAGATTTGGAAAATACTAGTTTTGAATTCGAATTACGAATTGAATGATACTTTATTAATAAATCACAAACATATGATGGATGCTGCAAAATTAACTAAGCGATTTGAATCTGGTTCGATTTTTGAGAAGAGCATCTCCAGCAGTAGTCGCAAGATATGTTATAGCCGAGGAAATAAAGTCGAAAAGGTCGAATGAAAAAGAGGCTGAACAGATTTTGACACTTTTTTGTAACGTGAAAAAGTGGCCAAATATAGCCGCAATAGATCAGAATTTCTTACTCGGGGGTTTTTGGGGTCGCTGATCACGATTCTGAATTCGGATTGGAGCAACAACGCACATGGGGGCCAGGACATTCTGATACCCACGTCGTCTTCGTGAAAATATCTTTCCATCATCAGCCACTTTTCTTCTTTTTTTCTTTGTTGGGAGGTGGTTGAAACCCTTTATGGACACCTTATGGTCCTGTTAGATCCCATAAGGTAGTGTGAGAGTCCCTGAGTCCCGAACTTAATCACGTCAGATATACCCACTAAACACTCCACCTCGTGTGGTAGGCTCGATCCTGCAACCAGGACAGTCTCGATGACACTTAAGCTTGACAGCCCATTGTATCTTGCCGCACCACTTGTTCGGGCCATCGAAAAAATTCCGCAGTCGCAGGATTCGAACCCGCGACCAGCAGCGTGATTAGAAGATCGATTCTTTTACCACTGACCTACCAGACCCTACTACTACTGATACTAAGGCCACTTAGTTGGGCTCATTGTGCTCCTCGTGGTCAGAAGCCTATTCTATCCTAGCAGGTTTGTGGCCCTCCAGAATTCAAGAATATTGCCAGTGATGGCTTCCATAAGTTCTTCAGTTTTGATTCTCCGAAGTGGTGTTCCAGGGATGCTAATACTGGGCATGCCAACAGGATGTGAGAGGCAGTTTCTTCCGCCTCTCTGCATTTCCTACATATAGGATCATCTGTGATGCCCATAGTGTGTAGGTGTTTGTTAAGACGACAGTGACCGGTTATGATTCCAGTCGTCTCTCTGATGTCCCTTCTGTTCAGAGAAAGGAGTTTCTTTGAGAGCCTGGGCATAGGGCTTGGCCTGCCTCATGCGTGGTGATTTTCGCCAAAGTTCAGACCACTCTTCATTCAGTTGACCCAGAAGGGCAAGTGCAAATATATATGCGCCTATTTACATAGTTTCTTCGCAGCTTTTACATGGCACAAGCGCACAAGTCATTATTGCGTAGACCTTCACCTGAAAAACCGTACAGTAAGCGCCTAGAGTCACTGGGATAGTAGTCTTTGGCTTTTTTGAGTACACTCCCGCCCAAAAGGCCTGACCAGCCTTGGGCCCATCTGTGACCATACGAGCCCGTCTGGTGGCTACGAGGAGAGAGTTTCTTCACTCCAATCTCCTCTATCTGGGATGAGGATTTTGGGAGGAGTGAGACATATAGCTGAGATCATGTTATTTTGCTTCATTTCTAGTATAGGTCATTTAGAGATTGCTCCACTTAAAATCGATGAGTATCCACGAGAATAGTTCGTTTTGGTTCAGTGGCCTAGGCCCTTCAACCTATACGCTGTTTTCATGGCCTCAGTTCACATGTATAAGTGTAGAGGTGGTAATCCGGCGAGAGCTTCAAGGGCTCTTGTTGGAACCGACCTCATACCGTTCAATATGTCTACGCATGCAAGCCGCTGCAGTTGGTCCAGGGGCGCTGAGAAATATCAGTACTTGTCCCCGACCCCCACACTACCGCAGAATATGTAACCATATGCCTGATCACAGCGGTATAGATCCAATAAAGAATCTTTGGCTATATTCCTCATGTGCTGCTGTACGCCCAAAATGACGCAGAGGCCTTCTTCACTCGATATTCGAGGTGTTCGGGCCAGGTCAGTTCAGTCTAGGATTATTCCCAGAAACTTAACCGACCCTTTGAATTGCAGGACCTTGCCAGAGAAACGAATCACTGGTAGTGCGTTTCCTTGTAAACAGAACAATTTCCATTTGGCAGGATTTACCCTGAGCCCCTCCGTGCGGCACCAGCCATTCACTATGCCGAGCAGCGTGTTTTGCAGCTCACACAACGTCCCCAAGTGCTGCCCGAAAGTGACGCCAACCAAGTCATCGGCATAAGCTTGGGCATAAAGCCTAGCCTCTTACAGTTCATCCAAGAGTACATCGACTACAAAGCACCACAGAAGCGGAGACAGGACACCTATCTGTGGAGAGCCTTTTGTAGCGATGGTTTGTACAACGCATCCTTCATGCTGCACCCTTATGGCACGCGTAGATAGCATGGCTTCAATCCACCGGACCAATGTTGGACTGACTTCATGCTTCTCCGCGGCTGAGCAGATAGGCTCGACGGACTTCTGCAATGGAGTGAAACTTGTTTGGGATGTTCTTTCGAGATTGCCGGTCATAACCATGACCCTCAATAGTCACCTGGAGGTCAGAATACCCTCAATATCTAGATCCTCTTCGAGGACTGTTTTTTAATATGCTGAGAAACGCAACAAAAATTATCTCTTGGTGGTTTTTGTGGCCGATAATCACGATTCCGGTGCTGGAATCAACCTAGACGCATATGAGGTTCAGGGCATCCTGATACTAACGTCATCTCCAGGGAATTCGTGAAATTATCTTTTGGAATAGTATGTATTTTGTGAGGGAGGCTATTTTGAAGTTAACGGTGCGCATGACCCTCAATAGTCACCTGATGGTCAGGATACCCTGATGACCTGGGTCGTCTCCAGGGATTCTTTTTTAATATGCTCTGAAACGCAACCAAATTTGTCGATTTTGGTTGCGTTTCTGAGCATATTAAAAAACATTCTCAGGAGATGGGTAATCAGGGTATCTTGACGTCCAGGTAACTATTGAGGGTCATGGTTATGACCGACAACCTCAATAGAACCTACCTAACAAAGTTTCACTCCAGGGTACCAGGATACCCTGGCCCACATGTGCGTTGTTACTCCAATCCAGAATCGTGATCAGTGACCCCAAAAACCCCCGAGTAAGAAATTCTGGCCTATTCTGGCTATATTTGGCCACTTTTTTTCACATTGAATTTTAGCTCCTCAAAGGACATTAACAAAAATGCATTTTTCTTTGTAGAAATGGTAAAATGTATGCAAACAAAAAACAAACTAGAAACATTTTATTTAAATGACTCTTAGAATTGATTAAAAAAAGCTTCAAAATAGGTTCAGTCGAGTTTTTATTTTTCACTTTATCCTTTTTCGGCTCTATTTCCTCGACCATTAGGTAGTTGCTAAGGTGTTTTAAGCTAGACAAGAGCGAGTACCAATGCCTGATTCGTTTCCGGGAATTTGTTCATAGTCACCATAATTTTTTTTATATCAGCTGTCAAAAACGTCGGAATATATCGAATCCCTTTTACTCCATTTTCGATTGAGTTGTGAAAAATCCGTTCTCAGCGGGTGCCTACGTAGTATAAGGAACCTACATTCCAAATTACCCGTCGGTCCGCTTCATAGTTTCAGAGATTTCTTGATGGATTGAGTTAGTCAGACTGACTAAGTCAGTTGTATTTGCCTTTCATACAGGGTGACCTGGGGTTAAACCGCCAAACGTTCAGGATTGGTTTTGTGGGTGAGAATAAGTTTCCTCTTCCTATGAACATGTATCGTAACTTTATTCGTTTTCGAGATACAAGGTGTCAAAGTTTTTAGAAAAAATCAGTTTTCAATTAATTACTCAAAAACTTTTCAGCTTATTCTGATAAGACTTAGCACGGTTAATTTCGGTAATAAGAATCTTCTTCCAATGTAATAAGAATGAGATTTTTAATTCCAGTGGCGTCCCTGAAGGTAATCTAATAGATATTAGGACAATTCATAGTACGCCACTGTTTTTTTTATGTTTATCATTGTAGATTGAGCATTAAAAATAGAAATTTGTCACTCCAATTTTTTCCGTATCTCGCTTCGTTCTTGAGACCCTGCATATAACAGGAGAAAATTCATTTCAACAAGAAACAGGTCAAAGGTAAGAATGCACAATCTCGGCACAATTGACGGTTTTTTTGTGTCAAAGTATGACAGCCTGTGACATGTTCATTGATTAATATGAGTTTAAATTCATTTTAGATGCGTTCATACGCAGTCTGCGGAATCGTCAATGATTTGTCCTAATATCAAACAGATTGCCCCCTGGGACGCCACTGGAATTAATAATTATGGTCTCATTACAGTAAAACAGGCCCCTTATCACCATAAATAAGCACGCAAGGTTTTATCAAAATCAGCCGGAAGGTTTTTGAGTAGGTAATTAATAAAAAACTGAATTTTCCTAAAAACTTTGACACCCTGTAACTCAAAAACGAAACAAGTTAGGACATATGCTTATACGAGAAGAATCACGAAATCTCTGAAACTATGAAGCGGTCCGACGGGTAATTTGGAATGTAGGTTCCTTATACTACGTAGGCACCCGCTGAGAACGGATTTTTCACAACTCAATCGAAAACGGGGTAAAAGGGATTCGATATATTCCGACGTTTTTGACAGCTGATATAAAAAAAATTATGGTGACCATGAACAAATTCCCGGAAACGAATCAGGCATTGGTATTCGCTCTTGTCTAGCTCAAAACACCTTAGCAACTACCTAATGGTCAAGGAAATAGAGCCGAAAAAGGATAAAGTGAAAAATAAAAACTCGACTGAACCTATTTTGAAGCTTTTTTGCTTATACGAGAAGAATCACCTAACAAACTGATCCAAAACGTTTGGCGGCTTGTATGTTACATAGATTTGGAAACATGGAAAATAAATGAGTTCAGCTAGGGGTAGCATTGTAAAGATACCTGTAAATTGATGGGACAGACATTAATCTACCTGACAATCTCAGAATCTCACGCCCGAGTTGCGATCCACGATTAGTGAATAATTCTTCGAGTAACTCAACTTCTAACCATTTTTTTACCCATTTAAATGTCAACAAACTGCATAATTGTTTACTCAAAAATGTTCATACCTGAAAATGATATGCTGCATTTTTTAGTGGACGGAAACGGTGACAGCACTTCACGTTTCTTGATGAAATTTGAAGCGAGATTAAAATGTGTAAGAATAGTGAGATGAATTCATTTATGCACATGAGAACACATAATAAAACATTTTGCCGAAAGTTTTTAGAATTCAAAATTTTACTATATTTTGGCTAGTTTTATCGTGTTACAAAATGTTCTATAGAATGGATTGTGCTTTTAGGGAGAAGAAATGAATTATGAAATAATTGAGTACAAACTAACCCCACTTCACATATTAGGACAATAGAAAGAAACCGAAATGGTTTAAAATTGACGAAAAGTGGATTTACCTGCATTATAAAAATTAATTTGAGGAAATTCCTCAAACTTGAAAGCGCCCCTCATGATAATAACACAATGTATGTTAATTCATTCCTGATCGATTTCAGAGAATATTTTAAGAGGTCCCTGATAAGATCAATGTTGTCGAAAAATGAAGTTTAGAATGCACTTTTCTCGTACCGAAATCAAAGAATCTAGGCTAGTATGACATGTTTTAGAACTTCTTTTTGCGAAATTATGAATTTTGGATTTTAAATCTTGCCGCAACAAAAAATGCAATCAAGTTTTTTATGTGTTTTTATGGTAAAATTCTTGTTATTTTTCCTCGTCCTATCCTCGATTCGGTTGACCGTTCGGGGTCAAGGTCATGTTTTGAAATTTCAACACAAAATTCAGTAATACAAGTAGACCTAGTAATGGTAGTAAACTTATTTTCTGATCAGCATTCACTAATTTAATAGATTTCTCTCAAAATGTGAACACTCCATCAGAGTAAGATACCCTCCAAGTAAACTGAAATATCCCGAGCCAATAAAAATACCTTGTATCCTTCATTTTACCCTGCACACTGAAAATCTCAATCAATATATCAACCTTGTCATCCCAAAAGCTTCTATAATCATAAAAATGTACGAAATTAAAATTACAGCCACCGCACTATAGAAATTACACAAATGCAAGAGCCACTTGAGTTTCGAACTGAACTATAAACACCAGAACATGCGAAACAGTAACTAACCGAATAAATAAAAGTTTTACGATAAGCGCGTTTAAAATGTAATTGTCCTTTGCCCTTCGTATGACTATCAATATTATACAAGAACTAAGATAAATGCTTCGGGAATTGTTATTCTGTTCGACGTCTATTTAAGATTCTAATTATAAATATTCCATTCATGAAGATAATTAATATAATGTTGATTTCATTAGAAATCACCCAGCATTAAATGATACGATATTTATTGAAATGTAGAACAATAATTATACATTACTAGACAAACAGATGACTCGCTTGAATTATGAACCTGAATGTGTGCAGATGTGCATCTCATTGATTTTGAACTTGTTTAGTTCAGATTGAATCTGTTTCTTGGATTCTAAAAATTGAGCGACCTTATGCAGAAAGTATTTGTTTTGGATGAATTATCAAATACTGTACATAATTTTAACCTCTCAATGAACACATGTATTTATTTGGAAAATCAGTGAGTTTTATATCTGGGTATGTTGTAGATATTTATTCGAGTTTATGATTTTGTGAACGGTTTTCTCAGAAATACTGCAAAAAGAAAAGAGTTGCCTAGGAGCAGAGAGGTTAAATTTTAAAATTTTAATAACTCCTTCATTTCTGATAAGAACAAACATTAGTTTCGGTATATTTCCATAGAATACGATTTTTCGAAATACAGCAGCTTGTTTTTCATGGAAGTACACGATGACTCAGTTGAATAATAAATATTGCCTGAAAATACTAATTATCTTCTTTTTTTCTATACTTCGGCTATACGAGAGGGAAAGACCTCACTAGGCAAAGAACTGAACTTGGTTAGTTCAGATTGAATGTTTCTTGGATTCCAAAAATAAAATAACATGATAAGGAAAATAATTGTTTTGGATGAATTATCATGTCAACAAAATACTGCAGAGAATTTAAACCTTTCAATGGAAACATGTATTTTTTTGAAAATCAGTGAACTTATATCCTTATATATTATAAATCAATCTGAATGTGTTATAAATTGAGGGATGGAAGACTCTAGTTTGGGTGTGAGTTTATTTACTTTGTCAACAATTTTGTTACACTTCCATTTAAACCATTTTCTACTCTACAATTTCACTTCAAAGTCTATCATGGTCGGTTCAGACAATACCGCTGCAATATTATCTGCATACTGGCTTATTGTGTCATTAACTGAATCAGGCACCCCATTTGTGTATATTATATATAAAAGAGGTCCGAGCATTAAGCTTTGTGGAGCCCCCTTTCAATTGATAATATATCGGATTTGAATTCTTTGCAGGCGCAGCTCTGTTTTATCACATATTGAGAACTATTTTTTACGTATGACTTCAATAAATTCAGACTTACACGTAGTCCATATAATTCAAGTTTTTTTTTAACAATAACGAGTGATCTAAACTGTCAGAAGCTTTGAATAGGTCTAAGCAAACAAGTAAAGTATTTCGGACGTTGGAGAATAAAACTCAAATTTTACACAGAACTTTTAACATTTAATTCAAAAATGCTGACAAATTGTTTCACCACACTGTGGCATTATCAAAGCGAGGAGTTATCAACTGAAGCTAAATCTAAAAGTATGTCCTTAAATAACAGGGATCAGAATGTGGTACAAATTGAGGGATGGGGGTGGATAATGGTGGGAGTTTGTTTACAAAATTGTTAACAAGCGGTGAATTATATGTGTCGATTTGATCATTTAATATTACATTATTATTGTTTTTCGAGTGTTTCAATATTTCTATGGATTCTAATATATTAAGTTTATGTCCTTTTTCCTGAATATGTAGAATATCAGGATTAAGGGTGAAATTATTGAAAATTCACAAAGACGATACTCCCATAAGACCCGTCTGTTCATATATCAATGCACCCTGTCAAAAAATAGCGAAAAAGTTAGTCTACATAATATCAACATATACAAACTTTAAACCTAAATACAGTATAAAAAACTCTTTCCAGTTAATAGAAAAAATAAAAAGATGTAGAACTAAAGACAAATATCAAACTTGTATCATTTGATGTCAAGAACCTTTTTCCAAGTATTCCCACACAATTGACCATCACTCTAATTGAAGATCTTTTAATCCGCAATAATACTTTACCGGCAATAACACAGGAAATATTAAGTTTAATCTCACTTTGCATAGACCAAAATTATTTCACAATTAACGATAAATATTACAAACAGAACACCGGACTCCCCATGGGTTCGCCATTATCTCCGTTGCTAGCAAAAATATTTATGAATTACTTGGAAACTAAGATTTTAAATTCCAATTTTCAGCACATGTTTGTATATTGGTATCGCTATGTTGACGACGTAATCGCTTGCTTCACAGGCAGTAACCGTCAAATAAATTCTTTTCTCACCTATATCAACAACTTACACCCAAATATAGAATTCACATTAGAGATGGAAAACAACAGGTCCTTAAACTTTTTAGATCTGACAATTTCACATACAAATAATTACTTTTCTTTCGCTATTTATCAAAAGCCCACCCACACAGATACCACAATACACAACACTTCTTTACATCCACAATCACACAAGCTAGCAGCATATAATAAGATACATAGATTAATTAATGTCCCATTAAGTAATGATAATTTCCATTAAGAATTAAACAGAATCATAGATATTGCCAAAAATAACGGTTATAATGTCAAGATAATTAATAAAATACTCCAAAATAAAATCAATAAAAAAGCCTTAAGCATAATTTATCCGCAAATTAATAATAATACAAAATCAAATTTCACATGTCGCCTTCAAAACAAAAAATAACCTATGCTCATATATTAATAACTCGAAATCTAAAAAAGATAACTTAACGAAATCTGGAGTTTACTGACTGAGATGTGATGACTGTAGTGTTTTGTACATAGGACAAACTGGACGCAGTTTCAGCGTAAGGTTCAATGAACATTTGAGAAGTTATAGGCTCAAAAAAGAAGACTCTAATTACGCAAATTACCTGTTAGAACATAACCACAATTTCACCCTGAATCCTGATATTCTACATATTCAGGAAAAAGGACATAAACTTAATATATTAGAATCCATAGAAATATTGAAACACTCAAGAAACAATAATAATGTAATATTAAATGATCAAATCGACACATATAATTCACCGCTTGTTAACAATTTTGTAGACACACTCCCACCATTATCCACCCCATCCCTCAATTTGTACCACATTCTGATCCCTGATATTTAAGGACATACTTTTAGATTTAGTTTTAGTTGATAAATCCTTGCTTTGAAAATACCACAGTGTGGTGAAACAATTTGTCAGCATTTTTAAATTAAATGTTAAAAGTTTTGTGTAAAATTTGAGTTTTATTCTCCAACTTCCGAAGTTTTATGAATTTACACTACGTAAACGCCAAAACCATAGATATAAGTGAAGTATTGCTGTATGAGTTTTGTAATCCTATTATCCTACACAAGGCTAGATATACGGCTTTCAAAGTAGATTTATTTTCCCTGAAGCCATTTTTGTTGTCTGATATGATGTTGTTTTTGTCCAAAAAGCTTATAAGACGACATTTTTGCGTAGATTTTACTGATGTTGGGTAGTAACGCTATGAGTTTATACTGTACACTTTCTTGTAAATAGGCTTAATGACGACAATTTTCAATTCACCCGGAAATATGCCAGAAATCAGAGATGATGAGATGATGAGATTTGTTATCTCATTGGCTACAACTTCAATTTTATAGATATAAGATCCTCGCCTTGAGATTCAGTATTTTTTAAGCTATTAATTATGTTTGATACTTCGACTGGATCTGTAGGTCGCAGAAATAGATAATGATTGTTCTGTTTTGCTTTCCCCGCAGCATTATCAGGTGCCAAATTAACTTCAGTTAATATTTCTGTGCGATTCTTATTACTTTGGTGTAAATTGGTTATTATATAGTCTTTCTTCATGAATCCTACTGTTAAAGATCGCCAATCTTTAGGTTAATATTATATCATTTATTATTATTACTGTTATTCCTTTATCAATCAGCATTCACTTATTCATGTATATTTATTTGTTACGTTGTACATTTGCAACTCTTATTTGTCACAATAACAACCCTAGTACCTGGTTATTCGATAATCTTATTCATCTGTTCAGGAATGTACATTAGATATAGAACTGCCAAATGTTTCAAAGCAATATTGAAAATATCTCATTTATATAATTCGGAAGAATGCAAATTGTTTATAATAGGTATTTCCAACATCTGTCTGACTACTTTGTTCACGATCACGAACATTCGAGAAACCCCTACCCTGAAGGGAGAAGATAGGTCTAGGTAGTTGAAGTTGAGGCGACATTATTCAATTCACTTAAAAACTTACAACTGAACGTACATCATCTATATTAACATCATCATATCATTAACATCAACATTATACACCAAACTTGTACATATTGTAAATATAGTATTATTTTAATTTACATCGAGTTTGAATCAATTTCACCGTATACATCCGAACATCATCATTCATCACATAACAAGAAGTATATAAGTTGATAAGCAGATTTACAACCTGCAGTGTTTTATCAATTTAAAACATGGTCCTTCGAGCCGGATATTACGGAACAGTGAAACATTAGTGAAAATTCATCATACATTCAGTGCCAAAATTAGGTCACTTCGACACTACATCGTGAAGAAAACACATAGTTCATCACCGAATTGGGTCCTATCACATCAACACAACGTAGAGAAACATCGACACGCTACCAAGGAGCAGCTTCTGTGTAACCTGTAAGTTATCCTCTCTTTATCATATCCTGTTATTCCTGCTTTCTGCTTGTGCTAGAACTTCATAATGTCCAAATCAAAGGTCAAAGACATCATCAAACAAAGATCCATGCTGATCTCTCAATTAACAAGATTTGAAACATATCTAAATAATTTCGATTCAAATGCTTCCGAACTATCAATTAATGAATTATCAGAAAGACATAAGAACATAAAACATTTCTTAACTGAATTCAATGAGTTACAATACGATTTAGAGAATTTACTGACAGATAAAGATGAAACAGAAAGGGAGCTACAGTGCGCAATAGAATTTGAGAATTTATATTATCTTTCAAATGCCCGTGCTGTGACATTGTTAGGTCAACTGAAAATAGAACATAATAGTTCAAAATTTCCATCATCATCAAATAACAATTCTATAAAATTTACTTTACCAACTATCAAGTTACCTACCTTTGACGGTTCTTATGATCAGTGGTTAGAATTTCACGACACATTTAATAATATGATACATGAAAATAGGGATATTTCCGAAGTACACAAATTTTATTATTTACGTTCATCATTAAAAGGCGAAGCCGCCTTAGTCATTCATTCATTGGAGGTATCCGAAGGTAATTATAATATTGCTTGGAAACTCTTACGAGAAAGGTTCGAAAACAAACAATTAATAGTGAACAATCATGTGAAGGCTTTATTTAATCTACCTGTAATTAACAGGGAATCTAGAGGAGCTCTACGTCAATTGTTGGACGACAGTTCAAAACATATGCGTGCATTACAGGCATTAGGAGAGCCCGTGGAATATTGGGACACACTAATTATTTACATTCTTTGCAATAAATTCGACCGATTTACTAGGAAAGAATGGGAATCATTCAAACCATCAAATTCCGTCAAATTTAGTCATCTTAAAGACTTCTTAAAACGAAGGTGCGACATTTTAGAATGTATTGAACGAAACGATGATAGTCATTATACAAAAGGCAAGACAAATTGTAGTTACAAGCAACAAAGTAACACATACTTCAGTTCTCAAAAAAATTGTAATTGTGTAATATGTAAGGGCAATCATTCGATATATTATTGCACAACATTTATGAACTCATCAATAAATTCACGCATTTTGCAAGCGAGAAAGGCAAATCTGTGCTTGAACTGCCTCAAAAATAACCATATAACAAAAAACTGTACATCTAATAGTTGCAAGAAATGCAATAAACGTCATCATACTCTTTTACATATTGAAACAGATACCAGACCCGAGGAAAGATTAGCAGAAAATTCACAACTACCACAATCTGCAAGCAATTCTATCATACGATCATCCAGTCAGCAAAATGACGGGGCTATAGTAAATCACTCATTCACCCAACATAACACCCAAGTACTCCTATCTACAGCATGCTTAAAAATATTTGATCATAATGGACATGCCCATATTTGCAGGGTTTTACTAGACCCCGGTGCACAAACAAACTTTATCACGGAAGAAATGTGCAATAAGTTGAAACTGCCAAAATCTAAATTCAATTTATCAATTTGTGGAGTAAATCAAACTACATCCAATGCCAATTATAGAACTACCATTAAGATTCAGTCTATGTACAACAATTATCAAAATATCGTTACTTGCTCAATTTTACCTAATATAACAAGTAATATACCTGCCGTAACATTCGATAGGGAAAATGTAAATATTCTCGGAAACATATTCCTAGCAGATCCTAACTTTAATATATCTGACAAAATTGACATGCTATTAGGAGCAGGTATATTCTGGGAATTGCTCTGTGTAGGACAAATAAAATTAGGCAACAACGGCCCAATAATTCATAAAACACAACTCGGTTGGGTTATTGGTGGTCACATGCATTGTTCTAATTATTCCGCCAACATTATAAAGTCTCATGTAAACTTAGCAATAGAAGACTCTCTTCAGCAACAAGTCACAAAGTTCTGGGAATTGGAAGAATGCAATAAAACACGACACAATTATTCTATTGAAGAAAACGAATGCGAATTGAACAATGCATTCACGAAATTAATCAAAGCCTCTCAACAATACACCTTTAAAAAAGACATTAATAGCTTAAAGACAGACAAACAATTGAATTCAAAGAGTAAGCTTCTGTCACTAAGTCCCTTTATTGATAACGAGGGTGTCCTCAGAGTTGGAGGCCGTTTGCAGAAATCAGATTTCATGTTTGGCAAAAAACACCCTATTTTACTGTGCTCGAATCATAAATTAACAAAAATGATAGCTACGCATGAGCACCACAGATTATTACATTGTGGGCCTCAAGCACTACTTGCCTCTTTGCGAGATAAGTTTTGGCCCATATCAGGTCGCAACCTTACAAAGAAGATTGTCCACGATTGTCTTGTTTGTTTTCGAACTAATCCTCAGGGTATTAACCCAATTATGGGTCAATTACCAAAATCGCGAATAGCTCCAGCCCCTCCATTTTTTCATACCGGCGTAGACTACGCTGGGCCATTTTTACTGAAAGATAAGGGAGGTCGGGGCTACAAATTAATAAAGTCTTACTTATGTTTATTTATATGTTTTGTCACAAAGGCCGTACATCTTGAACTAGTGACAGATTTAACAACAGACAGTTTTTTATCAACTCTAAAACGGTTTATTTTTAGAAGAGCTAAACCACTAAATATTCATTCTGACAATGGCACTAACTTCGTCGGTGCAAATACCGAAATGAAGGAACTTCATAAATTCTTCACAACCGAAACGAATAAAGCAAAAATAATTGATAATTTACAACGAGAAGGGATATCTTGGCATTTCATTCCGCCCCGGTCTCCTCATTTTGGCGGCCTTTGGGAGGCGGGTATTAAATCAACCAAGGCTCATTTAAAACAAGTCATAGGTGATGCGCATCTGACCTTTGAACATATGTACACAGTTTTAGCCCAAATTGAAGCAGTCCTTAATTCCCGTCCTTTATATCCAATGTCATCTGATCCAAACGATCTTGAACCCTTAACCCCAGCACATTTTTTGATTGGAAGACCTCTGACAGCACTTCCTGACCCATCTATGGCACACATACCAGAAAATAGATTATCGGTCCATCAACGCATGCAAAGCATGGCGCAACATTACTGGAAGCGATGGAGTAAGGACTACATTTCAGAGCTGCAAACTCGCACCAAGTGGAAAACTTTATCAGAGTCGTTAAAACCCGGGGCAATGGTACTATTGCGTGAAGATAGACTACCTATACTAAAATGGAGCTTAGGCCGAATAGTAGACATCTATCCTGGATCGGACGGCATCACACGTGTAGCAAGTGTTAAAACTCAGACTGGTGTAGTTAAACGTGCCGTGGCAAAGATATGTATTTTACCTATGGTCACTGACCAACCATAACAGACATATATGTGCGGACATTTTTTTTGTGTGTTGTGTGTTTATGAACTTTTATTAGTTGATTAGTTAGTTAGTTGTATTCTTAATCTTGAAAGCTCAGTATCTTTCAAGGAGGGCGGCATGTTAAAGATCGCCAATCTTTAGGTTAATATTATATCATTTATTATTATTACTGTTATTCCTTTATCAATCAGCATTCACTTATTCATGTATATTTATTTGTTACGTTGTACATTTGCAACTCTTATTTGTCACAATAACAACCCTAGTACCTGGTTATTCGATAATCTTATTCATCTGTTCAGGAATGTACATTAGATATAGAACTGCCAAATGTTTCAAAGCAATATTGAAAATATCTCATTTATATAATTCGGAAGAATGCAAATTGTTTATAATAGGTATTTCCAACATCTGTCTGACTACTTTGTTCACGATCACGAACATTCGAGAAACCCCTACCCTGAAGGGAGAAGATAGGTCTAGGTAGTTGAAGTTGAGGCGACATTATTCAATTCACTTAAAAACTTACAACTGAACGTACATCATCTATATTAACATCATCATATCATTAACATCAACATTATACACCAAACTTGTACATATTGTAAATATAGTATTATTTTAATTTACATCGAGTTTGAATCAATTTCACCGTATACATCCGAACATCATCATTCATCACATAACAAGAAGTATATAAGTTGATAAGCAGATTTACAACCTGCAGTGTTTTATCAATTTAAAACACCTACTTTTTTGACGGTATATGTGTATATCATTGCCATATTATTTTTTTAGCAATTGATTGACTTTAAAGCACGTGATTCTGTCAGAAGATGCCTAGAGACGAGACTCTACTTTTTTATTTATCAAAATATGAGTATTTATGATATTTAATTATAATATCACAAGGAAGAGATTATTCACTCATCAATTATGAGCAGCTTATAGGAATTTCTATCCCATAATAATAGTTGTGAATTTTCGAAGTACATTATGTACTATTGACGATCTTGTGATTACTAATTTTATTGCTCATTCAATAATCATTATCAGCAAAGTTGAAGAGTCGGTGAAATCGATTCTACTTATATTTGTTGATTGTTTGATGTCTGATTTTTGGAATGAACAGTTCATAGAGGTCAGTCTTTGAGCCATATATATTGATAACCCTAGTTAAATTAATTTGGACTAATTGATTGATTTCAATGTAATTTATTGCCAGGGTAAAACACGTTCTTATCCGAGAATGGCATCCATTCATGCAAATATTCGTATGAATATTAATAATGAATGAACTACGATTAATCGATCACTGCCTTCACTCACTTTTGTTAACTAAATAGCGGGTCAAATGTGTGTTTGTAGGAACATAAAATATATTAGAAATAAATTATACTCTGTGACATTACAATTCCAAAAATGATTTTTGACCCAGGTATTGATTGATTGAACACATATGCTTATTATTTTCGTCTTTACGTACGTTTCGGTCTCACGACCATCATCAGAAGACGCATTAATGTCCAAAACATGATTTCTTGAAACTAATTGTATCAGCATAAAGCGTTCTTATCGCTTCAATTTCAATTACAAATGTCCACGTCGCCGCAACGAACAAAAACACGAATAATCGAAATTGTAACACATAAATGTTTCAAGAATATGATTATGTATCAAGAATCCACTACTTAGCAATTTTCTTATAATATACGATGTCATGTCAAACAAAATTTGTATATGACTAAAACCAGAAAATATAAAGCTCAATTATCCACTTTGAAAAAGGATGTTGAGGATTTATGAGGTAATAGAAAAAGATTTGTCAGACCTTATTAGAAATATTGATATTTAAGCATTTCACCTGAAATATACGCTCAATATTATAAAGACATATGTACGAATTTGCAAGGGTTTTGATTAATTAAATTAGTATAAATCTGACTTAATGACTGAATGTCTGTTCTATGATTTATATACTTGAAGTCACGTTTCATGTGAATCATCTCCAGAATAGATCTTTCATGATAATTGGTTCCCTTAGTTAAACTTTGACGGCCAAAAATTTATAATATGGGTAAATCGGGCCTCAGCACCGTTTAAAAGCCACCAAAAATATTTGCACAGAAGGGGAAAAACAAGTCCTGTATACGATTTCACTCAAGATGCTGATGATGTTGATGACTCCAAAGCGGCATGCCTTTATTGTAACGAATTATACAGCAAATCAAAGGCAGGAGAGCGTTGAGTATGTTGCCAATTATGCAAGCGATGGTGCCACACTCTATGTGCTGGCGTTGCATCAAAAACTAAGCTGTTCACTTGTGAATTGTGCACCGATAATCAGGTATTTCAAGTTATACTGAAGTGTGTCATCTTACCTAGTACACAATTGGTGTTTTTTTTCAAATATTATTTCAATTATTGAATTTTCTAGATTTATTTTTGTGTCTTGTAAATGAACGTTTTGAATATGTAACCTCATATTTAATTCTTATCACCTTTGAATTGTGAAATATTTGCCCCAAAACAAAATGTATGTTATCTTAAGCACAATAATGGAAATTCTTATTGAATGTAGCACCTACTTGATATAAATATCTAAATTTTCCGTGCTATTTTACTATTTATTTTATACGGTTCTCATAAAATTGCATGATATCACAAAAATTCGAATGCTAACAGTCTTTTATATTAAATTGAATTTGTAGGAATAACATTTAGTCATATAAAAAATTACAAACTCAATTTAAATCATTTCTAACTACGATGCTTTCAAATGATTTCAAATACTGACTTATACATATAAATGAAATGTAATTTGAATAAACAATATTTTTGTTTTGAAATAGTTCACTTGTTCCACTTGCAAAATCAATTATTGCCAAAAAAATATGGTGGTAGGACATAATTACATATCAGCTTGGTTATCAAAGAAATACATGCATTTATTTTGCAATCCCATATAATAGTAGGCTAAAAAGAATTGTGGCGAACTAATTACAAATTGAAAACAAAACAATATCTTCATAAATTTGGGCTTGTATATTTGGAGAGGATCATTTTTCCATATACTATGAATTGTAACGTTTTAATTTCAATTAAAGAGAAATGCCTAAATGAACATTATGATTATTCTGTAGACTTTACAAATAATTTGGGTCGAAGAGATAATTCCATATGAGAACTACAAGTTTTAAATTAAAATAAAATGCGCATCAATTTCTATTAGAATTGCACTAAAGTGAAATTTGTATATAAATCTGTTTTCGTACAAATGCAAGGATATTATTATTTGATTAGAGTAATTTTATAGTTCGGGTTTCTATTCTATGTAATTCAAATGTTTTCAATTTGTTACACATTATATTTTAGACCAGACAAAAAGATGAAATTCTCGTATTCATATTAAAGAAAAATTGTTAAATAATGTTATATTATGGAACGCTGTTCTAATAATTTAATAATAGTAAGCTTAGGTTTTTAAATAAGTTCGGAACCAATTTTGTTAGTAGGGGTTTAAAAGTTGACTCGATGTTGAGTGAAATTGAATAGTTTTTCTCATTGCAGATAGTGTTGAAAAAGTGGAAATATATACCAATTACACAGTATTCAAAGAGATTACTCGATTAAATATCTAAACAGCGTTGCATGGATATATCAGTATTAAGAATGCATCTGTGTGTGCGTGACTGTAAGATTTCATAATAACTACCCATTTCTCTTCTCGGGCAATCCCGGGAATTCCAGTCCGTAATATAGCAAAAATTCTGATATTGAATCTTGTGAAACATATATTGTCAATTCAAATAAACGTTCAATGTAATGTAATCTGTTTCTAATCATTTCCAAAATATTTTCGACAGTTATGAGTGGGGAAGCTTTGGATCAGAGCTTTTTTGATTAAAAGAACAGTTTGATACTACATTCATGCGATTAAAATTATCGATAAATTAACAATATGAAATGCATAACAATTAATTGTTTCAATTTCTCCTTGTTTACCATGAAATAACAATCCGATGCCACTGTATGGTGTAACAATCGCATACTGTTAATTATTACGTTGTTATTGAGATGTAGATGTGAGTTTCATCCACTTTCTCTCAGCCATTTCATTTGTGTTGTTTGAACATTGAAAACACTAGAGAAGTTACCGATTATAGAAATAAGATTAAAATTGTATTTGTTAGAACTAATCATAATTAATTCTATTTACGAGGGTAAGGTGAAAAGTCCCTGAAAAATAAAACACATGTGGCGACAATCGAGAATCCCATGTGACATTTGTAATGAACCATCTTCAATTAGAACGCAATAAAATTTCCAGACAGATATGTCTTCCAGCTCTATTTTGACATCCACCGAAAGGAAGCAACCTTTAAAATTTTTTTATACACAGACAAAAGTGAATTTCGCGTCTTTATTAAACATTACTTCTTCCGTGGAAAAAACATTTCGCAAGCCAAAGCATCACTTGTTAAACATTATGGAGACTCTTCACTATCGATTGAAATGAATCACAAGTGACAAACTGATTTTCGTTCTGGTGGTATGACCACAAAGGATGCCGAACCTTCTGGTCGTCCAATTGAGGTTACAATGCCAGAAATTGTCAATAAAATCCATGGTATGATATTGGACTATCGTCGAGTTGAAGTGCACAATATTGCTGAGGCTATGGACATCTCAACCAAACAGGTACGGAACATTTTGCATGAATTTTTGAATATGAGAAAGATATCTGCCAGATGGTGCCTCATTTGCTCTCTTTTGTAAACAAGCGCGACCGTGTGAGAACTTCAAAAGGGAATGTTTGGCGATGGTCAAGCACGATAAGAAGGTCATTTGCGCCGTTTCGTAACCTCGGACGAAACATGGATCCATCACAACACACCAGAGACCAAAGAACAGTAGAGACAGCGTACTTGTTTTGGCAAATAGGGCACAAAAAGGCCAAAGTAGGTTCATCGGCCAATAAAGTCGTGGCGACAGTTTTTTGGGTTGCACACGGTATCGTCCATATCGATTACCTTGCAAAGGATAAAACGATCACCGGCGTATATTATGCAGAACTGTTGGATCGTTTCGACGCCAATTTGAAGCAAAAGTGACCGCATTTGGCAAAGAAAATCATGCTCTTCCACCAGAATAACGCGCCGGTGCACAGGCCCGCAGTAGCAATGGCAAAATTACATGAATTGCTACTAATTGGTTTGCCATTCATCAGATTCTCCAGATTTGCCTCACTGCGATTATTATCTATTTCCAAACTTGAAGAAATGGCTCGACGGAAAGAGATTTGGTTCCAACGATGAGGTAATCGCTGGAACAAACGCCTATTTTGAAGGATTGCCGAAATCGTATTGTTTGGAAGGGATCGAAAAAAGAGTAAAACGTTGAATGAAGTATATCGGGTTACAAGGAGATTATGTTGAGAAATAAAATAAGGTTTTACCAAATAAATCATTTCTTGTTACATTTTTCAGGGAATTATCACCTTGCCCACGTATGACCTAGGTATCTTGCATATACAAAATAAAGGACACAAATGTAATAAGTCAATCAGAATAACGACGTAATAATCAATTGTTTTGTCGACACATTTTGTTTTTGCCTTATAACTAGTATCTCTTCCTTGATCAAAACGGACCAATCAAAATCTAAATTATTCAAATTGATTCAGGAATGATTAGTTACAGAACTTCCAACGAATGGAGGAAATAAATAAATATGGTGTTTCCATTAACGTCCACTATATCAAATTATCTCGTCTCTTATTAGCAATGTGGAGAGAAATGTTAACAAAAATTATCTGATGCACGTGAAAGCTAAAATGTCTCATATTCTTCACATTTCAACTGATGATACTGTAGTTATTGGTGAATCATGGTATGTGATAATGTATAAATAAGTAACCAACGAAGTCAAACCATAACTTAGAGGATCAAGCTGATACGATACTAAAAGTCGGCAAAACAAAAGCCAACATATTCAACAAATTTTTTAGCGACATCGGGATAAAATGGCAATTAGTATAGAAGAGGTGGAGATCACCGATGACAACCTCAAAGCCACCTGTCAACCGCAGTCAATATTCCTAAAGCCTGTAGATTAAAAAGAAATAATCATCAATAAACTTTCTAGATTAAAAAACGGCAGCGCTCCAGGAAGAGATAAAATTACATCAAAATTAATCAAAAATATGCCTATGCATCTAATTGAACCTCTCAAACATATTATAAACTGTACATTTGTCACAAGAATATTGCCAAGCCACTTCAAACAAATCAGTCATCCCAATATTTGAATCAGGATGTTGAGGTGATATTAATAATAACAGACCGATCTCGTTAATAAACAACTTAGCTGAAAATTTTTAATCATGCGTGAAAGATAGAATTTTGGACTATCTTGAACATTTTAATATCTTATCTCCTAGCCGATATGGATTTCGGAAATCTAAAAGCTCTGACGATGCGATACTTGAATTAACAAATACAATAAACTCAAATTTCAACCAGAATCTTAATGATATATTATTAACAAAAATTGAGAATATCGGCATTAGAGGGACCTGCCTTAGCAGTACCTACTGATTATTCACATGTGCGATCGCAAATTGTACAAATGAATGACACTTCAAGTAAATCCGAGGTAGTGAGAATTGGCATACCACAGGGAATCAATATTGTTCTCAATTTATATAAATTCGATAGGGAGCCTGCCGATTGGTGCAAAACTGATAAACTAAGCTGACGACACAGTTATTATATTCAGTGGTATATATTTATATTCACAGATGAATAAAGCTACTTGTGGTCTTAGTACTGTGAACTGTTGGTTACAATCGAACAAACTCACCCTTAATTCAAATGAAACTAAATTCATAAGTTTCTCGATCACGAAAGTTAATGAATGCAATAACGTAAACAAACTATACATCCATATCCATAATTGTCGGACTGTGAATGTGAAAATTTCATAAAAGCTGCAGGCTACATTAAATATCTTGGTATAATCATTGACAAAAATCTGAGGTGGAATATTCTAGTAGAACATTCAGCAAGCAAAGTGAGAAAGTTAAAGACTTCACCAAATAAGAGGATACATGAACATTCGTATGCTGTAAAATATATACAAGGCTCTGGTGGAATCTTTATTGAAATATGGTATCGAAGCGTGGGGGTCTATATAAAATGCAATGGAACCTCTTAATGTTGTACAAAATTACGTCTTAAAAATAATATCAAACAAATCTAAAAGATTTTCCACGGATATTTTATACAAACAAATGAATGTGCCAAAAGTAAGAACACTTTACATATATCAATGTCCAATCTACATGCATCTAAAAGTAAAAACTAAGTGCTTAGATCATGCCTATCGCACAAGAGCAGCTTACAATAAAGAAATAATAATTAATAAATTCTCCAAAATAAAATATCAAAATAGTTTTTCCTTCAACGGACCAAAAGTCATAACAAACTTCCGTTAGCCTTGAGATCAATAATTAATGATAATGTTAAAAAATTTAAACGTGAAGTCTATACTTGTCTCATTGATAACACCCACATATTTGTGAGTTGTCTCAGCGTTTCTCAATTATTGTTATATTGCTCACCCGGAATATGAATTATATTCATTATCTGACTAATAAATCGAAATATTTCATGCTCTACTGTACTATTGTAATAAATTATACGACACAATACAAACCTCTTGGGGTTTAGGTTTCTATTTTCCTGTATTCACATAATACCAGTTTTGTTTCAATAAACGTATTCTTATTTAAATACATCCTGTATGTAATGGACGTACAATCTAATTAATTAAAACCGTTGAATTCAGAAATCGTGTAAATTTTAATTCTTTCAAATTGGCGGATGTGCCTGCTTAGTCTTAAACTATAAGGTTAAGTTTGCTCAGGATATAAAGGTCCGAGCTCGACGGAAAAAATAACAGATTTTAGAAGATAAGACTAGGAGTTATAATTCAATGAACAAAATCATTAATACTATTGGGGTAATTTTCGTGATTTTTAAATGAATAATTCAACAAATCGACTTTTAATATATTTCAATCCGTACATATTAACATTTTAATTAATGTACAGGGTCGTTTTTCAAATTTGCATACCCTCTTACAAGAGTTGATATAAGGGACAGAAAAAACTTTCAATACGAAAGTTGCATAATTTTTTCCGTATTATCTTTTAAATTTGTAGGAAAAAACACATGAGCATCGCAAAGTTGGAAAAAATAGTTCGAATGGCTCACTCTATATATTTCCTGTCTGGACGGAAGATCTCTTTACTCTGATTTCAAAAATTCATAGGTTATTGATATTTCGATAATTCGTTTTTGAATTCAAGTTTGAAATTTTGATAAATTAAAGTGATTATAATCGAGTTTGCCAGGCGTTCCGCATATTTCAATGTGACATACGTGTCGCTTCACTTTAAATTGACACATTCAGTTGGGAGAATGGGTTGTAGTCCAGTCCCTCTGTAATTTTACTTCACGTTTTGGGTTGAAATTTTTACGTTCCTTAATGTGAGTCAATCGTCAAGTTTTCGGGTGCGCTGCTCACGAATATGAACATTAAAAATGTCTGGGCCGTATGCTTCTCGAGTTATTGGCCATTTTTGGGTCCAAATTGCCCCAGATTTGATGATTTTTCAATTTTTGGAAAAACTCTGAGTTTCACTGGATCATTTTATTACAGAAACAGCTGTAAGAGATCAATAAGTGTGAAATGACGCCAATCAGAAGTTAATAGAATGTAAAGTGCCTAATATAGGGCCCAAAAGCAGAAGTTTCTTTATCAAAAAAAATGAAGGCTGTTCCTACACACAGACGTAATACATTTAAAGACGATGCGATTGAACACTGATGAGTGCGACAGAGTGAAAGATACGGAGAAACAGTTTCCTGATCTATAGGAACGGTTTATTATTATTATGATTATTATGATGAAAATTATTATGATTTTGTATCGTAATTATCAAAAAAAGTAAAAAAAGAAAGAAAAAAGTCTCCCGGGTGGGATCGAACCCGGGTTAACGATAGTGTACATCATCTTTGTTAATTAAGAATTGGAATTTTTAGTTGATTTTGTTGTGTGACTGTCAAACGCTGGAGCCAGGAAAATAGTATATTGAGATAGCTACAAGGGGCATCTGTAGTCTGAACCAAAGTTTATAACGGAGGACCCAAAAGGCTTAGCACGAGTTTTCTCGGAATTGACGCAATCCTGAAGATCGTACTTGGTATCAAAATTTGCGTAAATGTTTCAGCTATTTAACTGTGAATTTATTTTTCTGATCTGAGCTTTCTGCCCTGAACATTTTTCTCATTTTAGCGGTTCTTTTTTTTTCAAATTTCCTTATTTGTCCAAAATATTGCTCACCGTATTGGAAATAAGTACATTCTGAACAAAACTTTACTGCATTTATACATTCAGATTGATCTAGAGGTGTGTGTAGTTTTTAATCTCTGCCCAACGGTTTTTGATGCTACTCAATGCCAAAACAACTGGTATATTTGTAAATGAAGAAACAACGTAAAAGAAAATTAATGGATGATCTGCGAGTATGGATTGATTTTTTATAAATTCATTAAGATGACATGAGTCTTTCCCATAAAATTCATTTTTTCCTATTCTACTGTTGATAAAGTTCGAATAAAATCTTGATAAATTATAATAAAACTTTTATAATAAAACTTTTATATAGTTTCGGAAGCCCATAGATATAAGATGCTTGTCCATAATGGTAAATTAATCTATTTTTCAAAGCAATAGGGGGTTATCTCATTTTTGTACCATTTGTTTATTAATTTATTCCTGTTATCTTGAATCTTGTACTGATAATGTAGGGTCTGATTTAAATTTTTCGTTGTTACATCATTTAACAGATTTCCTGTTTTATTTTCGTAGCCATTTCTATGCATTATGACGGTTTTATTAAATTTATCCGCGTTCAAAACTAATAATTGAGGGTAAGCATTTGAGATTTCTTTTTTTTGTGTGTGATAGCTAGAACTATTATTTGCTATGCCTATTTCCACTTTCTGCTTATTCTTTTTATTTGTCAAGATGTTATACATTTTATTTCTAATTTCATTTCTGTTTTCGTAAAGACGAAAATATTGAGCATATATGTTACTGTGACCTATTTCCCGAGCCTGGGTCAAGAATCATTATTAATTAGACGTAAAATAATTTAGTAAGTTATTCGATTTCTACGGTAACAGCGTACTTAGCGCAGCTCCTGTTTCATAACCAAATTCTCACTGAAATCCTTCTTGAAGTTACACATTCTCCAACGTTTACACTTTCAAATTTAATCAATAGTGCAGCTATTATTCACAAAAAATGTAATGCACACCTCCATAAAAGAACCCAAGAAAAGCCCAGTATACAATTTTTCATGCAGATTTGTCAAACACTGTCAAAATCTCTATGAGAAAATGATGAAGACGTTAATTGCAACGTGGTGTAGTTACTATTAAGAATTGAACTTTTAGGCTGAATTCATTCAAGAATGAGTGGCGTCTGGTGACACATGGGTACGGGGTTGCGCATAAATAGAAAAAATAGATAAATGTGCCGCATGGCACATTTTTGCATTTCTCAAGATCAAACACCCTAAAATTAGAAATGAGATATCCGCAAAACAAAAATATTTGCTTGAGGAAAAAGGTTTCGTTGACCAAATATACCGTTTTTGATACGGTCTACAAGAATTATTTAAAATAATATTTAAAAAGGTATTCAACATTTATGAATCAAAAAATTATATCTCCGCTCTCAGATCTTCACCTTCTAATATAAAATGTAAACTTTCTCTAGAATCCCTAGATATATCCAAGCTCGAGGTCATTTGCTTATAAAATACATTCGTCTATTTTTGGAATTCGCAAAAACGTCAATTACACAACTATTAAAATCTCGAATAGCTGCAATTAGTTTTCTCCATACTTATCATGCAAAGTGAATTTAGTCTGTCCTACGCCATTATATTTCTGAGAAAAATTTTAACTCTTTCAAGCGTTGAAAAACAGCGTTCACTTGCAACACTTGTCATCGCTATGGTATAAATTAATTTTAATAATAAAACACTTTCACTAAAATAACCCCTGAGAAGCAACTTGCTTCTTCACGAAAATCTTCCCTGCTGTATATAACCGTTAATATAATACACTTTTCAGTTTAACTTTGTCCAAAAAGCAACTACACAAGTTTGGAAATGTTTTTTTCGCGTTTTTTTTCGAATATGCCTCCATTGCGATCGCTGAGGTTCAATATAAGCAATGTGTGAGCGCTGAAAGACTGAAATAAACTGTGCCAGTGCATTGGAGCAATGCACGCGCATCCCGTAATGTACGTATACGTAGCTACAGTTGTACCGGCGTTGCAAAAATGTAGGTTGTAGATTCAATACCAATAATTCTATATGCAAAGTTTTAAGTTTTAACATATTAATTTGAGTATTGATTCTAGTTTCAATTATTAGGGTAGTGATTATTAGTGGGTCTACTGCACAAATGCACCTATAGTAAAGCTGCCATTGCGCAAGAAACATTCAATTACCCTGGCCCATTTGATATGAATCATTCTGAATATTTCCGTTTTTCAGTAGTCATGTTTAGTTACTTCATCAAAAAATTTAAAATTCTTCAAATTTCAGTGATTTATAGGAAATAATTTATACATCTCCTCACTACTTGGAGGTGTTTAACTTTATTTTTCACAACAATTATTCTCTGTGAATCCAACTATTCCTTTCTGGGATGTCTCATCATATAATTTTTTTCTTTTGAGATATATCAATAAAGTGTTATATTTTTGTCTTTGTATCTTTTACATTAAAAAAAATAGATTATTTCAAGCAATATTGTTAGTATATTCATATTATGTTCTGACGAACAGTAAGAGATGAATAATCACCAAAACTGAATAACTGATTCATTACATCACGCAACTCACATTACATGATACGCATAAAAGAATAAAGATTAAGATTCTGGAAATGAATAGGGACAATGTATTGAATTAAACAAACATTTTCACCCTAGTTAGTATACACAGAATGTGTTATAAATTGTGTGTCACTATATGTTGAAACCATTGGTTTTACCTATATTGTTATTCAAGTTGAAATACATGTTTAATCCATAATTTATTACCCAATTAAATGTGTATGTGAACTATCCATTACCACATTTTATCAACGACTTTTAATATTTGTCAGATTGAAGTTATATTGTCTACCTAATAGAGTATAAGAAGAAACAGATCGTAGCACGTGACGTACCATGCTCAAACGAACGTTTCAACTTGAAATCAAATATCAAATTCAATTTGATTTCATTCTCGTTAAATATTTTTCATCATTATGGTGTATTTATAATTCACTTACTTAATGAAGCTTTCGAAACGTCAAAAGGAAAACAGTTACATTCAAAAATTCAGTATAAACTATACACGGACCAAAATATATAGAAATCAACAAATACTATATCTAATAAACTTAAAGAGTTCACAACTGTGGATATACCATAACACATAACACTGATAGAATAATTATCCGTATCCACTAAAAATACTATTGAAGTACTAAGGACTTTTCAGCTACCAAGTAGCCATCACCAGAGGAAACTAAATTATAAATCGAAATGTACCTTTTCAAATGCTACGAGGGCAAGGTGAAAGGTCCCTGAAAATCAAAACAGAGGGTGCCACAATCAAAAATACCATGTTATATATGTGATGTACCATCTTTAACTAGAACGCATTAACATTTTCAGACTGGTATGTCATTCAGTTTTGTTTTGACAATTTTGACAATTTTTGTGAAGATGGAAATCAGTGAATTTGGCGTCTTGATCAAATATTATTTCTTGCTTGGAAAAACATCGATAAAATCCATGGTACAATATTGGACGATCGGCAAGTTAAACTGCACGAGATTGCTGAGGTTATGGGCATCTCAACCGAACGGGTACGGAAGGAACATTTTGCTCACATTTTTGAATATGAGAATGCTATTAGGCCAGTACTAAGAGAAGAAAATATTAGAAAAAAAAATTCTGTACAGCAATCTGACAGCAGAATATTGTAAAACAAGATATTATAAAAGAGGGAAAAATAAATCGAACCGACAGCTGCTACCCGGAGTGGAATGTGGTGGGTTTTTAGGGGTTGAAAAAAGTTTTTCGCTATTTCTGGCTAAACCGTGCATCCTATCAAAAAAAGTTGAATATAAAAGTTGTAGAGAATAAAAATAATCTACAACTTTTGTACCTACCATTTTTACCCTAGCCTCAAAATTTTTCGGAAAAAATACGAAAAACAGATGTTTCGGTTTTAATTTTTTTCTTTGACAAATAAAACTTTATGAAGCTCAAACTTTGGCAAAAGATACCTCTACTTACTGCAATGTAGCAGTAACTTTTTCGGAGGGAAATATTCAGAGGTTGTTGATGAATTTAATTTAAAATAAAGACTAATTTTTAACTGCGATTCCTCTCAAAACTACACCTCCTACAGAGTTCTGTTTTGGCTCACTTGCTCGTTGTTACGTCTACTTCCGGTAAATGGTAAAAAAAGTTCATACTGCAATGGAAAAAATGGCGGGAAAATTGAAAAAACCGAAAAAATCGCTTTTTTCGTGGTAATTTGCATATTTATCGTTGAATAATTGTTATTAATTAATAAAATCATTTTAATTTTTTTAAGATTATGTAAACGACGATCATTCGGAAATACATCCATGAATAATTATATGCTTTCGTTACTTTTAGTTTATTTAAGTAACAAAAAAGTATTTTTATGACTTCTACGATCGTCGTACATGGAATTGTTACTATCAAACAAAACATAAGAAATGCACATTCCCAATATGCATTTAAGAACAATTTTAGTTTTTTACTCCAAATCAATTAGTTTACTAAACAAAATATAATCATACAATAGGTAATGTAGTAGATCTACAATGATATATACGGGTTTTGTAGAGTGGTTTTCAATTATTAAGACAGTATTTGCATGTTGCACTGAACAAGTTTATATTGCAAGTATTCATATCCAAAAAAATATCTATAAAAAATAATACATCATGGAAAAATTGAAGCAGATCCCTCCTATTTTTTGGTAATAAATATTAACAACATGAAATTCATAAATGCGGTAAAAAAAATGTTATATTATTTTGAACATGCTTAAAAAACTAAATTGAAAAAAGTATGCATTCCCCTTCATGTATTTTTCTCTAATCTTGATTTCTTCGCAGAGCGTTGTACTTCTTCGTCCAATTCAACAAAACAACGATTCTCCAGTGTTTTCGAAAGTTTCATTGAGTACTGTTTCAGTTATAGTACATTGATCTGTTTCTATTTCTTCTGAGTCACTTTCGTCTATGGAAATTTGTGGAAGTTCCGCATTTGAGCAATTTTCTAAATTGAAACAATTTAAACATAAGTTGGTATACGACTGTAGTATACGCCGGCTCGACCTCTCATTGGCTTAGAAGGCCTCTGGGTGCGTTCGCATGCTGTCTTTAGCTTCGAAAACAGCTTCTTAAATTTATCATATTCGTATCCTGCGATTACGAAGATACGAATATAGCAGATATAATTTGCTGTCTTAGACATGCATGACATGATATCAAAACTCGTTCTATACAATAATTGAAGAAATAATATTATAGTTTCCATAAACATAAAAAAATTAAAATGATTTAATTAATTAATAACAGTTATTCAATGATAAATATGCAAATTACCACGAAAAAAGCGATTTTTCCGGTTTTTAAATTTTCCCGCCATTTTTTCCATTGCAGTATACCTTTTTTTCATCACTTATCGAAAATAGACGTAACAACAAGCAAGTGAGCCAAAATAGAACTATGTAGGAGGCGTAATTTTTAGAGGGATCGCAGTTAAAAATTTTTATTTTTTATTTTTTTCATTATATTCAACAACAACCTCAAAATATTCCCCTCCGAAAAAATGACTGCCTCTTTGCAATAAATAGAGGTATCTTTTGCCAAAGTATGAGATTCATAAAGTTTTTTTTGTCAAAGAAATAAACTAAAAACCGAAAAATTTCGAAGTTAGGGTAAAAATAGTAAATAAAAAAGTTGTAGATTTTTTTATTCTCTACAACTTTTATATTCAACTTTTTTTGATAGAATGCACTGTTTAGCCAGAAATCACGGTGAACTGTTTTCAATCACTAAAAGCCCACCACATCCCACCCTGGATAGCAGCTGTCGGTTCGATTTATTTTTCCCTCTTTTACAATATCTTGTTCTACAATATCCCGCTGTCAGATTGTTGTAACGGATTTTGTTGTTGTTCAAGTACTATTTGTACTGGCCTATATCTGCCAGACGGGTGCCGCATTTGCTCTCTGTTGACAATAAGCGCGACCGTGTGACAATTTCAAAGGAGTGTTTGGCGATGTTCAAGCGTGATAAGAATGACCGACATCACAACACACCAGAGATCAAAGAACAGTCGAAACAGTGCAATTGTCCTGGGAAATCGATGCAGAAAAAGGCCAAAGTGGGTTTATCGGCCAACAAAGTCATGGCGATAGACATTCTGAAACCAGTACGAGGAACATCGCTAGAAACTTGAACATTTGCCACCAAATTGTTCGAAGAATTTCTGTGGATTTTTTGTTATATACGCGTGTGAACTTTTGTCAGTGGTAATTGGCAGTGGCAATTTGAATCACACATGCTTACATGTTCACGGATGAAGCTAATTTTTCAAGAAATGCAATTAAAATTTCCCACAACAATCATTTGGTGGCAGATGAAAATCCTCACGCCACAACCGAAACCCATTTCCCGTACCAATTGTTGTTGAACCTATGGGCAGGAATCATTGGTGACTACTTTACTGGACCATTCTTTCTACCGGGACGACTTGGCGGATAATCTTACTGCAATTCCCTTCAAGAACAATTTTTTTGCTGCTTGAGGATGTTCCGTTAGCAACATGAAAACAAATGTGGTACATGGACGATGGCACACCAGCACATTTCAATGTAACGGTTCACAATTATTTACGAACTGTTTATCCAAATTCGCAAGAATGGCCCCCAAGGCCTCCCGAACTCAATAGTTTAGACTCCTTTTAGTGGGGTCACCTTAAGACGCTAGTACACACAATTTCCATCAACACTTTGGAGGAATTAAATGGAAGCATGTGATACAATGAAAACACTCTAGGAATATTTCAACGAGTGCGCAATTCCATGAAAAGGACAGCGGAAGTGTGCATATTAGTCGGAGGGGGGCCATTTTCAGCAACTTTTCAAATAATAGTTAAGTAATAATCTTATATTATTTCTTATGTTCTCAGTTATGCTATGTTAATGTTGTATATTGTTAGATTTTGTTGACAATTTGATTTGTGCAAACTTGAATGTATTCTTCAATGAAATTCATTCCAAAACGTTCAAAAATGGCGCATCTGGCAAAAAAATTTCAAGAGATCTTGTTCATACAGAATAGACCAGGCTATCCAAATAATCTAGATCGAAAAAGCTAAGTGATGTACCATTTTTTTTGTTGAAATTTCTGTAATTCTAACCCATAACTACGACGCTGACTAAATTTTGAAACAACTTATTAAGTGAAAAAGCGTGTTCCTAAGTAACATTAATCAGTCCCAATGCTCAATATCTCAAACCATTTTATGATTTTTGGAAAAACCTAAGAAAAGTTAAACTTTGCCATACTGAATATCGAAAACAGAACGTTTTTAAGATTTATAGGAACTTTTTTTACTTCAAATTGACCCAGGAATCACCCCTTGAAATATTTGCATGTCATTTAAGAATCCTGTATATAATGTATGAACGACTGATTCATTTGATAAATAAAGAAAATTGAGAACGGTTATAGAAATGCCTTCATACACGATTTATAGGTGAGTAGGAATAAAATAAGTTTCCTTTCAATTTCAAAGATAGAACATACTCATCACACTAATCGACAACAATTCACTGAAGTAGAAAACTAATTAAAAACTGATTAACGATAGCATCTTCTGATGAAGCCGGTAACACCACAGAAACCACATAGCAACACGTCTTTTGTTTCACATAAACTAAAACTTAGAACGATTCGCAATTGCTTCATCTCAGGCGTACGATTTATTTCAGACGTACTTGATTGTTTCTTCTTCGAACGTCGTCGTTTGTTTCGGCAAGGAGGCCCGTACGTCCGGAAGCGGTTTAAGCGAAAAGTGCTCGTAATTTTCCAATTGCGCTCGCATTATTTAATTTAAGATAATACGTTAATGTCAGTCATACTTTAATGGAAGAACTGTGTGATTTTTCCACCGGAACGACGTTAGTTCGCAATTAAAATTAATAGCGCAAGTAGCTTGACTCCATAGCTCGAGTTTTTAATAAGAGAACATACATGATAGAAATATTTATAAAAATAGCTTTATATTTTTCTCGAAAAATTGATCAATGGTAATAAGAATGTTTCGCAATGTACTTCATAATTAAACGTTTACCACTTCAAAAATGCATAATGTTTTTTAGAATCATCCGTCAGTTATCATGTGTCAATATCTTAATAAGCTTAAGGGGAACGTGGGCAACCCAAAGCAGTAAATGGTTGTACCAAGCATCACATCGGTATTGAGAAATCTAAATGTGTATTTCGACAACTGTGTTCTCCAGGAGTTCAACATCAAGAAACCCAGGTACGTTGTTCTAGTGAAGCTGACAACCCAGTTGTCGAAGTAATTCCCATTGATTCTGGAACATTGAGCTCATATTCTTTTTCATGAATATGTAAAATATCGAGATGAAGAATGAAATTGTGATCATGTTTCAATGGCTGATTCAAGTCCTCTTTTTTGAGCATGTAATTTCTCGAATGTTTGTGTAACCCTACACTGAAACTGCGTCCAGTTTGTCCTTTGTTCAAAGCATTGCAGTCATCACACATCAGCCTATAGACTCCAGATTTCTTCAACTATTTATCTTCATTAAATTTTGTATTGTTGATATATGAGTACATACTCGTACATGAATAACATACGTCAGCTAACAAATAACCTGTTGGCATACTGTTAATGGTCACTCAGTATTTGAGGAGACCTGACTGTGAATTCCGGTATCTCCTATGAGACAACGAATCCCCAGGAAATTGTCTAGTCACGGGAGATTAGTGGCAAACAAATCAAACCAACTTCCATTTTTTGGCGATGAAAACAATTCCATTGCATGAAAGCGATTATCGAATACATTTTGTCTTTCGGAAGTTGGAGTTTGGCATTAATTAGCATATAAAAAGTCGTTTATTATGATTTTTTGTTTGTTGATTGAGTTCTGCTGAAATTTCTCTGCTCCATGCGTGGTTCTGCTAGTTTTACGGTGAAGCTAGCAGAAAGTTTTGAAAGAAAAAATTTTCATTTTGAGCATTAATGCCCTATAAAAAGCCTTCAATTGTGATTTTTTTTATTTAGTCCTGCTGAAATGTCTGCAGTTGATTTTTATATAATTGTTCCACATTCTATAAGATACTCTTCGAATTTATTTAAAGATAGTGAAATAAATTATTTCTTTCATTATCTTCACACAACTGAATAATATTCACGTTATTGCAAAAACAAAATTTTCGTTTCATGGACTGGAACCTGGCAATATCTTTAGTTCATCGCCGTTTGTTATGATGAGTTAAAGTACGGTGTAAATTGTTTTTGTTGTTCCTTCAGAAAAGGGTGTGCTTAGTATACGATTTCCCTGAAAAACAATGGGGTTCGTCACCGAACAAGTAATTCGTGACGGAGGATGAATAGAATTTCATCTAGTTATCCAGACAATTCTACATCAGTAATAAAAATTGCACAGCATTATTTGGCTTGTCGACTTCACAAACAGAAGTACTAGCATCTTCTAATAATATATATATGCTATCAAATTGTCCGTACACATAATTTTTTTTAATGTTTCTAGGTATAAGTTCATGGTTGTGTAGCGAGTTACCCTAACTTACAATAAACAGACAGAAGAAGAAACTTTTGGCAGCTTTACCAGGTATTTCGTATCTTCAGATTTCTCAAAGGAGGGGTGATGTGATACTTCACAATGAATTATCTGTATTATTCGTGAATTTTGCTATAGTCTTTATTGGTATAATAATTGATATAATTTCGATTGTCCGTATTTCTATTCGTTCCGGCGACGTGGGCATTTTAAATTGAAATTAATGCGATAAGGACGCCTTGTATTGATACAATTAATTTTGAGAAATCACGTTTTGACAAGTGATGCGTCTTCTGATGATGACGTGAGACCGAAACGTACGTGAAGACGAAAATAATAAGCACATGTGTTAGTGTGACCTATTTTCCGAAAATTTTATATATTGGTGATACAGATATATACATACGTTTATTTTATCCTAGGAAGTTTTATTAAACCCAAAATGACTGACTTCTGCATCTAGTCTATCAATATCTGAGCCGAGTTCTTACAGGCCGGAATAATCTTCAACGCAGCGGAGACCGAATTCCGCCCAAAACCCTGATGACCAGAACTACTAATACGATCTTGTGGCCTGGGTATAGCGTGCGTGGCTCGAACAGAAGATCTTGAATTGATATTTTGTCCCTTTTTCCTCATCTTACAAGAATACGTTCTTCTCTGCCGAAGCAGAGAATTCGATGACATACATAGTCTTGATCGAGGACAATGTCAAACCTATTTGCTTTCATGGTCTATTCTGTACGAGTGCCTTAGATGATGATACCATACCCATAGTAGTGGAGTAAATCTGGCAAATGGTTGGCGAAAATTTTACGATGCATAGCGACCCGGTGGAAAAGTTTTTTTAGGGTACCGACAACAACCTCCTGAAATTTTTATTTCCCAAGGTGGGCGCAACCCTTTTTTTTTGGCCAAAAAGTTTTTTTTTTACATTTTTAAGGGTAGTTTAGCAAAAAAAAATTAATATCTCGGATTGTATTGAAAATTAAGAAACCAAAGTAGTATTTTTTTATTGTCAATGTCCAAGGAACTTCTAGTCCAAATTTCAAGTTGAATCTGAGTTCGCCTAGATTTTCCAGACTCTACGGTCGAATCACCTGAAGATGGCAAATGCGACTTTGCCGAAACGTCGTGAAATTGGTCCTTTTGAGGACCGAAACCACACAACGCGGATCAATACCCGAGAATCCAGTTCTACACATTACGTCCGCGAGAACCTAAGAAGAAACATATACATATATATATATATATATATATATATATATATATATATATATATATATATATATATATATATATATATATATATATATATATATATATATATTATTTAGTTTATTTTTCTTGGGAGTATATATATATATATATTTTGTTATGATTTCATTTCATAGACAATAAAAATTTAAAAATAATAACTTACCGAACTTTGAAAATTAGAAAAGATCAAATAAAAAATATTTTATGGAATTAAAAACAATAATAAAAGCTAAATAATAGTTAGGATATTAATATTAACAATGTAAAACATAATAAACAACGATGTAATAGAATAAGAAGTGATAAACAAGAACTTCAGTGAAAGTGAAGAAACGTTCAGTGTAACGAAATCATAAATCATAAGTAAAATGATTACAAAACTATCATGAGATAGTACAAAACATTGAATAATGTTATAGATGTAAGTTAGGATTAGTAAATTTGAGTTATATAATGTTAAAAGAATGTTATTGATATAATATGGTATGTATTAGATTTAAGAATAAGTAACTGTCAAGAAAACCATAAATATGGGAATAATAATATTAATAATAACCCAATCATAGGTTATATTATACCAAAGTGTGGGGAAAAATGTAGGCAATATTAATTTAAAAAGAAGGAATCACTAACAATTAAAATAAGTTGAAAATCTCAAATAATTCAAAAAGTAAAGAATACTAAATTCTGATTGGTCAATAGGAATTTCCAATGTCAATCTGGTAACAATGAAGACTTGTGTCAGTTTTACAACAATTAACTTGGCATCCTTGATTTGAAAAGAAAGCATCTCATAGGTTGATTATGACATAAAGTAGCGTCGGTTTTGGAGGCCTATAAAAACGAATCTGAAAGTAAAGAAGTTAAGTTTGCCATTACATCTGTAGACTGAAAGTACTACTGCAACTCACCAAAATTTTATAACCTATAATAACCTCCAATTGAACGAAAGTGTTCCAAACTTCGATAGGTTCAAAGAAACCAAAGTTAATAAGTTGTATATAAAGTCAACGATTATCCAAGTATCTGAATCCAGTAAAAAGGCTGTAATAACCTCCAATTAAGAAGAAATTTCCAACGATTGCCATTCATCAATAATTTAAATAAAGCATCGAAAAGTTTCATGTTTTATCTAAAAGGATAAAACAAAGTATTATCAACAGTTCCTGAGTCTCAAGAAGAAGTAATCCAAATTAGTTACCTGTGATTATTGTGAAAAAGCATAGTATTGTGTAAAAGTGAATCATCAACGAAATTATAAAAGAATTAAATCGAAAATTGCCAACATAGTTAAACACACTTTTGGATATAAACTAAAAGTAAGTTTGTTTATTATATTTCCATTGTAGTGTTATTTGTAAATCTGAAAGAAAGATTGTCGTTTGTAATTTTGTAAACAACTATTAATATTGAATAGTTTTGAGGTTAAAGCTAGTTCTATGCTTAGAACATAAAACTAAATTGTAAATTTGAAACCCTGAGATAATTAGAGTCATAGAGATTTAAATATAGAAATTTTTTAACATTCAAAGAATATTGTGTTTAATTCCATAAAATAATAATAATAAAAAAGAGAAAGTTCATTATTATTCATAATCAATAAATTAAAAGCTAGCCGGAAGCATTAATAATAATTCATAATCAATAAATTAAAAGAAACTAAAAAAAGAAGTTTTTTTAGTAATAATTGTCACCACAACGTGGGGCAAAAATAAACTCATAAGAGTATAATCTTAATAATTGTCGCTCAAACGTGAGGCCATTTGAAAAAGGGAAATAAAAAGTCATTCTGAAAAGGAAATTCAAATAGAACCGCGTAATCAAAGTAAATTATAAAAATTCAATTAAATAATAAGGACATAAAATGGAAGCACAAATAATAAAATTACTTGAAAGTTTAAATTTAAAAGCTAATGAAACGAATGAAACAAATGCTAAAATTGAACAAGGTATGAGTGAAATAAGAGATGAACTTAAGAGAGTGAATGATAAATTTGATAAAAGAACTGAGGAAATTATGAGAATAGTTGAAACTGAGAAAAAGGAAATAAGACAACATGTTGAAGAAAGTATAGATAATAAATTAGAAGAATATAATAGCTTTGTAAATAGAAAGTTTAATAATGTAGAGAAAGAAATTGATATTATTGAAAATCGAATGAATGATATGGGGAAGAATAGTGAAGAGAATGTGACTGTGAATGTACAAAGTATGAAAGAAAATCTGGATAAAATGATAAATGAACAGGATAAAATAATTAATGAACAGGATGAAAGAATAAAAGGAATTGAGAATCGATCAGAAGAGAGAATGAATATAGAATACAGAAATGTGGGTTTTGAAAGTAAGATAAAATTCAATGGAAATATAAAATTATTACACCCATGCATTTTTGTAAAAGAATTAATAAATAATTTTTGTTTGATAACATTACATAAAAGTTGTAAAGATTACACTGAGATTATTTTAAAAGGAAAAGTGTATAGATTAAAAGATAAACCTGTTGGTATTCGAAGTGCATATAGAATGTTCAAATATAAAGTAGGAACAAATATTTCATTAGATAGAATTAGAAAAGGGAAAACAGAATTATCAGAAAAAAATAAAAAGAAATGTAAAATCAAAGAGGGAATTTATTTACAAGTAATAGGTTAGAAAGAAATGCAAGAAAGTATATGAATAGGGAAATGAGAAAAAGAGGAAGGTTAATTAAATTTGAAATAGGTGAATTAGTAATAGTAAGAGCAATGAGAGTAACTAATAATAAAAAGAATATATGTGGAAAATTATGTTTTGCTTTTGAAGGTCCATATGTAGTCATGAATGAAAATGCTGAAAATAGTTATGAATTAATGAATCCTGAAAACGGAAAGATAAGGGGAATATTTAATATTGATCAAATATACAAGTATAATTATTAATAAATTTAGTTCAAGAAAATAAAATCAAAAGATAAATAAATTTTAAATATTAATGTGATTAATATGTTAAAATTGATTTAGGGGAATTTGTTATGATTTCATTTCATAGACAATAAAAATTTAAAAATAATAACTTACCGAACTTTGAAAATTAGAAAAGATCAAATAAAAAATATTTTATGGAATTAAAAACAATAATAAAAGCTAAATAATAGTTAGGATATTAATATTAACAATGTAAAACATAATAAACAACGATGTAATAGAATAAGAAGTGATAAACAAGAACTTCAGTGAAAGTGAAGAAACGTTCAGTGTAACGAAATCATAAATCATAAGTAAAATGATTACAAAACTATCATGAGATAGTACAAAACATTGAATAATGTTATAGATGTAAGTTAGGATTAGTAAATTTGAGTTATATAATGTTAAAAGAATGTTATTGATATAATATGGTATGTATTAGATTTAAGAATAAGTAACTGTCAAGAAAACCATAAATATGGGAATAATAATATTAATAATAACCCAATCATAGGTTATATTATACCAAAGTGTGGGGAAAAATGTAGGCAATATTAATTTAAAAAGAAGGAATCACTAACAATTAAAATAAGTTGAAAATCTCAAATAATTCAAAAAGTAAAGAATACTAAATTCTGATTGGTCAATAGGAATTTCCAATGTCAATCTGGTAACAATGAAGACTTGTGTCAGTTTTACAACAATTAACTTGGCATCCTTGATTTGAAAAGAAAGCATCTCATAGGTTGATTATGACATAAAGTAGCGTCGGTTTTGGAGGCCTATAAAAACGAATCTGAAAGTAAAGAAGTTAAGTTTGCCATTACATCTGTAGACTGAAAGTACTACTGCAACTCACCAAAATTTTATAACCTATAATAACCTCCAATTGAACGAAAGTGTTCCAAACTTCGATAGGTTCAAAGAAACCAAAGTTAATAAGTTGTATATAAAGTCAACGATTATCCAAGTATCTGAATCCAGTAAAAAGGCTGTAATAACCTCCAATTAAGAAGAAATTTCCAACGATTGCCATTCATCAATAATTTAAATAAAGCATCGAAAAGTTTCATGTTTTATCTAAAAGGATAAAACAAAGTATTATCAACAGTTCCTGAGTCTCAAGAAGAAGTAATCCAAATTAGTTACCTGTGATTATTGTGAAAAAGCATAGTATTGTGTAAAAGTGAATCATCAACGAAATTATAAAAGAATTAAATCGAAAATTGCCAACATAGTTAAACACACTTTTGGATATAAACTAAAAGTAAGTTTGTTTATTATATTTCCATTGTAGTGTTATTTGTAAATCTGAAAGAAAGATTGTCGTTTGTAATTTTGTAAACAACTATTAATATTGAATAGTTTTGAGGTTAAAGCTAGTTCTATGCTTAGAACATAAAACTAAATTGTAAATTTGAAACCCTGAGATAATTAGAGTCATAGAGATTTAAATATAGAAATTTTTTAACATTCAAAGAATATTGTGTTTAATTCCATAAAATAATAATAATAAAAAAGAGAAAGTTCATTATTATTCATAATCAATAAATTAAAAGCTAGCCGGAAGCATTAATAATAATTCATAATCAATAAATTAAAAGAAACTAAAAAAAGAAGTTTTTTTAGTAATAATTGTCACCACAACGTGGGGCAAAATAAACTCCTAAGAGTATAATAGTAATAATATATATATAACTTAAGAGATATAGAATTAAATTTTCTGAATTATGAAGATAACTTAGATAATTTAACATAGGATTATAAAGATGAATAAACGTAAAAGATTGAACCATAGGCGGGATTCGAACCCACATTTCTGGATTTCTAGTCCAGGGTGTTTACCAATTACACCACTTCGGTCCTATTAGATTTTTATATTTTTGTAAATATAAACCTCTGAAAGGATAGTAGATCATTGATGAACACAATTGATCTACTATCCTTTCAGAGGTTTATATTTACAAAAATATAAAAATCTAATAGGACCGAAGTGGTGTAATTGGTAAACACCCTGGACTAGAAATCCAGAAATGTGGGTTCGAATCCCGCCTATGGTTCAATCTTTTACGTTTATTCATCTTTATAATCCTATGTTAAATTATCTAAGTTATCTTCATAATTCAGAAAATTTAATTCTATATCTCTTAAGTTACATACACGATAGTGGCCAATTAGGCAAAGAAACTTTAAACTTATATATATATATATATATATCTCAATGTGGTTCAGGAATATACACGAGCCGTAGGCATGGAGTTGGGATTGGACAACTGCGCAGTGTTTCATTTGAGGAGAGGACGATCTCCGGAAGTGTACGAGAATATGCAGCTTGCCGACGGAAGCATCTTTAAACACCTCGATGCTGGAGAGACCTATCGATACCTGGGAATTGAACAGCGTCCTAATTATGACGCTTCCCAGGTAAAGCTGGCTCTCCGCGGCAAATACAGAAACCTTGTTCGAAAGATTTGGGCTTCCGAACTTTCGAGTGGGAACAAGGTGTCTGCAACAAATATGCTTGCCGTTCCAGTCCTGCTCCACTCTTTTGGAGTGGTGAAATGGACGGTCGATGAGCTGCATAGACTCGATAAAGACGCCCGGAAAATGATGCATATCCATCACAGTTTGCATCCTAGATCGTCCGTTTCCCGCATTTATCTCCCACGTCATCGGGGAGGTAGGGGACTCCTCAGTCTGGAGGATCTGCATCGAAGTGTGGTTTTGAGTATAGCTTGTAAAGTTCTTAGGAGCTCGGACCCCCTCCTGTGCCTTGTTAAAAGTCACGAATTGGCCGGAGTGGGGGCATTTATCGTTAAGGCAGCACAAAAAGCTGCGGAAAAACTTGGTCTCGAATTTCAGATCAGTCGAGAAGGCCGACTAGAGGGCAATCTCGAGCTCCTACCTTCTCGCCTGAAAGCCCAGATAAATGCCGCGGAGCAAGATCTTACGCTCAGGCGGCATGTTGACAAGCCGATACACGGTATTTTCTATCGAAACATCGAAACGCTCGGCTTGTCAACTAGGCTGACCTTCGGCTACCTAAGGTCAGCCGGGCTTACATCCGAGACTGAGGGATTTACCGCAGCTTGCCAAGATGGCGTAATTAACACCTTGGCCTATCGCCGCAATGTGATGGGTGTGCAGGTCCCTGATGTCAGCTGCAGGGTCTGTCGAAAGGCGCCTGAGACGCTTTTCCACCTTCTGTCGGCATGTCCGGCAAAAGCGGCCTCGGCGTACACCCATCGCCATAATGCGGCCCTACGGGTGCTGTATTACCATCTAAGGCACTCGTACGGAATAGACCAAGAGCCGGTGCTGCCTTACATGCCAGGAGATATTGAGTCCGTTGTCGGAAACGAAAAATGCCAGATCTTCTGGAATTATCCGTTTCCGACCGTCAGGTCCATACAAGCAAATAGGCCTGACGTTGTCCTCCTCGATAAACTAATCAAGACCATTATGTATGTCATCGAATTCTCCGCTCCGGCAGAGAAGAACATAGTCTTGAAAGAGGAGGAAAAATGGACAAAATATCAAGATCTCCTGTTCGAGCTCCGCACGCTATACCCAGGCCACAAGGTCGTATTAGTGGTTCTGATCATCGGTGTTTTGGGCGGAATTCGGTCTTCGCTGCGTTCAAACTTGAAGATCATTCCGGCCTGTAGGAACTCGGTGCAGATCTTGATAGACCGGATGCAAAAGGCAGTCATTCTGGGTTCAATTAGAATACTTAGGGCACACGATTTAGGAACCTGAAGCTACTTACCGACCGGTGGGGAGGAGTAGCTTCGGTTAACCGTCTTTTAGGTTTTTCTGGCGCGACTGCTGCGATGTCGTCGGAGCACGCAGCAGCCCCGACCAGGTTTGAATGTAAAAAAAAAAAAGTATATATATATATACTCATATATGCAAGGAATCTTGCGTAATGACTAACTCGGTCATTTTTCAACCGATTTGGCTGAAATTTCGACTGAAGATAGGTGTTATGATGCCAAAACTACCCTCTGAATTTAAATTGAAAATATTGTACAGTTTTCCTGAAATTCAACTTTAAGTCAATTTTTTGATTATTTTTTAAACTAAGATATCTCATGTCATCTACATCCGATCTGGATCTGCTTTGCGGGAAAATGTAGGTATTCGCATATAGTTTCATGTCATGCAACTCATTTTCTCATAATTTTTTTTTTCGGCCTATATTGGCCATTTTGGTTAATTTGAGATAAATAGAATAACGTTCACGTGAGGAGCGCGTAGCTCGCGAGTTAGTGAAGTGCAAACTGGTTGTACTTAATACGACTTTACGACGATCTTTGGCGTGCCGTTTTCGCTCCATGTAGTTAGATTAGGTATCGGACCATGCCCGACGGCCCTTCTTTTTTCGATAAATGTCCATTAAATAGAAAACTTTAATTAAAACAGAAACAGGTACTCTCAGGTCTCAGCTACGCTCATCTAAGGTGCGACGTACGAAAGGGAATTTTCTGGCGACTAAAATATACCCGAAGAGGGTGAAAGCTAGCGGCTCACAACCGAAAATACTTTATGACAACTGGCGCCACCCGCACGGGACCCGAAACGGTCCCAACATAACAAGAACGAGGTAAAATGTATAAACCCTAACTGACGCGTAGCGAGCTTCTCGAGGGAAACGTCAAAATGATTACGTTCGTAGCTAATTACATAGGACGTCTAGCGTTCATGCAACTGTGTTTTTATACAATTTGAACCTTCTAATCTCGAAATCCCGGAGCCTAAAGCGCTATCAACTTCTGAGCCTCACAATATTCGTATAAAATGACATGAGATATCTCAATTTGAAAAATAACTAAAAAATTGACTTAAAGTTGCATTTCTGGAAAACTATTCAATATTTTCACTAGAAATTCAGAGTGTAGTTTCAAGTCCAAAATTCAGTCAAATCGGTTGAAAAATGACCGAGTTAGTCGTTACGCAAGATTCCTTGTATATATGAGTATAGATAATATATATATATATATAACTTAAGAGATATAGAATTAAATTTTCTGAATTATGAAGATAACTCAGATAATTTAAGATAGGATTATAAAGATGAATAAACGTAAAAGATTGAACCATAGGCGGGATTCGAACCCACATTTCTGGATTTCTAGTCCAGGGTGTTTTACCAATTACACCACTTCGGTCCTATTAGATTTTTATATTTTTGTAAATATAAACCTCTGAAAGGATAGTAGATCATTGATGAACACAATGCGATTCGATGCCCTACCATAGATCAACTATTCACGCATATTCATCTAAAGTTCAGTCGTTTTTTGAAGTAAGGATTGTAGGTTAGTACTGCTATAGTTGGCAGTTACTTGACAGTTCTTATTCAAATGACAGCATCCCTGGTTCTTATATATTTCAATAGAACTGACTGAGAATTGTTCTGGTTAATTATAAACAAGTTTAAAGTTTCTTTGCCTAATTGGCCACTATCGTGTATGTAACTTAAGAGATATAGAATTAAATTTTCTGAATTATGAAGATAACTTAGATAATTTAACATAGGATTATAAAGATGAATAAACGTAAAAGATTGAACCATAGGCGGGATTCGAACCCACATTTCTGGATTTCTAGTCCAGGGTGTTTTACCAATTACACCACTTCGGTCCTATTAGATTTTTATATTTTTGTAAATATAAACCTCTGAAAGGATAGTAGATCATTGATGAACACAATGCGATTCGATGCCCTACCATAGATCAACTATTCACGCATATTCATCTAAAGTTCAGTCGTTTTTTGAAGTAAGGATTGTAGGTTAGTACTGCTATGGTTGGCAGTTACTTGACAGTTCTTATTCAAATGACAGCATCCCTGGTTCTTATATATTTCAATAGAACTGACTGAGAATTGTTCTGGTTAATTATAAACAAGTTTAAAGTTTCTTTGCCTAATTGGCCACTATCGTGTATGTAACTTAAGAGATATAGAATTAAATTTTCTGAATTATGAAGATAACTCAGATAATTTAACATAGGATTATAAAGATGAATAAACGTAAAAGATTGAACCATAGGCGGGATTCGAACCCACATTTCTGGATTTCTAGTCCAGGGTGTTTTACCAATTACACCACTTCGGTCCTATTAGATTTTTATATTTTTGTAAATATAAACCTCTGAAAGGATAGTAGATCATTGATGAACACAATGCGATTCGATGCCCTACCATAGATCAACTATTCACGCATATTCATCTAAAGTTCAGTCGTTTTTTGAAGTAAGGATTGTAGGTTAGTACTGCTATGGTTGGCAGTTACTTGACAGTTCTTATTCAAATGACAGCATCCCTGGTTCTTATATATTTCAATAGAACTGACTGAGAATTGTTCTGGTTAATTATAAACAAGTTTAAAGTTTCTTTGCCTAATTGGCCACTATCGTGTATGTAACTTAAGAGATATAGAATTAAATTTTCTGAATTATGAAGATAACTTAGATAATTTAACATAGGATTATAAAGATGAATAAACGTAAAAGATTGAACCATAGGCGGGATTCGAACCCACATTTCTGGATTTCTAGTCCAGGGTGTTTTACCAATTACACCACTTCGGTCCTATTAGATTTTTATATTTTTGTAAATATAAACCTCTGAAAGGATAGTAGATCATTGATGAACACAATGCGATTCGATGCCCTAACATAGATCAACTATTCACGCATATTCATCTAAAGTTCAGTCGTTTTTTGAAGTAAGGATTGTAGGTTAGTACTGCTATGGTTGGCAGTTACTTGACAGTTCTTATTCAAATGACAGCATCCCTGGTTCTTATATATTTCAATAGAACTGACTGAGAATTGTTCTGGTTAATTATAAACAAGTTTAAAGTTTCTTTGCCTAATTGACCACTATCGTGTATGTAACTTAAGAGATATAGAATTAAATTTTCTGAATTATGAAGATAACTTAGATAATTTAACATAGGATTATAAAGATGAATAAACGTAAAAGATTGAACCATAGGCGGGATTCGAACCCACATTTCTGGATTTCTAGTCCAGGGTGTTTTACCAATTACACCACTTCGGTCCTATTAGATTTTTATATTTTTGTAAATATAAACCTCTGAAAGGATAGTAGATCATTGATGAACACAATGCGATTCGATGCCCTACCATAGATCAACTATTCACGCATATTCATCTAAAGTTCGAATCCCGCCTATGGTTCAATCTTTTACGTTTATTCATCTTTATAATTCTATGTTAAATTATCTAAGTTATCTTCATAATTCAGAAAAGTTAATTCTATATCTCTTAAGTTACATACACGATAGTGGCCAATTAGGCAAAGAAACTTTAAACTTGTCTATATATATATATATATATATATATATATATATATATATATATATATATATATATATATATATATATATATATGTTTCTTCTTAGGTTCTCGCGGACGTAATGTGTAGAACTGGATTCTCGGGTATTGAACGCGGATCAATACCCGAGAATCCAGTTCTACATATATATATATATATATATATATATATATATATATATATATATATATATATATATATATTATTCATACAATAATTCATAGATATTTATAATTGTACAATATTGGAATGTCTTGTATTTAATCAAATTCAATCTATTTCAAATTGTAGTTAGCCATACATTACTCTTTCACACACAACCGATCCAATGTTTTCTGCAGTTTTAATTGGATCTTAAAACACAAGTCGGCTGCAGACGCATTTCATTAATCGAAATCATCTATTCTTTTCTAAATTACATGGAAACACTAATTTCAATCAACAATTTTGATAAAGGCAATAAACGTTGTCGAAACGTCAAAACAGAATTTTTATTTCATTATCAGTATATATACGAACCAATATACCAAGAAAACATACAAATATATATATATATATCTATTACGGAGAGGGGGTGGTCGGATCAACTTGAAATTTGGACTGGAAGTTCCTTGGACATTGATAATGAAAGGGTACTACTTTGGTTTCTTCATTTTCAATACAACCAGAGATATTAATTTTTTGTTGCTAAGCTACCCTTAAAAATGTCAAAAAAAAACTTTTTGCCGAAAATAAAAGGGTTGCCACTTTGGGGAATGAAAATTTCAGGAGGTTGTTGGTACCCTAAAAAAACTTTTCCACCGGGTCGCTATGCATCGTAAAATTTTCGCCAACCTGGCTTATTTTCTCGCCAGATTCACTCCACTATAGGGCCACATGCCGACAGCAGCTGGAAAAGCATCTCAGGCGCCTTTCAACAAGGCTTGCAACTGACCTCAGAAAACTATACACCCATCACGTTGCAGCGATAGACCAAGATGTTGATTGCGCCATTTTGGCAAGCTGCGGTAAATCCCTCGGTCTCAGATGTGAGACCGAAGGTCAGCCTGGTTGACAATCCAAGCGTTTCGATGTTTCGGTAGAAAACACCGTGTATCGGCTCGTCAACATGCCGCCTGCACATTAGATCTTGTACCGCGACATTTATCTGGGCTTTCAGGCGATAAGGTTGAAATTCGAGGTTGCTCTCTAGTTGGCCTTCTCGACTGATGGATATTCGAGACCAAGTTCTTCCGCAGCTTTTTGTGCTGCCTTAACGATTCATTGTCCTCAAATGAGCGAATTTTCTCAGGACATAATACACTACATTCAGACGTTTGGATTTTCAGCACGTGTTGGTCCTAGCGCAAGAGAGAATGTTCGGCGTAATAAAAAAGTCAAATTGTGAGGCATTATCTCCCGTGATTCGTCATAAAATTCCGTTGAGATGAGTCTTCTCATAGGAGATAATTCCAGTACGCTTCCCGGTCTCTAGACTAACTTACCATCGAGTTTTTAGAGCGTTTTCTCTCCGCGTACCCCAAGTACGTAGTGCAGTGCACTCCCTCATACATCAGGCGAACATTATTAACACATAATAAAGAGATAACTAGTGTCTGAGTTTCCCGTTTACTTCTTGGGACCTCTTATATAAAGCCTGTTATAAAAGGCTAAGTTTTTGTGTACTTCCTTGCCAGTGGTCATGGAAGCCTCAGTGTATTTTCAATTACAGTTTCTGTTTTCTATTCTTTTATTCTTGTCCGAGTTGTTTCCATTTCACTGTTTTTTATAACTCCAGGCATATATTGTACCTACCCTATTTATCAGAAGTATGTACTTTTTCTTTATTTTCAAACGAGCATTATAGGCTTCATCGCCTGCTTACATATTTACAATAAATGAATAACTCAATTATTAAGTTTTAATTTCAATTTGGAAGAACGTTTATTATCTTAATGTGGATGTGAGATACATTTGAACTAGATATTGTATAAAACGCGGCTATTAGATCAGATAATCCACTTCTCTCCTTAGCAAAAATACAGTAAGGTCACTTTCATATATAATACAAAGTCAGAGCAATAATTGCAAGTGACATTTGTGTGGAACGGCGTTTTGATATTTAATCGAGTAGTCTCTCTGGATACACTGTAATTTGTATATATTTCCGCACTACCTGCAATGAGAAAACTATTCGATTTCAATTAACACCGAGTATCATTTCCAACCCTGTGCTACAAATAATCATGATTCTCATTGGAACTACATCAATTTTTATCATATTCATTATTCTTTAGTAATGAACAACACATTAGTTTGGCGTTTCAAAGACAAGTAATAGATTGGTTTCGAATTTATTTCCAAAATCTAAGTTTGCTATTAATAAATTATTAAAACGGCGTTCCATAATATAACATTATTTAACAATTTCTCTTTGTGAATATAATAATTTCATTTTTTTGTTCGGTCTTAAATATAATGTGTAACAAATTGAAAACAATTGAATTACATAGATAAGAAATCCGATCTATGAAATTCCTCCACTCAAGTTTAAACACTTCTCGTGAATTGAAATAAAAACTTTTCAACTCGGCCCGGCAAATTTTGATATTTTTATTCAGTAGGTGCAACATTTAACAAGAATTACTTACTATTCTTTGTAATATTTTTATGATACACGAGTACCTCGTGATAAATAAAATTGAAAATAACTTGCATATAATTAGCCTCGTTTACTAATTTTAATTATCACCAAGTACCTGAGTATTATGAGAATGATGAAAATTGACGCGCCTCTCGTGTTTATTTGGGAAATCAACTGAAAATATACATATATAGTTAACAATTAGGTTACCCTCCAACAGATGTCAGCAGTATCGTTTTTGAGATCATTTATATTACTTGCGAATTTTTATTGTATGCAAACACCGAATAATTTTTCATTCTCTAAATAGAATGAGGCCATGTTGAACATAGAAATTCCAGTACAACAGAAATGGCTTTACATTAGGAGTAGCAAGGACGTAAAAATTCAACAATCATTTAAATTCGTCCACTTCATTAGTTTCGGAATAGTCATATGTAAATTCTCGGGGAATAGGAAAATACGTTTACTATGTTTTCGTCTTCAGGTACGTTTCGTTCTCAAGACGTATCAAACATATTCACTGTGTAAAACATGATATCTTAAATCTAATTCTACTAAACACAAAGCGTCTTTATCGCATTAATTCCAATTATCAATGCCTACGTCGCCAAAACGAACAAAATATGAATAATTGAGATTTTAACACATTAATGTTCAAAGTATATGAATTTGTATTGAAAAACCACTGCAAAGTAATTTTTCTTTAGTGATAGAATACATCTCGTGAAATCTAAAAATAGAGTAAATGGTACAAAAATAAGCTAATCCCTATTGACATGAAAAATAAATCAATTTGCCATAATGGGCAAGTACCATATATCTATGGGCTTCCGAAAGTTCATAAAACTGACATACCTTTAAGACACAATGTAAATAATATTGGTGTGCCTACCTATAGGAAATAATGAATTGTATGTAAGGGATTCATGGCATTTTAATGGGTTTATGAAAAATCATTCCGTACTCACAGATCATCAATTAATTTCCTTAGACGTTTTTGTTTATTTACAAATATATCAGTTCTGCAAATTGGCATTGAGAAAAATTAAAAAACGTTGGGCAGAGATCAAAGGCCACACATCTCTAGATCAGTCTAAAGGGAAGTTTCGTTTAAAATGGACTCAATACGGTGAACAATATTTTGGACAAATATTCGGCAGTGCATTCAGCTACTGTCGCTAATCTTGTTATGGAATGTCTAGAAGAATCTGTAATAATAAATTCACATTATTTTCAATCCGTATCCTTCAAACGGTATGTAGATGATTTTATCCTTGGGAACACATATTAGACATGTCTTCCTCAGGATGAAATTTTGTTTGTAATGAATAAATTCAACAATTTTCACCGTAAAAATCAATTTAACTGTGAAATAGAAGTGAACGAAAACCTAAATTTCCTAGATATGAACATTAGGCCCAATTCATACGGAAAAATTAAAACATCGTGGTTTATCAAAGAAGTTGAGTCTCAACGATATCTTCATTTTAATTTAGTTGCACTAACAAAATATGGAAAAAGTATCATAAACAACCTTACAAATCACGCTGTAGAAATGTCACACCAAGAAAACCGTCCCTTAAAATTAGAAAAATGCTTGTAATACACTGAATATAAATGACTACTCAGAAACTCATTCATTAAAGAAAGAATAAACAATATTATGATGGTACGTCAGATATAAATAATATAAAAGGAAATAAAGATAATTTTATAACATTACCACAAATTCTGGAGACCTCAGAAAATTAGGAAATGCTTAAAAAATTATGATATAAATGTTGCGCATGAACAAACAAACCCACAGATATATAAATGAAATTGTTCAGATTGCAATGGGACTTACTATACAGGAATCTCTGAACAATATTAACAAAAAAAAGTTATGGCCATAAGTATGGTAAACGAAAACAAAAACTGCACCGCCCTTGCTAAACATTGTTTTGATTATAACCATCAGTTCGATTATAAAAATGTTAATATTTTAGCTAAAAAAATCACTTCGCATCGCAATGTCAAATTAATTCCTAGTTTCATCAAAGTAAACGACTTCTCAGCCAGTTATCTCAGATATTTCCTGAATATTTGTGTTCCACTTTTTTTCAGTTATTCCTGGAGGTAATAGTTTTAGTTCAGTTGTAACATACTGTATTGAATTTAATTATAAGTTGAGTGCTATTGTCATTTTCATATAGGGATTGTATCATTTAATAGTTAGCTTAATGTTTTGTTCATACAACATTATTTAAAGGCTGAGTCATTTGTTGGTTTCCTTTTGAAGTATGTGTTATTTTGAAGTTGCCAATAGTGACGCGCTTGACATATTACAGATATTTAGTGTCAAACGCCCACTGTCAGAAATTGATAATTTTACCATTGATCAACGCTAGAAAATAATGAATAATTACTTCCTAAGGTTGCTGAAAGTGTGTGAAAATTAAGACGTGTTTTTAGGTAGAAATGCAGTCCCGTAAGCGGCTGGTGTAAGAAACTTCATTAAGAAAGTACGTGAAACTGGATAACAAAAGTTATCCCCTTGCTGGTTCGGTGCGCTCAGCCATAACAATTGCTACTGTTGATCAAGAGAGCCGAACCACAATAAATCGTCACAAAGCCAACAAATGGCATGTAGAAAAGAAGCAACTACATGAGCGTGAAACTTACTTTCAATTTCAGTTGTGCCTCCTTCATTAAATAAAGTGGACACTCGGATCATTACTTATGATCAACGTTTAGTAATTTCATGAGTCAAACTCAATCTGAGAAGATGTGCACCATCGTTAATGTTGAACCAATCAGATTTATAAAGTATCTTGGAATATTACTACTAATAAAGCTAACGTTGGTTTTGAAGTTTCAAAATCTCATTTATTATATACATATCCTTGAAAATGCTAAATAATCTCAGCAGTGCAATAATGAAATAAAATAATAAAACATTTATAACAAAGCAACTGCATGGACCATTTCATATCCCCATTATTTGTTGGGTTATGTTCTCATAAAATTTCAGTAAGTAATAAATACAATCTAAGATTGTTTGTATTCTGTATATCAGCTATTTGATAAAACAATGGAATTATTTCCTAATTGTTATAAAAATGTTACTGATCTTGATTCATCAACTGTACAGTTTGACTAAAAGTATACGTTAAGTAAAGTCTAGCTAGACTGTTCATGAAGTGAAGTGAATTCGTGTTCCCAAAAAGTAGAGTTGTTTGAAAACTTAGATACTGACTCAAATCATTCTGACACCAACCACAGGTTGAAATAAAATAACAATGAAGTATAAATCATAGTCAAAGTATAAAGGTCTGCTGGAGTCTCCCTTCTACTCTTTTTAAAATTCGAGTGCAAGCTGATTGGTCGTTTATTTCGTTTATTCAATGTTATTGACGATGACATAATATGATGTTGTTACGTGCCGGCGACGAGCCGATGAGAGCAAGGCTGTGATTGGAGGAGCTAGGTGACGTAACCTAGCGCGAGAAACGATGGTAGGGAGGCTATAGCAGACCTTTATACTTTGACTATGGTATAAATGTAAACTGTAATTGACTTGAATTTTACAAGAAATGATTTGAAGATACAAGCGTCTAGTCCCCGGCCGCAACTTTACTTCCCATATTGTAGGCGTGCGCTACGGCAGTAATAATAACGAACATAGCGGTAACGTGAATAAATGTAGGGAACGAAGTTATTATTTATTGCGTTTTCTATTATTTTAGATGAAGTTAATGAATGTGGGAATTTAGTAATTGCCGAAAACAGTCGTCAGGACGAATTACAATCCATTTTAATGGATGTGACTTCTAAGACACGACCATTAACCTCTTCAGAAGCTGAAAAAAAGAAACTAAAAGAAGAATTGCATGAGCTCCTCAACAAAGTGGATTCAATGGTTTCACGGTCTGAACTTGATGTGGTCAAAAAATGCATTGCGCCAATTACTCCTACCTTAGCTGCATTAAATATGGCTAATAGATAGATAGATAGATTTATTTGATCATGTTATGCAATGGATTACATTTATGACAAGTCATAGGAATTAATGGGTACAGAGTACTACATAGTAAATAATTGTAAAAATTTTAAACTTACATCAATAGTCAACACAAATGGGTTTCGAATGAATATCTAAAAACACTTATTTGTTAAAATAAATTTTAAAATAAATTTAAATTTAAAATCATTTTGTTAATGTACAATTCATAAAATCTTGGATAGAGTAAAAACAATTCTCAAGAAGATATTTTTTCACCCTCCTTCTGAACACATTTATGCTTGAAAGCGTCAGATCAAAAGGTAGGTGGTTATATAATTTGAAATCCAGCGAGTTACGCCTCGACATTTCGAGCCTAACCTTTGGTTGACGGAGTTTTCCTGCATTTCTAGTGGGGTAATCATGGAGGTCTGAGTGAGTGGAGTATGAATTTTTATTCTTGTGAATGTGGAGTAAAGTGTGAAATATATAGATGCAGGGCAAAGGCATTATCTTCAATTTATTGAAGAGTGGTTGGCAGTGTTCATTCAAAGGAACACCAGCTATAATTCTGACAGCTTTTTTTTGCATACGGAATGCTCTTAGGGCATTAGTAGACTTTCCCCAAAGCAGTATCCCATATATTAAGTGAGTGTGAAATAATGCGTGGTACGTGGTTAGTAGTGTTTGGGGGCTTAAAACTTTCTTCATCTGACGGAGTAGAAATAATTGAGTGGATAGTTTTTTGCAGAGTTGATCGATGTGATTTTCCCATTTGAGTGAATCGTTAATGGTTATACCAAGCAGTTTAACGTGTTCATCACTAGTAAGTCTGTTATTTGAAGAGATTCTGGGTTTTATCCCTATTCAATTTTAATTTGTTACAAGCAAACCAGTTTTCTGCTTTTTCTTCGATTTCTTCAGTCTTTTCTAGTAGTTTATCAATATCAGAATTAGATTCTAACCTTGTGGTATCATCTGCAAAACAGATAATTGTGCTGGGTAGTAACTGATAAAAAATGTCATTTATATAAACAATGAAAAGTGTCGGTCCCAGAATAGAGCCTTGGGGTATACCATGGAACATATTTTTTTTCATTTGAGAAAACACCATCCACACTGACGGCTTGTTTTCTTGAGTGTAGATAAGATTGAAAAAAGTTTGAAGCTGTTCCTCGGATTCCGTAATATGAAAGTTTTTCTATTAGGATATTGTGGTTGATGCAATCAAATGCTTTGCTTAGATCCCACAAAGTCAAGGAAGTGTGTTTACCATTTTCTACATTATCGATTACATTGTGTATTACTTCGACTACTGCATCTGATGTTGATCTTTTTTTTATGAAGCCATATTGATGTTCATGTAGTAAATTGTATTTATTGATAAAAGTCATTAGCCGCTCTTTAACTATTATCTCTATTATCTTCCCCAAAATAGGTATAATAGAAATTGGCCTGTAGTTGTCAGGTGAATCCGGATCCCCTTTCTTGAAGATAGGTATCACTTTGCTCACCTTGAAAATATCTGGGAAAACCCCTTCAGAGAAACAACGGTTAATAATAATGGTTAATGGTTCAATTATGTATTTAACTGTTCCTTCGATAATTTGGCTGTTTAGATGATATATATCACGGGAAGAGGATTTTTTTAGTTTTTTGATAGCAAGTGCTACATCTTCATGTGTCACCGGGAGCATGAAAAAAGAATCTCTTGGTGTTGGGAGGCTTGGGATGGAATTTAATGTGTTAATATTGCTAGTTGGCAGATCTTTGATGATGTTTTCTGCTATGTTGGAGAAAAATGTGTTGAATTCATTAGGGCTGACGTTTCCGATAACATTTAACTTACTAGCAGAATTTCGCCCCTAATTAACTAACTTCCAGATGTCTTTGGATTTTTTGTTGGAATTTTCTATGAATTTATTGTATGATTCTCGTTTAGCCAGTGTTATAGCTGTTTCATAACTGAGTTTGTATTTTTTATAGACTTCTCTATCATCAGGATTTTTTGAGGAGATACTGACTGTTTGTAATGCTTGTAGGGTGCTTCTCATCTGGCGTAATTCATTATTGAAGAAAACGGTGGGTCTCTTATCCAGTTTTTTGTTTTTCATTTGCCTCAGAGGGAAATGTTGACAGACAAGAGAGTATTATTCAAGAACTCTGCTAGTGAGTCCAATGGAATATGATCATCATGAAACATCTGCCAACCCATTAGTTCAAGAGATTGTTTCATAGCATCCAATCCTCTCTTGTTGTTTATTCTATTAAATTTTTGTTCATGGGTATCTGATGGATAATTAGAGATTGTTATGAATTGTGCATTGTGGTCAGAGATACAAGGATCAGAGGTTCCAATATAGCATTCGTTATCATTTAAATTTGTCATTATATTATCTATGCAACTGGAGGATGTAGGACTTACTCTAGTGGGGATAGTTATTTTGGGTTTAAGACCAAAAGATTCGATTATATTCAACCAGGATTTGGAGATATGATCTTTTTTGTTTATGTCAATGTTAAAATCCCCAAGCAAGATAATGTTTTTATATTTTGCTGTCAACATTGTTAAAAGTTCTTCAGTTTTGTCGAAGAACAGGTCGTGTTCTCTGGATAAAGAAGATCTGTATGACGTTATCAATGCGGTTTTCGTTTTCGATAATTCAATTCCACAAAATTCTGCATGTTGTTCAATGCAAAATGCATCCAGAAGGAGTGGTTTACATGATATATTTTTGCGAACATGAATGGAAACGCCACCATGTTGCATGTTTTGTCTACAAAAGCAACTAATTAGTGTGAAATTGTTCATATTAACGGTTTTCAAACAGTTCATGTTGAGCCAATGTTCAGTCAAACATATGACATCACATAATTCATCTTCGAGATAACACTGTAACTGTTCGATTTTATTTGTTAGGCACTGTATATTGAGATGATAAATCTTCACTGAATTTTTCTGAAGATTTGCTTTAGTAGTTCTTACATTAAAAAAGATGTAAATTGAGATGTGCTAACTGCTGATAGTTTTTTGCTTGAGTCTAAAAATCTCTTACCTTTTCGAAAATCGAACCTTTCAAAAACTATTTTCCTAGGCCAAAAGTTTGGGTCATAGACTGGTTGTAGTTTATCAGTGTTCACTCCAATCATAAAGGATTGGTTCTCTGGGCGGGAGTTTGGAAATTCCAACTTTTTCACGCTGACATCTTGAGTATTCAGTTTAGTTTGTAGGTATTGGCTAATGTTATCTTGAGATGTGTGGTCCGGGACTCTTGTAATGTATAACCAGATCTTTTTATTTTCAACCTTTCCTTGGAAATTTTGGTCACCTTCGCCTGTCCCATAAGTAACCTTTTTCTGTTTTCTATGCCTCCTTTTGGGTTTCATGAAGCCTTCGTTATTATGGTTATCATGTTCTTCGGAATCCAAATTTATAATATTGTTCATTATTTTTGTTTGATCCTGTTCTAATTCAGAAATTATTTCTGTTGTTTTGTAGGCTCCACCCTGTATTGGCTTCCGTGTTCCATTTCCACTATCTAAGAGTGGAATTTCATTCATCTTGTGTTCTGTCTTTTTATGACTCATGTGGGAAGTTTCTTCTTTTGTTTGTTTATCTTTGGAAGAGAGTTGTTTTTTTTGGTCAGTGTCAGGACAGGGTTTTTTGGTAACAACCTTATCACTTTTTTGCCCCAGGTCTTTATTGGCATGTTTTGTTGTAGAGTTATTTTCTTTCATGAATTCAATTTGAATATTCAGTAAACTGATTTTTTTCTGTAGTTGTTGGATTATGATATCTTTTTGTTTGAGAATATATTTGATGAAAACATAATCAGATTTAGACTCACTGTTGCAAGTTTCGTCAATAGCACTATAGAAAACAGCGTCTTCACATTCAGCACTTGTTATCTCCATCATGGGTAATAAGTCCTTACAAGTGAAACAAAATAAAATACCCCATAATCAGAAGATTGACAAGCAGAGGAAATTTGTTTCCACAAAAAAGAAAACAAAAGTGTCCAGAAAAAACGACTACAGAAAACCAAATCAAGAAGAAACTGAAAAAATTTTAGCAGCCTTATTAATTAAATAATATTTTTTATTCATTATACATATTAAAAATTACGCCTATTATATTATTGTTTTCTGTTGAAGAATATAAATAAATAATTTGATATATTTATCATTTCATTACCTTATCTGTGTGTTTTTTATTGCAACAGCGGCATTATAGTACACAAAAATAAAAATAGATAAGTAGGTACAACGTAAAAAAAAACAACAAAATAAAAATAATTAGATTAATATTGCAAAGTTCTTTACTTCTTTGTCTGATAGTCTGATACTAACACAACACGCGACCACATTTAAAACGTAAGCGCAACACATAAATATCCCCACTACTGGGAAGTAAAGTTGCGGCCGGGGGCTAGACGCTTGTTTGAAAGAGGTCTGTCGCTACTAGCGGTTATCGACAACACTGACGATGACTACTATGCGAATGCTTTAGAAAGAGGCGCAGATGTGTTGCCATATTGCACTGAAAGCTGCTGTAAAATAAATTCTAAGAAGAATCTCAAAGTCCAGTGAAAAGTGTCTTTCTAAAATTTTATAGACCGCTCGAAAATGCAAAATTCTTGTTGCATCTTGTTCAGAATGGCTTACACATCGTTAGTCAGAAAAAAGGTGATTATAACCATTAATAAACAATGAAAAACCATTTACAATTAACAAATGGAATGTCTTTTATAACAAATAGAATATCTCGGGCTCTTTCAATCCAAAGCTTCTGAAATTTGGCATCAGGGATTTTTTGGCCGATGAACCAAAATCTGAAGTAGGAACATGGAAAATCCGGCCCGTTTGCTTGGAAACCCGGAACATTTTACCAAATCTTAGCAACAAACACGATTGTTTCTCGGACTGTGGTATTGAAATAAAAAGATGCCGTGATGCGTCTCGGTACAATTTTCACTAAAAGAAGGAACATTCTGGGAAATTGGTGGAAAATTGCGTCGTTTTTCCTTCAAATTCCTATCTCGGCCCTCGTCCAACGTGTCTAATTATACCTGTTCGTTGTTGCTGAGTATTATTTTATGATCATAATATCAAAACCGATTACAGTTTTCCGGAAAATGAAAATTCACCATTTCTACATGACAAACTTTGATTATTTTGTTTTCCGAAAAATTTTTAGTCAGAGTTATTAGAATAATAATGTACCGTGATGGTTCTCGGTCGTTTTCCTCCATATTCCTGTGTTGGTCCTCTTCTAACATATCAAATAATATGTTTTTGTGGTCGCTGAATATTAGTTTATTATAAAATCAAAAGCGACTACAGTTTTTTGTAAAACTCCGAAAAATGAAAATTTGACATATTTACACGACAATCTGTAATTGTTATTTTGTTTTTCGAACAATCTTAGACAATTATTATGATAAAGAATTCCAAGTATCTTTTATTATGATATGTACGGTAGGTACCTCTTTCAAAGCAGGTAAACAAGGGCAGATGTTTTTGAATCATCAATGATGATGCAGCATACCATAGAGATCCTATATACAAGATCTCTATAACGTTGACACGTTAACGCGTACGGAGAACACAGCAGTAGTCTTTGACTGTGGAAAGAAAAGGAACAGGCATGCTGGTAATAGTATCTGTGTTGCGGCTGTAAGATCACGTCCTTTTTTCTATTTTAATTTATGAACCACGTGGACTGTATGAAATATCGATTTGTATTAAAACTCAGTAACCGAAAATAAAATTATGTAGTTTTAAATTAACGTGCATTCGGAAAAAAATTGTCAACTGAGTGACTTAAAAACCTAATTCAAAACAAAACGAACAGCTAGCGGGTTTTTGGTAAATTCAAGATTCAACTCAAAAAGAGTTGATTTTGTTAATATGAAATAAAAGACTATTTTATATATAGCCGAGTAACATCCTCAATATTATATAGATTTCCCACTACAATTTTCTGAAAAACAAAATTAATATTAAAGTTCAATCAAATTTTCATTTTCAGGAGTTTTCCGGAGAACTATAGTTGATTTTGATTTTATAACCATAAGATGATACTTAGCAACCACAAAAAGCTATAATTTGTCACGTTGGACAAGTACTGAGACAGAAAGATGAACGAAAGCGCCACCAATTCCACCAATTTCCCAGAATTTTCCTCTTAGTGAAATTTGTACCGAGAACCACCACGGTACCTTATTATTCCAATAAAACTGACTAAAATTCTTCATAAAACAAAATAGTTAAAGTTTGTCGTGTAGAAATGGTAAATTTTCATTTTCCGGAGTTTTAGTAATAATACTAAGCAAACATATAATTAGACACGCAATTTTCCACCAATTTCCCAGAATGTTCCTTCTTTCGGTGAAAATTGTACCAAAACATATCACGGCATCTTATTATTCCGATACCACAGTCTGAAAAAAACTTTGTTTGTTGCTAAGATTTGGTAACATTTTCTGGGTTTTCCAGCGAATGGGTCGAATTTCCTATTTTTCGGCTTCAGATTCTGATTCAGCGGATCAAAAAAAACCCTGATACAAAATTTCAGAAACTTTGGATTGAAACGGTTCCAGAAATTCCATTTATTATAAAAGACATTCCATTTGTCAATTGAAAATGTTTTTCCATTGTTTATCAATAGCAAGAATCACGAGCCCCCTTTTTTCTGACTAACGATGTGTAAGCAATCCTGAACATGATGCAAAAAAAATGTGCATTCCCGTGCGGTCTATAAAATTCTAGATGTTTTTCACACTTTTGACTGGACTACAACCAATTTGTCCATTTACCGAGTATTCAAATTCACCATCATATATTATATTGCTTGGTGGTCATTTTAAATTGGAAATTATGAAGAATTTGATCTAGAGGAAACATTCTTCTAACAAGTGACGCCCAACATTACATTCAATATAAATATGATACTCTTAACATTTTCGCCCGTTTAGAGTTCCTACACTAGTTCATCTTCAAACAGAAGGCCATTAATTCAAAGAATGAGTAGATATATTATAAGGTTAGAATCTTGTACGGAGGTGAGTCATCAGATTGCTAATATGTGCCACTGAGGAATAAAAGATCACCCACGAGCTTGTTGAACACGATACAGATCGATGAATTGAATTGAATAACGCATTCTGTTGATACAAATTTTTGGTAGGCCGTAAAATTTAGTACATTTTGCAGATGTCTTCCATATTCCACACATACTTGGCCAAGACGACATCATTAATCAAGAGTAGTCCAATCGAGAAGGAGATCAAAATTCCAAGAAAGAAATTTTCAAAAAGACCTAAATTTTTTGATCTGTCAAGAATTCATAAGGATGGTGTACCCCTGCGGCCCATAGTGAGCTCCTTTGGATAATCACTTCAACACCTTTCTCGATATATAGCTAGGCAACTTCAACCCCAAGCACGCGTTACATCATATTATGTCAAGAACGCCGAAAATTTCATTGAATTTCTGAGCCGTCAAGCTATCCAGCCAGGAGATGAGCTTTGATGACACATCGCTATTGAAAAATTTACCCAAAAATGAAACACTGGAGACAATCCAGAGGAAATATCGAATAGAAAACCATATACTTTTCCTCACCAAACATTGCCTGAAGAATATGTATTCTATTTATAACGATACTCTTACGATAATTTCATGATAAAGACCATGGATGGAAAAACCTCAAAAATTCGTGGACCATCTGAACAATGTTTATGATATAATAAAATCCAGGATGGAAGTGGAAGAATATAATCAGCTACCTTTTCAAGATGATCTAGTGAAGAAGAAAGAAACCCACCTAAATGGACCGATATTTCAACTCCACTTCCTAACCTCATCATGTGCAACTCAATTTCATGGTGGTGAATTCTCAAACATTCATACTGAGAACATAAAAAAAAATTGCATCACTCCAGCAAGTCTTATAGAAGAAGGGGTTTTCAACACGACAGATAGTAGACGCGAAAAACCAAGTAGAAATACAACCAAGGAAAAGAAGCATACCTATTCATGTAATTCATGGGAGAAGAAAAACAGATTGAATTATCAGAATCAGGAGGACACACAACATACGGACCACTTTCAAAGGCAATAGAAAAATAGGCGCAATATCAGGAAATCCTAAAACCAAAATTTCCTTTAAAATCGCAAGGAGTTGATGAAATTCTTTATAAACACTACGAAAGATCATATTATATTGTGCAGACCAACTGAAGAATCGAACTGAGAAAAGGGGCATATAAGCGCAGTACTGGACTACATCATCCTTAGCTGAGCATACGAAGACGACAGGACACAATATAGATTTCGACACCAGTATACTAGCCAACAGCGAAAACAACAAAAACAAGGATAACCAGAGAACATATAGAAGGAGAGGAGGGACCTCATAATCACAATACACGAGATGATACTCACGGACTAACAACATTTCTAAAAATAACCCTGACAAACAGGAGAATCACCACAGTTCACGACCATCATCAAACTGCATGCCAACTGACCATAAAATCAAACCGGTGTGCTCAGACCAACCATGATTCTATGCAGGTACTTTACCCGACTCAAAAACACGGAAACGGAAACATAAGTTGAGTTCGAGCAACAAGACCTAAAATACGGCAAATGTGATTCTGCCGAAATGTCGTCGTATAGCCACACCATCGACCAGAGTAATACACCGCAGATACCTGGAAATCCAGTGTATCATACAACTGCCAGAAATCCTGAGAATCATCATACACTCAATAAACACATAAAAGACACCAACCACTGTTCTAACTATGACAATGCAAAAATGTTGAATATTGAAAGAATATTGATCAACAGTTGATATGAGAAAGTGTTCAAATTGTAGTCCAGTCAATGGGATGGTTTCACCTGTTATTTGAGTTCTACAAAATTAACTTCGATGGAACTTTATGCAATGGGTTAGTAATTACGTCAAGAGAAAAGGTAAACAAAATGAAATGGGGAGATGTTCGGCAAGCGTATAAAACAACCCTTTGATCACAGGTTTCGTAACTTGTAGAATTTAGATAAAAATGGAAAAAATAAAGTACTTACTTTTTTTAGTTCAAGATTAAAAACTTGCGTATTTCTCTGAAAAATCAATATATGGCTACTACAAAATTCCTATAAGTGAAAGAGATGAAATGTTAAAGACGAAAAATTCAGGCAAATGTACGGTCAAAATACAATTTTCTTCATCAAAACTTTTTTCACTAGTGCGTTTCATACAAGTTTTTCGGGAAAACATGGAAAATCAGCTCTTCCTTTGACATTGTAGAGCTTCAAAAACATTCGATTGAAAAGATTGAAAAATTCAGACTTATACATTGAGACCTCCTGAACAATGTTTGTTGCTTGACATTTTTTTAACATGCATATCTTTCCAATACATCAAAAAATATCAACAAATTCATAAAATAGATTGAATTTATATATTATTGTGAAAAAATAAGGAACCTATATATTAAAACCATTATTATGTTAAATTTTTTTAAAGTTATGTTTCTTAATGATAAAAGTGTGAGAACTGATAGTAAAACGGTTTAAATGAGAGTTTCTTGAATCAAATAACTTTTTCTCAAGAAAAAACATTTACTTCGGTATAATGATTAAAAAATACTTGTAAAAACGAGAACATGTTTCCAAAACCACCTTGAGACTATGATTTTTTTTTGAATTTTATCATTGTATTTACATTTCTTTATCGTCATTGTAAAAAATAGATTATATCTTTTTTGATTTTAATTTGTTTTTATAATTTCTTGAAGAAACAAGACGCAAGGATTAAACCCGACGTATTATCCAAAAGTAGAGTGTTTTTTTAATCATTATAACGAAACAAATAATTTTTTGAGAAAAAGTTATTGATTATATAAGTCTCATTTCAACCATTTGTTTCACTTCTCACACTTTTATCAATAAAAATGAAAATTAAAAAAAAAATTCCAGAAAACGTTCTATTCGTTTCAAAATTTGTTTCAACATTTTAAAATAGTTTCAATATATAGATTCCATATTTTTCCCAACGATACATATAAATTCACTCCATTTCTGGAATTTTTTGATATTTTTGATGTACCAAGAATTTAAGACTTTTGTCTTCACGAAAAACTGCCTGTAACTCGGAAAATATGCATGATAAAAAAATGTCGATCAATATAAATTGTTTAGAATGCCTCAATGCATACGCCTGAATTTTTCAAATATTTCAATCATCACATTATCAAAGCGTTACAGTATCTAAGAAAGGGCGGGAATTTCATGTTTTTCTGGAAAAACTCGGACTTGAGAAAAAAGATTTGAATTAAAAAAACTTGTATTTCGATCATACAATATTAACCTGAATTTTCCAGGTTTTCTTCTCTACCTTCTACATTTCCCCTCTCCCACTATACAGTAGCCATATCGTGGAAAATATTAATTTTTCAACAAAATTCGCAGCAGTATGAACATTTTATTTTGGGCCAAAATAAGGATAAGGGATGCTTTTTACCCCTTCCGATCATTGGGGCATTTGATATTTCTCTTACCTTTTCTATTGATGTTATTACTAACCCATTGCACAATGTCGAATCGAAGTTCATATTGTAGAACGCAACTAAGAGATTTTGGTAATTTTAGGTTTGTTGACTGGAGTATTAAGAAAACAATAAATTGCGTTAATGGTGGAATTGGTTACATAATTTCTAAACTCTATAATAATATAAGCAAATTGAGATATTTTGAAGTAGGTTATTTTTTCTTGTCTATTTCTATAAATGTCTGGGTACAATCCGTGAAATCTAATCTGTGAATGAATACTTCAAACTTTCCGTATGTGGTGTTGCAAAAGTTCTACTAGACATTATGACGGAAGGTATCTTTTCAACTATGCTACGAGCCAAGATCAAGTTATCCGGTTTATTGTTAGTTTACAAATCACATGGTTACGGATCAATTAATGCACTAGGAGATTCTATCTGCACTTATAATATAATGACTTTCATATTACATCACGAAGGTGATAAAATATATCACGTGAAGTAATTCACACGTGAGTCGGTAGTCAACAAGGTATACATATCTAAACACATCACATGATTTACAAATGAATATAAACGTGAACTTGACCCCAAATAAAACCTGTATCAGTTTGTTTTTATCAAGTGTAAACATGTTAACACAACTGCATTGCTCGAATTCTGGAATTCATAACCTTTCAGTATTATGATTATGCTTCTCTATATGGTAATAATAATCCAATTTTACTAATGTAGTTGATGTGAATTTATATCAAGAATAGTATATTATTTCATAAGAAAAGTAATAAGGAATTACTATAATACGCGAGGTTTGAATCCCGACCACTTCAATTATCAAATATAATTATTAACGAGATAAATGGATTGACTAGTAACCTTCGTGATAGTGCAATAATAAATAAATTTAATACGATTCAATCGTAGTAGTGGTAGTTTGGTTGCGCCAAAATAAAAATTTGGAATTTCCACAATTATTTTATGAATTTTGATGCCACTGACATGTCTTTTCGAAAACGAAAACTGTCATATTGTCATTTCTATTTTATCGCTACCAATTCACTATCTATTTATTTTTTTTAAGTGAGCATCACATCTGGAAAGTGTAGGGTTCATAGTTGCACTTCTTATATAATAATTACTAACTGTTAATAGAAGTGGTGACAAAGTTATAATAAATAAAACTAATTCCTAGCGTATTTATATTTTATTCAACAAATCTGACTATACACGACTTTGAACCATTGTATGGTTCATAGTGGTAAACATAGTGATATACAATGGGATTTTCAACAAAAAACACTTACAGGCTATTTCAAATTGTGAAAAGTCTACAGAAAATACAAATTGGCTAGCCGCCCGTGTCGTACTCCCAGAAATATAAAGAGGAGGCAGCTTCAACATTATATCTTCTGCCACTATGGTATCCTTGTTGATTTTATCTGCAAATACATATCGGTCGCAACCTTCTTCAAAAAAGAAATATTGCATTCTTCTCTGCTTATTTTCAAAACGTGACCGATATAACATTTTGCTAATTTATTCCCATATCTTACTATAACATAATCCTTCTCTCGAGTGAATGAATCTTGAAATTCTGATATGAAGCTTTCTAAGTCGCTGGAATCATTGCAAATCTCTTCACTGGCATCACTGTTTGAACTAATATTATTTTCAAATAATTTTCGTTTAACCCTTTATAGCTGTATCTGTTAATATCGCTGACTGTAGTTTTTTTCTAACTTCTCTAAGTTTCTTCCTAGGAGCAGCTTTAACATGTGACCTGATTTTCTGTGGGGTTACTATAACATGTGATGGACCAGGTATTGGACTGATATGTTCGGGCTCTTCCATCTCTTAATTGTTTTCAATATCCTGAACATCCTCCTTTGCCTTATATTCGTCATCATTATACGATCATCTTTTTCTTCAGGTCTATCAGTAACATACGACCACATAAAATCAGTCTCTGAAGACATCTCGGAATTCAAGGGTTGCGATGCCTGTTTTCTTTGGAATCCCTTGATAATATTCACAGGATTAGATTGGATATGGGGCTTATCACCTAGGAGCTATTATGTATGCCCTCTTGTTATGCTAGAGTTCCCTGTCTAGACCCATCTTTATTACTAGATTCCATTGGCCAGACCTCAGATCCTCCATATAAGGGGAGGGTTGTGGTTTTTCCTTTCCTGTCGTTGTGAACTTTAATGCACTCTTTGGCCTGTCTCATTCCTGGCGCCTTGTTCTTCTTTCGCTATACCACAGAAGGGTTCTAGACCAACTAGAGCCCTACGTGCTCCTTCTCGTGCCAGTTATTCAGCCTCTTCGATGCCTTTGGAGCCTGTGTGGCCTGGTACCCAGGCTAAAGACAGTCTGTTCTGACTCTTGTAGGGTTCTTAATCAATGCCAGACAAGTTTGAAATTGACCTGTGAGGAGCTGAATGCTTTCATAGCCGCTTGGCTGTCAGAGTATATGACGATGGTTTTCCCTTGAAGCTCTTTGGCACAGTGATGTATTACAGCAACATCTACCTGGAATATGGTCACGTGATTGTCCAAACTCAGTGAGATTCTTCTCTTTGACTTGGCTGTATATATACATTCTTGCTCCTCAATCTTTCTCAGTTTTGAGCCTTCTGTATAACAGGCCATCTCTGTATGTATTGAAGGTCTTCCCTTCCATGCCTCTCTGCCTGTTATGACTATTGTGAAGTTTTTCTTGGAGCTATACTTGGGAAGCATCACATCAGATGGCATCCTTGTTCTGGGGTTGGTTTCCAAATCATTGTATATCTCGTTGTACATCTTACCTTGTGATTTGCTCATGCGTGCTTGCCTTCTGTCCAGTCTACTAGTGACTGACCTGACTTCGCCTTGTACGTGAATGTGAAGTGGCGGTAATGCTTAGCAAGACTACTAAAGAGGCTGTTGGAGATGTTCTCATAGCTTCCGTGGCAGCCAGGCAAGCTTGCCTTTTAATGCTCCATAGCCTTCAAATCACCCCAGCCTGTTGAGTCTTTGGCCACCATACCACCGAGCCATATGATTTCACGGGTAACCATCTGATTATTTTTGGTTGTAGCCTCCAGTTTTTTCCACACATTCTTCTGCATAAGATGAGGACTATCGTGCGCTTTTGGGTTGTTTTCTGTAAGTGTTGATTTCATAACAGCTTGTGATCAAAAATAATTCCCAAATATTGTGCAATTGGAGTCTCTACCCCATTCAGAACTTGTGAGTTTAGTCCTCTCAGCGCTTTCTTTCTGGTGAAGACAACTATAGTGGTGAGGATTCACGGTAAGTTCCTCCTCTTGGTGTCACTTGCTTATTATGTTTAGAGCCGTTTGTGTGAGCTGGAGCTCCGATACTGTTCCTGCGAACACAAGCTGTTCACCGGATTAAATGCTTTAGAAAAGCAATACCAACAACACTAGATATATCATAAATTGTCGTTGGTACACCAGGATGGTTTAGCAAGCAATCATCAACTCCTTGATTAGAACAGATCTTGAGTCGAAAGAAACGGCTCACGTCCAATGCCTGCAATTTGTAACTGCAGTGGGGCGACAATGTCAATTAAATAATCCCATTTTCCTCACACATATTCAAAACTCGAACATCGTAACGGCTCTCGTGGTTATCAAGAATTAAAACAACTTTATGATATTTACTGCAATGCAGGTGTTCAATAAAATGCTCTATATGTTTCCGGAAATTTTCACCAGTCATCCAACCTGAGGGATCCCCAGTAAGCAGGAACGGCTTGAATATTCTCCTTGGATAGTATAAAGAGAGGTGGTACAAATGTTTCATTAGCGCATATTTCAGTGAACATCGTTACTAATGTCTCTCGTTCAGCACCTGTCACTTTCAGATATGTTTCTGTTCAACATTAGCCAGTATCTTACCAGGTTTATAAACATTGGTAACCCTTGTCTTTTTACAATTGAATATTTGGTTTCAGTGGATATTATGTTTCATTAATACATTTTTCAAGTCATTAAGAAATGTTTGAAGCTGATAGTCTTACTAAGGCTAGTAGTTGCCTTTGGTTTGCGAAATGTTAATGTAGGGTGTCGTGTCCTGAAATTATTCACCCCTTCCACTCCAGCTCGTTGCTTCTCATGCCAACATTGAGCCATAGATTTATTATTAGCCATAGCACATCTCACAAGCTTCAATTAGATACTGACTTAAAAGCTCCCCTTCTTCACTTGTGAATATTGCCTTGAAACTATGGATTGCCCGAATTTGAGCACACTTTAAATTTCGGGATTGTTCTCAACTATTCGAAAGTTCTTGACTTTTCGATGTTGGCTGATTTGCTAACCATACTTTTTAGCCGTACTTATCAAAACCATTTGATTTGTGACAACATCTTCCACTTTTTATTATTGTCATGATCTCGTTTGTCTTTTTGGAAAATGATAACTGTGATCTTGGATGTCACGGTATATTCAAATATAAGAAGAATACAATTTTCAGCATTTCTTTTCATATGCCAGTACGGACCACAACTTATTTTCTCACGATGTATCATCTAGTATCAAGATGAAAATGAACACCACTTTATCAAAGTGCCTTAACATAAATGGAAGTGAGCAACATTGAGGTTATGGATGTCTTAAATATTCATAACAAATTCTAGTTCAAAAAAGTAAATTTCGATGACTTATATGACAACCAACTGAAAATGCCAAACAAAATTTACAGCGGATCACTCACCTTTCTGATTAACTACAAAAATTAATAAATTTCTGGACGATACTGAAGCGTTATCATTAACATAGTATCTATACGTATCATTAATATAGCTCTACCACAACGACACTATGAAACTTATCCCACTATAGACCCTATTTTGTCCGTAACAAAAAACATCAAATTACAAATTTGAAAAAATTAAGATGAACGATTGAAATTCCTGATAATTCATATAAATACATGTATCAAATGAGTAGGTTATATTCAATTTGATAAGAAAAGCTCCATTGCTGTGAGATCAAAATTTTGGCGAAGATGCAATTTGAGTTTTAGTAAATATAAGATTTAGTATCCACGAATAATAATATTCCCTGAATGATTATCTTTCTATTGTAGAAACAATTTGTAGTTATAGTTTCTTCCACCCTTGAATATGTGGTTTGTAAATGAATAACCACGAGAAAATTATACAGGTAACTCTTTGTTTGAACATTATTCCCAATATTATGTTTTGATACATTACTAGAATCTATATTACTTATCTTACTTACCCTGACAGGATCAAAATATAAGCTTCTGGGTTCAAATAATGAAACTGAATGTTTAACAAACTGACTCAGAGTACCCACTAATGAAAATGCTCCCAAAAAGAAAATTGTACAAACGCAAATTCTCAAATACTATCGTGTTACTCTGAAGATATAGCGAAAATGTATTAACAGTTGTTTTATTTCATAGTTTGACATTCAGTTAGAACTGCTCCGTGAATTGATTCTAATCTAAAGAGTAAACCAAGTAACCCCCCAGTAGTTTTTTGGTCAATAACACCTGATCGTAGATAGTATGTAGGATGACATTTCTTGTCATGTGTTCCAAAATAAGAATTATTTCGATAAATAAGCAATACATTATCACATGTAGACTCCATAACAATTGTTCATATATATTTATTAGTTAGTTAACTGATTGCTCAATTAGGTTTCACTAAAACCATAAATATTTGGATAATCGACAATTACATCACATTAGAACAATAGTCCAGGAAAATTAGTAAGAAAATGGTGAATCTCATGATTTTTACAATCGGAATTTTAACTGCTGGAATCATATTCTTATGGGTTCGATAAAAAATGCAAGATATACAATTTTCTTGCGCTCTTCTTCGTTGCGTATTCAACAATATCTGAAAAATTACTGGTTGTAATGGTCCAAAAAATCCTAAATTTACTCGTAGAAGGAGAGTATCGTCGGCCCTTCTCAGGGCCAAAAAATCCTATAATCGACCTAAATGTTTTATCAAGGACAAACAATGAAATATAAGGGTTTTTGAAGTTGCTGCTTACGAATTCCAGAATTTATAAATCATCACTTCTTCTTTGTTAAATGAACGAAGTCTAGTAAACAAATGGAATATCCAGGGAACCGACATTGCTGATTTTTTTTCATACTTTGACTATACGAAAGGGAAACCTATAATGTTCGAAGAATATTGTATGAGCCAACAGTGGAATGTAGGGAGATGAGATAGGCATTCGTATTTTTCTTGAAGGTTTGGAGGTTATAGGCATAGGAAAAGGCCTCACTAGGTGAAGTTCCATAACTGTTCGATGAAAAGAAGTGAAGTCTGGTAGGAAGAACTTCAGCAGGTCGTACCTGTAGAAAAGGAACATATCTTCAACCTTCCAGTCAATGAGCTCGTAAGTGTGACATCATCAATCGAACGAATAGCTTTCTTCTGGATAGAATCCACGAGCTTCAGCGTATGTTTGGGAGCCGAACTCCAAACATGTGGACAGTACTCCAAGACAGGTCGAATCTGTGCTTTGTAGATTATGAGGAGCTGCTGGGATGTAAAGTCAGTCTCCGTGCCAAGTTTTCGTAAAGCGGTTTTCGCAATGGACCTCACATGCTCGTCCCTAGAGAGAGTGCTGTTAGTGATGATCCCAAGCATTGTTATGGAAGATTTCATAGGAAAGTTGTACCTGAAATCATCACATCGAGGATTGTAGGATCCGCCTTCCTTAAGTTTTGGTTGCACTAAACTCTACTAAATTATCAGATGCCGATTTAAAAATCTTTGCCAGATCTCCATTAATTGCGTCAACCTATCCCTGTCCCGCTGTGAACGGAACAGGTGGTCACTTCCAGCAGATCGTTGATATGGAGCAGGAACAAAGTTGGTGCCAATACACATCCCTATGGAACACCAGCGTTGAAAGCCATTGATTGGAGGATACAATTATTTTATAAGATACTTGTGCTGAATCAATTTATGGAGAAGGGAAAGCTCAGTCGACCGAGCCATGAGTACATCAAAAGCCATAAGAATAAATTAATCATACCATATGCTTCCAATAATGTAGGTTAGAGGTCCTATAATTTACTAGGACCAACTGTACTCAACTCCCTACCAGATAGCACATATTTCCTAAAATTATTTTCACAACTAAAAAAAGCCGTCGATAAATTAATAAGAAGTCGATCACGTGAAAGAATTGGTCAGATATTTGATAATGCCTATTAAAAGCTTCTATTGCAAAATGAAAAAAAAAAATTCTGCGTATACAATGTATTTTTGCACTTTGTCGTTAGTCTTAATATTATTTCATAAGCCAAATTTTAATAGATCGTGAAACAATTTATAGCTTGTAAGTAATTTAATTTATACCTCCCCTGTGATTTTTTCTACCCTTACACGTCTCCAATGGTTTTGTGATTCTTCCAACTTCCGAGTGATTTTGTTATACCTCTTGTGATTGTTCAACTGTAATCTTGAATTATCTTATTTACACCACGTATAAGCAACACCTGTTGCTTCTGTGAGTTTTCCAATGTTTATTTACAGAATGTGTATAATCTCATTATGCTTGTATTATTTTGTGTGAATAAACGATGATTGATTGATACTCCGCCAAATACCACATGGAGTGATCTATCTGAGAGAAAAGTCGATAGTAAGCGACAAATTTGAGGCGATAAACCATATCACGGAAATTTCTCAAGAAGGCTAGACTCGGTCAAATGCTTTGGAAATATCCAATGATACAGCTAGACATTCCTCATGCTTTTCAATAGATGACATACATGTGTTATGTAGGCAAGCAGGTCTCCTGGTGATCCCTACTGACGAAAGCCATATTACCAGTCATTCACAATTTTGTAGTTCTCTAGGTATTTAATGAGCGCGATATTGAGTGCTTCCGTCACTTTAGAGATCACAGATTCGGGGGGTATTGAGATCGCTTGCTGTGATCAGGGCCGGACGTAGAGTTAAGGGGCCCCGAGACAAGACTAAGTCCGGGGCCCTATTTCGCTATTGAGTTTTTCAACTCAATTTTTTCCAATTTTTGTAAAAAAAAGAAACAAGGCATCATTATTTCTATTCATAAATAATTTGTCTTATTTGTCTTACCCATTCTTCACGTTGTATTACATATTAACTTGTAAGTTAAAATATCAGACATTATAACATCATCAATCATGTAAAGTAGTAATATATTCTTAGCTATAATAGTATACGTTACTTTCATCCCTTACATTACAAAATTATGAATTATATAGAGAAGGATGAGATATTCGGGTAGTCATTATAAATCACCTTTAATTCGCTAATAATATTCAGAAGTTGTTCGATAAGATTTTAGTATTAAAAGATTAAACTAATGCTCATAATCACGATTCGATATTTGAGAAAAAAAATTTTTGAACTTTTTTTTTCTTGCTTTTGAAGAGATGAATTGTTCAATGACTTTATCGAAATCAATTGTGCGCGCTCTCAGATTTTCGATTGATAACAATGATAAGTTGCTCAGCCTTTCTTGTTGCATCGAGCTCCGCAAGTAACTTTTGATTAATTTTAATTTGGAAAACGACCGTTCAGCTTTTGCCGTAGTGACTGGGACTGTCAGAAACATGAGAAGGGCTGTACAAACATCTGGGTAGCTGGATGACAGTAATGCATTTTCAATTATCAAAAAATGAGCTAGCTCTTTTACGACATGTATATCCGAGAAAAAGGTAACTTTTCGGAAAAAACGCTCCATAAAATGATAAATTCTTTTCGTTTATAAAATCTCACACTTCTAACAATACCGTTTTTTTTCTAAGCTCAAGATTTGTACAGAATCTTATAGGTTTAGAGGTAATTATACTAAACAGATTTTTCGCAATAGCTTTTATTATTCTAAATAAATAAATTAATCAGTTAATAAATTTTCACATAACGAAGAACAATGAGACAGCGCTAAAAATGCTTGCACTTCGAAACATTTTTTCTGTTTTTGTCCTTCGCTCAGGGGGCCCCCCGAGCCCGGGGGCCCCGGGACATTGCCACGGTTGCCCTATTGTAGTTCCGGCCCTGACTGTGATATATGCATGTATTCAGGATCATAATGTGAGCATCCTAGGGTATGGCAACCTTTAAGTCATGATACTTCTTATATACTGTATTTGTTTCTATAAATGATGTAAGGAGGAAATAAAAAACCATACCAGCACGATTAATAATATTGTATTAAAATAACTGTTGCAATGCATAGTACAATACAAACGCATTTCATGTCAATAAACAAAGTTTCAATTCAGCAGGTTGAACAGTGAGAACACGTTCTATAATTATTACTATAGGACGTGTTGTCACTGTTCAACCTGGTAAACCAAAACTATAGAATAACTGTTATTCAATTTTTTTGTTCATTGTATTAAAAATCATTCTACTAGAAAATGTTGCTCGAAATTATTTGAATTCCTTAATTTAAAACGAAAATATTGTTTGAAATTGAATAATAATAGCTCACCAAACTTCTTGAATATATTTATAGTAACTAACCTATCGTATCTTATATTATTCTTCTACATCTTATATTTAATTATTCTATTTTTGAACTCATGCGTAACTCTCAATTATATAGGATGGCGAAGATGATGTACGATTTAAAGAATTTAATGTGAATAGGTGCTATAAAGGCAGTGGATAAGGATATGGCCATAGTGCAAATAAATGCCAAAATTAAATGCACCCGCATGGACATGGTAGTAAAGAATGTGATGAACCAGTTGTGAAGAAACGTATTAGGTATTGTGTTCGATCAAATTATAGATTCAAAACTATGATCATTGTGATAGCTATAAATTTTACAAATATATTCAAATTTCTAGAACACAATATAAGCATTCCAAATAATGCAAATAGAGATTGAACCTGACATAGGTTATGCTATGATAATATAGATACGGGACAAAAATATGCGAAATAGACAAGAAGTCAATACAATACTAAAGGATAAGACAGGGTTAGTAAATATATTCATTCATATGAACGTTAAAAGCTGGGATAAGCACAATGAGAAACTTAAACTATTAGTTGTGCAAATCAAAAATCCTGATATAATGATTTGTACAGATACTTTCAATATAAATTTCCAAATTTCTATGCAATACATAATTAAAATTTGTTCCATTCTAAAGTAGATTTTAATGAAAACGATGGCATCTGATTTATGTCAAGGATAATTTGAACTTCAATTTCAACAAAATTTACATGGATTATTTACATTCATTAACACTTAGTTGCAATCGACCTAGAATGTATCAAAATCACAGCTGTATATAGCACTCGTGTAAGGTTTTGAAAAGACTTATTGTATCGAATGATCCCAACTGACTCACTAGGATATTTTACATTCAGGGATCGTGGTGATACGTGTCCTCATATTCTTGATTGATCGGATTACCCAGAGCAACAACTCCTTTAGCTAAAAAAATAAGATACAATTCTCAATCATGAATTTCCGGCACTACGAGGTGGATAAATATGGATGATTATGTAAGAGAAATAAAGACAAGTTTCAACTTACCAATTTTGTTTTAATCTAGGGAATTATAATTGGAACAAAATCAGTTAGATTAATAGCATACTTATTTTATAAATTAACAAAAATCAATACTAAGAAAAATTGAAAGTGAAACAAATTGGAATTATAAATAATTTGATTAATTAAATTGAAATTATGAACTTTATGAAGAAAAATAATTTTTGAACTAAAGGTTCAAATTTTTGAAAGTTAACTTTTATCTGAAAACAATTTTGAGTAGAGATCTTAAGCAATTGTTCATGAAAATTTTTGGAAAGAGACTGACTGACATCTGTGTCTTAATGTCGATTATTTTACCAATGCGCGAAAACTCGAGAGGAATCATCTTGTGTGAATCCTTATTAAGGGTGAGTCGAATTATTCTCATTCCTTTATCTTTTATTAATTGGATATATTGAAGGATTCTTATCTACAGTAAACCTGATAATTGTCTAATTATATCTAAACCTTGTGGCAGACGTGTATAATTCTCTGATCGATGATATTTTTCAATAATTATATGAATACCGACTCATCCACGTGGCCACACAAGATCATTTTTTCATGCTCTGATCTAAATTAGATATTAATTTACTTATATTCTTTCTCTTGTCTTTAATCTGTATCTAATTTTCAGATTGGTTTATATCGTTCTTTAAGGCTTGTTTGACCTTGCATTGATCCACGTGGTAACGTAGTATTCCGTATCACCCTTCTTTGACGTTCCTCATAATGAATTTGTGATGGATATGTCTCTTCAGGATAGTCTTGGTATGATAACGGATTAGCTATTGATCTGGGTGGACTCAAATGAAGCCTAAATCTTTATTTACTGCTTAATGGGAGTACCGAGTAAATTAGCTGATATTTCTATGGGAACATCATCTAATATTGCTTGAACAGAATATTCATTCAGATATTACTATCACGATTCCAGTCTACTACATTTGGTAAACTATTATCTAATTGTTATCTTGTTATATATAAAAATTCTCGGAAAATAGGTCATATTAACACTTTGTTTTATATGTTCGTCTTTACGTATGTTTTGGTCTCACGACCATCATCAGAAGACTTATTATGTCAAAAAGGTTTTTTTTAAACTAATTATAGTACAAAAACCTCTTTTTGATATAATAAGTCTTCTGATAATGGTCGTAAGACCGAAACGTACGTAAAGACGAAAATATAAAACAAAGTGTTGATGTGACCTATTTCCCGAGAATTTTTACATATAATTCATACTGGGTCAAGAATCTTTATTCTATATTGTTATCTTGCAAATTTCTAATTGATCTCACTCATTTTATTCACGACTACCTTTTTTATATAATTTGTAGTATAAATTGTCATAACTTCATTAAGTAAACTATTATCCAAATATTCTCTTCCAGATTTTAATATTGTATTTCATCAGTAAGTACTCTTCAAGATTTCAATTTTTGTAATAATTTTGAATATACAACTTGGGAAGATAACATCAGTTGTGGAATTATGTTGATTATTCCTTGACGTCTCCATCCTTTTTGCCGTGCCGTATTCTAGAGGGAAATTCCTGGCAGAACACCTCCTCCAAGCTCATACAAATTTCAAGGACGGTAACATTTTTTCTTGTTAAAATAACCAAATTTTCATGAATTTAAAAATTAAGTATGTTATCAATCTAACTATTTTTGGTCCAATTATGATTCCCCAGTGGATTGAAACCAAATTGTTAAGTAGAAACTTGTCTTTATTTCTCTGATATAATCATCCAACATTTATCCACCTCGTAATGTCGGAAATTCTTGATTGAGGATTATATTTTTTTTTCGCTAAAGCAGTTGGCGCTCTGAATAATCCGATCGATCAAGAATCTAACGACACGTATCACTACGATCCCCTGGGTGTAAGCTAGTTGGGATCATTGGACACAAATTCAAAACCTTACACTCTTGAAATTTGATTGATTAATTTCATAAATAATCTTTTTCTATTTATGCAGAACTGTAAAAAAGACATAGATCACTTTGTTATGGGCAATATGAATTCATATTTACTTAGAGAAAATGAAAAACTCGATTCAACTTTTGAGATACAAATCGTTTTTAAAAAGACTACAACAATAACAGAGAGGCAACCTGTTATCGATCAAATATTTGATAATGTCTCTAAAAATAGTACTCATGTGATCTTACTTATTTGTGATGTCGACATAATAGCAAATTGACAATGAGTACTCCAGGCAAAAAAATGATAATATAAATAGCTACATGAGAATAGATTATCCCAAAATTGTTGGTTTACTGGAAAATGGAATGGGAGGAAATGTAATATGAATCTGATGGGGTAAATTTTAGAGCACCTTTGTTTATAGACAAAATTAATAATAATAATAAGTACATAGAAATATCAAAGAAAACTGTGAGAATCAGTAAAAAAATCAACCAAGAAATTGATGGATTACGATGATTTGTTTCTAATTATCTTACGTTGGTTTCGTTTGGTGTCGCTATCTGACGCACTCTAGCAGTCTCATATTCTCCGTAACTTTTGTAAAAATTGACAAATCTTTAAATGTGGTACATGGCAAGATTTCGTAGTGAGACATCTATTCATAGATGGTTTGAGATTCTTTGGTCTATTCACCTCGTTGAATGCTGGTTGAGCAGAGATCCGTCAGTAATGTTGCAAACTTGCTCGTTCCACTGATGAGCTCTATGAGAAGAACGAAACATCTGTCTGGGACTATAAGTTTCTGACGTTACTGATCGATCTGGACTAGAAAGACCTTATCACTGTTCATTGTTATCTGGCAGAAGACAACAGGAGATAGAGCTGTATATTTATATTGATGTAATAAAAAAAAGAAACACTGTTACTTCGTTTTTTATCATTTATATAATAGAAATAAATCGTGACTATAGTTTCGACACTGGCGTGTCATTTTCAAAAGGTACTAATGTATGAAAATATGAGTAATTTCGGCTATTTATGTGAAATAGTTGATTTGCATAATGGAGATTCAATGACAATGCAAACATGTTACAATCGTTGGATCGTATTATACCATTTCACGATAATACTGATCCAACTATATATTCATTTCTACTTTCAATCTTAATGTTAATAGCGAACTCGATTCCAGTTAATCAGGATTGGTCGTCTTTCTTCAAGTGGAGTAAGTTACTAAAATCTTTTGAAATATTCAGGTCTAAGAGCATATCGAAAAATTTTAACTAATATTTTATAGTCACGTAACGTTATCAGAAATACACTCTTACTCTAATAAAACAATTTTTCTATTTCAATTTTCATTAATTACCTACATGTTTATTTTCATTATTAAACAAAAATGGCACATCTGTTGGACCTTATTTTTGCCTAGTTTTGTACTGGACAAGCTGATAAAATAGATAGTACTACATGCTCACTTTGAATTGTATGTTCAAAAACATAGAATAAAAATTACTGATGGCAATTTTGAGCAGTATATTCGAGATACTAATCATGAAGTCTGATGCATATTTAATGCATAGGTACATAGCAATATGAGTAAACATCCGAGAAATATATCGAATTTTATCAGGAAGAGAAAATGAAGAAGTAGCAAATAGATTTCAATCAATCTGTATTCACAGATTTATCAATAATACAAAGTCATAGATGGATCATTTTCAAGAACACTAGAGAAATTATAGACTACGGAAATTATGCTAAATACTTCTCAGAATATAATCATAATGTTATTCATAGCTCAGTTATTTTGCGCGTACAAAACACAAATTGAGCGTAATTAAAATATGTTGAATAACACTGTTTTGTAAATTAAACAATAGCCTACTGGAGGGAACTACTTTGGAACTTCATCAATATTTTCATTAAAACGAATAAAAAAAAACAATTGGTGTATCGGGAATCAAATGAGGAAACTCAATCTCATTACGACGTTCTATAGAGTTAATCGTCTTTTTTGACAAAAAGGTTCATTTAGAAAAATATTATGCAATCTTGAACAAGTTTTAGAAGTTACTGTGTTTTTTATCACATATATTATAGAAACAAATCGTGACTGTAGTTTCGACCCTAGCGTGTCATCTTCAAACGATACTAATGTATGAAAATATTAATCATCTTGGCTTTTTATGGTGAGATATAAGACACAGTTGAAGGTGGGGTTGCAGTTGGAGAAATACATTGTTGTTAAAATTGAATAATGAGGTAGAGTTAATATTGTGATAAGGAAATTTTATTGCGGAGGTATACTAGGAAGACACAAGAGGATTATCAGAAATTGTACGTTATCAAGGCATCTAATAGGATACTGTAGTACACATCTAATGGATCATTATTTTTTAACTGTGAAAATTTTTATTGATTCTAGTGTGTTTAATCTAAAGCCTCTTACTCTCGTTATGTAAAATTTTAACTTCATCAAAATTTGGAGAAGTGTGCCCTGTTTCTAAAATATGGTTCGAGAAAGATGCATCAATTTTAAATATCTAAAAGATCGAAAATGTTCCTGATATCTAATTTCTATATTACGATCAGATCTACCGATGTTAAAGTTATCACATTCTGAACAGGTTAGTTTATATACTCCACGTTTATTAAACTTATTTGTTTTAGCTTTAGCATTGAACAAAAAATAGGACAATTCACAGTGAGGTTTGAAGCTAACTTTTAGATTATGTTTCGTAAAATGTCTGCAATTCTTTCACTTACGGTACCAACATATATGTGGGAAACGTATTTTGATGGAGAATCAGAATTTTTTGGAGGATAGATACTTGAATATGTCAATGTCTGCTTTTCTCTTTAGATTATTTTGGATATAATTCGAGGTTGAAACCCATTGTTAATGGCTTTAACCTTGATTATATTCAATTCATTCAATTCTTCATTCTGGTTTTCAGGAGAAAGAGCTCTACGTATGATGCTAATTTGTAACTACGGATACTAAAAGATGAATTGGCAATAGTTGTAACTGTGAATGTAGGTTTTCTATAAATTTTGAAAGTAATGATATTATTATGATGAGTGAGGTTGAGGTCTATGGAATTTATTTTGTTATCTGAAGTTTCTAAAGTGAACTTGATGTTAGGATAGATCTCATTAATGGAGGATAAGAAAACTCTTGAAGAAGGATAAAAAAAACATCATCTACATCTCTAAACCAGCAATGAATATGTTTTTCCATTCCAAATACTAAAATTACATTCTTAGGGAAATCTAATCTACTTATTGAAAGTTCCAATGAGTTTTTTACAACATACTTAGGCTTGAAGTTACTTATATTTTTGAAAATTTAATTCAATTTTACCGCTAGATTATTTGTAGGGCTATTAACATAGGATACTATGGGGCGCATAGGAGCATTTTGTTTGTGATTTTTATGAGGTCGTAAAGTTTAGGAAAAGAAGGATTAAAGTTAATTAACTCTCTTCAAATTTACTATTTACTACATAAAAACTTGGCTATTTTATATAAATTGCTTAGCTTTTAACTAGAATAGTTTTGTAGGATCATTCTTGATTTTAGTCAAATCTGATGAAACGAATGTATTCATTTTATCGTCATAATCTATTTTATCTAGTATCACAGTTGCATTAGATTTATCGGTTTTCGTGAGCACTAAATTGTTGATTTTTATTTTATAATTGATAGATTTTACAGTGGACCATTGAGTGTTTTTATGAGAATCAAGGTGTTTATTTAAATATGTTTTAATTATTTGAATTAGGTACATTCTTTAAAGCAACTTCTATTTCGGTATTCGCGGTGTCTGAACTTGAGTTATTTTTAATATTAGGCTAATATTCAGAACCTTTGTTCAAAATGTTTAGCTCGTTATTGAAATAATTAACGTTTGAATAGTTAATGATTCTATTACTAAATTCTACATTGGTAATAATAATATTGGTTTTACTATAGGTTTTGATTTAGAAAGATTTTCTAATTTTTTTGATTGCGTACAATGAATTTTGAAGGATGGAATTAATTGACAGAAAAAAGCAGAAATTATCTTACTCAAGTGTCTATTCTTTTACAAGAAATTCTGATTCACACATATTTTGGTACCGTTAGTGAAAGAATTGCAGACATTTTATCGAAACATAATCTAAAAGTTACGTTCAAACCTCAAAATAAATTGTCCTATTTTTTGTTCAAAACTAAAGATAAAACAAATAAGTTTAATAAACCTGATGAGTATATAAATTAGCCTGTTCAAAGTGTGATAACTTTTAGATCTAGTCGTAATATAAAAATTAGATATGAGAAACATTTTCGATATTTTAGACTCATTGAAACAGATTCATCTTTCTCTAACCATATTTTAGGAACAGAACAGACTTTTCCAAATTTAGATGAAATTTAAATTTTACATAACCAAAGTGGAGGTTTTAAATTGAACACACTAGAATCAATAGAAATTTCCAAAGGTATTAAAAATAATGACAATAAAATTTTAAACGATCAATTAGACGTTTACTACAGCATTCTGTTTGATGTCTTGATAACGTGAAATTTCTCATAATCCTCTTGAGCCTTCCTAGTATACCTCCGCATCAAAATTTCCTTATCACAATATTAACTCTACCTCATTATCCAATTTAAATTATACTATTCTAACAATGTATTTCCGTAACCGAAATCCCACTTATTACTTGTTTCTTATATTGTACCATAAATAGCCCAGATTATTTATATTTTCATACATTAGTATCGTTTGAAGATGACACGCTAGTGTCGAAACTATAGTCACGATTTGTTTCTATAATACATGTGATAAAAACAAAATAAAAGTATTTTTTTAATGATATCAATATGATAAATTATCACAAATTAATGGCTTCCACCATTGCATTTTCAAATACCATACATACATATTATGCTTCCAGAACATTTACTTATGTGATAAAACTATTCTCAAAAGCAGGTTAATGACTCGGTAATTAGTTAGAACAGATTTGCTGTCAATCTGGAAAATCAATGCCACTATATTGCTTGTTTGTACTTTATAATTACAAATTATACAGTCATTATTCCTAATAATGTTATATGACCCATAGCGTGCAAGTGTTGTTAAGTTAAGTAATACGTTTCATGTTACTCATTCAATCTGCGAAATCGATTTGCTTCAGTACCGGCAGAAAGATCGTAAATATTGAGTAAACAAAGATTTTAATGAGATCTGCAAAGAAACTTTAAATTACACGTGCCTTTTCAAGAATTACTAAAAAGCACATTACAGTTATTTATTTCTTTTTGTGTGCACATTTCGATTTCAATGTGCTCGACCAGTTACCAGTTCTTGAATATGTTGAACAGATTCAATACAAATCTGACAAAACACAAGGGTCAGAGCTTAATGACTAGGGACACCCAAATAATGAATTTTTTTAAATGAATCTTTTCATATATCTTTAATAAATAGTATATTATGCATAGTTGAAAAAATTATTTTCATAAGCCCCCTATCCTTAAGAAGTACTTAATTTATTATAATAAAGATTCTTGACCCAGTATGAATTATATATGAAAATCTCGGGAAATATGTAACATTAACACTTTGTTTTATATTTTCGTCTTTACGTACGTTTCGGTCTCACGACCATCATCAGAAGACTTGTTAAGTATGTCCAAAATGGGATTTCTTAAAACTAATTATATTAGCACAAAGCGTCCATATCGCACCAATTTCAATTAAAAATACCCACGTTGTTGAAACGAACAGAACCACGAATAATCGAAATTGTACCACATCAATATTTCAAGTATAAAATATAACAAGAATCCACTATTCAGTAATATTCATATAATATACAAGCGCATGTTGGTATAGTGTCTCAACGACTGAAGATCAAAACTATTTATTACGTTAAGTATCTACTCTCGAACCAGATGTTACGATTTATGACTTGAGAAAGGTTGCAGACCTATATTGGAACACTACTTTTGGATTCTTCCTAAAATATACTTTTGACATTATAAAGACGCATGTAGGAATTTGCAAGAGTTCTAATTAATTAAGTTAGTATAAATGTGACATAATTTCTGAATATCAGTTCTATGATTTACAGATTTGAAGTCACGTTTTATGTGAATCATCTCCAGAATAGATCTTTTATAATAATTGGTTTCCTTAATTAAAATATTAAAATTTTTTAATCAAATTGATGGTTATAGTCGAAGCAGTGTTTAGCAAGGGCGGTGGAATTTTCTAAGTTTTTATTTCTTGTGCTATATTTATGGTCATACATTCTTTTTTGTGAATATTGTTCAGAGATTCCAGTATAAGTCCCATCGCAATCTAATCAATTTGTATACTGTGTGGGTTTGTTTATCTTTAGGTATTGAAGGTTTTAGATTTGAGAAAAATTTTCCAACACAATTAGTAGGTTCATGCGTGACATTTATATCATACTTCTTCAAACATCTATTCTGGAGATGATTCACGTAAAACGTGACTCCAAATCTGTAAATCATAGGACTGATATTCAGACATTAAGTCACATTTATAATAACTTATTTAATTAAAACTCTTGCAAATTCCTACATACGTCTTTATAATGTTAAAAGTATATTTTAGGAAGAATCCAAAAGTGATATTCCAATATAGGTCTGCAACCTGTTTCAAGTACCTCATAAATCGTAACATCTGGTTCGAGAGTAGATACTTAACGTAATAAATACTTTTGATCTTCAGTCGTTGAGACACTATACCAACATGCGCTTGTATATTATATGAATATTACTGAATAGTGGATTCTTGTTATATTTTATACTTGAAATATTGATGTGGTACAATTTCGATTATTCGTGGTTCTGTTCGTTTCAACAACGTGGGTATTTTTAATTGAAATTGTTGCGATATGGACGCTTTGTGCTAATATAATTAGTTTTAAGAAATCCCATTTTGGACATACTTAACAAGTCTTCTGATGATGGTCGTGAGACCGAAACGTACGTAAAGACGAAAATATAAGACAAAGTGTTAATGTGACCTATTTCTCGAGAATTTCATATGTTATTTATTATTTCATTTGCAGTTCTCAAGAATTCCAAGTAGAGTGCCTGCGGTCGTTCTTACGAGGTACAAGAGTATTGATTGGTATTCCCATTCTTAAATTCCGAGTATTTCAAATAGGTCATTTTAAACCCATAACAGGGGTTTTACTGTACCTATATTTACATAAGTAGGTAAATAAAATAATAAATTGATTTCTGATTATGAGCTATCTATCGGTTATCTAACACCGAACATGAGTGTTACTTCAATTGCCCACCGCGAACTGGAAATCATGTAATGAAAAGACGTTTACCCGAATTAAACAGTTAAGTAATAGATATAGGAGCGATATATACTATCTCACCCGATTGAATCTCAACTCCAACTGACAGTAAATCAATCTGAGATCGAGGTATATTACCAAATATTGGCCCGGCTACGCGCGTTGTCTGAGAAGGCCATTCAACTGTAATCACCTGCAAAGTTGTGTGCCTGCCTAGTTCGCTTGCTGCTGAGTTACTTAAAACTTGTACATATGCATTTATTAGTGGTTAAATTGTAAATATTGTGGATAATAGTAGAATATTTGAATAAACAATTAGGCAGGTTTGAATCTCTCTTATTTGGCAAAGACAAATTCTTCGAACAGAAAACTTCATTCTAATAAATAAATCAATAAACTAGAACTCTGGCCTTCTTCTAAAGAAGAAACCCAGGCCCGTCAACTTCTTGAAGGAAATCCTCAAGCAAATTGAACGAGGATGGGGTTACATGCTCTGCGTGCGTTAAAATAGTGAGTATACTTTTTGAATATTCAATCTAGAGGGTGGTATGGATCGGTCGATGTTAGTTATTTTTTGAGATACAAAAAAAGTTAAAAGCAAGTTACATTCTATTTGAGAGACATACACAATGAAAATACAGAGGAATGTAAGAGGGCACCAGGTATGTTTTTATTTGTTTTACTATCTATATTTTTTATCTCGGAGAACAACAGAGATATCGACCGATTTCGCTTCATTTGAACACTCGGGGCGCTTTCGTTTAATATTTTGGACATATTTGTTAGGGATTTAGATCTAAGTATTGAAATTATTGCTTTTGAATTCGATATTTCAATGTTTGTTCTTCTTTCCTTGCAGATACTATGCGATATAAAATTCCAAATAGACCAACACGTGAAAAGGTGCTCATATTGCTAAATTGGGCAAGATGAAATCTGGAGACGCACATTAACGCAATGTTTCCAACCAATGTCCAAAAGCTAAACGAACAAGACATCTTTAACCGAAACCTATGTCATGCAATGATGACAAATATTCCCTTTTCAAAGCTACATAAGCAAAACTTCACTTCTTTTCTCCAGAAGTATTGCAAATTCAATATCCCCGGTGAAACAATAATACTATGAAGAAACGACGTATGTTCCTTGTATTCGGAGGTAATTGAGGAAATTAAAGCTAAAATTCGGAACAAACATATTTACATATGTGTCGATGGTACCACTGATTCAAGAGGAGTTTATATAGCTCATTTATTGATTCTAAAATAATTATATATAAAAATTCTCGGGAAATAGGTCACAATAACACTTTGTTTTAAATATTCGTCTTAAAGACAACAAGTGTTATTGTGACCTATTTCCCGAGAATTTTTATATATAATTCATACTGGGTCAAGAATCTTATTATTCTAAAATAATAACAGAAATGGAGGAATCTAATTTGCCAATAATCCGAAGTGTAGAACTAGTACAACAATCTGAAGCAGCTTTCTGAAATGTCGTAGGCAAAATGGGGGAGCAAATTTTTCAAAATTTGAAAAATGTGATGAAAAAAAATTGTGAATTTCGGTTTCGGCTACGCCCGCAAAAACAGCTGAAAGAGCTAGAAGAAAGCGTCAGCAACATAAAAGTTGATTTTTCTCGAAAACGATCAACTTTAGAGCTTATGACCAGGGTACCTTTTTTGTGTAGAAAACATTGGCGGTTCATATGGTTGTCTCAAAACCGTACTTTTTTCAGTGGCGTAGAAGTTGGGGAGAAAAACACCAACTACCCCTTCAAAATCTTCACCAATTATGACTAAAAAAAAAAAATTCCATCAGACAGAACATAGCTTATTATGAGTAGTATCTCAAAAACTAAGCGTCTGTGCATATATTTTATTGAGAAATTTTTTCTCTAAATCAAATTTTCTATCGTCTATTAAATTTTCCCGAATGAAATCTGAGACACCCTGTATAATAAAATTATTTGATAGATACCAACAATTTTCTTCAATACTGATTAATATTCTAGTAAGATACTGATATCTAAGTGCAAAAGCACTTGTGTTATATCAGTTGTGTTATGAATTATGCATTGAATAATAACAAACACACTTTCGTGTTAGCAGTCAATAGACAGGGTTAAGGCTGTTCTAAGTCTGTCACTGTTCGACCCAGAGCAACCGTACTCTTTTATCTCATGAATAGTAATTAAAGCAATGTTAAGGTGTATATAATATGAGTATGTGTTTAAGAGTGTATTATGCGTGAATGTATGTGTAGTATGTGTGATTGCATGCTCGTAATGTGTAAGAATGAATTCCAATATCATACAACAATTTCATTAAGAAAAATATTTATGCTTTATTTATTTTAAAAAACGGGCAGTCAGCGAGCACTGCTGACAGAAGTGAAAACTGACATTATGAAGTAACCAATCTATTTTATGTTATCTTTGAATTATTGTAGCATCCGAAATTACAATTTTATTATTTTTAAATGAAAATTAATATAATTAGTTTTTCTTTAGTTTTCACAACTGTCAGTATTTCAATCAACAATTATATACATTTTTATATTTAATAATAAAAAACGTATAATGGGCGGTACAATCCCTGTGAAGAGTATGAATGTAACCCGATAGTAATTATAATGAATACACATTATTTTATTTTCAAAACATTTTATTTATTGATATTTACATCGATGTAAATGAAAGTAATGGTGAACAGCATTTTCTTCATTTGCGTCGTATTTATCGGTAACTTCGACGATACTTAAATAATTAGATTAGATCTAAGCATGAAACATACTGTGGAATCAGGTGTGCTCATATATAAAAACAGGCTACTATTACCGATCACACATAATTTAATCATCACTTTTTACTCTGTAATAATTAAAGTATGAGTTGTATTGCAAAAAAAGATTCATTTTTTCAGTTAGCATAAAAATATAACTTTCGCCTGCACGAGGACGGAGGATTGAGTAAATGAATAACGTCGAGTATATGCGTGCTGTTGTAGCTGTATACGTATACCTGTCCTGTATACTGTAATCGAGAGCACTGGCTCACACAGGCAGGCTCATCAACATCGACTCAGATATGCACACGTGTGTAAGCGTATAGAGAGACTGCCTGACGCCTGACCCGAGTCCCGCACGGCCGCAGTTACGCACGCAGCAGTATACATAATACCTAATATATATATATATATATGTATATATATATATATATATATATATATATATATATATATATAGCTACAGCGTGACGGGACGTGACGGACTCATGGTTTTACCCCTCATCTGAAATAGCCCAACGCGCCTAAGGAAGTTTTCACTTCAATAATTATCATAGTTTCCAAATATTGTTATTGAGATCAATTTAATTAATATTAAAATGAATGTGTTCTCTTGTATATCGTTATTCATGATGTATCTATTAAGTGAATAAATGTATCTGAATGTTTGAGGATGAATTGTAGCAACTAGCTTACTAAAATATTCTGAATCATTAATATATTTCAAGCAGAAAACGTAAATTGAGTCCCATTTCAATATTCCTACGTAAATTCAGCCCCACTGATAAAATCATACTACGTAATTAGACCTGGGTTTCAATATAATTCACAGAATATTCTAAGAAAGTGTAAAGATTAGTGTGATTAGAATATTTGCATTCTAATCAAATAGGTTTGATTAGGTTAGGTTAGGTTAGGTTAGGTCAGGTACATAGATGGGATTCAGTTTACGTAGACCTTAAAAACACCCGGGACTGAATTTACCTACATAGAAAGGCAATTGAAAGATAGATCAATTTACGTCGATCAATTTCAAGCCGTTCGGAATTGAATTAAAAAATTTCGGTCCCTAGTGTTATGGGTGCCTTTGGTTTACACTTCCGAAGTATTAAGTAAAAGAAGATTGTAGAAACAATTATTCCGCGTTTCATGATTATGCCTATATATAATCTAAATTTTTATTTCAATGTCTTTCTGTATGAATGATATAGATCCCTCTTCCGTTCTGTATAGCTGATTCTTTATATACTGGACTGTAGGAAATTTGTGTGTTTCTTCTGTAAAGTAATTTTAAGTATTATAAATCAATTTAAATTATGATCATAAACACAACCTCAACTAATAACTTCATTTCATATATTTTCGACCAATCATATAGATATTAGACTAGACGATCTACTTATTACCTGATATAAAATGTTTGCTGAAAATAAATTGATTCTTCAAAATGGCTCCTGTGAGGTCTTGTTTTCTTATATCATTTATCCAGGCCTACCTTCAGTTCTGTGTTAGTTCTTTGATATCAGCTACATGTTTACATGAACAACCAATTAACACGCGGGTTTTGGGTGTGATTGAAACTTTTCAAGAATTATGAACTAATGACTGACCTTTGAGACAAAAACTATCAGACTCTGTCTATAATCCCGACTGAAATTATACTACCCACTCTATAAAATAAAAGTAACACGGCAGGAATAACAAAATCACTCGTTTTAATCACAGTTTAATCTAGAATATTTTAATTGTATCTTTCACATCAACTATGGAGGTAAACTTACGATGAATCAGTGTATGTCAGTAAAATAAAGTGCTTGCCAATGGATATTTAGGATAACTCTCCCCCAAATTAGAAAAATGAGATGTCCCTCCCCTCTCTATAGCCTCTTACATAATGAATAAGCCTCCCCTATAAATAGTTGTAGATGGAAAAAAACATCACCAAACACTAGTCTGATTGTCCAGGATGATAAAACGTATACCAATCAATAGCTCTATTCTCATTTTGGACATTCTATTTCAGAACGGGAGAACTACCCGTGTATTCATCATCAGTATCACAATGCTTAACATCTACTGACCCCTAATTAAATTTCAATGATACCTAATTTCACTGTTTCCTGTTGAAAATCTGCACATGTATTATCATATTGTGTTCATATTAAACTGCATGAAAAGCTCCATTTGGAATATGGTTATAAAATTGCAACTCAACATTGCTGATTCCTTGATATTACCTACTATATTAGTAAACTTATCAACCTTATTATCATTATTTCAATGACCTCTTGTTCACTACTCTCCACATTCAGTCTAGGAGCTAGAGCGATACGTTGTGACCGAAAGCTAAGCCGATGGCACTATATGGTTTATTGTAAGAGAACTGTTCAATGATCAATTTATCTCACAGACCGAATTTTCGCTCTCATATAGTTCTCGAGATACAGGCTCCGCAAATTTTTTGACTGCATTCATCCCTTTTCAAAATGCAATTACTTGAAAAGTATGCCATTTTTATACACTTCCACCATATGCCAACATTTTTTATCATGTTGGTTTATCGGGCTGGCCGGTTAAAATGGGACCGAAAATGGACTACGAGTTAACCCTCACTAACCTGGTGTAAAATGTTTATTGGTTTTTCCAATTGTTAAAATATCGCGTACCATGTAACTTTACCGGTTAAATTTAGAGTAATTGGCTATTATTTGGCCAGAAAATGGACATGTACGCCATTTTGTGGCTAAAACTTATGGATTACAACTCAACATGATGGCACATTATGTCAAATACGTTTATTTCAGGTCAGATAATGATATTATATGAGTTTCATCATTTTTTGCCCATTTCAGCTCCCCTTTCACACAACCCCAAAAACGCCACCCAAAAAAATCACCAATTTCGATATTTAACCTCTGTCGGAGTATTAATAATTAAATAATTTATCATAATATTAGTCTGATTATCCAACTTTTCCATATTTATGCTTTATTTACACCCCCTACGCCGATTTACCGTACCTACCCTTCGAGGAATTAAGGCCAAACATGCTGGTCGTATCCAGCAATGTTTTATTTCAATACAGTATTGTACCTAAAATATACTTATACCATTCCGATTCTCCTTCAGGACATCACCATTCTCTAATCAACCCCTATTTGGAATAATACTAGAAAATAATATTCTGGATCCGATTGAGGTACTCGAAATTTTACCATTTCCTCCTATAAATCGAGAACGGATAGAGATATAGCGATGCGGCTTTACTAAAATTTAGCCAATATGATGGCTATGGGTTCGTCAAATTAGTACCGCTCCATTTAACTTTTTTCCATAGATCATACAAATGTGTAGTCACTACAGATAACGCCGCCCTCTAGCTTATTTGATTTCAACCAAACGGTTGAACAAACAATTTCTTTTAAAATACCATAAAATGCTTTTTCAAACGAGATCAGAAGTATTTCAAATTGGTTTGAATGGTTCAGGAGATATTTCAATGTAAAAATGTAAATATTGAAAAATACATTGGCCACCCCCTCCCTTATTAAGATATATACAAAAAAATTTAGCCGAACAAAATGACGCGGTATTACCCAAGCTATCAAATGATGTTTTCAAAATTATAGCTCATTGTCTAACTTTCCAAGATAGCGTGAATTTTATGTTTCTTCATAGCAGTTACGCCTCCTAGCGGTTGAATTACGACCTTAAAAATAATTTCCAGCAATTTTTCTTGACAACTTTAATCATAAGGATTTTTTCCCAAACCTCTAGGCCTCATCATTGTCGGAATACAGCCACTCCGTACCCTTATCCGGACAGCTGGTACAGTATATATATTATTCAGAACGAACACTTTGAATTTAAAAAAACTGTTAAACATATTGCAACGTTATAATATATTTAATATATACTAAATATACTGTATATAATATGTACAATATATACTGTAAAATTTCCGAATATTATTTTTCTAGTATTGTTCCGAATAGGGGTTGGTTAAGGAATGATGATGTGCTGAAGGTGAGGTGTATTATTGGATCGGAATGGTATAAGTATATGTTTGGTACAAAATTAGATTGAAAATTATGGGACACGACCAGCATGTTTGACGTTAATTCCTCAAGGGGTAGGTACAGTAAATAGGGGTAGAGGGTGGAAATGAAGGATAAATATGAAGAAGGTGGATAACCAGATCAATATTATGATAAATTACTCAATTATTAAGATTCCGACAGCGGTTAAATATCGAAATTACTGATTTTTTGGGGGGCGTTTTTGGTGTTGTGGGAGAGATTAAAATGGACAAAAATTGATGGCACTCAAATTATATCATTATTTGACTTCACGTAAATGTATTCGACATGGTGCCATCATATTAACTTGTGATCCGTACGTTTTAGCCACAAAATGACGTGCATCTACATTTTCTGTGTGTGATATTTTAATAATTATGTATCTCGTATATCTAAGTAGCAAATGAATTCATTTCCTACTGCGTGTGAAGTTTGATGTCCGACACATAGCAGAGTATATTAAACACACAAAGAAGAAAATGAACCATTTAATTCTTCTTCGAACGTTTATTCAATGTGTAGGATTTCTGTGATAATTTGCGTGATGACAGCTTACCAAAATTTACCAGAGGAATCATACGATTTTTTTCTCTTTGTGGATGATTTTTTAATGAACCGATTTACTTGTTGTTGTTGGCTGTTTTCACGTCCGAATATTGCCTTGGGGGATAAAAAATCAGAAATATCTCACCCCAAATCCGCGCCTATCGCCGTGAATACAGGCGAATCATGGCCAATCACTCTGAATTGAACCTGTAACTTTTGATGGCATATGATATTCTAACAATTGGCAACACCAATAAACATTTCTCACCAGGTTTGGGAGGGTTAACTCGAACTCCATTTTCGGTCCCACTTTAACTAGCCAGCCCGATAAACAGACACGAAAAAAAATGATGGCACAAGATGGAAGTGTATAAGAATGGCATGCTTTGCGCAACTTGGAAAGGGTTAACTTGCAGTCAAAGAAAACAAATTTGCGGAGGCCGTTACTCGAGAACTGCATGAGAGCGAAGATTGGGTCTGTGAGAAGAATTGATCATTGAACCGTCTTCTAACAATAAACCGTAGTGCCATCGGGTTATCTTTCGTCACACTGTATCGCTTTGCTCCTAGACTAATTCACATACCAAATTTTATGGTTTTAGATTTTCCTCACAATATTTCAGAAGTCGTTGAGATTATATCATGTTTCTTTGTTAACTATCGTTCAGATTGTAACAATAGTAGTAGGTCGAATTTATATTCAAAATTGATCATGCCAACACAATATACAATATTTTCAATATGTACTCACGATTGTATTCTGGTAACCCAAGCCAAAGCTCTCTTTGTCCGGTTCCGTCGCTGTTGGTAATTTGTCCATCGTGGCTAACTTATCTCCCCTTGCTAATTTGTCAATCGCTGCTAATTTTTCCATCTCCAATGCTGCCATTATTAATAATACTCAAATTATTAGCATGTTGCCGTAAAATTATTCCTCCATCTTCATTGTTGCCTGAAATAGAGTGAAATAATAACAATTAGAAATAAAAGCAATGTCCTCAAAGTTAGTAGTAATTTAGAGTACTGGCTGGTAAAATGAGACATATACAGAGGACGATATTTGCTATATTGTAACCACGGTCGTATATACAGGAAACTCTATGTTTGACATGAGTCTCTTACATGTCGCCAATTTCGTAGTCCCTCGCTCAGCCGCCAGCTGTTGCATGGGTGTAATATGTTGTCAGGATGTCAGGATTAGGCGCCATATCGTTCAAACACGATCGTATACGTGCCAGAGAACATCCCTCGACTCATGCGCCACGCTTTTGTTACTACGCAACAGATGACGCTCAGGGGACTCAATTCTCACATAGGAAACAGCCTCGAGTTTCCAGACCTGTACATACGACCGTGATTGTAACATATCGATATACAAGGGTAAGGTGAAAAGACCCTGAAAATAGAACAGATGACGCCACAATCGAAAATCCCATGTGACATTTGTTATATACCATCTTTAACTAGAACATTACGCAAACCAAATCAAAACGATATTGGTTTACTGATTTTCGTTGTGGTAGTATGATCACAAAGATGCTGATCATCCAATTGAGGTTACAATGCTAGAAGTCGTCGATAAAATCCATGGTATAATATTGGACGATCGGCGAGTTAAAGTGCACGAGATTGCTGAGGCTATGGACATCTTAATCGAACGGGTACAGAATATTCTGCATGAACGTTTGAAAATAAGAAAGCTATCTGCCAGATGGGTGCCGTATTTGCACTCTGTTGACAACAAGCGCGATCGTGTGACAACATTGTGTTTGACGATGCTCAAGCGCGATAAGAATGAATTTTTGCCCCGTTTCGTAGCCATGCGACTGCGGACCTGTACATCGGTACGTGTTCCTGGTGGAAGAGCACTTTTTTCTCTCCCAAATGCGGCCGCTTTTGCTTTAAATTGGCGTCGAATCGATCGAACCGCTCTGCATAATATACGACAGTGATCATTTTGTCTTTTTCAAGGTAATCGATATGGACGATACCGTGCGCATCTCAGAAAACTGTCGCCAGTTTTCGATAAACCCGCTTTGGCTTTTTTCGTTTCTGATTCGCCAGAACAAGTCGACTCTTTCTACTGTTTTTTGGTCTCTGGTGTATTGTTTGACGGTTACGAAATAGCTTAAAAAGTTCCTCTTATCGCACTTAAGCATCGCCAAAAACTCCTTTGAAATCGTCACACAGACGCGCGTGTTGTCAACAGAGAGCATATGCAGACCCATCTGGTAGATAGCTTTCTCATATTCATATTCAAAAATTTACGCAAAATGTTCCGTGCAAGGTTCGGTTGAGATGTCCATAGCCTCAACAAATTGGTGCAATTTCACTCGCCGATCGTCCAATATCATACCATGGATTTTATCGACGATTTCTGACGTTGTAACCTCAATTGGACGACCAGAACGTTCGGCGTCCTTTGAGGTCATACTACCACAACGAAAATAAGTAAACATTTTGTCAATCGTTCCAATCGATGGTGAAGAGTCCCAATAATGTTTAACAAACGAAGCTTTGGTTTGCTTAGAATTTTTGCCACCCAAGAAATAATGTTTAATCAAGAAGCGAAATTCACTTTTGATGGGTGTCAAAATAGTACTGAATGACATATCAGTGAGAAAATTCCAATGCGTTCTAGTTAAAGATGTTACATCACGAATGTTACATAGGATTTTCGATTGTGGTGCCATCTGTTTCATTTTTCAGAGACTTTTCACCTAGCCCCCGTGTTTTACTTTAATAACTGAATAAATAATTATAATTTCGTTAACACCGTAGCTTCTTCCAATAAATATTACTGGGTAATAACTTACTACAAAAGAGCCAACCTAATATACAACTTTAATTATAATCTTAGGATAGATGGTCATTGGAATTTTAATTAATTAACCCATCGAGGGAATAAACGATAATCTGGTAGCAAACGGAAAACCCAATTACCAAGGGAGAGTTATTGAGTATTTGTTGATCGTTCAATAAGATATCATTATCATTAAAATTATGGTTTCCCGTAATCAAAGGTTCTGCGAAGGATGAATCACATGAAACTAAGCCTAAGTATTTTGATCCGTTTTTTGGAGGTCTTTCCTGTCTGACTACTCTCAGACTCACATTTTAGCTTGTATATCTCACATTTGTCTTCATCGGATGAATTATATTTTTTATCATTGATAGAACTAGATAAATTATTCTGCTTTATATATGCTGCGTCAATACCGGAACACACATATGTGATAGCATGATGAGAATAACTTTGTTTTATTCTAGGAAATACTGAGTAGATACCTAAATTGTATCGTTTTTCAGATCTGATCTATCAGTTCGGAAGAGTAACCATAATTCAGCGCTATTTGTTTAATGATATTTAACTCTTTATCAATATTATAGTTTGACGTGGTACGTAGAGTCGTCTATGTATGGAACTATTGTAGGCTGCAATTTTATGTTGAAATAAAAGTATTGTGAATTATCATCTCTAGTCGAGAAAATGAAGGTGAAAAAAAATCGGATGAAACGATTTTGATAAATGTTGTTCATTTTAGCATTTCTACAGAGAAAAATGCATCTTTTTGAATGCATTTTCAGGAGATAATATCAAAAATGTTGAAAAAATGGCCAGATATAGCCAAAATTTCTCACTGGGGAGTTTTTGGGGTCGCTGATCACGATTCCGGTGTATATGAACTACGACGCACCTGGGGCTCAGGACATCCTGGTATTATCGTCGTCTTCGGGGAATTCGTGATAATATCTTTTGCAATGGAGTGAAACTTATTGAGGAGGTTCTCTTGAAGTTGCCGGTCGTGACCATGACACTCAATAGTAACCTGGTGGTCAGGATACTCTGATAACCTAGGTCATCTCCATGGATTGTTTTTTAATATGCTCGATTTCGGTGCCAGATTTGAACTACGACGCACCTGGGGCTCAGAGCATCCTGGAACTATTTCACGAATTCCCTGGAGACGACAATAGTACCAGGATGCTCTGAACACCAGGTGCGTCGTTGTTCGAATCTGGCAACGGAATCGTGATCGGCGACCCCAAAAACCCCCCAAGTAAGAAATTTTGGCTATATCTGCCCATTGTTTAAACATTTCCAATATTATCACCTGAAAATGCATTCAAGGAGATGCATTTTCCTCTATAGAAATGCTGAAATGCACATTAGAAAAAAAGTTAACATTTTTTCTGAATGACTTCCTGAATCGAATAAAAAAAATATTAACATGGGTTCATCATTTACTTTGGCCTATTTCCTGCTTTATTTTCTCGACTACTCTGTAAAATACGTGGTTAACGGAATATTGAAAAATTAAATTTGTTATTAGTTTTCTTGATGTTTAAATCCAAAAATCAAGAAAACTAATAACATATTTGATTTGATTTTCCAATATTACGGTATCAGCGAAACTATAGTTACATTTATTTATTAAAATAGTGAAAATGAGTCGTTCAATAGTTATTTTATTTATGTTTAGAATGGTTCTTCATCACGAAATGACTGGCTATTCAAGTTATGAACGTAGTATTTGGCTCATAACAAAGTAATTTCCTCTTTATTCGTTCAAAATACAGTTACTTTGTTGAGTATTCTTACTAATAAACTACAAAAGAGTTCACGCTGTTGATACACTATAATACTAAATAATAAGCAATCGCCCTTATCCACTAAAATACTGTTAAAGTACTGAGGACCTTTCAGCTACTAAGTAGCTAAGTGTTAACTAAATTAGAGATTATTATTTAAATAGGAACATATTGATTTCTTATTTAGTTTACTCTGATGATGGCTAATTGGTAGCTGAAAGGTTCTGAGTATTTAAGAGTATTTTCAGTGTATAAAGAAGATGATTTGTTATTCAAAGTACGTTCATTGAACCATTAATTAATTGCAATTTCCAACTTTGACAGTTCATTTCCCTTTGTTCTTATTGGTAATCTTAACTCACCATAGTTGCGTCGTTTCCACGTCGGTCTTAGATAAGGAATTGTTCAAAATGTGAAGATTAACAAATAAACTTGGTTTGAAATAGTTTAAATTATGTTACAAATTATTCTGCAGCTATCAAGAAATTACATCTTGGACAAATAAGCAGGTAACCTGGAATTTTTAATTGAAACGAATGACATCTTGATCATTCATTTGCAAACAATAGAATATTCTGACTTTTCAATAGGTTTTGTTCCCTTTATCCAGATATGCATTTTTAATCATATCCGCTTGTTTTTGTATATAGCATTATTATTTGATTATGCCAAGAAACTTTAATCAGGTCACGATAGTAAGTATAGCACCTTCAGAAAATCTCATGATTCTCTAAATTAAATTTGATATTAATTCACAATGCGTAAAACTAAATTCACAATTCCATAATCAAATCTATGAAGTGGACCATAGAGGTATGTGTTACAGAAAAATGATTCCTGTCTGTGTGACACTTTTGAATTTTTAAAAAAGTGAATGAAAAAAGGGTTGAAAGATATAGTTTTGAAATTTGGTATATCTGTACATAATAGGTATGCATGCTCCTGTTGAACATACTAATAGTTTTTGATGGTCTTTTCATAAATATAGCGAAAACTAGTAAGTTTTTGTAAAACATTGTTATTTGTTGAATTGAAGAGCATACAATTTCCAATGGAAAAGGTTGAATTAATTTTGTCTTCAAACGGTTAATCGACCTCAAAATCCTGCGTTAGAGAGCCACAGAGTTAACACTAGGCATACTATTTCTGGACATTTTTTATTATTTCTTTCAATTGTGAATGCTAGTCGATGATTAATATATAATTACGATATATTATAAGAGAAAACGGAGTGACACATTGGTCTTATACTTTTAAATAAAAGAAAACGTACATCTAAAAGTTATAAAGTACACCACTATCATCTGGTGAACGATGGTTCAATGAAATCTGTTCTAGGGCCGTTGCTTCAAAACAAACAGCATATGGTCGTTGGCGCGGAAACTCATGTCTGGTGACCAGAACTAAATATGTTGAAGGCATATAATGAGGCATAGAATGCCAAAATAAGATCAAAGCTTATCGAATGCCCGAATGGCCCACGTCCGTTTTGAACTTTCGCCAAAGCAATTGGTGGCAATTTCACTCCCAGCTTATTTTCTCCCCTAACCAAAGATGGCTCACTGGCTGCTATACCACACGAAAAAAACCAACCTTTTTGGTGGAATTTTTACAGAAAATTGAACGTTAGATCAACAAAGGGAGGAATCTCCTGATATTTCTGCCATCGATAGCCATATGGCTAAAATTGTCTTTCGTCAGGGCACAATTAGGCCCACTATGCTCAGTCTCAATACCAAGAAGTCTTTGGGGCCAGACGGAATTCTTCTTGTCGTCCTCAAGGAATGTGCGTCGGAATTAACATCAGTTTTCTGTAGGTTGTTTATCCTTTCATACAAACTTGGTGTGTTTTCTTCCAGTTGGAAAACAGCTAGAGAGCAACCAACTCCAAAAAACAAGAAGACCCCTCCTAATAACTATACACCCATTTCACTATTATCTGTGATCTCTAAAGTGATGGAGAAAGTAATCAACATTGAGCTTATCAAATACCTAGAGAGCTACAAAATTGTGGATGACCGGCAATATGGCTTTCGTCAGCAGAGATCAACACGAGACCTGCTTGCCTACGTAACCCATGTATGACAGAAATCTATTGAAAAACATGGGGAACCCCAAGCTGCAACAATAGATATTTTCGAAAAATTTGACTCTGATACAATGGCTATCAACGATGGTGTTCCATAGGAATCTATCTTGGCACCAACTTTCTTTCTGTTTCATATCAACGATCTGCTGATAGTGTCCCATCCACAGCTTTGCAGATGATGGTACACTCCATACCGCTTTCTCATCTAAAGCCCGTATACCATCCATTGAAATCAGGGGAGAGAAACATGGACCGGTTGACGCAATTAATGGAGATGTGACAAAGATTCTGAAATGGGGATCTGATAATCTTGTAAAGTTTAATGCAACCAAAACTCAAGCGTGCGTCATGTACAATTATTCCTATGAAGTCTTCCATAACAAGGCTCGGGATCACCACCAACATCATCCTCCCATGCTACGATCATGTGAGGTCCATTACGAAAACTGCTTCACAAACACTTGGTTTTCTATTCCGTCCCAAGAGCTACTTCATATCCCAGCAGCTCCTCATAATCTACAAAGCGCATATTCGATCTGTCCTGGAGTACTATTCACATGTTTGGAGTTCGGCTCACAAACATAAGCTAGAGCTTCTGGATTCTATCCAGGAGAGGAGAGGTATTCATTTGATTGATGATGTCACACTTACGAATTCATTGACCTCTCTAGAACATTGTTGAAAAACGGATCTCTCCCTTTTCTATAGACATTTCACCAGAGTTATTTATTGGAAATAATTAAATTATTACACAAACCAAAATTGAAATAGAATCATCTATCATGTGAGTACGACTTTCTCATTCTGGAAAGGCGTCTTCTTCCTCAGATTGCTCTTCTTCAGTGATCGTTGAGATTTCATACGACTTCCTGCATACCAGGAACCGTACCTTTCGTACATGAACGAAAAATTTTGTCTGGACCAAGAAAAGTCTGTAGCTGTCATGGGCTGCCAAAAGGTGCATGTTCTTCGTCATCCCAAAAGTTCAGGTGTATCTGCCGATACAGCCTGAAGGATGCAACCTTCCAGAATTTTCGGTTGGAGGGAAATAATTTTGATTTGTTTTCATTCTCCTAGCATTTCTTTGAAAACATAAGACCCTCTGGCAATTTAGAGAAGTTCTGTTAGAGGTAGCTCCATATACTGACAGGAAAATGTCCTGCTTGCCCCGGCCATCTATTCTGGAGTCGAAAGTGAATTCATGAACACCTATGGGATATTTCTCAATCTTTTATTTTGATCTAGCCCCTTGATGGACCTAGTTTTCCCTTGATGTAAGTAGGCGGTATGGTGTCGCATCCGGAGAAAGCATGGAGGAACAGGATTTAATCTTTCAGTTCACATTTTTTGCACTTTTCTCAAGGAAAACACGGGTTTTCACCTTGCCAACGCCTAGTTTCACTCCTATTACATTAAGGCTATTAGCAATACAAGAAAGTCAGTGTCTTCACTTTAATTTCGACATTTTCATGAGATGTTGATTTTTCTTAATCTGTGTTAACAATAAGTGTTAGCATCACCATCACTTCGGCAAAATACTGAACCATCTTTTTCTAAGTTATTTCAGACCATCTTTATTAATTCTAGTATTGTTACAAGAATTGGACAAGAAGATCTCTTGAGATTTAAATTCTATTTTTAACCCTTAATTTTCATATCTCAATAACTTCAATTGACGGAATATGTTCCATCTAACGGTCACTAAAACAATTTCAGTTTTCCTCAAAGACTATATATACATTTCAAAAGTATAATGATACCAACGAACATATATTCTTGATCAAATACTGGATTCAATGACATATGGATAAAACTAAAATTCACATTGTATTGACTATATATAAACAATTATTTATAGTGGCATTTTCAAAACTGGATACAATTTCTTAAATTCAATGGTATACCTAGGGAAGTAGTAGGCTTAGAGTGAGTATGGACAAGTCTGTCAAACCAAAAAATTTTTCGACTGTGTCATTGATAGTTGATGAATCAGAAATCAGTATTCGATCATACCAAGCTACATTCCTATCTTGTTTATTATATACCGCCACATTCAAAGGAACGGAGTAAAATTTGCACTTTTCGTCATTTTTTCTTGAAAATTTTAACTGATAGCCTGGTTAATTTAGATTTGTTGCTACATGTTATACCCTATTGAGAAACATAACAGTGAAAATAGCATTTTGGCTTCTGCTTTTAAATATTTAATAATCAAGCAAAATTACAAAATTCGTTTTTATCTCCCACACCATATAGTGTAAGTGAAGTATCGTAATCGGGTCAAAAATTTTTCTAAGGGGTTTTTTGCGGATGTATCCGTATTTTTGACATGATGTCTGTGTGTGTGTGTGTGTGTGTGTGTATGCGCGTACGTGCGTAACCGACCGTGGAGACCATTGTGCCGTTCCTATTGGTCGTATGGATTTGAAATTCTGCACATCGCTTTGAAGTGGTCAAAATAAGAACTGTATTGTTTTTGGGCACGGTGACCCGTTTCGAGTGGTATTTTTGACATCCTCCTTCATTTTTCCGAATGGACGTATTATTCATTGAACCACAAGGACAACCGTGTTTGTCTCGTTATAAATATATCTCACACATATATGTAGCCTGCAGAAGTGTCCAAAATTCTTATTCTAAGATTCAAGTGACATTATCGATGTGACGTCACGGTAAATGTTATGTATTCTGTGGTACATTTTGATGTTCATGTGGCAGCAAGTGTCAGTATAAAACAAGGTTATATTATAGTGTGAATAATTGCGAAAGTGAACCTGAGAGCAGGTGTCAGTACGGAACATAGAGTTGTGAAACACATTATGTAGATCATTTGGATGAAATTTCAATGTAACATAGAGTATAATTTAACGTCTTCCACTAGCGCTTTCTAAATCATTTCAATATATTTTCTGATAACGTTAAATTGTTCGTTTCGCTCTCCTGGTCATCGAAACCATTGTATTCTACCTTTACACAGTAACGGTGTTACAATTTCGATTACTCGTGTTTCTGTTAGTTTCGGCGACGAGGGCATTTTTAATTAAAATTGGTGCAATAAGGACGCTTTGTGACGATACAATTAGTTTTAAGAAATTCCGTTTTAGACATTGTTACGTCTTCTGATGACGGTCGTGAGACCTAAGCGTGCGTAAAGACGAAAATAATAAGCATATGTGTTAGTGTGACCTATTTCCTGAGAATTTATATATAAAGAAGATATTACAAGTATTCAAGTTTACTAGGTCAGTAGCATTCAAAGTTTGTAATAGCTATTCACTTGATCTATTTATGCACGTTCAATTTTCGCCTCTATTAACGTGGTGCAAATATATAGCAATTAAAAAGAGGATGTATCAGGGCATAGCTTCTGTGTTTCTACGTCTACAGACTCTGAAGGAAATTTTATTCTGAGACATGCACATGCAATGCTTTGTTTGTGAAGGTGAAGGTTATATAGTACTCATAATATAAGGTTATGCTGGAAATGTATACAATCATATATTTAATACCGTATAATATTATATAATACGGATATTTATTTCCGTGAGTATCATACCACAGGTTATCAGTTTTTGTGAATATATTACCGACTATGACATTCTGGGCATTTAATAATTCTTACTATAAATGTGCATATTTATTACCAGCTAATCCATACTGACATTTTATTAATTTTTACTGCCCATTATATTCAAAATAGCGAAAATAGAAAAACTGTCCAAATGTTATCTTATCAAAATGTATAAATGTCTTTTACAATATTTCACAGACTGTTTGTAATATTATAATGTAAATAATGAATTAAATACTGTTCAGTTTATTAAGACCCATTAAATATATACTGTCGCAAGTTACAAATTCATGGCGCTTTCAGTCGCCACTGAACCATTATTTTACTGTGCCTTATTTTCCTTGGTCAATTAGTGAATTTCGTAATTTTGTTGTAGTTTGTTTTGAAAGATTAAAAATAGTGTGAAATAGCATGTAATTGTCTTTATTATCTTTTTATAGTGAACTGGCTCTTTTTTGTAAAATTGTCAGTTTCATTTTAATAGCTAACGACAACATCACGCGTTCGAGGTACAACATACTCGAAATCAATTATTATTAACATGGACACCCAAATATGCAAAGCGCATTTTTTTAAATATTTGCATACATCCTTAATAAATAGCATATTTGAATGATTGAAAGAACTTTGAGCGAAAAGGTTCAAGAAAAATGATTTCTCTGAACCCCCCTATTAGTAAGAAGTAATTTATTATTTCAATTGCAGTTCTTAGGAATTCCAAGTATAGTGTCCGCGGTCGTTCATAAGAGGTACAAGAGTATCAGTATTGCCAGTCTTAAATTCCAAGAATTCAAAACAGGCCGTTTTAAGTCCCTAACTGGAGTTTCACTGTTCCTGTATTCACATAACTAGGTAAATAAAATAATAAGTCGATTTCTGAATTTCTGATTGTGCTTTTGAAGAGTTAACATCGGTTTGTCTTGAATAGTAGACTTCCGCGGATAGCTAACCTTGAAAAATCTTGGCTTCCGGATGGATTCCGCGTCACAATAGCTCGACTTGATGCCGACGTTTCGCCAACCATTACAGGTGGCATCTTCAAGGCAGGCTTGAGGCTTGAACTGAAACTGTTTCATTCGGCCAGATAGTTGGCGCGTAGAAAGACTCGTGAAACAGAACAAATAGCGTATTTCCTCAGACTCGGAAAAGGCTGAAGGTACGACTTTGAATTCTTCTGCCAGTAAATTTCGAGTATCATATCTAGTTTGTATAAAAAATTTTCATTTACCGTTAGGCCACTACAGGAAAACATATCTTGTGCCATATAACCCGATTCAAGGCAAAACTTCGTTCGCTATGCTCACTCTTTCTTAATAAATATATATCTCACGCATATATTCAACCTGCGAAGTTTCAAAAATTCTCATTTCATGTGGCTCAGGTTGATTTGAAATTTTGGAGGTAGTGTATTACTTTACGGCTTTTTGAATGTTATAATCAATCCTATTTTGACGCGTTACCCATCCGGAAGCAAAGCATATATAAATAGCTAATATAAAGTAAATATTTTATCAATGTTTGTTATATTTAAGAATTATTATGAAACAAATTATATAAGAACAATGGTTACAATACTCAGATTCAAGAAATAAGGGTCCAATCATTATCATTATTACTAACATAAACAAATAATAAAAAATGAATTTAGAACAAATATTTGTTCTGTTATACAGTGTGACCTAGGGTTGAACCGCCAAACGTATAGGATCTGTATCTGGTAAAAATAAGATTTTTTTTCCATAAGCATGTATCCTAACTTGCTCCATTTTCGAGATACAAAGTTGTCAGAAGAAATCAGTTTTTTATTAATTACTCAGAAACCTTTTGGCTGATTTTGATAAAACTTGGCGTACTTATTTGCGACAATAATGAACTTCCTCCAATGTAATTAGAATAAAATTATTAATTCCAGTGGCGTCCCAGAGGGTAATCTAATTGATATTAGGACAAATCATTGTGCGTCACGGTTTTTTGTATAGGGTACAATGAAACTTGAAGTTTATGCTGAGCCCATCAACGACGATAGTTCTCTCAGGGAAAGGATTGTTAAAGCAGAACTAGAGATCACACCAGCAGAATGCCGTGCAGCTGCAGAATCTGTCGTCCGCACGTGCGAACTTTGCATTGAAAAAGATGATGGTCATTTTGAGCAGTTTTTGTGAGTTTTTGTAATCCACCCGTTTTGTAATAGAATGAATGAATAAATTTGGCCTAATATCAATGAGATAGTTTTCTTCCTCTTACATGCAGGCAAACGGTTTTAAAATTTCTCGAAAACGAAGCGAGACAAAAAGTTGGAGAGCTAAAACAATCGTATTTTCAGTCGCTTAATCTTAAAAATAATAAACATACACAAAACAGTGACGTACAATGATTTGTGCTAATATCAATTAGATTGCCTTGTACAATGTTTACATATTGAAATCTAAGATGCTACAAATTGGATTTTATATAGAAGCTAGAGAGTATAACTGTAGATAAATGATGATAAAAATCGTATGAACCGCTTACTATGAGTTCGATTTGAATATTATTATTATTGACATAATTAACTATTGCATTTGAATTCGAATTAAAAACATGGTAAGTTTCATACGATTTTGAATAAACTTTTTATTATCACTTATCTACAGTTACATTCTATAGCTTCTATGTGGTATCCAGACTTCGCGTAGTTTCGACGTCCACACTACGCAAATGCAGTTCGTTCGCCCTGTTTGTTCTGTTCGGGCTAAAATGTCTGGACCCACTATTACATTTCAATATGTGAACATTATTAAATTTATAACAGAACAGAAATTTGTACAATTCGAAATGTATTTTAGTAATAATCATAATGATTGGAGCCTTATTTACTACTAATTTTAGATTACCATATTATGGACTTAGGATGAATGATTATTCCCTACAAACTAATTGATTTAGTTGAATATTTTAATAAGAAATAAATAATTTATACTTTCTATTTATTTAAAAATAAAAACCAATAATAATTCCCTATGAATTATTTAAAATGTTATTCATATAAATAAATTTGTTATATTCAAAGACCATGCAAACTTTATAAATTCATTGATAAAATTACTTGTAAAGATCATAAAAATATACCTTTAAAATTTCATCTAAAAACTGTTCACTTTAACGAAAGTTTATTTTAATTAGATGAAAGAAATAAAAATTATAAAATTAATTAACAAATTAATCAAACCACTGAACTAATATTAATAAATAATTTATATAGTAAATCAAAAATAAATACAGTTTTCATTCTCACAATCCCATTTTTCATTAGAAATCGTTCCTACATGTTTCGGGGTCTATAATTTTCACTCCATTATCAAGTAAATATTATGAGGTATTCATTATTATAAGTTAAGATATCATTCCGAACAATTGTAGTAAGATGTATATTGTAAATTCGTTTAGTATTTAACTATGTTCCTTACTTGGAATGAAAAGCAATATTTAATAATTGAATATTTCTATTTTATAATATCCGGAAAAAATATTCATGGTCAGGCAATTTTTTTATTCTTAATATGAATAACATTAGTGCTTATTGTTATTTTTATTACTATGTATTTCTCGTATCTCAAAACCCTACAAATAACAACTATCGAAAGAAACTCGATTCAATCTAGTCCTTGTCAGCTCAATAATATTATATGAACTTTTGAACCCAAAAGCGACGTGAACTATTAATTCCACATTCACATTTATGAAGTGGCTGGCTTATTCATTAATAACCGAGTATAATAACAGATTCCCGTCAATCACAGTTCAAGTACTTTTCATTCTAAAAATATCAATATCTGAATGAATTCTATTAGACAAATGCTATTTTAAATTATACTTGTGAGTAATAATTTTCCCGACTCCTTGCCAAAATGGACAAATTATGTCAATATTTTCTATTTATTTTGAAAATCTGTTTAATTTAGTACATTAGTGAATATTTTTCAATTGTGTAAGTCAACAGCAATTAAACAGAACTTATAAACAGGAATCAGTATTTGGCAAAAGCTGGAAGGAGTTTCACCACTCAACTGGGATCATCACATTGTCTATTTAAACATCGATTATTCAATGATTTAAATGATGGTTAAAGTTATAGATTCTCGAATGAAAAGTAAACCTCTTCCAGCAAATCTACTTCGCTTCTGTTAGTTATGACCATCTAGAGCTTCGTTCAAAAGATTCAAACGAGACTTGTAGAATATTGAAGAACTAGAGTTTCATTACGCATGGTTTTAGCGCACCAGTTCAAGAAACGAATGGACCAAAATGACTAATTAAACGAGTTTCTATACTTTTTTTCTATTTCGCGTTTTCAAAATGCATTTTCAATAAATTTAGTGAATCTCTAGTTTGAGGTGTTTTTCTTTGATCGAAAACAAAAGCAATATATCTGAAGCAGTCATTCGAAGCATTCAATAATTTGAATGAGGTCACATTTCGTTGTGGTTTTTTAAAAGTTTTTTTAATTTTGATCACATTCTTGAATAAAATTAACAAAGTTGTTTCGATTGGAACCTATTCCTCCCAAATTAGGGAAAATAGTTGAAACTTCTTTCGGTAACATATTGTTTCGCAAGCAAGGCAGTACACATTGAGCTGGTTTCAGACCTCACGACAGATGCTTTTATCCTAGCCTTACGCCGATTCGTGTCACGAAGGGGCTTGCCCCTGGAAATTTGGTCTGATAACGGTCCTAATTTTGTAGGCGCGGAATCTGAACTGAAAGAATTAGGTGATTTCAGTCAGAATTAAATCGATCCATTATCTCTGAAAATATCAATTGGCATTTCATTCCTTTCTACTCTCCTCATTTTGGAGGATTGTGGGAGGCTGGCATGAAGTCTTCCAAGCACCATTTAAAGAGAATTGTCGGAAATTCTGGGCTCACATTCGAAGAAATGTACACTCTATTAACTCAAATTGAATGCATCCTAAATTCCCGCCCCCTAAAATCTAATAGTAAAGCCAATAATAATATTACCAATGTAGAATTTAGTGATAGAATCATTGAATATTCAAACGTTAATTTTCCCAATAACGAACTAAACATTATAAATATAGGACCTAAATATTAACCTCATATTAAAAATAAGAAACACCGATTGCCGAAATAGAAGTTGCTTTAAAGAATGTACCTTATTCAAATAATACTAAAACATATATGAATAAACACATTCATTCTCATAAAGCACTGATTTGAATAATCCTCTGTAAAATCTATCAAACATGAAATAAAAAACAACAATTTAGTGCTTACGGAAACCGATAAATCTAATGCAACTGTCATCCAATTTATATAAAATATCCAAGTTTCATTTAATAGTAAATTTGAAAAGAGTAGGTCAATCTCCTTTTAAACTTTATGCCTTCATAAAAAATACCAAACAAATGCTCTTATCAGCCCCGTGCTTTCAAAAAAAGCAACTTCAAGCCTGAGTATGCAGTAAAAACTCATTGGAATTTTCAAAGTTAATAAATAGATTACCTTTCCCTGAAAATGGAATTTTGGTATCTTTCGATAATTCAAATATGTTTTCAAATATTCCCCCCAATGAATGTAGAATTTTGATATCAAAAATTCTGGAAAAATCACATGCAAATCTCGTATTAAAATCCGGGATAGAACAAGTTTTTGATCTTTGCCTCAGCCAAAATTATTGTCAATATAATAACGAGTTTTTCACAGATAATACTGAATTAGCAATGGGATCCCCATTAAGTCTTCTTTTGGCTGATATTTTCATGTCTTATATGTAAGAAACTATAATGAGTTCCCCTCTAGCTGAGAAACATATTCATTGTTGGTTTAGATATGTAGATGATATTTTATCCTTGTTCAAAGGTACATCACGACATACGAATGTTTTCGTATCCTTCTTTAATAATATCCATCCTTACATTATATTCACTTAGGAGACTGAGATAGATAAAAAAAAATTTCCTAGACCTTACCCTCACGCACCATAATAATCTCATTACTTCCAGAATTTATAGAAAACCTACATTCACAGATGCAACTATTGCCAATTCATCTTTAAGTTCCCTTAGTCACAAATTAACAGCATACAACTCAATGATACAAAGAGCCTTTTCACTTCCTCATTCTCCTGAAACCCAGAATGAAGAATTGAATATAATAAAGTTTATGGCCATTAACAATGTCTTACAACCTCAAATTATATCCAAATTAATTGACAGAAAAAAACAGAAATTAACTTAATCAAGTATCCTTTTACAAAAACCTCCGATTGTTCTTCAAAATACCTTTCCCTCACATATTTCGGTATCGTAAGTGAAAGAGTTGCAGACATTTAATCGAAACATGATCTAAAAGTTAGCTTCAAATCTCACAAAAAATTGTCCTATTTTTTATTCAATACTAATGGTAAAACAAATAAGTTTAATAAACGCTTGTTGTCAATAGAGAGCAAATGCGGTACCCATTTGGCAGATAGCTTTCTCATATTCAAAAATTTATGCAAAATGTTCCGTACGCGAAATTTACTTTTTTCCATGTTTACAAAAATCTTCAAGGTTGCTTGCTTCCGATAAGTGTCAAAACAGAGCCGAATGATATATCAGTCTGAAAATATTAATTCGTTCTACTCAAAGATGATACATCACAGATGTCACATAGGATTTTCGATTGTGGCTCAATCTGTTTCATTTTTTAGGGGCTTTCCGCCTTGCCCTCGTATCGTACATAGTGAAAAGTGGTAGCATGTGAATTAGTTTTCTTATCGTTAAGCAGGCAGAACGCACCACTGTTACATAAAATTTGTTGTATATAACGTGGATAATAAAATGATGAGTAAAATAATTTTATCATCCACGTTATACCTATACAACACATTTTATGTAACAGTATGAGTAGAATACTTTCTACAATATTGAAATGTCCTACCTGCTTAAACAGATTTACTTAAAATCTCAAAATGAATTGTCCTGTTTTTTATTCAGTGCTAAAGGTGAAACAAATATGTTTAATAAACCTGAAGTATATAAATGAACATGTTCAGAGTGTGATCGGTAGATCTAGTCGTAATATAGAAATTAGAAATAAGGAACTTATTCGATCTTTCAGATTCAATAAAATAGATTCATCTTTCTCCAAGCATATTTTAGAAACAGGCCACACTTTTCCAAATTTAGATGTTAGTAAGTTAAAATTTTATATAACCAGAGTAGAGGTTTCAAATTAAATACTAGGATCAATAGAAATTTTCAAAGGTATTAAAAATATTGAAAATAAAATTCTAAGCTATCAATTAGATGTGTACTACAGCATTTTCTTTGATGTCTTGATAACGTAAAATTCCCCATAATCCTCTGGTGCCTTCCTAGTATATCTCCACATCAAAATTTCCTTATCACAATATTAACTCTACCTCGTTATCCAATTCCAATTATACTCTTCTAACTATGTATTTCCCTCACCGGAACCCCACTTGTTACCTGTGTCTTATATTGTACCATAAATATTCAAGATTATTTATATTTTCATACATTAGTATTGTTTGAAGATGCCACGATGTGTCGGAACTATAGTCGATTTGTTTCTATAATATATGAGTGATAAAAAACAAAGTGAAAGTGTTTCATTTTATTATATCAATATGATAAATTATCACAAAGAAACTTCTAATACTTGTTCAAGATTGCATAATATTCTCCAAATGATTCTTTCTATTTGTCATAAAAAGACGATTAACTCTGGAACGTTGTAATGAAATTGATTTTCCTCATTAATTTCCCGAAACAGCATTTGTTTTTTTTTATTCTTTTCGATGAAAATATGTTCCTAAGTAGTTCCTTCTAGTAGACTATTATTTAATCTACAAAAATGTCTTATTCAAGATATTTGAATTTTTCTACGCTCAAGTTGTGTTTTGCACGAGTAAAACAACTGAGCTATGAATAACATTATAATTATATTCTGAGAAGTATTCAGCATAATTTCCGAAGTCTATAATTTCTCAAGTATTCTTGAAACTGTACACGTACACGACAGTCATCACTCAGATAAACTACGAACCTTCTCAAATGATCCATCTATGACTTTGTATTATTGATAAATCTGTCAATACAAATTGATTGAAGTCTTAATTGCAACTTCTCCATTTTCTCTTTCTGAAATTCGATATATTTCTCGATTGTTTACACATAAGGTTATGTTCCAATATGCGTGAGACTTCATGGTTAGTATCTCGAACATACTACTCAAACTTGCCATAAATAATTTTCATTCTATTTTTTTTAACCTGCAATTCAAGGTGAGTATGTAGTACTATTTATTTTATCAGCTTGTCCAATACAAAATGAGGCAAAAATAAAGTTCTACAGTTGTGCCTTTTTGTTTAATAATGAAAATAAACGTGTAGGTAATTATTGAAAAACAACAGATGTTTTATTAGAATAAAAGTGTATTTCTAGTAACGTTACGTGGTTATACATTATTCGTTAATACGACGTATTGCTTGCATGAGCATCAATAAATAACCCTATCGCCATATTATACAGGTGGTCCAGTTTCGAAAGCGGAAACTTTACAGGCAGACAGATAACTACAAAATAATATCAGTTTGTACTATAAACTATATTCGAAAAATGCCTCGTTACAAAGATACAGGGTGTCAAAATTTTTATGAAAAAATCCAGATTTAATAATATTTGTAAAACTACTTTAGATATTTAAATGAAATGTGGCACGTTTGTATAGATAATTTAAATACATCTTTTTACGTGAAAAATATTATTTTACTTTCACCAGTGGCGTGCTTACAGGCACATCTTCGGCTATTTTTCATAAAAAATATGGTACGCCACTGATTTTTTCAGAAGCAAAAATTATTTCTAGAATTCTTGTTCAATTTTCAACAAAAAAAGGCTCTTTACTTTTTTCCGTTTGACACATCGTTTGCCAGTAAAATATTTAAATTCTTTAAGCAACTGGAATTGAGACAAAGTTCAATCTGTCTTAGTAGGCCATTAAAAAAAACAACTACTACTGTAAGTGTTCTTTTATTTTATTATGACAAATGATTGAATTGTGTCAGGTAATTTAATTTCGAGTTATTGTTAACATTGTTATTAGTGTTGCGCAAGTATTAATCTGAAAAATGCTTTTTTCTAACAACGAATACGCAGATATTCATTTTTGTTACGGATTTTGTGATGGAAATGCAGAAGCGGCAGTTCGTGAATATCGTAGACGCTATCCAAATAGAAGAGTTCCATCAGAACACATCAGAATTTTCGTAACTTTGGCCTGCGTGTTAATAACGAACGGAACAGAAACCGTCGATATAATATTCACAATAATCGTATACTTCGTACTTTTGATAACAATCCGAGGCTGAGCTCTCGGAAGGCAGCTCAGAACCTTCACATACCGAAGTCTACAATATTACGAACACTACACGATGACCACAGACATGCATATCACCTATAGCCTTTTCAGGATTTGTATCCTGGTGATGCTGAAAAGAGAATAAGATTTTGCCATTGGCTTTTAAACTCAATGGAAGAAAATCCTGACTTTTTCCATAAGATTTTTCGGACGGATGAATCCTCTTTTACCAGACGTGGGTAACAAATCACCATAATACCCATATTTGGGCACATCAGAATCCTCGAGAAGTTCGGCCAAGATCATTTCAAAATTAATTTTCCATAAATGTTTGGTTGGGCATTATTGATGTTAACGTTTGTGGTCTACATTTCCTACCCCCAAGGTTGAACTCGCAACTTTTTATGGAATTTCTTAACAATAATCTGCAGGACTATCTAGAGGATTTACCCATTAATTTAAGGCATGAAAGTTGGATACAACTGCATAGAGCTCCCCCGCATTTTGGAATAGTTGTAAGAGAATGACTCAATACCAATTATCCTCGACGATGGATTGGCCGGCTAGGGGGGAATGACATGAATAATGACGTAGTTTATGGTATTGGACCAGTGGCCTGGCCACCCAGGTCACCGGATCTTAATCCGCTAGACTTTTACGTTTGGGGCACTATTAAGGATAAAGTCTACCCTAATCCCATATTAACAAGGGGAGATTTAGTTTTAAGAATTCAGCAAGCCTGCAATGATATGCGGCAAAATCCGCATGAAGTATCTGCTGCAGTAAATGCGTTAGTGAGTAGATGTCGAAAATGTTTTGAGATGGGTGGACTACATTTCGAGCAATTTTTGTGATTTAACTTTTAATTTTCGTTCATTTTGTTATTGTTGTTGTAAGCCACTAATTAAATTTCTTGTTTTCGTTTTTGTTTAATTGTTTTTCAGAAATCAGGTATTTCAATTTTTTACCGGCAAACGATGTATCAAATGAAAAAAAGTAAAGAGCTTTGTTTTTTTGTAAATTGAACAAGGATTCAAGAAATAATGTTTGCTTCTAAAAAAATCAGTTAAGTACCATATTTTTTATGAAAAATAGCCGAAGATGTGTCTGTAAGCACGCCATTGGTGAAAGTAAAATAATATTTTTTTACGTAAAAAGATGTATTTAAATTATCTATTCAAACGTGCCAAATTTCATTTGAATATCTAAAGTAGTTTTAAAAATATTATTAAATCTGTATTTTTTTATAAAAATTTTGACACCTTATATCTTTGTAACGAACCATTTTTCGAATATAGTTTATGGTACAAACTGATATTATTTTGTAGTTATCTGTCTGCCTGTAAAGTGTCCGCTTTCGAAACTGGACCATCCTGTATATAAATTATCGGGAAATAGGTCACACTAATACATATGCTTATTATTTTCGTTTTTACGTACGTTTAGGTATCACGACCATCATTAGAAGACGTAACAATGTTTAAAACTGGATTCCTTAAGACTAATTGTATCAAGCACAAAGCGTCCTCATCGCACTAATTTCAGTTAAGAATGCCCACGTTGCCGAAACGAACAGGAACACGAGTAATCAAAATTGTACCACATTAATGTTTTAAGTATATGAATATGTATCAAGAAGCCACTGCATAGCAATCTACTTCTAATATTCGAAGTCATCTCATGCAATTTTTGAATAAGACTGACATCAAACTATAATACGTTCAAGTATCCACTTTCGAACCAGATGTTGAAAATTTTTGAGGTAATAGGAAAAGGTTGTCAGACTAGAAATATTACTATTTCAGCATTCTAGCTAATACAGAACGACATTGAATGTATACCATGATATTTGTAGTTTGGATTTTTAGCATGTCCTACACATACTCAATGAGGTTGAGGTCGGGAGGTTGAGGAAGTCATGGCAAAAGTACAACCAATTTCGCACCTAATTTTGGAGATATGCAAAAGACTCAGGTACCGTTGTCGATGCAATACATCTTGAAGGAGATTAGTACAGAATATGTTAGATCCAGTAATATCTGCAATCACACAATAAAAGCTTCTATAGAGGCATATAATGCCAAAATAAGATCAAAGCTTGTTGAATGCCTCAATAGCTCCCGTTCGTTCTGGACAAAGCTATTGGAAGAAATTTCCCTTTCAGCTTGTTCCCTCCCCTAACAAAATCTGATGCCAGCGGCAAAAATGTCACAAACTTCTGTAGGTTTCAGAAATTACAACCCAAACAAATGTGGTAAACAATGTCCGATATCAGAAGTTGCATCATTATTTGCAATACTGTGGCCTAATTCTTGTATTTTTATGTGCGACGCTTGTTCAAGATGAAACGACAACCTATTCTTTCAGCCAATTCCCAAACTTTTCGAATGAATGTATGAATGTCAATCTCAAAATCTACATTGAATATTTTAGGATAAAAATCTCGGTTAGTAAGTTCCTTACACAATTACGAGGGCATGGTGAAAAGTCCCTGAAGAATGAAACAAGAAAATTTATTTGGTCAAAACTTAGTCTATTTCTCAACATAATCTCCTTGTAGCCCGATACCCTTCGTCCAACGTTTTACAGATTTTTCAATCCCTCCCAAATAATACGATTTCGGTAATCCTTCAAAATAGGTGTTAGCTTCAGCGATGAACTCATCGTTGGAGCCAAATCTTTTTCCGCCGAGTCATGTCATCAAGTTTGGAAATAAATAAGAATCGTAGGGGGCCAAATCTAGAGAATATGGTGGATGGAACCAATTCGTAGCGCAATTTATGCAATTTTTGCTATTGTGACTGCGGACCTATAGGCCGGTGCGTTCTCCTGGTGAAAGAGCACTTTTTTATTAGCCAAATGCGGCCGCTTTCGCTTCAAGTCGGCGTCAAATGGGTCTTAAAGCCCTGCTTAATATACGCCAGGATCGTTTTGCCCTTTTCAAGGTAACTGATATGGACGATACCATGTGAATCCCAAAAAACTGTCGCTATGACTTTGTTGGCCGATAAATCCTCTTTGGCCTGTTTCGGCTTCGATTCACCAGGACAACACTGTTTCGACTGTTGTTTGATCTCTGGTGTGTTGTGCTGTATTCATGTTCCGTCCACAGTTACGAAAAGGCCCAAAAAGTCCTTCTTATCACACTTGAACCTTGCCAAACACTCCTTTGAAGTTGGCACACGGTCGCGCTTGTTGTCAACAGTGAGCAAATGCGGCACCCATTTGGCAGATAGCGTTCTCGTATTAAAAAATGCATGCAAAATGTTCCGTATCCATTTGCTTGAGAGGCCCATAGCCTCAGCAATCTCGGGCACTTTAACTCGCCTATCGTTCAATATCATACCATGGATTTTATCGACGATTTGTAACCTCAATTGGACGACCAGAACGTTCGGCGTCCTTTGTGATCATACTACCTCAACAAAAATCAGTGAACCACTTGTGAATCGTTCCAGTCGATGGTAAGGAGTCCTCATAATGTTTAACAAGCGATGCTTCGGTTAACATAATGTTTTTTACACGAAAGAAATAACGTTCAATTAAGACGCGAAATTCACTTCCGATCAATCTGAAAATTTTGATACGTCTTAGTTAAAGATGGTACATAACAAATATCACATGGAATTTTCGATTGTGGCGCAATCTGTTTTATTTTTCAGGGACTTTTCACCTTGCCGTCGTATCGTATATACTGAAAAGTTGTAGCATGTGAATCAGTTTTCTTATCGTTAAGCAGGCAGAACGCACCACTGTTACATAAAATTTGTTGTATATAACGTGGATAATAAAATGTTGAGTAAGATACTTTGCGGAACATTGAACTGTCCTATCTACTTGAACAGATTGACTTTTACACAACAGTTTTGAGTTAGTCAGACACGAAAAATTACTATATCATTCTAATAAAAAAAAACGCGTCTTGTTTTAACTTCGATTTATTCGAAAACGACATTAACATCGTTAAGTGATTTGCGAAATGTTCCTCCCTGCACATACTTTTTTCTAATTTTATTGGCATCCACAAAACTCGAACCAGCTTCGTCTTCTTTAATTCTGTCGGAATTATTTTATTATTTTCAGTGGCTTTTCTGATACGCCATACCATGAGTTTTCTTTTGCAGGAGTTGGTCACAATCTGAAGAATGATAATAATTGTATTGAGTGATTACCACTTCTATTAAATAATATAAACTGAATAGTAAGGTCTTTCTAGCCCAGATCGATCAGTAACGTCACAAACTCATAGCTTGTAACGTTATACGTTACTATGTCTAATAATACTTGAATAATCTTAATAACGGTTTCCGCTCGGAATTATAAATGAATAAACTTGGAAAGTGACTATAACTGACATCTATGTTTCAGTAGAAAATCGATTATTCATGCTGCGTGAAAACTCGTGAAAGGTTGCGCGACACTCAATTAGAGGGTTGACTTTAAAAACGGAAATCGACAGACGGTATCTTGGTTTGTAAATTACGCTGGGTGAGATGTATTCAAATAGTCTCTTCTGATATCAATTGGCTCCATTGAAAGATTGTTGCCAACAGTGAACGAAGTGTATATTCTCTCATCGATGATATTTTCCAATAATAGAAGAGTCGACTCATCCTTGTGTCCACACCAGACACTTTTGCTTGCTCAAATCTAAATTGGATGATCATCTACTATATTCTTCCTCTTGTCTTGATTCAGAATCTAAGTTGTCAAGTTAGTAGTCAGAATGGTTTATGTCGTTCTCTTAGGCTTGTTTAACCTAGCAATTATCCGCCAGGTTGCGTGATATTCCTTCCTATTATAAATTCGTAATGGTTATGTCTTTTTGAGCTGGTCTTGGTAAGATAACGGAATAATCATTAATCTGGGTGAACTTAAATGAAGCCGAAATTCTCATTCACTGTTTTATGAGATCACCGAGTGAATGATCTAATATTACTAGAACGGATTATTCATTTAGAATCTACGAGAACAATTTCAGTATAGTGTACTCTGTAAACTATTATCTAATTGTTCTCTTGCAAATTTCTAAATTAATTCACTCATACTTTTTATGACAAACATATTTATTTTATATAATTTGTAGTATAAATTGTCATAACTTCAATAAGTATCAGAATATTCTCTTTCAGATTTTAATACTGTATTTTACTAGTTCTCTTCAAGATTTCAATCCTTTTAATAATTTTGTATCTACATTTTGGTAAGATAGCATAATCAGTTGTGGAGTTATATTGATTATTCCTGCTGATTTATTTATTTGTCCCTCGAACTTGTGGCCAAGTTATTGCTCGAATTGTCTGTATTACAGGATGTAAACGATCGAGACGTCTCATCCTGTTTCCCGTGCCTTTCTTCCAAGCTCATCCTCTTTTGAAGGACGGTAAGATTTTCCTTAGTTGTAATAATCAAATTTTCATAATCAATTATTTATGTTCTCTAATTTGTTTTCATCTACAATTCAATTTCTTAAATTTGTACATTTGTTTCGAAAATTGCATTCCTTATAAAATTAATAATTTCAATTAACTTATCAAACTATTAAGAATACTAGTTTGTTTCACTTTCAATTTTTCGAAGCATTGAAGTTTTGAAATAATTATATCATTAATCAAACTATTTTGTTCCATTTTATAATTCCTTAGAGGATTCAAACCAAATTTGTCTTTATTTCTCTGATATAATCATCAACATTTATCCACCTCGTAGTGCCCGAAATTCTTGATTGACGATTTCATCTTTGCTTCTTTCGCTTAACCAGTTAGCGCTCAGGGTAATCCGATCAATCAAGATTCTAAGAACATCTATCACTACGAGCCCTGAGTGTAAATATCCTATTGAGCTGGGATCATTAAACAAATAAGGTCACTTTAAAACCTTACAGTGGCCACTCACTTTAAAACCTTACAAGTTTTAGACACCGAATCAATCTTCTCATCTGGACTAGAAAGACCTCATCATTGTTATCTGGCAAAAGCCAATTTGATATAAACTATTATATTCATATATTCATTTGTTTCTAATTCTCTTACATTTGTTTGGTTTGGTGTCGCCATCTCGCGCAGTCAAGTAATCTCACATTCTCCGTAACTTTTGAAGAGCTCGAGAAATCTATCAGTCAATGTAGTATATCGATTGATTTCTCAGTGGGAGATCTATTCTTAGATGACATGAATATTTTAGTCTCTTCACCACGTTGTTGACCCGGTTATGAATACCTCCAACAGAGACAGTTCAATCACGTTGGAAACTTGTTCGTTTCACTGATGAACTTCATGAGAAGAGTGGAACAACTGTCTGGAACTATAAATGTGTGACGTCAATGATCGATCCGGACTATAACAACCTTTTCATTGTTATCTGGCAAAAGTCAACATGAGATAAATGAGTATATTCGTATATTCATTTGTTTCTAATTGTCTTACATCGCACCGAATAGCTCAACGACAACGATTGTTACTAACAAGAAAAAATTATTACCTGTCGGTTTAGTGTAACGTCTGGCACATGGATTTTCTCCGTTTTTCTTTGACGTGTGTTCATAGTAGAACTTATAATTATCAACTATTAGAAGTTTTTTGTCTTCCAACTGAACATTTCACTTAACAACAGCATATTATTTCACTTCCGTACCTTACAAGCTCGTCAAATTGGAAAAAAAAACAAAAACTTCCACCGCTCTTACTAAACACTGTTTTGAATATAACCATTCATTCGATCACAAAAATGTTAATATTTTAACTAAGGAAACCAATTATTATGAAAGATCTATTTTGAAGATGATTCACATAAAACGTGACCGAAGTCTGTAAATCATTGAAGAGACATTCAGTCATTAAGTCAGATTTATACTAATTCAATTAATTAAATACCTTGCCAATTCCCCCCTGCGTCTTTATAATGTTAAAAGTATATTTTAGGTAGAATACTCAAATAGCAATATTTCCAATAAGGTCTGACAACCTTACCTCATGAATCTTCAACATTTGGTTTGAAAGTTGATACTTGAGCGTTATATTTTTTGGTTTCAATCGTATACAGACTTTGTTTGACACGACTTCGTATATTGTAAGAAAATTGCTAAGCAGCGGATTTTTGATACATATTCATATACTTAAGACATTAATGTGTTACAATTTCGATTATTCGTGTTTCTGTTCGATTCGGTGACGTGGGCATTTTCAATTGAAGTGCGATAAGGTTGCTTTGGGCTGATACAATTAGTTTTGAGAGATCCCGTTTCAGACATAATACGTCTTCTGATCATGGTCGTGAGATCCAAACGTACGTGAAGACGAGAATAATAAGCATATGTGTTAGTGTGACCTCTTTCCTGAGATTTTAGAAATAATAACACATTAATGTTATCGTTTGATAATAACACTTCAATTGTCGGAACTGTTGTTACGTTTTGTAACAAAAAATCGGTGGAAACACACATAGTTAAAACAGTGTTGTGTTTGTTTCATCTTATCAATATTTTATATATTCTAATTTCTGTTAAATTTAATATAAATCAATTTAAATTGTTTTTATATATTAACTAATCTTTTAAAACAGAATTTCATCAAGTTATTATAGAGACATAGAGGCAGACAAACACCAGACTGTTATGAACACATATCATATTTGAACCCGTCAGAAAATGCTAAAAATACGGGTTTCGATTTCTCGATCGATTAATAAAGGAACTTTCATCCAATTTTGTTTCATATATTCACCCAAATATAATATTCCCGCCACTGTAAGTGTTAATGAAAACGTGCATACTTTACCAAATTCTCTAGAAGCTACTGCAAGGTGGCTGTGTTGAAAAAAGGTTAAAAATATAATTTCCGGGTTAGTCGTCGTATTTCACTTATAATCACAGACATTTATCAAATCCCTTTAAGTCCCACGAATTAATTACCTTCTATTAATTCTCACACATGTTCACCGAAGGTCTACACTGGAAATTCAATAATTAACTAACAGAACTGTACAGGTTCTGCGTACCGATAATAATTCAACTTGGAAAAATTGCTGTTCGAAACTATGTCACTAGACGATGATAACCCAAAACGCCATTTTGCATGTTACAAATGTAGTGGACACCAAAATAGCAGAGACAATTGTTATTCCTTGGACCCACTCCAAAAGATTAATTTAATTTTACCAGACATAAAACAAAACTCGGATTTGTTATTTATTTACTTTACATCTTCGCTTAGTATCTAATTTATTTTATGAGATTTCTGTGCTAGGATTGTGTATATGTGCGTAAAAAGTTTCTACATATTCAATTTTATGGTTTTTTTCTACTTAATATTACACAGTTATGGACTATAATTACACAGAAATTATAAATCACTATGAAATATTCAATTGTGCTTATTGGCAAAACATCATAGATAGTTACAGAGCCAGATCTAAAATATGTTTATCTCCTAGACAACGTGAAGGATTCAAAACAACAAAACGTGTTTATCTTATTGCTATGAGGCTCATTTCAAAAAGAGTGGATTTGCCCGTCAGGTCTTTCTCGTACATAATGAAATAATTATATACATATTATGAATTAAGATGCTGATTTTAAAATTTTGGTCAAATCAAGAAAATGCGTTCGTTCTTACAACATTACACATGTGCTACAGATATTCCAGAAATGACATATACTACCTGGTGAGTCAAAGATTGTGCGGAGTAACATATCATTCTTATTTACAGAGATACAAAAAAAAAGTTGGAAACAAAAGTTGTAACATATGTGGTGGTGTATATTTTAAAAATCTGTTAAATTATACAGGATATGTCATGTAGTCGTGGTCAATATGGAGTTATTTCAAACGAAATACCTTCTATAACATATTTTTAGATTCTACGGAAAATTCTAGATATTCTTCATGTAAATGTCCAATATCTAGCTATAGAGATAAGTAGTGGGTGGGAAGGTTTTCGATACAGTGTACCATCATCATGATGACTTGAGGGGAGGGGTTTTAGCCCCCAAATGCACTTAGGCCACTTAGTTGAGCCCATCATGCGGTCCGCGGTCAGGAGCTTGTTCTATTGTAGCAGATTTGGGGCCCGCCAGAAACCTAAAATATTGCCAGTACTGGCTTCCATAAGATCTTCTGGAAGCAGTTTTGATTCTCCGGAGTGATGCTAATGCTGAGTATTCCAGAAGGATGTGCGAGGCAGTTCCATCTCTCTGCATTTCCTACATATTGGATCATCTGTGACGCCCATAGTGGGGATGTGTTTGTTAAGTGACCGGTTAGGATACCAGTCATCTTTCTGATGTCCCCTCTGTTCAGAGAAAGGAGTTTCTTTGAGAGCCTAGCCACAGACTCTTTGATGAAGAGCTTGGTCTGCCTCATGCGTGGTGATTCTCGCCACAGTTCAGACCACTCTCCATTCAGTTGACTCAGAAGGGCGAGACCCTCCACGTAATTTGATGAATCGGTCATTAGCTACGACCTGACGGGGATGCTAGACGGCCCTCGTCTGGCCTTGAGTCGGCCGTTTCAATTCCTGAAGCTCCACTGTGCCCATGGACCCAGATGAGTTCAACTTTATTTCTTCTGGCTTGTTCATCCAGTATATCCCTGCATTATTTGACAAGCCTTGATGTGACTCTGGGTGATTTGAGAGCTCCCAGAGCCAGTCGAATGTCTGTGCATATATGCGCCTATTAACATAGTTGCTTCGCATGTTTCCCATGGCACAAGTCAATATTGCGTAGACCTCCACCTGAAAAATCATCCAGTAAGCCCGTAGACTCACTGAGATACTGATCTTTGGTCTTTTCAGGTACACTCCCGCCCCAGAAGCCCGACCTACCTTGAACCCATCTGTGAACCATTCGAGCCCGTCTGGTGGCATGCTATCTTGCTTCATTCCTAGTATAGAGCATTCAGAGGTTGCCTCACTTGAAATCGATGAGCGTGCACGAGAGTAATGCGTTTTGGTCCAGTGGCCTAGACTCTTTAAACTATACGCCGCTCTCATGGTCTCAGTTTTCATGTATAAGTGTAGATGTGGTAATCCGGCGAGAGCTTCAAGGGCTCTCGTTGGAGCCGACCTCATACCGCTCAATATGCCAACGCATATAAGCCTCTGCGGTCGATGCATGGGGCGCTGGTTAATACCAGTGCTTGTCCCCGACCATCACACCACCCAGCATAGGTAACCATAGGCCTGGTAACAGCGGTACAGTTCCAATAAATAATCTTTGGCTGTAGTCCCCATGTGCTGCGGAAAGGTCTTTTGCACGCCCAAAATGACGCAGAGGCCCTCCTCACTCGATATTCGAGGTGTTCGCGCCAGGTCAGCTTAGTGTCTAGGATTATTCCCAGAAATTTCATCGACCCTTTGAATTGCAGGTTTTCGCCAGAGAAACTAATCTCTGACAGTGTGCCCAGTTTTCGTTTCCTCGTAAACAAAACAATTTCCATTTTGTGAGGATTCACCCTGAGCCCATCCGTGCGGCACCAGTCGTTCACTATGCTGAGCAGTGTGTTTTGTAGCTCGCACAGCGTTCCCAAGTGCCGCCCGAAGGTGACACCAGCCAAATCATCGGCATATGCCTGGGCATAAAATCCAGCCCCTTCCTGTTTCTCCCAGAATCCATCGACTACATAGCACCACAGAAGCGGAGATAGGATGCCTCCCTGTGGACAGCTTTTTGTAGCGGTGACTTATATAATGTATCCGTTATGTTGCGTCTTCATCGCACGCGTAGAAAAAATGATTTCAATCAACCGGACCAATGTTGGACTTACTCCATGCTTCTCAGCGGCTGAGCAGATAGACTTGACGGACGTGTTATCGAATGCCCCTCCGGGCCATAGCACCATCTATTCTTGTGACTAGATGATGCGAGGCCGTTTCAGGGGAGAGACTAGCCTGGTAAGCATGTTGACAACAGTGTAAGGGATGGGCCTTCAGTGGCACATGTCTCAAGTGTCTGTCAATCAGTATCTCCATTGCTTTTAATAGGAATGAGGCTAGACTGATAGGGCGGAATGCTTTAGCTTGGGTATAATCAGTTGTACCCGCCTTTGGAATCAACACGACTTTCACTGCCCGCCATAGCTTTAGAATAAAGCCAGTGGCTATGCAAAATTAGATTCATATACCTAAAGTCTAACCGTTTTTTATATAATCCAGATTTTATATCAAAAATGACATGTTTGCAGCACTAAACATAACTATCAATTTCTTCTATATACAACACATTATTATTTAATTTGGGTTGATTCCCTTGTAAAACAGAACCTACTTTAGAAGACTATTGATATTTGGTAACAAACAGAAAAAAATAAATTCCCAAAAACGTGAAAGTCAACTTTTCCCATATTTTTATAGTTATGAAATATTTAGCATTGGAAATAATGGTAACTACCGGTGAAGTTGTACATTCCTAAGATTTGTAGTTTTCGTAATATTGGCAATTTAACATTTTTCTATTGTGAAAATGCTTATGCGGCTTTCAAGTTTTGTTATTAGTTGGCCATGCAAAACAAAAATTAAATTAGATCCGTTTTGAGCTCGAACGTTGTTATTTTCAAGTTTATTCTTCAGTTCCACTTAAAATGATATATTCGAAAAGTAAATTAAACGATATGATTTTTGTCAGACAAAAATTGCCTTTTAGCTGGGGTGAATTTTTTCGCAAAAATACTTGAAACCTTCTGCAGAGGAACCTAATCATAGTGAAATCTCTGAAATAGATTGTATGTTATCATATTTGTTACCTAAAAAACATTGTGGAAAATGTATTCCTTTTTATCTTTCCTGATTGGTAAGTAATTCTATGAATTTTTAGTACCGATAGTTTCGAAGACTTATATATAAAAATTCTCGGGAAATAGGTCACATTAACACTCTGTTTTAAAATTTTTTGTCTTTACGTACGTTTCGGTCTCACGACCATCATCAGAAGACTTATTATGTCTACAAATTTTTGATTGATCAAAAATTTCCCGAGAATTTTTATAAATAATTCATACTGGGTCAAGAATCTTTATATTATTATTTCGGCTGGGATATAAGCCTTAATATGGAAGGAACAACCACCTATCCTAGAGTTTTGAAGGAATACGGAAAGTTAGTGAAGATATTAGCAAGAGAGAAGAACCGCAGAATTTTTCTGGTAAGATGTAGAAATTTGCAAGTATATCCAAATTTCATTATATCTAAATCAAAGGAGAATATGTTTAGCAAGGTGCAAAATAAAAAGGCGTACGCAAAATTATTAAATTCTCTTCATAAAAATTGTTTGAACTTGTGCATTAAAGAAGCGTGTGCAAGCGTTGCAGAGGTTGAAAACAAAATTAAATTCGTTAAACAATCTTGTTATAAAAATTTTGATAGAAACTTTATATCGCAATTTTTTCAAAATAAGCAGAACAATTTCGAAAAAAATGTCAACAAAATCAAAGCCATTCAATCTAAAAAGATTAATAATTTAATGAAAGACCAAATATCAAAGAACAATGGTTGAAAAATCTAACAGACACTAAAATTCCGGATGAGGTGCAGCACACGTTAAGTTTAGGTCCGAAATTTGCATTGCCTAATAATAATAAAAAACTGCCTATCGACAATATTATTGCAAATTTAGAATGCGGAATTAGGAATAAAAATTTAGAGGAAAAAAATGAGATTAGAAACAAAGTTTGTAACATTTTGACAAACAAAAAGAACAAACAGAAAGCAGAAATAGGTGTTGCAAAGAATCGTTTTAACTATCATACAAAAATAACAAAAGAGTTCTTACATGCTAACCCTCAAATATTAGTTTTGAACGCGGATAAATGTAATAAAACCGTCATAATGCATAGGAATGACTATGAAAACAAAATAGGAAACCTTTTAAATGATGAAACAACTTATAAAAAATTCAAATCTGACCCTACTTTATCAGTACAAAATAACATGAATAAATTGATAAATAAATGGCACAAAAATAAGGTAATCCCTATTGAACTAAAAAATAAATTAATTTGCCATAATGGGCTAGCACCTTATATCTATGGGCTTCCAAAGCTACATAAAAATGATATACCTCTAAGACCCATTGTAAGTAATATTGGAGCGCCCACTTACAATTTATCAAAATCTATCAATAATATATTAGGAAAAAATGAATTTTATGTGAAAGACTCTTGTTAATTTAATGAATTCATAAAAAATCAATCCGTACCCGTAAACCATCAACTAATTTCCTTGGACGTTGTTCCGTTATTTACAAATATACCTGTCGTGTTGGCATTGAATAGCATCAAAAAACGTTGGGCAGAGATTAAAAACCACACACCTCTAGATCAATCTGAATTCATAAATGCTGTTAAGTTTTGTTTAGAATGCACTTATTTTCAGTATGGTGAGCAATATTTTGGACAAATTTTCGGCACAGCAATGGGATCTCCTATTTCAGCTACAATTGCTAACCTCGTTATGGAATGCCTAGAGGAATCTGTTATAAGTTCATTAGATTTTCAGCCTGTATTTTTCAAACGGTATTTAGATGATTGCCTTATGTGTGTTCCCAACGATAAAATTCAATATGTGATTAATAAATTTAACAATTTCCACAGTAAACTTCAATTCACTTGTGAAATAGAAGTAAACAAAAACATAAATTTCTTAGATATGAACATTAGGCATGATGTAGATGGAAAAATAAAAACTTCTTGGTTTACTAAAGAAGTTTGGTCTCAACGTTATCTTCACTTCAATTCCGTTGCACCAGCTTGTTATAAAAAAAGTGTCATAAACAGCCTTACAGACCGCGCGATAAAATTGTCCCACGCAGAGGACCGTCCCAAGAATTTAAAAATTGTTCGTAATACACTGGAATTGAATGGCTACCCAAAAACTTTCTTCAATCCGATCATTAAAGAAAGAATAAACAGAATCTATAATGGTTCTTCATATAAAAATAACATAAAAGGTATTATAGACAATTATATAACTTCACCATACATCCCGGAGACCTCAGAGAAAATTAAGAATTGTTTGAAAAAGTACGATATAAATGTCGCGCATAAACCTACTAACTGTGTTGGAAAGTATTTCTCAAATCTAAAGCCTTTAATACCTAAAGATAAACAAACCCACACAGTATACAAATTAAATTGTTTAGATTGCGATGGAACTTATACTGGAATCTCTAAACAAAATTTACAAAAAAGAATGTACGGGCATAGGTATAGCACAAAAAACAAAAACTTAGAAAATTCCACCGCTCTTGCTAAACACTGCTTTGATTATAACCATCAATTCGATTACAATAATGTTAATATTCTAACTAAGGAAACCAATTATTATAAAAGATCTATTTTGGAGATGATTCACATAAAACGTGACTCTAAGTATGTGAATCATAGGACAGACACTTAAAATCTAATTCATATTTATACAAACTTACTTCAATAAATTTTTTGCCTACATGCCTCTTTATAATGATAAAAGTGTATTAGGTACAATTTCAAGTATATTTCCATAACTGACAAACCTTTTTCTATTAGCTAGTAAATCTAACATCTGGTTTGAAAGTGAATACATAAATATTTGTTTTGTCCTCTCGTCTCTAGTCGATCACTTACTGTGTTGACATGAGCACGCATTTATTAAAAATTCTGCTTAGCAGTGCATTTTTGATAATTATACTATAGCATTGAGGCTTACAATATAAACATAAGGTCATATTTCTCAGTTGCTGTGACAATCACATACAAGATGAGATAGAAAGAGCGTAAATAGAAATGTCTTCCTCATTGTATATTCAGTACAGGCTGAGAAAACATACTCACCTCGTTTCAGATTTCGTATCTCAAGACTTACCCTGGAAACTACCCCCATATCGAAAACATTTCCAAAACAGTGTTAATTCATAGCTTCTGGAAATTGCTCCCTCATATTCAGAACGAGCTGAGATAACATACCTACCACATTTCAATACTCGCCCTGAAAACTACTCCCGTATTCAGAATAATCTCCACACCTGAGTTAATTCATCGTTTCTGGAAATTTATTTTACACTGTACATTCAGAACGAGTGAGAAAGCATACTTATTCCATTTCCGATTTTGCATCTCAATATTCACCCTGAAAACTACACCCATATTTGAAATAATCTCCAAGACAGTGTTAATTCTTCATTTCTGGGAATTTATTTTTTACTGTACATTCAGAACGAGCTGAAAAAGCATACCTACCTCATTTCAGATTTTGTATCTCAACATTTCCCATGGAATCTACCCCCGTATTCGTGAAAAACTCCTAAACAAAGTTAATTCACCGTTTCTGAACATTTCGAATACGAGGGTAGTTTTCAGAATGAGTATTGAAATACCAAATCTGAAATAGGGTAGGTATGCTTTCTCAGTTCGTTCTGAATGTACAGTGAAAAATAAATTTCCAGAACCGATGAATTAACTTTTTTGGAGTTCTTTTTGATACGGAGTAGTTTCCGGGTTAAGTCTTGAGATACAAAATCTGATAAAATGTAAGCATGTTTTCTCAGTTTGTACTGAATACACAGTGAGAAAGTCATTTCCATATACGCCCTTTCATTCCATCATGTATGTGATCGTCACAGCCACTGAGAAATATGATCTTAAGTTCTATTGTAATATTTATTTATATTAAATTCTATTACCATATTTTTATCATTCAGTGTAAGAACTTTGATTCATCATCATCATTATCATCATAATAAAGTAGAAAATTAGAATCAAATCGGAACATTTCGAAGGAGTAACAAATTTTCAGCCATATCAATCGGATGGTTTCATTTATACAATCAATTGAATCAAACAAATTTGATGTTTAGTTTTTCGAACAATAGACACTTCTGTTTGAATTGGAAGGCAGAACATCGTAAGAAATCAAATACAAGTCGGTTTTTTGGGTTACAGTTCGAATTATCCTCTTTGGAAAGGGACGATTGATTACGAAGATGCACGAATTACGCTTCTAATCATTTATCCATCCACCGTATTCAATAGATTTGGCCCTGCGACCTTTTCCCGTTCCCAGCTATGAAGCAATGACTCGTCGGAAAAAGATTCAAGTCAAACAATTAGGAAATGACCGAAACAGAAACCTCCCGAAATATTACTTTTTGGGCAGTTCGAAGAAGTTAGAAAAGCGCTAAGCGAAATTTATAGATCTAAAAGGAGACATGTTCAGAAATAAAAATGAATCGACGCAAAATAATGTGTCTTCCATTGTTTTGTGAGGATTTATTGACCTACCCTCGTATTATCGGAAATAATGGAAATCTAACTAGGTTCCCATCTTCTATTATTCTACTGAAGATAACTACTTCTTTGTCAAGAAAATATTTGGTTTTTAAATATCAATATGGTAGTTGTACCCATCTAGGTAAACTGGTCCATAGTGGTAATTTGACTACTGTGTTCTTGTGGTGGAGCTATAATTTTGGGTAGATCCATTGTCATTCAGTATATTATTAATTTTGATTGGCATATTCAGTTTCTAGTCATATAATTCATCTGAATTTACTTTCTCCAACAAGGATTTGTTATGGATATCTCACATTACGTTTATTTTCATCTTGATGTTGATATGATATGATGATAGTGGGATATTGTGGTTCATACTAGTATATGATAGATAAGACATGCTAAAACATTCAAGACATATGACAAAAATCGGCTTAATATTATGAATAACCCATTCATTTGTGAATATTTCGAAATCGTTTTCGAGCATCAGCAAGGAAAAGATATACCTATCTTTAATAGAAAAAAATGAAAAATGTAGAGCTAAAGATAAATATCAAACTTGTATCATTTGATGTCAAGAACCTTTTTCCAAGTATTCCCACACAATTGACCATTAGTCTAATTGAAGATCTTTTATCCGCAACAATACTTTACCGGCAATAACACAGGAAATATTAAGGTTAATCTCACTTTGCATAGACCAAAATTATTTCACAATTAACGATAAATGTTACAAACAGAACACCGGACTCCCCATGGGTTCGTCATTATCTCCGTTGCTAGCAGAGATATTTATGAAATACTTGAAAACTAAGTATTGAATTCCAATTTTCAGCACATTTTTGTATATTGGGATCGCTATGTTGACGACGTAATCGCTTCCTTCACAGGTAGTAACCGTCAAATAAATTCTTTCCTCACCTACATTAACAACTTACACCCCAAATATAGAATTCACATTAGAGATGGAAAACAACAAGTCCTTAAACTTTTTAGATCTGACCATTTCACATACAAATAATTACTTTCCTTCCGCTATTTATCACAAACCCACCCACACAGATACCACAATACACAACATTTCTTTACATCCACAATCACACAAGTTAGCAGCATATAATTGTATGATACGTAGATTAAATAATGTCCCATTAAGTAAAGATAATTTCCATTTGGAATTAAACAGAATCATAGATATTGCCAAAAATAACGGTTATAATGTCGAAATATTCAATAAAATACTCCAAAATAAACTCAATAAAAAAGCCTTAAACCTAATTTACCCGCAGATTAATAATAATACAACATCAAATTTCACATGTCTAACATATTTAGATAAACATTCACTGAAAATATCTCAATTCCTTAAGAAACAGAATAAAAACGTCGCCTTTAAAACAACAAATAACCTATGCTCGTATATTAATAATTCGAAATCTTAAAAAGATAAATTGAAGAAATCTGGAGTTTACAGACTGAGATGTGATGATTGTAGTTCTTTGTACATAGGACAAACTGGACGCAGTTTCAGCGTAAGGTTCAACGAACATTTGAGAAGTTAAAGGCTCAAAAAAGAGGACTCTAATTACGCAAATCACCTGTTAGAACATAACCACAATTTCACCCTTAATCCCGATATTCTACATATTCAGGAAAAAGGACATAAACTCAATATACTAGAATCCATAGAAATATTGAAACACTCATAAAACAATAATAATGTAATATTAAATGATCAAATCGATACATATATTTCACCGCTTGTTAACAATTTTGTAAACACACTTCCACCATTATCCACCCCCATCCCTCAATTTGTACCACATTATGATCCCTGATATTCAAGGACATACTCTTAGATTTAGCTTTAGTTGATAACTCCTTGCTTTGAAAATGCCACAGTGTGGTGAAACAATTTGTCAGCATTTTTAAATTAAATGTTAAAAGTTTTGTGTAAAATTTGAGTTTTATTCTCCAACTTCCGAAGTACCTATCTTTCTTTTTGTGTATTTATTATTGAGGAAAACATTCAGAAAAAGTCAGTGCTTGAAGAAATTTAAATTTTTTGTGATTTTCATGTGCCAATTCATCGTGCCCGGACGTTGGAATTGTATAATGAACGACAACACTGGGTACAGAAATGGCATCATGTGGTAGTGAGTCCCAATTCTGTTTGGGGGCCCATGATGGACGGGGAAAAGTCGGACGTTTCTGTGGGAACTATGTGTAAAATATTCAACGAATAAAAATTCTATTGTTGAAAATTCGAGTGATAGTCCTGTAAAAAGTGTGAAAAAATAAAGGTCATTACTAACATTATATAGACTGCACGATAATGCAAAATTCTTTTTGCATCGTGTCCAGGGAAGTCTACACATCGTTAGTCAGAAAAAAAAGGGGGCTCGTGATTATTAATATTAATAAGCAATGAAAAACTATTTTCTATTAACAAATGGAATGTATTTTATAACAAATGAAATATCTCGTACTCTTCTAATCCAAAGTTTCTGAAATTTGGTATCAGATGTTTTTTTGGTCTAATGAAACTGAATCTGAAATCAGAAAATGAATCCGACCCGTTTGCTGGATAACCCGAAAATCTTAGCAACAAACAACATTTTTTCTCGGAATGAGGTATTGAAGTAATAAGATGCCGTGATGTGTTTCGGTACAATTTTTACGAAAAGAAGGAAAATCGCGTCTTTTTTACTTCATATTCCTATCTCGGTCTTCGTCCAACGTGTCTGATTATGTTTTCGTGATCGCTGAGTATTATTTTATGATCATAAAATCAGATAGTTTCGCGGAATACTCCAGAAAATTAAAATTTGACAAACTTTAATTATTTTGTTTTCCGGAAAATTTTAGTCAGTGTTAATGGGGCTCGGTGAAAATTTCACCAATAGAAAGAGAATTCTGGAAAAGTGCATCGTTTTCCTTCATATTCCTGTCTTGCTTCTCGTCTATCATGTCATATTATATGTTTTCGTGGACGTTGAGTATTATTTTATGGTTATGAAATCAAAAGCATCTATAGTTTTCTGTAAAACTCCGAAATGAAAATTTGACATATTTACACGATAATCTTTAATTGCTTTTTGCTTTTCGAAAAATTTCGTACAATTATTATTTCCGGTATCTTTTATTATGATATGTATAGTACCTCTTTCAAAGCGGGTAAAAAAGAGATGTTTTTGAAACATCAATCAAGTACGTGTATCATATGAATCCCAACATAAGATTTCTATCACGTGAACCACTCAACGCGTACGGAGAACACAGCAGCTGTCTTTGAGTGTGGAGGGAAAGAAACTGGCAGGCTGGCAATATTATCTGAGATGTGGCTGTAAGATCACGTCCTGTTTTCTATTTTAATTTATAAAACACGTGAACCGAAAATAAAACTGTGTGAATTAAATTAACTTATATGTGTATTCGAAAAAAAATTGTCAGCTGAGTAACTCAAAAAACTAGTTCACAACAAAACAAACAGCTCGCGGGGTAATATCATTATTACTATATAGATTTTTCTGAAAAAAAAATTAATTTTGAACTTTAATTAAGTTTCCGTTCTCCAGAGTTGTTCGGAAAACTATCGTCGGTTTTGATTTTATCATCATAAAATAATACTCAGCGAACAGCAAAACATATAATTAGATACGTTGGACGAAGATCGAGAAAGGAATATGAAGGAAAAACAACGCAATTTTCCATTTCCCGACTTCAGATTCGGTTTCATCGCGCCAAGAAACATTCTGATACCAAATTTCAGAAACTTTGAATCAGAAGAGCGCGAGATATTCCATTTGTTAATTGAAAATGGTTTTTCATTGTTTATCAATAGTAATACGATAATCACGAGCCTATTTTTTTTTCTAACTAGAGATGTGTACGCCATTCTGAACACGACACAAGAAGAATTTTCCATTTTCCTGCGATCTATAACATTTTAGATGTTTTTCACACTTTTGACTGAACTATGACGGAAATTTTACAATATTCAATGAATTATCCCCTCGTGGTTTCGAGTTTATAACGCATTATGAGGGTGCCACTGTGTGGGAAAACAATAATTGTCGATATACCCATTGTTATTCAAGATGAAATGTGAATATAGATCCATGTTCTTATTTACGAGAAATTACAGTCAGCTACAAGGCCGACCATTTAACAGAATCCTAGATTCTTCCTCTGATAGTTCAGTAGTGAAGAACAAGGTCGAGCAATTGCAGTTTTGAACTAGATGCAGAACGTTTATTGACAATGACATATTTACACTTATCACAATATAAACCAGATTTCACTTTCCTAAGAAATATTTACTAAACCTCAATTATTGATAACCTAATTACCTCAATAACAATGTTATTTAATCACTATAGCATCATACACATCAATTTGTATAATTAGCACTTTTATCGGTGAGGATGTGTGAAAATAATGTGATTCATTATTTGATGATGAATTTTATCACGGAATTGAAAATGTTATTACGTGAAAATATAAGCATAGATCAGGAGAAAAAAGCAAAAAACTTCTCTGCTATGATTGGACGATTTGAAAAGAGTCGATTAATGGAAATAGGGCACGTTTTTCATATATAATCATGTTCATTCCCTTCCAATTCATCACTTTTAGTTCTAGAAGATATTATTTATTCAAGACATTATTGAATGTAATAGGTATATCAATCACTCAAGACTCCATACTCTACAAGCGCAACCTTTTCATGGCCTATATTGACTACCGTAAGGCATTTGCTTCAATGCCTTACCAACCCCACTAGTGAGGTGCATAGAACGTCTTTGCCAGTCTGGAAGACTCGTTTTGTCATCACATCAGGCACAAGACTAGTCTTGACAGAATTGGTAACTCTCAAAAGTGGTGTTTTCCAAGGAGACTACTTGAGTCCGCTCTTGTTCAACATCCCACTGCTGCCGTTCTCAATTGCGTTAAGACGGACTCGTGGATATTACTATGAACCACCGAACGCCTCAGATCACCCATTTATTTTACATGGATGACCTGAAACTGTACGCCTCTGAGGAGAGCGCCTCCATTAAGCTATCAACATGATTTTAGAATATATACGAGTCGTAAGCGTAGAGTTGCGATTGGACAAGTCCGCAGTGTTTCATTTGAGCAGAGAACAATATCCAAAAATCCACGAGAATAGGAAACTTGCCGATGGAAGCATACTCAAACATTTTGATGCTAGAGAGACCTATCGATACCTGGAAAATGACAGCTTCCCAGGTGAAGATAGCACTCCGCGGAAAGTACAGAAACCTTGTTCGACAGATTTGGTCGCCAGAATCTTCGAGTGAGAACAAGGTGTCTGCAACGAATATGCTTTCCAGTACTGCTCCACTTTTTTGGAGTGACGAAACTGACGGTAGATGAGCTGCATAGACTCGAGAAAGACTGCATATCTATCACAGAATGCATATAGGTCGTTCATTTATTTTTCTTCCATGTCACCAGGGAGGTAGGAAACTCCTAAATCTGGATGGTCTGCATTGAAGTGTGATTCTGCGTATATCGTATAAAGTTCTTAGGAGTTTGAATCCTTTGTGTGCCTTGTCCCGAATTCGACGGAGTGGCGGCATTTATCGTAAAGGCAGCACAAAAAGCTCCAGAAGAATTTGATTTATAATTTCAGATCAGTTGTGAAAGCCAACCAGAGGGCAACCGTAAGTTATAACCTTCTCACCTGAAAGCCCAGATAAATGCAGCGGAGTAAGATTTTATGTAAGGTGTTTTCTACAGAAACATCGAAACGCTCGGCTTGTCAACAAGGCAGACCTTCGACTACCTAAGGTCAGCAGGGCTTACATTCGAAACTGAGGGATTTCCCGCAGCTTGTCAAGATGGCGTAATCAACACCTTGGTCTATCGTCGTAACGTGATGGGTGTGCAGGTTCCTGATGTCTGCTACAAGGCCTGTTGGAAGGCACCTGAGACGCTTTTCTACCTGCTGTCACTGTACCATGTTCCTCAAATTTATGGAATATGTTGCTGACAGTAGCCTGTGATATATTATTTTCCGGATATTTTGCATCAAATAAAGCACAGACTCCACGTTGACTTCGCATTCTATCTCCACATTCCAGCAATATCAAGACTTTGATACGCTGCCGTTCTGACAATGGTATCATTTTTATTCAGCTGAGAGAACTCGTGAAAGCACCCAAATTAATGAAATTATCGTTTACATTCAATTTTACAACGAAATAATACAGTTTTAGTACTGAACTAATCGAAATCTTACTTTTTTATGAGGACTTCTCACAAAAAAACGTCACCCATTCTGATTCAAGTTTCAACGCCTTTTGTTTTATTTTAAGCATTTGTTATTTATTTATGTATTTATTTATTTATTTATTTATAAAGGACGAATACAAACGAGATTGACCCAGAAACAGTTTCACAGTGTTAGATTGTTTGTAGATGGCACTAATGTAAGATTTGTAGTTATTTTATTTTCATAAAAGATACAACACAACTAGAATAAAAAATATGATATGGTTATATTCAATTTTCCACGAGCTTTTCATTGAGCTCACATATGACATATGTTTCCATTTGAAAAGAGTTGGGGTGGCTCGCAGCTAAAGGGTTGTAGGAAAATATTTCATTTTATTGCAAGAAAATGTGTAATATTTAAAATCAATTTAGGTTTTTTTACGTTGCCAGTTAGAAGATAAGAATTTTATTTCACTCATTTGCCCAGCCCGGCATATGTAAATTATGGGGATCAAAACAACCAGTAATAAAAATACATGTGTTTTCAAGTGTGGCACACCTTTGTTTTCCAATGGCTCGTGGAAGTTTTATGAAGGTTACGAAAATAATTTTGAATACCTTTTCAATTCTTATGTAACAAGAGTCGCTGAAAATAATGGTGATGTTAAAAATTGTCTAAAGTTTGTGCTATTGTTTATATCTGCGTATAAAACAAAAACTATCTAAGATAATCGTATGAAATTTTGCGTGGTGATAGATATAAATAAAACACGTCGTTCAAGATCAATTATGACTTATTTACTCTTTTCAATAAATTGTTATTAACAAATTAATGGTGTTAATGAACCATTTTTTCTCCGAATGTATTAGCTTAATTGTTGCGTTAAACACGTCAAGTCACTTTTTGGTCATAGATTACACCATCATTTTTTCAAGGCACAATTGTTCATATTTTTCGAGTAATAAACAAATTAGACTAATTATTTATCAGCGCTTAGAGACTTCCGGCTTCAGTGAGAATGATCTAATTGGCCTGAAATTGTTGGTATTGAGTTCATCTATAGCACCTATACTTGATAGGTACGTTTTTTGTTGTTTATTGATTGTATTTCTGCTCTTCCTACCTGTTTCGGAATTTTCAATGATACCATTTTGTAACCTCATTAACCATATTGTATTTCAGCTCCTATTTATATTTGAAATGTTTATTCTTCACTTCATAATTTTGTATCTGTTTGATAATGGTACTTCTCAATATCTATCGACATAAACAAAAATTTACTGATGTATTTTGAAATTGAGCAGGTGCGGCTTTAAAAAAAATATGTTTGCCGAAACAAAAAATTGACTTCAAGGCTGAAGGTGATTCAGTGTTGTCAGGTTGACTAGGTGTTTGATTTTAAGCCATTTGATTCATTATACTATGCTTTATACAAAATCAGGAGTGTGAGTCAGCGGTGGAATGGTGGGAGAGGAGCTAGGCATTCAATGTTTCTCAAATGTTTGGCTGTTACAGACGTAAAGAAAGACCTCACCCCAGGCAAAGAGTTCCATAACTTCGCCATTCGATAGAAAAATGAAGTCTGGTAGGACGATCTTCGGCGGGTCGCGAGCTTGACAATGAAGGGGAGACTGGCTTGAGCTCGTCTAGTCTTCCAACCTCAAATATCTTGTGGTGGAATAACAGACGAAATTCTGATCAACGCCGACCATGGACTTATCTATGTAAAAGGAATCACCCAGCTTTTATGATGTTCTATAGAGAGATTAATCAATTCGTAAGTGTGACATCATCAATCAGACGAATAGCTCTCTTCTGAATAGAATCCAAGAGCTTCAGCCGAACCCCAAACATGTGAACACTACTCCAGGACAGGGTGAGTCTCTGCTTTTTCAAATTATGTTGAGACGCTGATGTAAAAAAGCTCTTGGCACGGTATAGGGAACCAAATAGTGTTTGTGAAGCAGTTTTTGCAATGGATCATCCCATGAGAGGATGCTGTCGGTGGGGATACCGAGCATGGATATGAAGAACTTCATAGGAATAGTTGGCATCATCGTATTAGCCGGTGCTACCTTTCATGCCAAGAGATATTGAGTCCATTGTCCGACTTTAAGATTCATACAAGGAAATAGGCATGACCAATCAAAACTTTGTATGTCATCGGATTCTCTGCTCAAGCAGAGAAGAACATAATCTTGAATGAGGAGGAAAGATGGACAAACTATTAAGTTGTAGTTTTCTTGAAGCTTTCATGTTACGGAAATTCTACTTTTGTAGCTTGTGCCAATTCCGGGAAGAAAGCGAAATTGTTGGCTTGAAATTCAATTGTATCGGCACAAGCTCGAGTTCGGCTAGTTTTTTGTAGCTTTCTTGTTAAGCTATAGTTTTTACCAGATCCGATAAAACCGCGACACTGCTAACATTAAATCAGCTTGTAGCAGCACCAGCTCGGGCCCAGATAAATTTTTGTTTCCAATATAAATAGTAACTAGAGTACAATAGGGTTCATTACATTACAAATTCCAAAACAGGTGAAAGGCGGGAAAGTACAATGTGTATTGAGAAACAATTCATGCATTAAGGTAATTTTCGATTCCATCCCAAGAGCGGCTATACATCTCAGCAACTCCTCATAATCTACAAAGCACATATTCGACCTGTCCTGGAGTAAATTTAAATCATTTTACATGTATTCGAAGGCTACTCAATTCAAAGCCTGACCACACCAGGTACTCAAACTGATGATTCCGTCTATCCCCATCTTTAAGACTACTGACATCATCACAATCTCATTCTAAATTCTGACAAAAATTTTGAAGTGTGAATATGATAATCTATAAGAGTTTCTTGCAAGCAAAACTCATTCTGGTATTTTCTTCAGGAGAGCTGATATCACAATTCCTAATACGATGACGCCAACTATTCCTATGAAGCTCTTCATATCCATGCTCGGTATTCCCATTGACAGCATCCTCTTATGGGATGATCCATTGCAAAAACTGCTTCACAAACACTATTTGGTTTCCTATTCCGTGCCAAGAGCTTGATTACATTAGCGTCTCAACATAATTTGAAAAAACAGAGATTCGACCTGTCCTGGGGTAGTGTTCACATGTTTGGGGTTCGGCTGAAGCTCTTGGATTCTATCCAGAAGAGAGCTATTCGTCAGATTGATGATGTCACACTTACGAATTGATTAATCACTCTAGAACATCGTAAAAGATTGGAGATCTCTCCCTTTTATATAGAGATAAGTCCATGGTCGGCGTTGATCAGAATTTCGGCTGTTATTCTGCCACGAGATATTTCAGGTTAGAAGACTAGACGAGCTCAAGCCTGTCTCCCCTTCATTGTCAAGCTCGCGACCTGCCGAAGATCTTCTCTATCGAATGGCAAAGTTATGGAACTCTCTGCCTGGTGAGGTCTTTCTTTATGACTGTAACTGCCAAACCTTTGAGAAACATTGAATGCCTAGCTCCTCTCCCACCATACCACCCGCTGGCTCACTCTCCAGATTTTGTATATAGCATAGTATAATGAATCAAATGGCTTAAAATCAAACACCTAGTCAACCTGACAACACTGAATCACCTTCAGCCGTGAAGTCAATTTTTTGTTTCGGCAAACAAATTTTTTTTTAAGCCGCACCAGCTCAATTCCAAAATACATTAGTAAATTTTTGTTTATGTCGATAGATATTGAGAAGTACCATTATCAAACAGATACAAAATTATGGAGTGGAGAATAAGCATTTCAAATATAAATAAGAGCTAAAATACAATATGGTTAATGAGGTTAAAAAATGGTATCATCGAAAATTCCAAAACAGGTGGGAAGAGCGAAAATACAATCAAGAAACAACAAAAAACGTACCTATAGTGTATAGGTGTGATAGATGAACTCAATACCAACGATTTCAGGCCAATTAAATCCTTTTTATTGAAGTCGGAAGTCTCTAAACGCTGATAAATAATTAGCCTAATTTGTTTATTACCCGAAAAATATGAACAATTGTGCCTTGAAAAAATGATGGTGTAATATATGACCAAAATGTGATTTAACGTGTCTAACGAAGCGATTAAGCTAATACATTTGGAGAAAAAAATGGTTCATTAACACCATTAATTTGTCAATAACAATTTATTGAAAAAAGTAATATAAGTCGTGTTTTGTTCATATCTATCACTACGCAAAATTTCATACGATTATCTCAGACAGTTTTTTTTTATACGCAGATATGAACAATAGCACAAACTTTAGACAATTTTTAACATCACCATCATTTTTAGCGAATCTTGTTACATAAGAATGGACCATAAAAATGCGTTAGCCTCAAAAAAACTATGTTGACTGGCCCACATTATAATCGCCTCCCTCTATTTTACTCGTTAACCATTGAAAAGGTATTCAAAATTATGTTCGTAATGAAAATTCCACGAGCCATTGGAAAACAAAGGTGTGTCACACTTGGAAACACATGTATTTTTATTACTGGTTGTTTTGATCCCTATAATTTACTTATTCCGGGCTGGGCAAATGAGAGGAATGAAATTCTTATCTTCTAACCGGAAACGTAAAAGAAACGTAGATTGATTTTAAATATTACACAATTTCTTGCAATAAAATAAAACGTTTTCCTTCAACCCTTTAGCTGCGAGCCACCCCAACTTTTTTTTTACAAATAGAAACATATGTCATGTGTGAGTTCATTGAAAAGCTCGTGGAAAATGGAATATAACCATATCATCTTTTTTTTTCTAGTTGTGTTGTATCTTTTATAAAAATAAAATAGCTGCAAATCTTACATTAGTCCCATCTACAAACAATCTAACAAAGCTGTAAATACTGTTTCTGGGTCAGTCCTGTTTATATACCTCCTTTATAAATAAATGGAAAAATGCTTAAAATTAAACAAACGGCGTTGAAACTTGAATCAGACATAAATGAGTCACGTTTTTTTGTGAGAAGTCTGGATAAAAAAGTAGGTTTTCGATTAGTTCAGTACTAAAACTGTATTATTTCGTTGTAAAATTGAATGTTAACGATAATTTTATTAATTTGGGTGCTTTCACGTGTTCTCTCGACTGAATAAATATGATAGCATTATCAGAACGGCAGCTTATCGAAGTCTTGATATTGCTGGGATGTGGAAATAGAATGCGAAGTCAACGTGAAGTGTGTTCTTTATTTAATGCAAAATATCCGGAAAATAATATTTCACATGCTACATATTGCATAAATTTGAGGAACATGGTTCAGTGAAAGATTTGCCCTAAAGAGGTGGGCCACGTGTTTTAGACGATGATGAAAAATGCACATTGCATCAGTTCTGTAGGAAAATCCCCATGCTTCTACAGGATCAGTGGCCCAAAATCATGCTGCGTCTAAACGTACGATTGGAAGGTTCTTGGAAACAGAAAAATACCACTCGTATAAAGTACATCTTTTCCAAAAGCTTTTGGAAGATGATTGTGACAGACGTTCGCAATTTTGTGAGGAAATGATGAGACAGTGTGACGAGAATGATCAGTTTACACGGAACATAATCTTTTCGGATGAAGATAATTTTTATTCAAATGATGGCGTGGTTAATAGACACAATTATCGTTTCTGGGGTCGGGAAAATCCACGTAGGAAATGTGAAGCTCATACGCCATGCCCAAACAAGTAAATGTATGAGTAGGTATCATCAACAACCGAATTTAAGGCCCATTCTTCTTTACAGCTGAACGCTATCTAGACTTTTTACGATTCGATTTGATGCCTGCACTAGCTGTTATTTTCCCAAATGTAGTAGATCCAGATTTACCCAATGAAACAGTTTGGTGTCAACAAGGCAACGCTCCCCCACATTTTGGTGTTTATGATTTGAAAAGCTAAATTAGAATGAAGTCAAATAATATACCAGCTGGAGTCATTCGGAACTCCGTCGAGGGATTTTACCATCGCCGAGTTTGGAGGAGATTTTATGCATTTTATCGTTAAATTGTTTGTACCCAGCATTATAATAATAATAATAACAATTAAAAAAATATTTTTTAATAAATTCAGAATATAATATATTGGATCTCACAGAGGAGCTCAAGTGTGTGAGATTTATAATTATCATAATTTATTTAGAAGAAAATAGGGTTTTGTTTAATTGAGAAGCCAATAAAAAAAAAACTCCAGATTTACAATAGATATATACATACATGCATACATATCTACATAGACATAGATAAGCCACTGAGGTACTGAACTTAGAAATAGTTTTTTTTTATTCAGCAAAAACGAGAATTGTATAAACATCTATTTGAAGATTGTAGATATTTTTTTATTTTACATTTGAAGAGATTAATAGAATTGCAATTTTTTCATATCAGGTGATAATTTGTTATATATTCTAAGAGCCAGGAATGGCTCTTAGAATATATAAGTTTTCGGAATAATGAGGCCATGTTCACCATATCGGGTATAGGTCTAGGACATAGATACATATTTTAAGCCTGAGATATAACATGTTGACATATGTGTTATGTTTCAGCAATTATTGGTCTGAGTATCTTATTCTGTGTGAGCTGGACCTCCCACCCCGCCCCATTTTGAGTTAGCCGCCCCAGAAAATATTCAATTTTGGAACGTGCTATAATACTTTGGTGTTTGGTGCTAGTCGAAGAGGGCGATCAATATTTAATAAATGCCAACATTTTTTCACCATGCAGATGGCAGCACTGGCAGCTCTAGTTATGACCAAAATTGGAATGTGGTATAACACTCTCTGACCAGGCGGAAAATTTTTGTTATCAATGCTCATCACTCAAAAATCATATGCCAACATTTTCTATGCCTCCATTTTCAAGAATTTTAGCCATGTTTTGGTCTTTTTGCCAAAAATTGGCCAAATCGTCTGAAATTGGAAAAAAAAATTTGCCCCCTCCATCAACTTGTAGTATTTACGTAAAAGAAAAGCTTGTGTGAGTGCCAACATTTTCGTTCATATTTAACCCCTGGGAGGGGAGATGATATGATACAAATTTTGATCATTCAAATGTGTGACCACGATTATTTTTTGTCCATTCTGGTCTAATTTTTGAAAATAACTGCGATTTTAATGATTGGGGGGGTTTAGGGCGGTCTGAGTGGGAGGGGGGTGTTAAACATGAAATGAAATGTTGGCACTCAAACAAGCTTTCCTTCCATATGAAAACTACAAGTTGATGGAGGTGCCAACATATTTTTTTCAATTTCAGACGATTTTTTTTTTTGCAAAAAGACCAAATTCTTGAAAATAGACGCATAGAAAATGTTGGCTTATGGTTTTGAAATAATGAGCATTGATAATAAAAATTTTCCGCCTGGTCAGGAAGTGTTATACCACGTTCCAATTTTGGTCATAACTAAAGCTGCCAGTGCTGCCAACTGCATGGAGAACAAATGTTGGCATTTATTGAATATTGATCAGTCCCAAAATATGTATCTATCTCCTAGACTATAGTGACTATGGTTAATTCGATTTGGTTCTACAAGATCACATTTCTGACGGCAAATTAAAGCTAAGCAAAAAAGTTTTTAAATACAGCATTTATGACTCTTCAAATAATAGATTCGATGGTTTTTCAAAAATGATTTTGAGAAGCCATTTCTGTATAATTTCTAAGTGGTTTATTTGACTTGTATACACCACCCCACAAGCAATAATTCCATATCTAAATTGCGATTCGGCTAGGCTTTATATAAAATAATTTGTTTTTTAATACTTAATATTTGATTCAGAACTTTAAATTTTGGGCAGTAGACCTCTTATCTTTTGTATCAGTTTGTTTATGTGTAAGTTCCATTTGAATTTAGAGTCAAATATAAGGCCAAGATATTCAATTTTAAATGCAACGGGTATGGAATAGCTTGATTGGCCACTAATAATATTGAGTGTTTCGAATGAGGGACTAGATTTTACGTTTATATGCAAAGGAACGCACTTAGTTTTATTAAAATTCATTGTTAATAAATGAACCTCGAACAAATTCTATGATAACTTGAAATCATTTTCTGCTGTTTCTTTTACTATTTCCCAGGAATGGCCTGTGTATAATAAAACTGTATCGTCTGCGAATGTTATAAGATTTCTTATTGTGTTACTTTTAAAAGAATTAGCTTTTTTCATGATAAAAACATAATAAATAAATAAGTAATATTATCGTTAGGTTCCAGTTTCCACGAGCTTTTCAACGAACTCACACATGACATATGTTTTCATTCGAAAAAAAAAGTTGGGGTGGCCCGCAGCTAAAGAATTGAAGGAAAATATTTCATTATATTGCCAGAAAATGTTGAATATTCGAAATCAATTTACGTGTTTCGCTTGCTAAAAAGACATGAATTTTATTCCACACATTTTCCCAACCCGGTATTTTATAGTATGCAACCTAGCCCATTTCTTTTGTTTATATTGAGACGGTATTGCGCCGAAAGCAATGTGTTCAATCTTATTGAATATGTTCTATATTCAAAATTCTAACATCTATGAATATGAACGAGTGAAACAAAGAAGTGGAATGTTCGGATCACATGAGTGTGTATTTTCAGTCAAGCATCGTCATAATCTTATAAATAAATTACTAGGTTTATTGAACCGTTTTCGTTCTACTATATTTATAATAATGTTGATACAATTTATGTCACGAATGACTATCTATCATTAGCCCAATATATGAGAGTAGTCATCTATAATCATACTTCCGCCAGGCTAATAATTGTCACCATCAAAAAGTTCCAGTTCCAGACAAGTGATTACACATGTTGAAATACAAACACATTACGTGTTAGCAGTTGATAGACAAAGTTTTTGGTTCACCAGTTTGAACAATGACACCACATCCAGGGGCGAAATAGCTGACTGAGGCGTGTTGTCACTGTTCAACCTGGTGAACTTTGTCCACGATATTCTTTATTTTACTTTCAATTAAGTTGTAACGAAGCTTAAATTTCGAAAGATTATTTAATTCAGATCAGGCAATGAATACGGATGTTACATGTAATTTCAGTTTGAACAGTTCATTATTTCAATAGATATGAATGAATTCCGAATGTGTATTCCGTAATTGTCACTTTTCTAAATCTCCGTAATTTCAAATAAGTATAATTATTCAAATAGATGAATCTAATTCACGCCCGTTCAAAATTGCATTTCATTCCGATAAAAACATGTTGCAAAAACAGGGGCTGGCCAATTAAGACACCAAATTTTGTGCAGTCTTATGTATAAAAAGGGCGAACAACCTAAAAACTCCGATAACACTTGTTTACTCCGCAGGGAAGAACTGGTGTGATATCATGAGCGCGAATTTTAGATCTAAAAAGTAGCGTCACTTTTAACCATTGTTCGGGGCATAAGTAAAAACTATTGGCACAAAAATAAGGATTTGGTGGAGCAGACCTGTCCGGAACCTCGGAAAAGATATAAAAGCCGTGACGACCGAAAGATCGCTCTCTTGTGTTTTTGATTTAAATCAGTAAAGTAGCTCTCTAGTGTTTTTTTTTCAATTGTGAGTCAGAGATTTAAAAGCGGTGAAATAACAATAGTGTTCCGTTTGTGTTTGTGAATTTTACAAAAAGGTAAATGATAGCAAATAGTTTATATTTTTGAGCATTACGATATATTGATTTCCGTAATTTATGATTGTTATTGTAATTGGTGAACGTTTGTACGATACCTGAGTTCCGTAGTATTCAGTAATTTGAATTGGTGAATTTGAGTTTATCCTAGTCATAGGTCGAATCGCGTACGATTTGAATTCGCGCGTGAATTGAAATATTCAAGTAATTGTGTGGTGTGTACAGAGTGTGTATGTTTGAACGACAGGGGCGTCTTTGGTATATTTGTGCACACTGTGTCACTCCAGAAGTATAAGTATATCCTGAGACGACCAAACAACCAACGGCTTGTGCACACTGTGTCACTCCAGAAGTATAAGCTGAGGGTGGTTGTGTGATTGTGTGATTGAGAATCGTAATAATTCCCTTAATACTATGAGAAGTCCTCGGCCGTGGATATAGGGGTTATTGCAGATGTGATAGTTAGGGTTTGTGCATACTGTGTCACCCCGGAAGTATAAACCCTAATTGTCTAGGTTCCGAATCTGTAGAGTGTATCAAATCTAACATTGTCACACAATTACCGGGTACTCCGTGAAAGTTAGTACAAGGGTGGGTGAGAGGACAGAATAAACTCAATTAGAGTAATTAACCGAAAATAGTAAAATCTGATATCGAACAATCGGAAAACTAGTGCAAACAATATTTTCCGAACAAACCGAATTAATAACCGAATATATCGTAGTGTGATTTGAACATTCCATTTATTAGTGCTGCTATCTAAGATTTACCGCATACCGCTCATTACGCTGAGACCTGTTTGATTCGTATTTTTCCGCAAATTGATCATTCTGAATCATTATCAACCGATCCCGTACCGCCGAATTAAATTTAGTGAACGAACTTGTCGTAGAGTTGATATCCTGAAAGAGTTTTCATTTACCGTTTGAGCTTCATTACATTTTCCGTCTGGGTGTAATTTTGTGAAATAATACCGTTCAATTACATTTAAATTGATTATTCTGAAAGTGTACTTGTTCAAATCATTATATATTTTAATATTTGGAATTCCCTGTCTTATTAAATTATTTCTGCTCCATCTTTAACGAGCTAAGTTATAACCAGGTATCAATTGTAATTAAAGCCTACAATTTCGATACTGTTTTCTGCCCATTGGACTCTGGTTATACTTCACTGTAGCTACCCTAGGGACAAGGCTATCTTTAGATAGCATAGTGACGAGCCTTGTGGAGAGGACCCTAGCAGAAGTCTTCAAAAAGGAGTTAACCTTTGGTAAAAATCTGGCGCCCGAGGATTCGAAGCTTACCGCAGTAAGCGATTCACCGAAAAGCCACAAGGGCACGTTATAAAGTTATACGAAAGAATTTTTGGTTAAGTTTGAAGGGAATATCAAACTTTTACTTTGTCTAAAGCATTTTACAGCCCAGGTAATTTTCATTCGAATTTTAAAACAATATTTATTGATGGCGGGATCGAAGTCTGAATATGCTTCAACGGAAAGAAGCAGCTTATTAGAAGATGAAAGTTCCCCTAAAAAATGAAAGCGAGTTTAGTAAAACAAATCAGGTACCTATTTGAGGAACACAAATTTAAGAATTCCGCAATAATATCGATGGTCGAGATCATTTCGAGGACTCATATGATGAATCATTGATTACAATACGATCTAAACTTCTAGATGTTCAAAATAAAATGATTTCTGAAAATAGTAATAATTCCCCAGAAGGTTTAGAGTGAGAGATTTAAGGAGCAGAAAGAAAAAACTGGAGAAGGGAAAGTTCAATCCAAAAGAGTGAGAACGTAACCAAGCAAGAATGAATATTGATAAAAGGAAAACGTACGAAACTTACAAGGGAACAGAGATGCCTGAAAATGTACCTCGTAAATATAAACCCCTATGAAGACAGAACTGTTGTTTGAAATGTGATGATAAATTATTCAGCGGAACAAAAATACAAACAAGAATATCATGAATTGAACGGGAATCAAAAATCCATTTAGTTGGCATTTTTTTCTATTCTTTGCCTACACGAGAGGAAAACCCATTATGTTAGAAGAACATCGTGTGAACCAGCGGTGGAATATAGGGAAATAAGATAGGAATTCGAATTTTTCTTGAAGGTTTGAAGGTTATGGGTATAGGGAAAGATCTTACTAGGCAAAGAGTTCCACAACTTTGCCGTTCGATATAAAAATAAAGTCTGGAAGGAAGAAGTTCGGTAGGTCTCGAGCTTGACAACAAAGGGGTGACTAGCTTGAGCTCGTCTAGTTTGCCTAGAATCGCTCGTGGTGGAACAACAGACGAGATGGAAATATCTATATAGAAGGGCTGTTCCATCTCACGTAGATTCAGGAGCGACAGTAACAACTGAACTATCGTGGTCTCAAACCATCTTTAGGTATTAAAGGTTTTTGATTTGAAAAATATTTCCCAACACAGTTAGTTAGTAGGTTTATGCGCAACATTCATATCATACTTTTTTTTAACATTTCTCAATTTTCTCTGAGGTCTCCGGAATGTATGGTAATCTTATAAAATTATCTATATTACCGTTTATGTTATTTATATATGACGTTCCATTATAAATTTTTTATTCTTTCTTCAATGGTAGGATTCAAAAATGCTCTTGGATAGCCATTCATTTCCAATGAATTACGAACAATTTTTGAATATTCGGGACGGTCCTCTGGGTGGGTCAATTTAACCGCGGGATCTGTAAGACTGTTTATAACACTTTTTTATAACTTGTTGTTGCAACGGAATTAAAGTGAAGATGACGTTCGGACCAAACTTCTTTAGTAAACCACGAGGTTTTTATTTTTTCATGTGCATCATGCCTAATGTTCATATCTAGGAAATTTATGTTTTCGTTCACAATAAAAGTGATAATATTTTAACTAAGAAAACCAATTATTATGAAAGATCTATTCTGGAGATGATTAACATAGAACGTGACTAGAAGTATGTAAATCATGGAACAGATATTCATTAAGTCATTAAGCAAATTCCTACATGCGTCCTTATAATGTTAAAAGTATATTTTAGGTAGAATGCTCAAATAGCAATATTTCTAATGAGGTCTGAAAACCTGTTCCTATCACCTCATAAATCTTCAACATTGGTTGGAAAGTGGATAATTGAGCGTTATATTTTTGGTTCAGTTCTTCATCATATTACAAACTGTGCTTTTATATGCCTTCTAAGCTTATGAGAAAGTTGCTAAGCAGTGAATTCTTGATTCATATACTTAAAAGAATGATGTGCTTCAATGTCGATTATTCGTGTTTCTATTTGTTTCAGCGATGTGGTCATTTTTAATTGAAATTGCTGCTAGAAGGACGCCTTGTGATTTTACAATTAGTTTTAAGAAATCACGTTCTAGACATTGATACGTCTTTTGATGATGGTCGTCAGACCGAAACGTATGTAAAGACGAAAATAATAAGGATATGTGTTAGTGTAACCTATTTCCCGATAATTTATACATAATTCTTTGTACAGTTACATTTATCGTAGTATCATTCGGAATGTTTTCAATTAATTTGCATATCTTCATTTCCTTGAGTCGAATCTATCTCGTGTAGCAATTTTCAAATGTTTGTAAATAGGCTAATAATTGTACTTCTCATGAACTGTATCTTGATATTCGCTTTGTATTTCTTGCAACACATAAAGACTCATTCGACGTTATGTCATTGCACTTAGAGTTAAAAGTACCAAACTTTCTTTGTTAAGGATCATGTATTTGCTTTTTGGTGATTATATTATAATATGTATTATTATTTTTCACAAGTAATGGGAACAATTGATAGTAATTATATTGTTCCATGTGTACTAATGGTATCTGTAGTATGAAAACTATTTGTTTATTTCTTATAAAACCTTTTATATTCATTACCTTCTCAAACTTTAGTAAGGTCTCTGAACTTGGTTCAAATGGTAGTTTGCTTTTTTATCTAATGATTGAATCTTATATAGTTCCGCTAATAATTCTTGAAGTTTTATTATTGACGTGTGCGATGTATTTAATTTAGCAAAAGGTGGCAATCTCTAAGGTATCAGAAATTCTTATTGTTGAATCAAATGCCAAATTTAATTGCAGAAATATGGTATTAGCATAAATATTCGTTCTAAACCTTTTTGTTCAAAAGTATTCTTTTTGATTACCTCGATAAGCCTTTTAATATTTGCATATAGTACTTGTTGATTGTGAGATAATTTGTTCATTGTCGAGTTAAGCTGTTGTATAGCTTGTGGTACATTTTAGACGAGAAAACGGCATCTATTGGAATATCTTTGTACAGTTGATCTTTGTCTGAAACTTGTTGCAAAATGTTTTTGATGTCCTAAGAATCATTGGTCACCCAGTCTCTTCATGGGAAATAGCACAACAATTGTTTCATTAACAAATTGACCGCTTATAAACAATTTAAATGAACAAACTTTCCGGATTCCAAAAAAATTTTTATTTTGATACAGAAATACACACTCGGGGGTTTTTGGGATCACTAATTACCATTCCGAAGCCAAAAATAGCAGAATTATTCATCATCACCTGGAAATTGGCCAATTGGCACCGGAAGTTGATGATATTTAACATAATTTATACCTTTTTCTTGCAAAAAATGGACTAAATTGGTTTTTTTGAGCTAGCAATCACTGACCGAATCCAAAGATGACAAGGTAATTCATAATCGCCCGGAAGTTGGCCAACTGGAACCTGAAGTTGATGGAATTAACCATAATTTAGCCAGCGACAGCTAAGCTTATTTTTGTTATTGTTGTTTTGATAAGTTGGATAAAAAACACAGAATGATAATAATTCCGTTTTATTTACTTGCTAGGTAAAGCTTAGTGACAAGCATAATACGCAGAAAATTTAACTTACGCATAATAACAACCATAGTCAAAGTATACAGGTTTGCTGAAAAAAACGACCAATCAGCTTGCACTCGAATTTTAAAAAGAGTAGAAGGGAGGCTCCGGCAGACCTGCATACTTTGACTATGATAACAACTAACAAATAATTGAAATGAATCCCACTAACATTCTAAACACTATAACATAAACACATAAACATATAAACTATATGATATCATATTAGATACTAATGAAATTTATGTAATTATGAGTTTCCACTAACAATAGTTTGTAGTTGTGGACCAATTTTACATGTACCAATTATTAAGAGAGATTCTCATTGGTTAACTTAGATCTGTGAACATTCTTTGCGTACTTCATTTTGGGGAATATTTTCTCACACAGGTAAGTAGTACTAAAAATAGAAAACAGTCCACGAGCAAATTTATGCAAATTATCAGATTGTTCCAGTAGTAGACCTATAAAATTCCAACAAAGGTGAGTTTTGATATTTGTCATTATAATTATATACTATATACATATAATATATAATACCGGGTGGGACAATCAAAACGAAAACACGGCCGATATCTCATATAAGGTTCGTTTAAGAGAACAATCGCTCGGACCTGTCAATTTTTATTTCCCGGAAGAAAGATTTTGCCCATATCATCAACCTTGTCATTTTTACCCCCTCGGGGGGTTAGTTTCAACCCCAAAATCTTGAATGAGAATAGGGGTTGAGTGATACCTTATTTTGAAGGTAATTGTTAATTCGAATGTCATGTTAAACACATCATCATATAAAATAAAGTATTCAAACATAACAATTTGGCGACGAGGATTAAAGGAACACAAAATTTGTATCAATTATTCAAGAAAAAACCGTTCATATCATCAAGCGAATATCAGTTCAATAATTGCAAATGGCTCAAGATCTTGCACCACTCATAACAGCGCTGAGTAAGTTAGTCAATTCCCTTCAACTACAACAACATCAACCATCTACAGTAAAGGATATCCTTCAAAAACAAATACTTACTTTCGAACCATTCGACGAAAATTGTGAAAATTTTGACAGATATTGTCAAAGACTGGAGAATTTCTTCTAATTAAAAGGATTGGATAAAGAAGATAATGAAACGAATGAAGCAAAAGTCATGCTTCTAATAAACTGTTTAGGCAGTAGATTCTACAAACTGATATCCAGCTTAACATCTCCAGAGCTTCCAGCTACTAAAAGTTACACTGAATTAATTTCTCTTTTGAGAAAGCATCTCACTCCCAGAAGAAATATTTTAACTGAGCAACACCGATTCTTTTCATGAATTCAGTCTCCAGGTGAATCAATTTCAATCAAAAGACATCTCAGCTTCCTACTCTACTAATGTTGAAGCTCTATCTCCTAATTTGTTGACAATAATCCTCAACGGCCATTCATTATTGTCTGGTTATTGTGGGTCGATAGTTGCACTTAAAAAATGTTCACAGGCCACAATAAATATGCCTAGGGTTGTTTCTTCACCCGCATGATTTGGAATTGCTTCTATGAAAATCTTGTTATCATTGAATGCTATGTACTTCTCTAACTTAAATAAGTCTACTGAATTTACTTTTGATTTGCTATTATATGAATCTTATTCACTATTATTTATTCTCAACTTGTTAATTTATTCTATCATTAATATCAGCGGACACAAAATACTATCAACTTGGATGGGGATTTGCTTAGGAACAAAGTTGTTTTCTTACTCTGATTTCATCATAATCCCAACTAAATTAACCTGGTGCGTGTGGCGATGCTGTTCTCACGGCTTCTTTCGTATCTGGAGTGAGGTGTAGAAATACACGATTTTTGCTTTTCATAATTTACTGACTAAAATCTCTCCAGATCTTATCTACTGCGCCAGCTATGTTACTCGTTCAGAAAAACTGATTTAAAAGAAATAATCGATCTATTTACTTGAAAAAAAGTCAGTTAGACAATGTGAAAATCTAAACTAAACTAATTATTACACTTGTTAGTATTCATAAGGTTTTATATCTTGGGTGGAATGATGCATTTCCTTTGACTAACAATGCATTACAATTGTTACATCCACGGTACAAAATTTCATTGAGATATCTTAATTATCTTCGGAGATACAAACAACATTTAAGAAATTTGTTATAAAATTCAACATGCTTTATCTCAAAAATTATATGTTATACAGCGTATTCCACGAGAGCCGTTCGTTAGAAGTTTTCGTGGTTAGAAAAAAGTTAGAATTCGAAAGTTTGGGTTCCAGGGTTATCCAAGATTTTCTTTCGTTTCAAAATATTTTCAAGATCATACTACTTCCGGTTACACCGGAAGTTGCCATTAACTTCCTTATTTTGAACAGAACACCGGGTATATTATTTCATTTTTAGATTCCTGAGAAAATTTCATAATGGATTCCATCAAGTTTCCCTATACATATTTTCAAGTTTTTCTTAGATATCTTGATTTTTTTGAAAATTCTGACAGATGTAGCGCTGTTTTGAGCATTGCGCCCTTTAACCAATTTCGATTGGTAGAAAGCGCTTCTGAGGTAGACGGAACATATTTTCTTGAAAGATGTAGCGCTGTTTTGAGCATTGCGCCCTTTAACCAATTTCGATTGGTGGAAAGCGCTTCTGTGGTAGACGGAAGCACAGGAATGATTCTTTCGAATGCCATATTGACAACTGATTTATCGCATACAGGATATCCAAAATTTAATGACCAATTACATCATTTCAAAAGTTAAAAAGGTTGGTTTTGCCGAATGGGACACCCTGTATTTTATTGGATGGTCGGATGCAGAATTTGATTCTGCATCGATTTGCTATAACATTCTCTATACCTATTTCCAGTGGTTTTCTTGTTAATCCATATTTTCATCAATAGGTGATCAAACTCCAAAAGTTCTACCAAAATTTAATTGCGGCAAGATATCTGGAGATACTGAGAGGGTTTGTTAGTGATTTTCTAAATGCCCTACCTCCACGTGATAGAGCAAACAGTTGGTATCAGCTTGATGGTGCTCCAGCACATTCCACTATAGCTGTACACCGGCAATTGTCACTGATGTTCGAGGATCGGTGGATTGGCCCGCGAGGACCTTGGAACTGGCCACCCAGATCACCCGATTTGACCCCCTTGGATTTTTACCTCTGGGGTCGCATAAAAGAACTAGTGTACTCTAGGCCGATACAAACTAGAGAGGAATTGTTGAACCGTGTTCACCATGCGCTTACTAATATAAGTCCAGACGAACTTCGGAGGTCTGTTTCGCGAGGAGTATATGACAGAGTTATTCAGTGTTTGAACCAAAATGGAGGTCATATAGAACAATTATTGTAATATAACATTCTCTTATTATTTTATGTCATTATGTTCCAATTTTTTGTTTTTATTTTATATTTCGTTCTAAATGTTATGTACTAATGTCATGTTCTAATTAAAGTGAATTTTTTATCGATTCCTTGATGTTTATTTGGCTTCGAAAGGCAAGCGATGTTCCGGTTTCTGCCAAAAAACCACATTAAAATAAAAAATATGGATTAACAAGAAAACCACTGGAAATAGGTATAGGAAATGTTATAGCAAATCGATGCAGAATCAAATTCTGCATCCGATCATCCAATAAAATACAGGATGTCCCATTTGAAAAAACGAACTTTTTCAACTTTTAAAATGATGTAATTGGTCATTAAATTTTGGATACCCTGTATGCGATAAATCAGTTATCAATATGGCATCCAAAAGAATCATTCCTGTGCATCCGTCTACCACAGAAGCGCTTTCCACCAATCGAAATTGGTTAAAGGGCGCAATGCTCAAAACAGCGCTACATCTTTCAAAATTTTCAAAAAAATCAAGATATCTAAGAAACAATTGAAAATAGGTACCGATAGGAAAACCTGATGGAATCCACTATGAAATTTGCTCAGAAATCTATAAATGAAATAATATACCGGGTGTTCCATTTAAAATAAGGAAGTTAATGGTGACTTCCGGTGTAACCGGAAGTAGTATGATATTGAAAATATTTTGAAAAGACTGGAAATTTTGGATAACCCTGGAACCCAAAATTTCAGAATTCTAACTTTTTTCTAACCACGAAAACTTCTAACGAACGGCTCTCGTGGAATACCCTGTATATGTTTAAGGACACTGTTTTCTCAAAATCAAATTTCTTATCGACTATTAAAGCTCTGCTACTAAAACCTGGGACACCCTGTATATTACATATATATGCGTTTTTATTATAATTTGAAACCATTTAATTTTCATTCAAAATAAAGAAACATATTTTTCTTGAAAGTATATATGCTTAACGGGTGGCAATTTGTTTTTTGTCCAGGGCGACTTAATAGCTGGAGCGGGCGCTGCTGAGTGAGAAGTATTAATTCTAGGCACAGGTTTTGGAAAAACACTTCAAGACATAATAACATACACAGCATGCAATTCAATATCTATGTTTTTAGTTCTATTTTTCATTTGATAACACATACCTATATGCATAAGTATAAAGGAATAATGATCGGATGCAGGAATATGTTCACAATAATGTAGCGAAAATGAACTTAATAAAAGTTTTTGAAAAAGTTTCAAAATTCAAAAACTTCAGGAATTTGGGACGTTTCAACATACCTACTCTTATATGGGATTCGAAAAAACGTAATAAGTTAGACGTTAGTTGGATGAAAAATCAAGCACTAGATCAGCACATTGGAATATTAGGAAAATCAAGAAATTCACACACGAGCTAAAGACTCGCGGAATTATTGGGAAACTTTTATAGATATCCTATTTTGACTATCAAGTCGCTCTACCAAAATCTATAAAGCCTTTCGTTCTGATGAGATTCTTACTACAATTTAAAGTATTATAATTAGGGCCAATATAATATGGGCAACGGTAGATTTGCTCTTTCAACAAAATAATCTTTCCAATAGGTATTATGTATATATTTCTTCTAAACTTTAATAGATCAACATTCGAACTTGATATAAATTTACATAAACGTATAACGAATGCTAATATATTTCTGGGAAATACATTATTGCTCATTTGCAAGAAAGGAAAGAAACAAACGTGTTCCGTAGCAATTCAAAGCAATATTCATTCGTCCGAGAATTTGGTATCTCTTGACATCACAAAGTCGGTAAAATATAGTATAATAATTCCATTGCTTCGACATTTACCTGCAAAATCATTTGCAAATTTGATGAAAAACAAATTCACACTTAAATAACAATATATTGATAACTGTTTCACCTCATAATGGCATCCTCAGACGAACTTAATAGCTCATTATGAAGATGCTACTATTTGGTGAAACAGTCAGTAGAAATTTTGGAACACGTTTAAACAAAATAGTAAAGTGGTTGGTTGTGAATCATCTACTAGAAATTGGTTATTCACCTATAATCAATAACTTTGTCAATAGATTTTCTGCAACGTCATCTTAATGTAATTATGTAACAATATTCCAAGAACTAAATTTTAGTTGTACGCAGTTACTTATTCATTATGCTTATACCCCCTAGATAAATCATTAATAATCTGTGTGGTCAAACAATTATTATATATACTATTATCAGACTGTATAATTGGTTTACTATTAACATTTCAGTATTCAATTGGAACAACCAAGCTATTAAGCAGTGTTTTTATTCAGAAATAAATTAATAACTAAGTCATGTACAGTCATTCGTCGAATATTCACTTGTAGAAGATGATTCCAATTGTCATAAGAAGTATACAAAATTATAATCCGAATTCCTGGTTACAAAGTTTGTGAAAAAAGTGAATTAAAATTGATGTTCAGGCTAATTTATTGCGATTTTTAGAGAAATTTGATTCACGTATACCTTTTTTAGTTAAAAATTCAGTGAAATGATTATTAAAACACCAACGATTGAACCGTAGATGGATGAAGTTCCATTATTAACACATTGAAGCTCTATGATAAAGTCTGGTATTTTGTTGATAACTTCATTCTGGACTACTGAGGCTCCAAGCGTTTTCAGATCATCCAATCGAATAATTAAATCCAATCTCAGAAGTTTCTTGTTGATTTTGAATTCCTTCGGATCAGTCAACACACGTTGTATTGGCGGAAGAATAAGTTTCTGTATTTTATCTTTGGCAGTTCAAAAACACTGATAGTAAATTTGTCTAAGTGTTCAGGTTAACTTCACAATCCAGCGTAAAAGTAGAAAGTGCGAAATGATCCAGAGCAGGGGCTAAATGTAAATGAAGTGGAAGACAATGAAATAGCTAATTTGGGAAGACAAAATGAAAACTGAGAACTTAGCCACCCACCTTCATGAAATTTAAAATAATTATGTTCATATTTATACTTTTATATTTCAAAATTTAACTTTCCACCTCTCTTTATAAACTACTAGAAAATTAATAAGGTTATTGACAATATTACTCAAGTTTGAAGTGAAATTTACGTACATATAGTTGCAACAACAATAATAATATGTATATGACTTATATGAATATAAAAATTTTAAACGTCAGTAAATACAGAATCAAGAGATTCTAGAGAAATTCAAAGCCTGTCACAAATTTTTGTCTTGGGGACGTATGAGTCAAATTGAGCAATTTCGTTTTCAGATAACTAATTTTCACTAGTACTTGATGTGACTTATTACAATTCTCGATTTATTATAAACCTCTTTTTCCAAAGTATCTCCCTCGACATTTTATAGCAGTATCATCAGCAGAAGAAATAATATGGACATTAGCCATTAGCAACAGATTGTTGTCATATAAAGTAAAAAGTTATAGTTCTAACCAGTTCCCTCTAGAGTACCACACTTTACTTTGTCAGAAAGTGTGCGATATCTTTGTCGTTCCCTTTGTACCTGCTATACAATAAGTCATTGCGGGAAGGGACTTCTCCAAATAAATGGAAGAAATAGAGTGTCACTCCAATCCCGAAAGAAGACGAAAACTATTATATAAAAAACTATAGTCCTATAGTTAAAATTTAGAGTTTTAGGAAAATCCTTGAATCCATTGTTAATGATAAGATATTACGTCATGTGTCGCCTCATCTTAGCGAGAAGCAACATCGCTTTATATCTGGCAGATCTACAAAGACTAATCTTCTCAGGTACAGTGCATTTCTATGTAACTCTTTAGATAAGAGAAGGCAAGTGGACTCAGTATATACGGACTTCTCCAAAGCATTCGATAAAGTCAATTTCTGCTTGCTTCTTGAAAAACTAGCAATGTATGATATTGTAGGGAATATGATGAGGTGGTTCGAGTCTTTTTAGATGGTCGTCAGCTACAAGTAGTAGTAAATGACTTCGCATCAGAAAAATATACATCCACATCGGGCGTTCCACAGCGATGAAATTTAGGGCCGAGATTATTTAAAGTTTTTAACAATGATCTTTGTGGAATATTTAGTTCAGACAGTTTTCTATATGCTGACGACCTGAAAATATTCAGAAATATTTCATCGATGGTGGACAGTGATTTGTTACAGAATGACCTTGATAAGCTTCTAGAATGAACCCGACTGAATGAACTCCTACAAAACTGTGGTAAATGCTGTACAATTTCATTCACAAGAAATATCATAAATTACTCAACTATGTCATACATATTGAATAATAAACCATTGAAAAGGGTAGAAAGTATGAGGGAACTTGGAGTGACATTCGACCCTAAACTGAATTTTAAGCTGCACCTGTAGCACAGCAGGAAGGCATACTATATGATGGGGTTTATCTTCTGAGTTCGTATACACTTTAAAACAATGGATAGCTTCAAAAAATCTTACTTTGCCTATGTAAGATCTCATTTGGAGTATTGTAGTGTTGTATGGTCTCCGTCGTACATTACATACATTCAGCTGTTGGAATCGACACAAAGAAGATTTACTCGTTATCTGTTTCTCAGAGTGAATGGTCACCTCCCTGATCCTGTCACTTATCCAGAAAGGTTACGGATATTTCCCTTGAACACAGGAGGACTGTCTCAGACTTACTGACGTTTTCAAAATAATAAGACACAAATACCATTTTGAGCTGCTGACAATGATAAGCTTAAGGACTGGGAGTGCGTACTTACACAAGATCAACCGATCTTTTTCACATTAAGGGCAGTAATACGAACCTGGGTTTACATGGTCCGCTTGCTCGAATGTGTGGTGAATACAACCGGGTCTCTAATAGCCTAGATATATTTCACGATTCATTGACAGTCTTCAAAAATAATGTAATTCATATTATGTTTCATCCCACTGTCTGATGACGGGATGTTATAGGTATAGATTTTCTATGTATAATATTGCTCACTGGTTGTATGCGTATATTGACTACTGATGTTTATTCTTAGATGATATATGTCGAAATACACATACTATTCAACGATATAATGTCGGATATTGATTCTTTTGTTTAAATATGTATGTACTTTTTATATTGTAACAATCTATTATTGAACACATTGTGTCTGTTGATTGTTCTACTGTTCTGATAAAGAAATAAATTATTGTTTGTTTCCTATTCTTACAATTTGGTATCTGCCGTCATAAAATTTTTTTATTATATCTAGAGCTTTTCTTCTAAGTCAAAAAACCTCCAATTGATTAGGACCTTTTGTGTCAAATGCTTTTGATATCTGAAGAATTATACCTAGGGAAGGTTTAGCTTTGACTGAATCTTGCCTGGAACTTTTTTATCTAAATCCCCATTGGTAGTTGACTAAAGTAATGTTATTTTCACCACTCTTTCATGAATCTTTCCTACATTTATACAAACGAAATGGGTCGATAATTTTTCAGATTTTCACTGGATCCCACTTTATGTACAGGGGTTACAATTATTGTTGTCTTAAAGATATCTGGAAAATTACCAAGCTCTAAGCATAAATTTGTTTTAAAGTTTTTGAAGAAATGTTAAGAGACACAGTACGAATTTTTAGAGTATTAATATAACGTGTCACTTCTATATCTGTTAACACATTCATTAAACTGTAATTGTTTGTGAAATTCATTTATGCCAGTAATATGATTTTTTTGTATGATTGATTTTGCAACATTTAATCCTACATATCATGAATAGGTGTTGAATTTATTTGTTATTTATTGCTTGTCTTTGATAAAGTCTCTATAGTTATCAAAAATTTGATAAAAACTTTTGCTTTTTTTATTTGTTTTTCAGCCCTTAATTCGTTATCTTCCAGATTTTTCCATTATTTTGTAGATTTTGTTCTACCAAATTCTTATACCTAGTAGTGCTACTTTGCCTTAATGATTGATCCATTTAATTTATTGCAATACGTATTTTTAATTATCAGTGCATGCATAATATTTATTAATTGTTCTAATCCAGCTATAATCCAATCTCTTAGGTTGAGTTTATTTTTATTTACAAGATGTGTGGTGGTAAAATATTGTATTTCTCCTGCTAAGATATCTACAAATATTTTACTCTCATCCTGCTCTTTCCGTGGTCAAATGAAATGCTCCAATTTAATTAATTGTTATATTTCATCTTATGAATCTATAATGCCCTGAGGTAATATGAATATTAATCATGCCCTAGGGCATTATTTCTAATGAAATATATCTCAAAATAGGGTGGTTATTAAATAAATATTAGACTAGTATGACATTACACAATCAATAGTTTCTGTCATGAGTTTGACTTTGTCAACAATTTCATCAATTAAATTGGATTAGTTCGATTATAAGAATGTTAATATTTTAGCTAAAGAAACCAATTATTATAAAGATCTATACTGGAGATGATTCACATAAGACGTGCTTCTAAATTGGTAAATAATAGAACCAATGCACAATCATTGAGTCAAATTTATATAAATTTAATTGATTAAAAAATTCTACGTACCTCTTTACAATGTTCAAAATTGTGTATACGTAAAAAGCTGATACAAGAAATCAGTAATATTGTTGCCGCACGGACCTTTTCTATGATAGTCCTAAATTTTAGACACATCTGTTTAACAGTGTAGGTAGTTGGCGCAAAGGGGTTTTGGTTGCCAGGCTGTTTTGCCTCGTCCTCGTCATATTTCGTCTTTAACTATAGGTATATAGGTTTCTAATACATATTCATATGTTGTTCATATGACATTAATATGTTACAATTTCAATTATTCATGTTTTGTTCGTTGATGCGATATAGACATTTCATTTGAAATTAATGCGATGAAGACGCTTATAATTTTGAAGTTTTTCATTGAAATGCATTTGGGAACGCGGAATAGAAAAAATAATATAATAAATTCACGCTTCGTGGTCGTATCCTAATTTGACTCGTGCGCTAAAATATCAAGCCTAATGAAACTAGTTCTATAATATACCAGATACGGTGATCTATAGAAACGTATTCAGTTCATACTATTTGGGGTAGGTATCTTTCTTTATTTCATACTGTCTGGAGTCATAAATTCGCTGCCGGAAAATGGACTATTGTCAGCTTTTACAAGAAATCTCACAAATGTTCATAATTTTAAAACATTAATTTTTGTCATACCTTCTTATACGGATTCACTTAGAATCAATTTTCCCATCATGTTGGTAGTTTTAGATTAAATTTCTCCCCTGTTTACGCCACCCGAAGAAAATGCAGTGTCAATTTTCTTGACAAAGGGAATGTGTAGCTGTCACTATTAGCGACTCTTCAAAAGCGACTTAATGGAACTGTCATTGTGACACCACCTACAGATTAAAATTTGAAATTCGCTATTCTAGTAAAAAAGTACAAAATCAAACATGCTACGACACGGCCGTAATAGTATATTAAAGAACGAGTTTCCTAAGACTCGTCTTAAAGCACGAATTCAAGTTTAAAAAACGAGTGGCGAAGCCACGAGTTCTTTTAAAGAATGAGTGCTTCAAGGTCTTAGGAAACGAGTTGTTTATACTATTTTTTGTAATTTGCCCTTTTTATGCCGTTTTTAAACAAAAATGTTTAATTTAGTCCATTTAGGGATTTTTATGGTGGTTGGTAACATCTTAATTTTGAAAGTCAAAATTTGATTCAGTGGTTCTGTGATCGCTATTGTTTCCGTAATTTTAGTTTCGTCTCTACTGGAAAGAGCAATAACACTAGAAAACGACTATTAGTACAAATATCTAAACCATATTGTGTATTAGCTGAAATCAATTCTTCCACTGGACACGTCGATGACTTTCTCTTCTTGAGTTGTTGATGCTCGACACTGTCATTTAAACTGACATAATGATGACAAGATAATTCCGCATCAAGCTCGCCATCCTAAAAATGTAAAAAGTTCCGTGCTTTTTTTGGATATTAAGACACGGCAAGTGATGACGTTGCGTTCGTTAATGGGTCTATTAGAAAATCAAAATGGAGGCAAATTACAAAAAATTCATTACAGTACTCGTTCAGGAATTCCAGAACATCTAAACTTGGCCTTAATGTCAATAGACCGTAAATTACAAATTCCGTGAGAACTACATTATGAACACAATTCAAAACTCATTATATCGAATGTTATTTCGTTGTTACTCTACGTTCCTTTTTCGAATTCGAATATCCGCCCAGTTGATTCGACAGACTGCAGATTTTAAAATCGCGTTAATCACGTAAGTTGTGTCAAACGAGACTTATGTTACTATTGATAAGAAATAATCACCACTAAAATACTACTAAGGTACTGAGAACCTTTCGGCTACCAAGTAGCCATCATCAGAGTAAACTAAATTGTGAATCAAACTGTGCCTGTTTGAATACTATTTAGGGATAACAATGTAAATAATGGGTTACCCTCAGCTGAAGATAAGTCGGAATTTAATGAATTGTTTTTCATTCATACATTTGCATCCCTTGTAAATTACCTAGATATTTGTATGTACTGTGTTTTAAAAGTGATAAGCTTTCTTGAGAAATGGTGTATTCAAAATATGTTCGGCTTCCGCTGATTTTTCAGCATTATTTTTCTTTATATGGACGAAATGTACCCTATAAGGAGTTAAAATGTTCCTTCTAGTTTGCCTCACATAGTATTTTGAACACGACTCACAATTGATTTTGTAAACCCCGGATTTGTCGAAATCGAAAACTTTATCAAAAGTGTAGCCTAAACGGTGTTTTAGCTTGTTCTTACATCTATAAGCTGGTTGTATTGCAAATTTAGAAAACAAACTATGGAATTTATTAATTACTGGAGAACGATAAGGGAAACTTTTAGAAGTATTTGAAGGTAATGGCTCTAATTTGGTTAGTTAACTAAGTTCCATTTCCCTCTTTTGTTTAGAAATTATATTAATGATCAAAGATTTGTGGTATATATTGTCCAACGCAATTTGCTGAAGTTTCTCAACTTTGTTGTTCTAATTTTGCTTGCTCAAATTGTTATTATATAAACGGAGCTATTTTATATCTAAATGGTGTGGCTCAATTTGCTGGGGTATAACTATTTGTTTGAGTGGGTGTTCTGTATATGTCAAAATCCAAGTGATTACCATCTTTTATAACGTTAATATCAAGGGAAAGAAACTGATCATGGATTTTTGCACACGCTTAATAGCCAACTTGATTCACTGGGATTCACTGTCGGAATAGGAACAGATAATCACCTTCCTTTCTTTGTTATTAACATTATAAAAGAAGGTAATCACTCGGATTTCAACATATACAGAAAATCCACTCAAACAAATATGTATACCGCGGCAGATTTAGCTACACCATTTAGATATAAAATAGCTTTGTTTAATAGTCTAGTTTATAGATTATTGAACGTCTATTTGAACCAGCAAAATTATAACAATGAAGTTGAGAAACTTCAGCAAATTGCATTGGACAATGGTTACCACAAATGTTTGATCAATAATTTAATTTCTAAACAAAAAAGGAAATTGGAACATAGGCAACTAACCAAATTAGAGCAATTACCTTCAAATACTTCAATAAAATTTCAAAGTTTCAATTATCATTCTTCAGTGATTGATACATTTCATAAATTGTTTTCTAAATGTGTAATACAACCAGTTTTTATATGTCAGAACAAGCTAATGCACCGTTTAGGCAACACCTTTGATAAAGTTTCCGATTTCGACCAGCCCGGGACTTAGAAAACCAATTGTGAGTCGTGTTCAAAATGTTATGTAGGTCAAACTAGATGGAACATTTTGCCCATATAAAGAAAAATAATGGTGAAAAATCAGCGGTACACCATTTCTCAAGACAGTTTATCACTTTTAAAACACAGTATGGACAAATATCTAGGTAATTCAGAAGAGGTGGAAATGTATAAACGAAAAAGCTATTTAATTTCGATTTATCTCCACCTGAGGGGAACCCCTTGTTTGCATTATTATCCCCAAATAGTATTCAAATAGACACATTTTGATTTATAATTTAGTTTACTCTGATGATGGCTACTTGGTAGCCGAAAGGTCCTCAGTACTTTAATAGTATTTTTAGTGGATGAGGGTGATTATTTCTTATGAATCAATATGTTATAATATATCCACAGTGTGCATTCTTCCATGGTTCATTGAAGGCTCATGTTATCAACTCTGCACAGAGTCGGTCAAATCTCAGGGATAGTGCGCCACGCATTCGGCGACTCACACAATGTAATAAACAATAGATTTTCTTGACCCTTCCTTACCGCGGAAAAGAAAATAATAAAATGCGGTTTTGATTGTACTCGGTAATAGGAATATTATCTCACTATTTTGTGCTGTGGTTTTAATGGATAAGACAGTTTCGTTATCTTATGGTGACACGATATATACACGGTGTTAAATGAATTTAACTACATACGTTATGAATTGGACCGAATGCGAATTGAACCCTTGTAACCCATGAATGGCTTTCCTTGCACGTTCTATATTCCTTTACACTAATATATCCATTCGGAATTATTGAACTCTTACTTTATACACGTTTCTGCTACAATTATATAAACTACCTTCTATAATGTAAAATAATTATTAACAATTTATTAGCTTCGTTACAAACTGGTTCTAAATATGCTTCTCTTATTTGGTTTCAAGGTATAGTAGAAAAAATAACATTTAATAATAAATTAACAAAAAACACATATTTGCATAAATTATATTATTGCTTTTGGTAGATTGTGAGATTGTGGGTCAAATATTAATTTTTGCATGTTCTGTATTTTATTTTTGAAGAATTCAAAAGTTACCATATGGTAACGCTAGTACTTTATTGGGTAACTGACATAAAACTTCGAGGTACAAAAATAAAAAAAAAAGAATAAATATAATCGATTTTCTCGTATTTTATTACAAAGGAATATTAGTTTACAATAAAATTAACATAACAAAACATACTACGGAGTATGGAATATAACATTGCATTCAATACAAAGGCCGGGATTGCATTTGCAGCACATGGTTCTGATGCTAGAATCACACCCTTCTCCGGCACATCGCCGCCTTTTTTTATTAGGGGTATGAGTAATAAGATAATTTCGCTGATCGTACCTTACTTCATCGCTTACGCGATTGCACGAAACGCTGTCTTTCGCAGTATCTTTTCGTCTATTTTGGTATTATAATCACAATGAATAAATTTCATTATCTGGAAAAATCTGTCGCGTCGCATAGGCCCCCTAATTGCAGAATTATTCATATCAATCTCAGAAACCCAATAAAATGTCTTTCCCGGCAATTCATTATAACCGCTCACAATAAGTATACCTATGAAACATTTTAGTTCTTCTAAAGTAACTTTTGGATCTAATTAGTTCAAAAACAGAGCGTAGCGAGTCATTTCATCCAACAACATCAAAAATAGTTCATTGTCGAAAAAGCATTCAAACAATTCTGTAGCTGTCATGTTTTTATACTCTGAATAATCATCAGCAGGGATTTTTTTTGCACTATCTATCAAATCTCCGTTTACCCAACTCAATATTGCGAGTATTTAGTTTATCATCATGAATATGAATTTTGTGGTTTTGGTCATCTAGGGCAGTATTACCATCAGTCTCTTCATTCTTATTATTTTCAATTTCTTCCTCATATTCAGGTTCGTTATCCATATCAATAGTATTCTTTAGCCTTATTTCTGCTTCAGATAATAGCTATCGCCTTGGTAGATTATCCGGTACAAATTCCATTTCATCCCCAGAGTCTTCGTCACTAAGAACGTGAGCATCTGGAGGTGTAATAAATATATCTGTTGCCTCATTATCATCCGCATGCCATTTCTAGTGCTTCTTGCACTGAAATAATATATGTAATTACATGCGAAGATACTAGCGTTACCATATGGTAACTCAGAAATAAAATTATTTATCACTGACCATAGAAATAGGTTATGGCCTATATAGAGACATTTTATGAAGTCTCCACAATTATTATTGCACGTATCAATAAAAAACAATTGAAAATACGTTACTTATTTGTACTTACGCCAAGCGAGAATCGATTACTTCCGACATTTTTAGGAGAACACTTTTTAAATGGTCACAACTGATATAAAAACACAAGTGCAAGGCATTGCGTCAAATGCATGGCTAGCTCGACATAATATGAACACATTTCGCGCGCCGTTTGGCAATTTTAGCTTTAATTTATTTCAAAAACAAATAATAAAACCTGTTAGCGCTTGAAGGGTTAATAAAACAAAATTTTGATACATTAAGGACATACTAACAATTAAAAATATAGGTTTCTGGTACCCTTAACTAAAAAAATATGCTACTTCTTGATGGCATTCCGAGTTAGTGTTAAAGTAAGGCATATTTTTCCTGGAATTAACTCGAGCTCTTATGAATCCATTCCTTCCGCAAACTGCTGCTGCGGAAGCCTCAGTGACAAGTTTAACACATCGTTCTACACACTGCGTGGGACAGGAATACTTGTCAAAATAGAATATTTGTAAGTCAGGGCTGTTAATGAATATTCTCTCTTGCCAGATGATCAGATCAAAATATGTATTTGCGTAAAACATAGTGAATGTTTTTTAAAAACAAATTTCTTGCCTCCTTTAGAATACGGCAAAGCCCAAGTTCTCGCACCTGGATCCTGTCATGGGATATCATACTGAAAAGGATTTTTCCATGATGGCCAAAGAATCCTTTGGATCACAGCGTCAACAATATCTCGAAATTATTTATCTAGATACCAGGACAACTGAATGGTGCGGAAAAGATGTCTTACGCTATCTTTACATGTTGGTTTTGATTTTATAGAAAACCACATTGGAGCTTAAACGTTCATAGCGTATTCTGTCAATATAGTAAAGCTCACCGATGGATTTCTATTTGAAACAGACAATCTAAGAATACGATTGACAGTTGTGCCAATAGGACCTGCAATTCCATGAGGCCCGGTAGTGTTTGCATCTAGATAGTGAAAGAGGTGCCGAAGTGGTAGCTCGTGTGTTTACCACACACAAGCCACTGCATTGGTTTTTCAAAGTGTTGTTCTAATAATCTGATGATACCGCCCTTAATGCCCGTATATACGATACCATCAGATGTACCAGAAGAAGGCGAAACGTGGCCGATATAAGTTCATTCTGGTTCTGGCACCAATGTTATATGTTCTTCGACAATTGTTTGACGATAAACCTTGTTTTACTTACGCTAGAGTTTTATCTCTGCGTCCATCAAAGTATAGGCCATGTAGATTAATATTATATAAAGTTCTTGCTGCCGCAGATTCGAACGTGTTTGTGCCTTTTCCTAATAACTTCACTTCTATCAATAATATTATAAGAATCCTCTGATGTTACTATCCCAATGTCATTAAAAATAGCCAAAGCAAGGGCAACTGCATATCTAACGGAAATACCATGCCTGTTGCAGCAAAAATGAATGAAATAATTTGTTAACATGACTATCGACACATAAAGGAATATGAAAACAATAATCAGCTACATGTATAGTAGGGAAAAGGCGTCAGCTATAGCAATTACGTAGGATTGCGTACAGAAATCCCACCGACGCACTGTATTTTTAATGGTAAGACTAACGACATTTACCTCACATATTCAGGTGATTAGAATTTTCAGATTGTTTCTTATTATCACATTCCTACATTTCAAACGGTCTTCTAACTATTAATGTTTCTGTTTACTTACTACAGAACACACAAATGAGTACCATTACTTATAAACTCACATCAACTTGCTGAGTCTACAGAGATCAACTCCAAAAATATACCATCTGATTTTTTATTAGTTCAGTCAAAAGTGTGAAAAAATAGGGGTCAATACTAGAATTTTATAGACTGCACGAAAGTGCAAAAAATCTTTTTGCATTGTGTTCAGGATGGCTTACACATCGTTAGTCAGAATAATAAAAGGGGCTCGTGATTATTACTATTAATAAACAATGAAAATCCATTTTCAATAAACAAATGGAATGTCTTTTTCAACAGATGGAATATCTCGGGCACTTTTGATCCAAAGCTTCTGAAATTTGGTATCAGGGTTTTTTGGTTCGCTGAAACCGAATCTGAAATCAGGAAATAGAAAATCCGGCCCGTTTGGAGAACCCGACCAATTTTACCAAATCTTAACAACAATCCCATTGTTTTTCGAACTGTGGTATTGAAATAATGAAATGCTGTTATGTGTCTTGGTACAATTTTCCCTAAAATAAGGAAAATTCCGGAAAATTGGTGAAAAATTGCGTCGTTTTCCTTCATATTCCTCTCTCGGTCCTCGTCCAACGTGTCAAATTATAGGTTTTTTTGGTAACTGAGTATTATTTTATGGTTGTGAAGGTGTTTATCTGGTTTTAACGTTTCTTCGATCATTTCGAATGATTTGTTTAAAATTTCAAAAAATATGGTGTACACATTGCAAGAACGTGTTGAGCTGGTTAGCCTTTATTACCAAAATCAAAATTATGCCCAAGCGGCTGCAAGGATATTTAACGAAAACCATCCTGATCGTAGGGTTCGCCAAAAGTACGTAATGGAATTGATTTCAAAATTTGTGGAGACGGGTTCAGTAATGGATAAAAATAGGGCACCCATTGGAATTGTTAATGATGAAGGAGAAGCTGTGGCGGTATTGGGACATGTCCAACTTATGCCAAACACGCAATCTGTTGTTGGTACCCTAAAAAAACTTTTCCAATGGGTCGCTATGAATCGTAAAATTTTTGCCAACCTTGCTTATTTTCTCGCCAGATTTACTCCACTAACCATATCTTTTGAAATTTTAAACAAATCAGCAAAGTAGTAACTCAACAGATTGATTAAAATCATGAAATGATTGAAGAAACGTTAAAACCAGATAAACACCTTCTAAGAACAAAAAATGAAAGCAACATAAGGAAATGTTTTGCTGTTTTTTTATTTATTAGTTTGAGAGAATGTATTATTGTATGAATGTCAATGGAGGACAATTTGAACATTTGATTTAAACACGCAGATTTAATTTTCTCATTGTAAGCATGACAACACAATTCAATTTTTTTACGGATGTGATTTTTTGAAAATTGTTTAAGTTTGTAAAAAAGGCTCAATAAAAATGAGCTTGTACATTGTACAAATAACCAAAATATTCAAGGTGGCGCATTCGAGCAACAAAATTAATTTTTCCTTTCAAATGACGTATCACTCCACCCCTCTCCCCTATTAAATTTTGAGGGGTTGAAGCGCCCCCTATTAGGGGGTTGCTCGTTCAAGCCTCAAATATACGTCAAAAGATGTCCCCCAAACAAAATCATTCGACGTGTTTCAGGAGATTTTTCCACTCACTATGGGATAAGAAATATTCGGGGTGGCTCGTCTGAGATGAAACACCTTAATGATGATTACTCGGTTATACAGGATGTTCCAGAAAGACCTCCCTTGAATACAGGGGTCAGTAAATTTTACAAAAATAATCACATATTTTCATATAAGCTATGGATCTATCTTCAAAATTTTTTTATGGGAGAAGAACCATATTATGCAACATGAACTAGAATGAATCATGTTAAAATATTGTTCCCGTCTTCAGAAATAAATAGTCTATTATGAGTAAAATGTAAATATAACCCCTCCTAGCAGAGAATCTGTTAATTTTTGGGGGTTGGCGCAATGATAACATTTGTTCAGAATTACATGGATATCATATCAAAAATTCAGAAATATCCACGGAGACCCAATTCCCGTAAGGAATTTGCGGGATCCTTTGCAACAAAAAACTGAAAACCACAGATCGATACCTTTTTTTGTTTCAAAGTTCGAGAAAAACGCGTTTAAATGAACATTTCGGTAGTAAGTAAGTGTTCATTTACACGCGTTTTTCTCGAAAACGGTGAAATTTCGAGACCCTCAACAGGAGTACATAATTTGTTTGAAATAAATTTTTAACTAGAAAAATGTGCAAAGAAAACAAAAAAATTATTCTCAAAAAAGTTAAGGCTGAACTGAACCATCTTATTCGACGTCCTCTGAAACCCCCGAGTACCAGATTTCAACGAAATATCTGTAACAGCACAGGAGCTACAGCAAAATTTCGTTTAAAAAATTAAATTCAATTTCAATCTCCGAAACGGAAAAAGATAGGATCATAGTTTATATGAAAAATCCGATTATTTTCGTAAACTCTACCGTCCCCTACATTTACGAGAGGTCTTTCTGAAACATCCTGTATATAGAATAGTCTCTTCTTTCATATTATCAAGATCTAACTTTTTCTGAGAAAAAATCTTGAATCTTGAATTTATCACAAACCCGCGAGCTGTTCGTTTTGTTGTGAATTATGTTTTTAAGTTACTCAGCTGACAATTTTTTCTCGAATGCCTATATACGTTAATTTATTTTACATAATTTTATTTTCGGTTACTAAGTTTTAATACAAATTGATATTTCATAGTCCACGTGTTTTATAAATTAAGATAGAAGGAAGGCTGTGATCTTACAGCCGCTTCTCCGATAGTATTGTCAGCATGCCAGTTCCTTTCCCTCCACACTGTGTTCTCCGTACGCGTTAACGTATTTACGTCATAGACATCTTGTGTATAGGATCTCTATGGTACATCTCCTCGTTTCTTACCTGCTCTGAAAAGGTACTGTACATATCATAACAACATAGGATTTAAGATATCCAGAAAACTATAGTTGCTTTTGATTTTATAAACATAAAATACCACTCAACGACCACAAACTTATCATTTAACAGGTCAGACGAGGGCCGAGACAGGAATATGAAGGAAAACGACGCAAATTTCCACCAATTTCCTACATTTTTCCTTCTTTTATTGAAATTTGTACCGAGAACACCACGATACCTTATTATTCCAATAACACTGACTAACAGTTTTCGTAAAACAAAATGTTCGAAGTTTGTAGTGTAGAAATCGTACATTTTCATTTTACGGAAAGAATTTTCCACAAATTTTCAGGATTTTCCTTCTTTTATTGAAAATTGTACTGACACATTACGGCTTTTTATTATTTCAATACCACAGTTCGAGAAAAATTTTTGTTTGTTGCTAGGATTTGGTGAAATTTACCAGGTTTTCCAGCAAACAGGCCAGATTTTCCCTTCCGACCTCAGATTTGGGTTCGGTGGACCAAAAAACTCATGATACCAAATTTCAGAAGCTTTAGATTAAAAGAGCCCGAGATATTCCATTTGTTATAAAAGGCATTCCATTTGTTAATTGAAAATGGTTTTTCATTGTTTGTTAATAGCAATAATAACGAGCCCCCTTTATTCATCTGACTATTGATGTGCAAGCCATCCTGAACACGATGCAAAAAGGTGTGTGTATTTTCGTGTGGTCTAAAAAATTTTTGATGTTTTTCACACTTTTGTCTGGACTATATGCATGATCAAACAAGATGTCCACTTTTTTCTGAATGCGTCATATAAGACTAAACGATTTATAGCTAGAGTCATCTACAAATTGATGCAAGAAGTTTATCTATCTGAGAGAGTGGGAGGCAGGGAGGGGTGTTGGTATAAAATTTTATGAAACCTAAATTTATATTATATCATTTTATTCATTTTAAGTAGGTAGATTAATACATATTCAAATTCAAAATAAAACTAATCTGAAGAAACTCTTCGCATAACAAAATAAACACCATTGATAAAAAATAATTACCCTTATCCACTAAAAATACTACTAAAGTACTGAGCAACTTTCGGCTACCAAGTAGTCATCATCAGAGTAAACTAATTTATGAATCAATATGTGCCTGTTCAAATACTAGTTGGGGATAACAATGTGAACTAAGGGTTACCCTCAGCTGGAGATAAATCGAAATTCAGTAAATTACTTTTTCGTTTATACATTTTCCATCCCTGTAAGCGAAAAAGCAATGTACTAAATTTTTTGTTTCAACATACGGAACCAAAAGTTGCGTCATAATTTTTGCAATAACTTTTGTCTGAAAAGTTTTTGCATAACATCAATACTTTCTTTTCTATATCAAAAAACCCGACAAATAGCCAATTTTTTTAGTAAGAAACTGGCAATTGCTTCAAAAGCACAAGAAGTGGAATTTTTCAACTATTTTTCCCGTTACCAGCGCGTCAAAATATATAAGAAACCATTCCGAAAAGGTACTGTCAGTTTTCAAACCATCTGTTTTCCTCTGGTGAGTGAACTAGAAGGGAACAGCTGTGCTTTCATATACTCTAGTACCGTTTGAAATTTGAAAATGCACTAAGAAATAATCCGAAAATTCTAATCAGTTGAATATGTATTGGGATAAAAGTCGTCAGTTGAATCATTAAAAATACCATCCATCGTTTGGATTTATGTGCGCAGTCATATATTATTGCGCGAGGTGACGGTCTTTCCCTCACTAAACTTGAGACATATTATCATGTTCATTCTTCTATAAGTGTCGGAAGCCATATTAACAAATTTCATTCAATTTAAAATATTTTCACTTCACCCTCTCACCCCCTCACGATGCAGCTGACTATTTTTTGACACTAATATCAACAATTTGAAAAAAAATATTCAGCTAGTCTGACATACTTCCGCACCTTCGACAGTCGACTTGAAATGATTAACTCGAAAAGACCCTGGCTCCTGGGACATTTTTTCTGTACCAGTCGAATCACCATCTCCCTGTGGAGAACGGTATTATCTGTTACTTTTTCAGAAAATTAAATTGCATATTTTTCACTTATCTCAAAATTTATCAATTCTGAATTTGAATACTTTGTACGCGATAAAACGGTTATCCCATTCATACTTTTCAATTGAATATAGAACCTCGGCAAAGATTCATTCGGGAAATATGACAAAAACAATCATAAATAATGGAATAAATTCCCTTCCATGTTGAATGTAAGTTGACTGGAAACGTACTTGATTCAAGTGTGTTTACGTAAATTTTCTCAGTAATTTTAGTTGTTGGTGTTTTCATATGTATCATTAAATCTCGACTTTTCTTTCTAGATAAAGAAATATATAGCTGTGAACGTATTTGTGTTGTCGTCAACATAAGATGCCGTCGCCAATAAAGAAAATTAAGAACCCAATTACTGTCACTATTTCTTTCCTCAACCATTATATTTCATATACTTAAGTAGTTATTAAGATGAATTGTTGTAAAATACAAAAGATTGCAAAATATATATTGCCGTTTAGAAAACAAAGTTTGTGACGTCAACACCTTTAAATATAACGTATACCTTATACTAAAGCAACTTTAAAAACTGGATATGTTAATTATCACCTAATGCACGTTAGCTTATCTTATTGACAAACAAATAATGATTTTATTACAATAATTATGGCCAAATCTCATTAGTATTCCGGAATAAAAAATGGATTAGAGCGAAAATTTGTATTTGAAAACATTCATTTTAATTCGTGTTCAACAGAATTTTTTCTATAATTATCGTGTAGTGGTTTTTTGATACATATTCATATATTTCGAATGTGTTATAATTTCAATTATTCGTTTTTTGATCGTTTTGCAACGTAGAAATTTTTTATTGAAATTAATGCGATAAAGGCGCTTAATAGAGCGATATGGTGAGCCTAAATGAATACACCTTGGCACTACTGTATATTGGTGGAGAAAGGTTTAATGTACACTAGCTCTCACAGGCCGAATCGAGTATTGTCAGGCGTATCCAAGCTACAGCCACCTCAATTTTTAGACTTTTTTATTGCACGGACCCTTTTCCGAAGTTGTTGTATATTGAAAAGCATGTAATTCTTATACATTTGCACCTAGTGCCAAGGTTTTTATCAAGTCAATTTCCTGGGGTTGGCAAGTTAATTTAGTAGGCTAAATGGAATGTACGAACACAGTTTCTAACCTGGTGGAAAATGTTTGTTATTGTAGCCAGTTGTTGAAAAAACACATGTCAAGGTTTTATATTATGGCCAATTACTCAGAAATGACCCGCATTTCTGAGTAATTGGCCATTATTTGGACCATAAATGGACTTTTTGACCACTTTTTGGCTAAAACGGGTGCATTCCGACAAAATGTCTTGGCACTGTGTCAAATACATTAATTTGATGTCATAGAGTAACCAATATGAGTGTCAATGTTTTTCCTCAATACAACCACTCCCTCAACCCCGAAAACCTCCTCCCAAAAAATCAGTATTTTGGTATCAATAAATTTGATTTGATAAACTACGCAATTATTTAGACTCCGACAGCGGTTGAATCTCAATTTTTTTTGAGGGAGGTTTTTGGGGTTGAGGGAAGGGCTATTGGGAAAAAAACATTGGCACTCATATTGGTTAATCCTTGGCACCAATGTAATGTATTTGACACGGTGCTAAGGTATTTTGTTGCAATGCATCCCTTTCAGCCATAAAGTGGTGAAAAAGTCCATTTTTGATCCAAATAATGGCCAATTATTCGGAAATTCCCACATAAAAAACCTTTGCACGTGTTTTTTCAATAGCTGGCAACAATAACAAACATTTTTCACCAGATTAGAAACTGTGTCTGTGCTTTCCATGTAGCCTACTAAATTAACTATTAACTGGACAGCTCCAAGAAATTGCCTCGTTAAAAAACCTTGGCTTTAGGTGCATATGTATAAGTATCACATGCTTTTCAATAAACAACAAATAACAACTCCGAAAAAGGATTCGTGCAATAAAAAAGTCCAAAATTTGAGGTGGCTGCTTTAGCTTGGAAACACCTTATAATACACGATTCGGCCTGCGAGAGCTACATTCAACCTTTCTCCACCAATATACAGTAGTGCCAAGGTGTATTAATTCAGGCCCACCATATCGCTCTGGCTCCTAGACTATAATGCTTTGTATAATTAGTTTAAGAAATCCCGCACTTTTGTTGATGTGAATTAGTTTTCTAATCTAATGATGATCGGGAGATCGAAACGTGCATAAACAAAAAAATACAATACACATGTGTTAACGTGTGGGCCATATTAACACATGTGTATTATATTTACTTACATATAATTCATACCTGGGTCAAGAATCAATAGTTTATCCTTGTTATATCATATCAATTTCTTGATAAAAGTACGCCAAGCATACGAATGCGTGGATCATAGCCCATTATATAAAAGTTACCATTTCTCAGTCGGTTCTTTCAAAGAACAATGATGCCATCAACGAAAGAGCTGCTACCTAATTGTCAATCATAGTAATTCACATACACTCCTCATTCGAACAAATTAACTTACGATGAATGTACGTGAAAATTGATCTTTGCCCGACCGTCGAATCACAATATGTTCATCTATTATTTACTATCCCTTCAGAGGTTCATGTTCACAAAAATTAAAACTTTGACGGAGCCAAACTGTAATTGGTAAACAAAGATATGCTGGACTAGACTTCGAGGGATGTGGGTTCGAACTTCACCTACGGTTCTATAATATTTACTATTTCATCTTGGAGAAAATAGCAGAATGAATTTATATAAATAAATCTGAACCAATACATTCCATTTTTATGAGATTTATACTTTTATGTATCTATATATCTACTTATGTAGATATAATTTCCTTTTTATTTCAAACTAGGTATGACTTGAAATTAATATGTAGAAATTATTGAGATATTGTAATATAAGTATTCGGATACTTTATAGATTTAGGTCTGGATACGAATAGTAGAACTTTTTTTCCACCTCATTTTATTAACAAATATGTAGGAGTTGACGATTTCTTTCAATTGTTGAAACATTGACACAATCTCAAATTGTTGAAAGTAATTGAATGATATTTTGTTGAACCACAAGAGATTGAAAAATGAATTATAGAAATTGAGGAACTTATTCCACTTCCCAGGAAACATAATTACCATGTAAATTATTGGTTTGTATTGATAATATCGATACTTCTGATTTAATGGCCATTTATAACAGGTCACGAAACATTAAATCAAATTAACAGTCAATTAAAATATAATTACATTATTTACCTCTTTCTGATTTCCGCTATCACACCAGTTAGAGAACAACACATTATCACGTCAGCTGAGAAATAAATCACAATAAAGTATACACAAACTTCAGATAAGAACGAGATTATCTCACGTCAAACCTAAACTATTTGAAGATGTAACTTAATTATTACTAAGTATTTAGCTCCGACAACGAATATAATCTCAACATGTTTATCTTAATAGTGATAATTGTCCTATCAAATAAAGCGTCACCTGTCATTTATTCTTTATTTAATATTCAACGTTTATGTATGTACCTAATACCGGTATTTTGAACGAACTACAAATCGGAGCATGCGATTAAATATTTCAAGCAACTATTTTCAAATTAGCGAGAAATCCCAGAAAACAGGACTCGGTTTCCGAATCTCTCGCCATCTATGGAGTACACTATCACACTATCGGTAATGTTTCCTGCATTAGTATTTTTAGGACACTTGTATTATAGTTAACTGTGAATATGTGCCCGACTGCCCGACCATGCCGGTTATTCACGATACCTCTTCGGGTGAATCACGCCTTATCAGTCTACTATAATATCCCTCTAAAGAAAAGTGGATCTCCTTCAAGTATATTTAGAAGTCACTGACAATAATACAGTGACTTTACCAGGGACAGTGGCGTCACGTATGGTTAAGTACCGCCCATTCCGCCATTAGGAGGCAAATTTTAAATCTGCAGGTTGAATAGTAATGCACTTTTAAAAACTTTACATACTTGTTTTCTAGTGAAATGAAATCTAATTGATATAAAATGAATATCATTTCACAATATAAAACCTATACTAGGTGAATGATTGTGAATAATTTAATAGAACATTATTACAAAAGCATTTATATCCCAAACATTTAACACCATGTGAGGCCCTAGAACCAGACTCATAATACATTAAGAAATCTCATTAGAGAATTTATTTACCAGGCTTATATTAAGTTTTAAAGAATGACTTCCTTAAAGTATTTTGAAATCAAAATTACCATATTTTTTTTTTGGTACCAAATCCAGTCAGTAAGATGAAGCTTATAAAGACCTGAAATTTTTTAAATTAGCAAGTGCCTAAACTTAAGAACAAAGTATATAAGAGCATATCTTGGGAAAAGCACGAAAACAGGAAAAAAAACAAAAAGCTTCACAAAACGCTTTATTGAAATTATTTAGGTGTGACAAAAAAAATGTTGCTTATAAACTAAACATGCACGCAATATAACAGTAAGCTGTAGTAGATTTTGGTACGTAGAACATTGATGAGTTACTATTATCACACAAATAAATATGTGGTTGCAAAACAAGTTAGTGAATGTGCAATTGCAGTTGGATAATACTTTGTAGATGACTTTTTTTACTGAGAATGGCCAGCAACAGATTTACTTGCAAATTTTGCTGTAGTATTTTTATGTTTTTTATACATAATTTTCAGCCTAAATGTAACAAATCTAGTTATTATTTTTTTCTGTATGTTATGACAGTCGGGTAGATGTGTACATTTTATTTGTTGCATTTTTTCAATGAGAAATTGTTTTATATTTATATTCTGTGACTTCAGATGTACTATATACTTTCGAAAAACGCTCTCGAGATCCAAGAAAAAATAAAATGTCTCTTCCGTACAGAAAAACAAAGTATTTTCTCGAAATCTTTTTATGTCAGTAAAGCTAGAAAAAGGTTTGTGTATTGGTTTCTTGGATCCAGCAGCATTTAAACACTGGTCACAAGTTTTTGAAGTTTTCTTAATGCTTGCTAAAATATATCCACAGATGTGATATAGAGAATTTAATTCGCTATGACTTAAATTAAGTGGAGGTTCTACCAAAATGGTAGGTACTGTTGGTTCGTCATAGGTAGTATGTTTGGCCTGTAATGTGTCTAGAAACCCTGAAAGAAAATCTCTGTCATCTTCCTCGTAACTGCTTCTAGTGGGGATCGCTAAATACTGGGATACTGTAATTAATTTTAGATTGTTTTTCACTTGTAATGCGTTTGGAATAATTTGTTTGGCTCTTAGCGTGGAAAACAAATTTTCCAGACAGTCCTGCGAAAATCTGCTAGTTAGTACGAATTCATATTTTTTATGGTCAAGCAGATCAGCTTGTAGTTCAAGTACTGACTGTGTGGTAATCAAAACACCAGTCTGTGATGGCTTCCAAATTTTTTTTTCCCCCACTTCGATTTTTTTAAAGACCTCCATGAAGTCTTTAAGAAACTGCAAAGTTGAATTGTAGGCATACAGGTTCATTTTGCTTAAGGCGGACGAGGGATGTCGGGATGTCATTAGATGAAACCAATTTTCAACAAAATCCAAAAACCAGGCAGTCGTTTTATACTCTGGTTTGCCCAATAGACCGGCTAGAAAATGTAATGCACTGCTTACGCTATGATTTACAACGTTTGTAGATGTTGAAACTTTCATCTTGTGGAAATGTGTAGGTAGCAGATCTTCCTCTGAAAGCTTTGGAGCCAATTTGAATAACTGACCTTCTTGATGCTTTACAAGATCATTTATGTGTGCTGACAAGATCTCCCTTGAAGGCAATGTAAACTTGACTTGGATATCTTCAGGAATTATAATAATTTTATTTGTAATTAGCATCGACTTTATGTTCTTGAACAAATGAACGGCATCAGCAATTATGTGTACATACTTTTCATCACGCAAGGGGTGGCCAATTCGACACTTAATTTCAGAGTGTCTTGCAGCATGTATTCCCCAAAACTTCCACAGGCCTTTATTGCATGCACCCATATCAGATGTTATACTGACTATGTTTAAGTTTAATTCCTCCACCTTTTTGAAAATGGACCTTATTATGGGATCAAACACAGCACCATCTACTGAGTTTCCAGTAAAATAGTAGGCAACAACTTGTTTCCATCGAGCTGTAATACCTGCCAACATGAAAACTAAGACATGTGTAGCATCTCCTTTATGATTTGGCAACGTAACTGCACCAAAATATTTATTTAATGAGGAATCATATACATTGGCTGGAGTAATAGCCATTTCGTCCAAAATTAGTGCACAATCTCTTTCATTTGAAGCAAAATTTTTCACTTTTATTTCCAAAAATTTAAAAACTTCATTTAAAATGCCGCTATCAAAACTTAAGTTTTGTAACTTCCGTTGTAAGGTTCTGACTGATGGCAAAGGAAAGTTTTGCTTTAACAACTCCTCATAACCACTTCCACCGCAGCTAAATTTTAGTTTGAAAGCATTAATAATTGTCTTGTTTGACCACTTGACAAATTTCAATGATTTTCCTTCATATCGTCTTTTTAATATTGTCACCTGTTCATCACTAAATAGATTCTCCAGTAACGATTTTTCTACTGTTTTCTCAGCATTACTCAAATTCTTAATTTTTCTGCGAGCCGTTCTGAGTTGACGTTTATACATTGCAGCCCTAGCTCTTTCTTTCAAGTACAATCGCTCGTACCTTATTAACTTCTCTTGAAACATACAGCTATCACCTGCTGGTGATTCTGTTCTGGTATGACTTTCCTCACCTAAATAGAAATAGGTACATTAGAGGCAAACCAAATAAATAAACCATATATACAAAACCATACTTGAACTAGTTGCATCAGCTCTAAGTAAATCTACTTCAGGAGCATTACATGAAGTCGCTGGCACATGTTCAGTAGTAGATGGACTTTCAAATGCTGTCACAATGGTCTCCGCTTAAAAGCAATAATTACATGATACAATTGTATAGAATATATATTGCTACTTTTCTACACTTACTCAGCTGTAGTAAAGATTTGTCTACTGATCTAGTCCTCTGCTTGGGTAGTTTTCGTACTTTCACTTCTGTGGTAAATGAAAACAACGTTGGAAAAGCGTTAGTTTTTAATCTCCTCGATCCATCTTCTCTTATCTTTTCCCACATTTCTGGTGCATAATGTACCTAAAATGGAATAAAATATATATACCTATATATATATTCGCAACACTTTCTTATATCAATGCAATTAGATTTGTACTAACCTCACATAAACAAGAATTATTTGTTGCAGTCCATTTATCCCTTTTCATCTTAATAACCCATTGCTTTCTTCTAACAGGATCCTTCGGAAATTTTTTCATCAGAAATCCCTTTTTTGCAGAGTTTGTGCAACCAACAGCAGCACAACCAGGCATTGCAAACCGAACAATAACTAGAAATGAAATACCTCTTCATTTATCTGTTTTTAGCAAGATAGCAAGCATAAGTAGACATACATATTTTCCTCAAAGTAAAAATAAACACGCCATTTCGTATATACATACTTTGTTGAAAAATAACAATGAAAAACTGTATACAATAACCTAATTTACTTGAGAAAAATGTATTATTATAAGCATTACCAAACTATCCTAAGCGGCTACTTTTGCAATTAATTACATAAATTTAGAGCTTTCAACATGTGGTTGTCATGATAAATTCCTAAAAACTAGCAGCAAGTGCAAAATGTAAATTCCTTTGCATAAATTACACTAAATGATCTTTTATGAGAACATAATACGGTATCTTGTATTAAAAATTCAGCACATAATGAAACAGAAGTTACTTACATTTGCAGTGCAGAATCCAGAGTATAATTATTACTACAAAAGTTCAAGAAAACACAATCACTTCGCACAAAATAAATTTAAACCCGCTAAAATGTTTAATAACACATGTAAATCAACCTAAACAAGCTGAGCGAATAGCCTCCTAATGGCGGCGAGAACCACGTGATTCACTCAACCAATGAAAAATGAGACACCGTGTGACACCTCTGTCCCCGTTAAAGTCTCTGTAGACAATAATATATAAGACGACTTTTATTATGCCGTGGGTGGGGAAACTGCACATATTGTGAATAATAAGGATACATAAGGTCTCTTTCCACATATCATAGTTTACAACTCTAGAACAGTTGTAGAAACTTTTCGGTTACCCGTCGTCACATCCCTATTAAATTCCCCTAAGATTATCTTCTTTTCAGTACCAGTACATTATCATTATTATTTTGGTTTAGACGTCTGTTAATGTCTATCAATTCATAAATACATAAAGGTCCTCAAAAAGTCTTAGATAAATTTGCATTTGCCGAGTCATTTACATGTAATAGATATCAACATTTCTTCGATTAAAAAATGTAAATATCATTTTTAGATTCGTCAATAACTATTATTATTCAGTACACTTCACCATCTGAACAATATTTTTTTCTGCGATAACGGCAAAATAGGACTTACTGATTTCAGATACCAAAACCAAACATCGTTTGACAAAAGTGAAGAAGAATTTTTTTCTTTGAAATTGTGAAAGTAATTCAGCATGAAAATGGTTCTATATAAAATTCTGGGGCGTACACGTTGGAAGAATGAAATAGTTATTACACCTCATTTCCACACCATAAACATTAAGTGCCCCTTTGTGTTTTTTTACAGATATTCAAAACTACCCGTCTAAAAGTATCTCACAAATTTAAATCAGGCTGAACTAAATCTTTGGAAAAAGATATTGACATACTTTTTCAACAACTTATATTTTTCTGACATTTCTTACAATTCACATTTTCTATCCAAGTAAATAAGCTATATTATAAAACGTTTTTACAATGTAGAAATAATGTTAGAAAATTACTAAGTATTTATTAGCTCCGACAACGAATATAATCTCTACATGTTTATCTTAATAGTGATAAACATCCTATCAAATAAAGCGGCACCTGTGATTTATTCTTTATTTAATATTCAAAGTTTATGTATGTGAACTACGAATAGCCTGTAATTAAATATTTCAAGGAACTATTTTCATTAGCGAAAGATTCCAGAAAACACGACTCAGTTCCCGAATCTCTCGCCATCTATGGAGTAGACTATCACACTATTGGAAAGCTTTCTGCATTAGTATTTTTAGGATACAGTTACTATGAAGGCCAAGAAGTCTAGTTATTCTAGAGTTCTTGATGTAAACGCAAAATCTGTAATATTGAGTGTGTTTCAGGATTGGTTATTGTTTGAAAACTACCATTAATAGTGTCGTATATCCAATAATATCCAAACTAAAGGAAAAACTTATCTTTTGAATCGTTTTCTCCTTCTTTTAGAACATAGTGTATTTTCTTTCCGCTAGATGTCAGTAATCGTTAGATGATCTAGGAATGACTATTAAGCAAGATTCTTACCCCCCACCCATATATTTATTATTGTGCTCCCACTGGCGAGCGATCTAACTATTGATATAAAGCAATGAGCATTCAATGTTCAACCTGCGTTGGCGGTACTAGCCGAGGTGGTGAAGACTCCGGAAATACAATAAACGTCAAAAGTCTTGGCCCCCATTCAGTCTTGTTGATGAAACAAAAGATATCTATCAAAGTATATTGTTTGTTCAATCTATTTCTTGTGAAAGGATTATTTTACACAAACTGGGATACTTAGAAAATTAAAAAGTAAGAAAAATGTGAATTTGTTGAAAAAAATTATTGAATAAAAAAAGTAATGAAGCATGTTGTACACTGACTAATAGTCGGTATAACCTCCACGTTGGAATAACATGTTGACACGTCTGTGCATTGAAATAATCAAGCGGTTTATAGTGTCTTGTGGAATATTGTTCCATTCCTCTACCGCCGCGACGACTAACTCATCTGCAGTCTGAGGTGGATTAATTCGATTGTGAATGGCTCTACTTATGTAATCCCACATGTTTTCAATCAGATTCATATCCGGCAAGTTGACTGTCCAATCCAATCTATTGATATGTCCTGCTTGAAGTGTATCCTGCACCCTTCTTGCGCGGTGTGGTCGGGCATTGTCGTCCATAAACACAACATTTTCGCCTAATTCGTTACGTATGGGATAGATAATGGGCGTAATAACCTGTTCGACGTAAATTTGGTTGGTCATATTCTGTGGAATGTGAATTAATGGGGTACGGGAGTTGAACATTATTCTTCCCCAAAACATTACAATACCTCCTTGATAGGGAGCAACTCCCCAAGGAAAAATAAGTCGCTGTTGACGACCTTGTTTTCTCCAGACTCTTTGCCGATTGTCATCACTCACCAGTCCAGATCTTGTTTCGTCTGTGAATAACATCCACCTCCACTGCTGCAAAAGCCAACCCCTGCGCTCTCGCGCCCATCGGAGATGGGCTGCACGATGTGGGGTAGAGTGGGGACCCGTAATGGTCTTCTAGCACGTAAATTTGCATGATGGAGTCTTCTTCGAACTGTGGGTGTCGATATAACACGACGAAACGTACGCTGACAGTGGCTCCTGAGAGCTGAAGCTGAATCTGTGCGTTGTCTGCGAGCATATTGAACCAAATAACGATCTTCCCTTGCGTTAGACACTCGAGGATGTCAACTACGTGGTCTGTTTTCCACTGTATCAAATTCTTGGTACCTGTGAACTATTCGTACAACAGATGATCTAGGAATTGTAATAATCCGACGGATTATTACTTTTTGCTTTGGGGCCTTTGAATAATATTGATTTCAATTCAAATTGAAAATTTTATAAATTATTATATCTTGAACACGATATACCAGACAGACCTAGCGGCGGTAATCTGAGTCCCCTTTCCTGTATCATTGGCCGGTCAGCCATGAACCATGTTTTACAAACGTAAGCACGGCACGAGGTCAATGGTACTTTTTTCCCTGAGTCAGGAAAAGTTTACGTGGAGTTGAACAGAGCTATTCTTTCGCCTAGTTAGATTCCTATTGGCTGTTGTTATATTCCATGGGCGTGTTCTGATCCCGGAATTCGAAATTGAACATATTTTCTAAGATTGAGCGTGGGGTGGCCCCCCGCTTCAATGATTTCATAAAAACTAATTACTTTGAGGAAAAAAGGCAGTTCTCAACCACCTTCTCAGTTATTTCTCCACCAGGTACTTGTCAGTAAGGCCAGCTTGCTTTATGTCCACAGGGATGCACATTGTTGCATTAAATCAAATCAATTAATATAATGTTTGTCCAGAATATACAAATCAAGTTCAAGAAATTTATAGATATTAAATTAACAATGCAACAAGGGTTATACATCCCTGGGGGGCTAAAGCAGCGCTGGTCTTGTTCGCGTCTTCCGCGTCACGCGTAAAGTGTTTGTTCCCTTAGTTAAAATCTTTTTTTTTGTGCCAATTCCGCATCATACCAAATTCAATTCGACGTAAAAATCGAGTGTTTAAATTATTTGTGCCTTATCACTAAAAGGGGGTTCGAGAGGGAATTGGGTTATTAGACCAACAGGGTAAGTGCATTTTGATTGCCAAAGAACAGCTGTTATATTGACTTCAACCTCAGAATCGGTAATATAATATAATGTGGTTATTTACCATTCAGATCATGTTCCGCCCGCCACTGTTTTATTTGTTAATATAATTTTTTTCCTGCCATTCAGGCTATTTTGAGTGTCTATACAAATTCCGCTTATCGGAGATTACTTAGGGGAAATGATAGAGCATCATGTCGTTAGGTTTACCCCAGCTTACCAGAAAGGGAGGAATTCTTTAATTTGTTTAACATTACTTATCAATCATCGGCGTGATCGAGCGCGAAACCGATCACTGTTCCGTGTGTGCTAATTAGTCTTTCATTTGATTCAAACTCTCCAGAGATCCTGGTAGGAACTCGCTCGCTGGCGAAAGGGGTAGAACTAGCGACATTGATAACGGTTTCACAGGTTCCCATTTTGGGGTGAACCTGAATTAGACGTTTTTAGATCTATGCTATCATTCCTTCAACCAAATTTTGGATTAATGTTATAATCGTTCGTCGTTGGTTAATGTATCAAATTTTTTGTTAATTTTGTTTTATTCAATATATATTTATTATTTAATTTGATTTACGAGTTTAACTGGTAATTCCTAATCACCTCTCAGCGAAATACGACCTTCAGAATTTACGCTTGAATAGATATAAAGATTTAAGTATAAGTAATTGTACAAGGCGGTTCCTTGGAAGGGATCAAAGTAGTCAAAAACAGCTTCTAGGTGGGCTGAAAATTACACCTAGTGGTGGCAGCTTAAAAGAACCTCAAGGGTACAAAGATCAACTAAGATCTTTGATACCTGAGCAGGTTCCAACAAACAAATCTTAATTCATATAACACGTCGATGAGGTATTAACGCTACCTGAAATAATACCCAGCCGACTGTTACAAGTTCAAGTGTTACGAGCAGTGAGATAGGATTCCGTACCTATTCATTTATTTTGGGAAATATTAAATCTAGAGCAATCTGGAGTTAGTTCAGATTCATTCAATTCAAAACCCAACGCTCGGCGGAACGTTACATATGTTCAAGTGTTACAAGCAGTGAGATAGGATTCCGAACCTATTCACTTATCTGGGAATATTAAATCTAATTTAATTTAAGTTCAGATTTATTATTATAAAAACACAACGCTCGGCGGAATGTTACAGAATGTCCAACCTTTCCGAGATCTGATGATTAGAGTGCCCTCCATCGTGTAAAGCAGTAATTCTTGCTCGATTAAATGCAGAAATTTCAAGACCAGGCATGATAATCCAAAAAATCAAAAGAAATTAATACAATAGTCACTTGGCTGAATATGCTTTCACTGCCACTGTTGTCAAAAAATTGATAATAAAGTCAGGATTCATTATTGACATTTCTTTTTTCTCTTTTTCATACCTTGAATACATGTTACTTTTTACCACAGTAAGAAAAATAATTGGACTTAATCGAATCATTTGATATATAGATTTTTGACGTTGTGTTTACTTTTTTCAGTCTACAAGACGTAGATTCGAAATTCCGAGCGACAATATCATCGCAGGTTAGTTTGTTAATCTTTTGTTTTTCAAATATATTATAACATTGGTAACACTAGGTTACACTATAAATAAAAAATAATCACTCTTATCCATTAAAAATAGTGTTAAAGTACTGAAGACCTTTCGGCTACCAAGTACCCATCATCAGAGTAAACTCAACTGGGTAGCCGAAATGTCCTCAGAACTTTAACAATATTTTTAATGGATAAGAGTGATCATTTCTTATTTATAGTGTTATTACTACTAGGTTAATAGGTTATTTGAAACGTGATTGATTGATGGTCCTTCTTTGTACACATTGGACTGGCATTGCCCTTGAACTAAAGTGGATGGCTGGAGGTGCGAATCTTGCTATTAATCTTCTAGTGACAATCTTACATTAACTATATAGGTAGAAGATACATTCACTGTAAGCAACCCAATACAAAATAAGCAAGAACTGTGTCTGTGCCATCTACAGTGAAACCTGGTTAATTGGGACCTCAAGGGACCAAGACATATGTACCAATTATTGAGGGTTTCCAATAATCCAGTTTTCCAATTAAGCAGGTTTAAAATTATAGTTGTCTCATTTACAGAGACCCCCGCTTACAGAGGTCGAAATGTGCCTTTATTCCATTTTTAGAGGTGGAAATGTTAATAAAAATGCGATTTTTGGTGTTATGAATTTAATGTAGGTATGAATGTATTGCGTCAAAAGAAAAACAATACGGTAAAGTTTATGACTTAAAGTAATCGGTTATGTTTGTTTGTACTTGATTGCTAGTTGCTGAAACCTGTTTCTCGATAGAATAAATTTGATCAAAAATATTAGAATTATCAATATTTGACATTTCGAAATACTTGTGTAATACGTGTTAAAACCTGATTAATTTGTCTCACTTATACAGGTAATTGAGCTACAGAGTCTCAATTATAGAGGAAAACATCGAAAAAGTCTTAGAATTCAAATCTCATTTATCCAGGTTCAAAAAGTCCCATTAACAGTAATTTAATGAAAAAGAACCGGGACCTCATTGCAACTCTCAATAATAGAGGTTTCTCACTTATCCAGGTCCCACTTAACCAGGTTTCACTGTGTTATAATAAAGATCAGTGGTGCAATCATCCGTGCCGAATACCAAGGATGGTGTCCTTGACCGAATCCTTCAAACTACAATATACAAATATATTACACTTTTAACATAAACATAGAAGAATCATCTTCGACTAATTGCGTTGAGATTAAAATGTTCATTATTCGATCCCGCAACCCCAACAGTGATGGGAGCACGCCGATCTAAGGGGAGTCATCGCAGAATTAAGTGGAATCAAAAATGTAGAATGTGAATCTAATTTACCGAATAGAACTTTATGTACTAGTTTAGTATAAGGGCAGTGCCAAAAATTCCCTGCCTAAATTTCATTCTTCAATACTATCCCTCTGAAGTCAATAAATTTATTACATCGTTTAACAGTTAATTACCTCTGAAAAAATATTCCTTCGATTTGTCTTCAAAATGTGCGTAAACTGCAACGTTCACTTCTTCATCACCGAAATGATGTCCCCGGAGATCCTTTTTCAAATGCTCAAACGATTGATAATCACTGAGGGGCATATCTAAAATATACGGAGGCCGATCGAATTGTTCAAAATGACAGCCCCGGATTGCGGCATGCGTAATTTCAGCGGCTGCATTGTCATGCAACAGACCCCACGCCTCTGGTCAGTTATCCAAGTTTTTGATCCCGAATAATAATGCACCGTTGCCCTTAATTCCGGTATTACGTTCTTCAAACTCTCCAAGAGGCAGCCCTCGCAATCCTAAAAGATCATAGCTCATCTTTTTCGTCGATTGGCATACTCTAAGTTTTCTTTGAGGTGCTTCTCCTTTTCGCTCCCATTCCATCGACTTTTGGGCAAAGAATCAGAGTAGAGAGCCATATGGTTCCATCTCCTGAGACAATTGTGTTCAACACATTCAAAAAGAACCGAGCACAGTCAACACGATATTGGCGCTAAATTGTTGAGGGTTGTTTGGGGACCCATCTTGCACTAACTTTGTACATGACCAATTGTTCGTGAATGATTCGGCGAACGCTTGTTACTGAAAGTGCCGACATTTGTACTATTTCTTTTACCTTCAAACGTCAATCGCATAATACAAGGTTCATAACAAAGGCAAGTTTGTTTCGTCACCAGTTCCAGCGTGCTTCCTGCTCTAGCATCATCTTCCAAGGATTCCTACTTCGTTCAAAACAGTTTTGACCCATCTGTTACCACAGAATAAGGCGGGAAATTTTCCCCGTTAAATCCATGTACCCGATCTTTGATGCTTTGAGGATGAGAAACACCTTCGCGAGTAAGAGATTTGATAATAACTTATTTTGATATCTTGGTAATAGAAAGAAAACTAATTGGGTGAAATTGATTTTGAGTTTTTCTAAAGGTGATAAGGCTAACTTGTGTGTTATCAATATTTTGAGCCACTGCGAAACCTGGCCGGGAATTTTTGGCACTACCTTCGTATAACAAAATCCAAAATCAACTTTTGTATGGAATCGTAATCTGTTGGAAAATAAATATATATGGAATTAAAAGCACCTTACTTTTTTATATCTAAAAGACCTGCAGTTATTAGCCGGCAATAGAATAATTCTGAGCATAATTAAATGATACAGTTCATTGACGATTGAATGGTGATAGATACTTTGATAAGAAGCAGTATAAATACCTTAGAATATAAATTCAAAGAGAAGTACAAACACATGCTTTAGCAATTGATAAGTGGTACCGACCACGATCGTATAGACACGACCGTGGTACCGACTAGAGATAGAGTTATTACGTCCATAGATATTATATATTGAATGTATAAATAATATCTATGATTACGTCTTCTGTCTTCTTTCTCCTTCCTGGTACCGACCATCCAGAAAATATTATTTATCAAAATAAATATTATGATTATTACCAATATCTATGGTATCTATGGTTTGTACCATCGATATTATATAAGTAAATTAATATCTATGACTTGTACATTACCATAACCTCAAGTTTCTTGTATTTGTGCTTATAATAAACTTAATAATAATTCAAACGTATTCATGTCAAATATTTGTTCAGGTTTTACAACATTAGTACTAGCAATCATAACACACTTGAACTTTAAAAATATGTAAATGTGAATTCATCTTCTTAATCATTATTGTACAGTGACTGTGGGAAATAAATCGAAAAGGTAAGTTTACTTTTAAATGTTGATCTATGATAGCTTGACATTTCTTTCAGATGAACAATTTGAACATCCATTTCCATGTTGATATTGATAAAATATCTAAATCAGTCTTGTTCAATTGCACTCATTTGTGTTTACCATTAGTTTTTTGGTGGACACATTTGGTTCAGTGAAGTAGATAACATCATAGATTCTATAGGAAGTTTGAGGGAATTATAATTGAAAAAAACATTGATCTCATAGTACCTAGTTAATACAAAGTTCAATTGATTTCAGTATTAGAATTAATATCTTAGAATATGTTACTAAACATATTGTAACATTAAATTACATTTAAATCATATACTTGTAATGAGGATTAATTTCCAGTTTTACATAGTTTTTATATGGAATTTAAATCATTGAGTTGTATCGAATGTATACATATTGAGTAAGTAGACTAGTTAATAGTGACAATCGTTTTGTTTAATTATCATGAATGCAAGGGTATTAATTTAACGAATAGTTTAATTTATTACGTTTAATACACATAGTATTTTAAATTTGAATAAAATGAATGTTTTAGGTGAAGTTAGAAAATTAATATTCATGTGTTCAGTATTTTTTAAATGAATATCATATTGTGGTTTGCAAAACTCATTGAAATCTAAATGATTTGGAAGTTCTGAATTCGACTGCAAACTGACAAAACAAAATATAATTGTCAACACGAATATTTTTGCTCTAAGGAAGGGATTTGGTTGGTTGTCACTTAACTCAGTAAGGACAAATATCTAGGTAATTTAAAAGGATTGGAAATGTATAAATGAAAAAGCAATTTATTAAATTCCGATTTATCTCTATCTGAGGTTAACCCTTGTTTGCATTATTATTTTCAAATATTTAAACAGGCACATTTTGCTTTATAATTTAGTTTACTCTGAAGATGGATACTTGGTAGCCGAAAGGTCCTCAAAACTTTAATAGTATTTTTAGTGGATAAGGGTGATCAATTCTTATTTATAGTGTTGGTTGGTTGGTTTGGCAATAAAGCCAAGTAGCAGAAATTGGATTATATAAAAGTTTTGTTATTGGCAGAAATTCTAAGGTTTCAAAATAGGTAATAGGTAAAACAGATTATTCCTTTACCTTTTGTTATAAAACATTGGGAAGAAAATTTGACTTGACCAGTGCTTCAAAGATAGGAATAATTCTGGTTACCAAATTGTTCAATAGAGGAAGAAACATATTGTGAAAATAAATTGACAGATTTGAATCTTATGGAGAGATAAAATCTCTACTGTCATTCAAAGAAATAATTGTAAAATTAGATAATCCAATCAAAATATAAAATTATTATTATTTGGTGTTGAAATTGAAATTGCAGAGAAATTTCAGTAGCTGCTTTGAAAAAAGTTAAATTGTTCTCTACGTTCACAAAAAAAACTTGAATTCAGTGACATATTTGGAAATCCAGTTATCAAACCCTTTTGGTCATTACTTTAAGTTGATATTCGTTAATAAACTATAAAAGAGAGTGGATACACTATGACACTATGAATAAGGAACAATCTCCCTTATCCATTGAAAATACTACAAAGATACTGAGGACCTTTCGATACCAAGTAGCCATCATCAGAATAAACTTAAATTAGAAATCAAAATGTGCCTGTTTAAATACTATTTGGAATTATTACAGTAAATAGGGGATTACCCTCAGCTTGCTTTTACGCTTAGACATTTCCATATGCAGTGTCACTATTTAAGTCCGCACCATATGGGAATTAAAAAAAATAGCTTTGGTTAAAATTTGATGTTGGATACTGTTTTAGGTTCAAATTAGAGCAAAAATTACATTAACAGTTGTGGCCAAGCGATATTCGTTAGCTGTCAAATTTGACATTTGTTGCAGAAATTGGCGGATAATGGCATTTCTGAATCGAATTTGGAAAAAAATTTATAGAAAAAGATGTTTCTACTGCAATTTTATGTATTTGTGCAAATTTTCAAAAGTCTAGGATGAAGTTGCGATTTTTGATATTTTTTACAAATCCAAAGCTTACTTGACTGGTAAAAATGTATTTATTTGCGTAATACTTGTCACATGCCAGTTCCGTGATGAATATCTTATTTACTTCCCATATTTTTAAAAGCTAAAATTGAAACCATAAAAAATGTTGGCATGACCATCGGTGCATCGTTCCAATAATTTTATCGTTCTTTTGATAAGACACGAGTATTTAATCTTATAACATATTAAATGCATGTTAGATATAGGGAAACTATCCAAAGAAGGCATTGTTCTGATTAGACTTTAGCTTTCGCACCTTTTCTGAAAACGTAATATCTTGTAATTAGTAAATTGTTAAAACAACAAGTTGGCCATGGCAAATAAATTGTAAGTTAGCTGTCACATTGTTAATCACTATACTACTAAAATCACCTTAAAAGTAGGAATATCATTTAATTAAATTAAATTTTGAAACTAAGCACTAAACATTATTATGAACAATTAAATAGTAGTAAACAAAAACTACACAAGTCAAATTACATTTCAGTATGGTGCCCTTCACGCTCAATACAAATAATAGCCCGTCTATCAACTTCTTTCAATGCGTTTTTTTTAATTCAGGTTTAATGTCCCTACAGCACTCCCGAACGGTATATTGCAATTGTTGCATATTAATGAAAGGCCTCTTCTTATAAACTCTTTGTATAAGATAAAACCCCACAGAGAGATATACATGGGAGTTATTGTTAGTAATACTAGTCTTTTCATCATTTTCCACTACGTTTAAACAAATAAGTTTTTCATCTTCATAGTACTTACTGGGAATGTGCTGTTTTTTATGCTCATTTTCTACAAAACTAATGCCCTCAATTTTTTTTCATTATCCTACATACGGTATTATTTTGTGGGGTTCATCAAAAATACTAGCTACTTGCCGGTGTGGTGTATTCTCGCCGCATATTAGGACAATTTCTATTTTTTCTTGCAATTTATTTTCCATGGCCAACTTGCTGTTTTAACAATTTAGGTACTAATTACAAGATATTATGTTTTCAGAAATGGAGCGAAAACTTATGTCTAATTAAAACAATACCTTCTTTTGACAGTTTCCTTATATCTTGCATGCATTTAATATTTTATGAGATTAAATACTCATGTCTTTTCAAAAGAATGCAATTTTAATTTTTAAAAATATGGAAAATAAATAAAATATTAATCATGGAACTGACATGTGACGGTAAATAAATTAATTTTCACCAGTTGAGTAAACTTTGGATTTGTTAAAAATATTTTATTTGATAAAAATATCAAAAATTGCAACTTCATCCTAGACTTTTGAAAATTTGGACACGTACATATAAAATTGCAGTAGCAACATCTTTTTCAAATACATTTTTTTAATTCGATTCAGAAATCTCATTTTCCATCACTTTCTGTAAAAAATGTCAAATTTGACAACTAACGAATATAGCTTGGCTACAACTGTTAATGTAATTTTTGCTCTAATTTGAACCTAAAACTGTTCCCGACATCAAATCTTAACCAAAGCTATTTTTAAAAAAAATTCCTATAAGTATGGTGCGGACTTTAATGGTGACACTGTATGTAGGTCAAACTAGAAGAAATATTGTAACTTAGTATAAATAACAATTTGCCCATGTAAAGAAAAATACAGGTGAAAAGTAGAACATATTTTAAATACAAGTGACACCATTTCTCAAAAAACACAGAAACATCTGATGATTAATGTAGCAGGGATGGACATGTAGAAGTGAAAAAGCAATTTAATGAATGCTGATTTATCTCCAACTAAGGGTAATCCCTACTGTAAACTACTAATTCCGAATAAGTAATATTGAATAGGCACATTTTAATTTCTAATTTAATTTACCCTTATGGTGGCTACTTGGTTGCTGAAAGTCTCTCATTAGTTTAATAGTATTTTTAGTGGATAAGGGTGATTGTTTCTTATTTATAGTGTTTGTATGTAGTAGTCACTCCGGGTGCGGGAAATTGCTAGTAGGTTTCCTTTTGAAGTATCCAATTCTGGTCGTTAGGTATCTAAAATTTAATAAGAATAAATCGTTTGTTCAAATAGGCAGCATAATATACACACATTCGAAATGCTACAGTTACATAATTAAGGTTCTGCTATACAAAATCAAGTAACATCAACTAATTATTATTACTAGTTAATTAATTTAGTTCCAAAGAAAAGTTATGCTATCAACAAGTAGTCCAGTCACCAGAGGAAAAAAAATGATGATTTGTAAACTGACAAGTCCCTTTTCGAAGTGACTTATTATGTATTTTGACTCGCTGATAATGGAAAAATAGTGAAAAAATTCCACACCTTTTTTTGGTTTTGAAGTTATAGCCTGTTTTTTACTCCAAAAAATATCCATTTTCCGTTTTTTTTTTGATATTGAGGAAAAAGTATTAATGCTATGAAAAAACTTTTCAGAAAAAAATTTGTAAAAATCATGACGGAACTTTTTGTTATGCTAAAATTGTAAAATTTGTATTTGAATTTTCTCTGCTTTCGCGCGCTCTCGTAAAATGTGTTTTTTGGAAAATTGACTCTGACTTTTGATAGGATGCCTTTGAGAATTCGCAAATTTGGATTTAGGTGTTATCTATTTTCTGATGGTGTAAAGTTTTTCCCGTTAAGGCCCAATTTTACGATTTTTTCAAAATGGTGGATTTTGGCGCCAAAAAAAGATAGGCCGAAAAAAATAATTCGTCTTAAACAACATAAAAAAAAATACTTTTCCTGCTGACTAGTATTTTTTATCCTCAAATACCGATTTTTGGAACAATATTTTCTCCACTGCCAAAAAAAAGCACTAATGAGCCCTATCTAAGGCCCCTTAGTAGCTAGGAACTCAAAACAACAAAATGCGTCATTATTTTTACAACAACTTTTGACTGAAAAGTTTTTTCATAGCATCAATACTTTTTTCTTTACATCAAAAAAAAAACGAAAAATAGTCATATTTCGGAGTGAAGAACTAGCCATAACTTCAAAAGCACAAGGTGTGGAATTTGTTTACTATTTTTCCCGTTATCAGCGCGTCAAAATACATAAGAAACCACTTCGAAATGCGACTGTTAGTTTTCAGCGATTTCCCGGCGATTTCGCTCCTCTGGTGACTGGACTAAAGTTAATAAACTCTTATTCAAAGAGTCAATAGCTCATGCATTTAATCATAAAAATTGATAATGGCAAACAAGATTTCATCTTGACCTCTAATGTAAAATTAGTTGTTTGAATTCATTGAGTGAGAAAATTCAATTAATTATTTTACTCAATAAAATGTTACCCTGCTATGTATTTGTTGAAGCTGAAGAACCAATTCGGTACACACAGGTAGGACAAAGGAGTGGAACGCCTCAGTCGTTTAACCCTGTAAAAACAATATATATAGAAATGGCCCAAATTCAAAGAGAGGGATAACACAGTAAAACAATAATTTAACATTGCCCACAATTGCGTCACCTTCAACAATTAAGGAAAAGAAAATTCAACCATAACGAATGACAAAGAGGTTACAATTACTGTACTGAAAATCGAATCTACAAACTCTGTGAAAAAAAGTCAGATAAATTATCTGATAAGATAATTTATAGTTTTAGATAATAGGAACAACGTTGATTAAATTCGAAAATAGATAATTTAAATTCGGGTACACAGTTTCATTGATAATGGCGCTAATAGATAGTATTGAATTTACTTAAACAACAATTACAAATATACAGTTTACAACCATAGTGATATCTGGAACTAGTGAATTTCGATAACGAAAGATAAAATAAGAGATAAATTACATGTTCACCTGATAACATCCATTATTCCTAATGGATTACGATATTGCAAAATGAGTTAATTGTTACATTAATTACTGCATAAACGATAGTCAGTCCTTTATCATATAAGCACTAAAAAGGATAAGACCAAAAATATTACTCCACCTTCATCGATATACATCCATTCTGTTACCACGAAAATTGAACCGAAGTCAAGGATTACGTATTCACATCGAACAACTTACAAGATTCCGTAATCCCTGGCACACAATAAATTACTTCCCCGACCACGAAGATCACACAATATAATTATAGATTAGAAACGTCAAGCCACAAACCGGAAATTATAGATATAGTTGATTGTGAGGAGACCCTCACAATCTCGAATCGATCTATATCGTGTTTGATATTGATCAATTTCGGACGAACGACACCTTCAACAAGATAAAGATGGTTATGAAAAATGAGATGAAGTTGATTGTGAGTAGACCCTCCACATGTGTGTCGTTCTTTATAAGAAAAATGCGAGAAATATCTGCTCAATCGGCACCCTAACATCTTAACAATCGTAATTACTACAAAACTAAACAGCCCATAAGGTTACCATTGACCAGATTTCCACCGATAATTACCAAATCAAAATTGGCACAAAAAGACATACCTGCTTCAGCATCTGCACCCACAATGCCAAATCGATCTATGTCCTGCTTGAAATTAATCAAGTTCGGACGAACGACACCTTCCGTGAATTTATAGATACAGACAATGCTTCGCAATGTCAACAATTGAGTTCCGCTATTATATCACAGATGTCGGAGCTTGTCTCATCCGAATTTATTTGTTCGAATAAATTACAAACTGGTTACAACTAAATTATAATCTGTAACGGGGTTCAGACCGTTACAAGCTATTTTATATAAGTTTCTGTAAAATTAACGAACGACTGATTAGTTTGCAACGAAAAATGCAATTGTAACCCAAACATCGTTCTTTTTACAGTGATGAACGTGGTTAAAATGTGCGGGCTAAGAACAACGGATAACCGATTACACACGCTGTGCGTTAATATACCCAATTTCGAATAAGCGACCTGGAGAAAAAACGCGTTTCGCTTTAAAACATAAGCATAAAAAAAACATTAAAACGAAATAAAGAAGACTCGTTCAAAGTGGGTAAAATGCTGAATTCTTTAGAGGAAAGAATTTTCTCGTGTAAATATTAAAGAAGTTGAGATTAGAACGTGTGGATTGGAATAACTATTTACGTATGGATGAGCTATCATAGACAGTGCTACCAGACTTCATTTTTCATTCTTCTATCGAACGGCGAAGTTATAGAACTCTTTTCTAGTGAGGTCTTTCCTTATGCCTACAACCTTCAAAAAATTCAAGAAAAATTCGAATGCCTATCTCCTATCCCAACGTTCCACCGCTGGTATAGAAGAAAAAGTAATTCTGAAGTTGGTCACACCTTCAGGTAATTGAAAAACAACTTAAACTTACATGAGGAAAGTAATAACACCCCATGAGATACTTTTAGCAACTACGCATTCCTCCTATTAATTCAACTTACTTTTTACACATTCTCTGGTTCCATAAAAATCAATTTCTTTCAATTTAGCGATCAATTTTTTGCAAGCATTATTCTTGTTATTTCGGTCACTATACAAACTTGATGACGTCAGTAGAGTTATATAAACTCAATATGAAATCTGTATTCATATGACGTGTACTCATTTTGCTTGCAGTAAAAACAGAGACTCCATGGATAGCGCTGCACTGGAAGAACTCTGGAACGTTACAAACCTTCAACCACATTGTAACATGGCTCTCTCTTGATGAAACTCCTTAAAACTTTATTCAACGTATTTATATTATTCCTAACCTTAAATCTATTTATTTATTGACAGTGTGGCCATTTCATTTAGGGAACCGTGACACGTTGGAGTTTGATCCCAATCATTGTTTAGCCAGATCAAACGCGAAAAATATCATTGACACTTACCCTTTTATTTCACAAGACACTTGATATTTTAACACACTGGAAGGTAAGTGGAAGGCTAAACGCTGATATTAATCAAATAAATTCGTACTGAACAACAACAATAAAATCTAATAATAAAATTAACAATTAAATGATAATAATAGAAGAATGTCTATGATGATTAAGGATAATAAAAATGAATATTATAATTAACGTTATTACTAATAAGAATAAAAAATAATATCAAAATGTAAACTCAAATAAAACAAACCTTGATAATCTAAATTAGCTAAAAGACAGAAATAAAACTAAAATTATTAAATTGATACCCAACCAGGAAGAACCTAGGGGATCGAAACTAAATGAGCTGATTTGAATGTATTATCGAACTTGAACTTGAATAAAAAACTGAGAACAACAAACTTTGATTTAAAACAACTCTGATTTAGCGACATCAACTCTTCTTACCAAAAACACTGAAGAAACTATCAAGTTAGGTAAATTAATTGAGATTGACTAAGTGTCACGTGATTTCTCAAGAGAACAATTCAAGCTAGAAAATATAACTGAAGGTTTTGGGCATTGCCCCTGGTATCTGTAATGCGTCCGTTTTCTCAAAAACCAATTTACAGTTCGGAAAAGGATCCCTCAATTGTTTAATCAATAAGCAGTAAGATTCCTCTCTTGAGATCTCTACTTCAGAATGTTTTCGGTGCGGATCTCTAAACCTATCTGTCCTTTTCTAAATATTACTAACCGATTTGATGTACATATTATTTCAACTATAATCAAGACTATATTTAATTACAATTTTGATGATTAGATACTACGTTACGTCCCGATTTACGTGTGATATATTTTGATTAATTATGTAACTTATGAAAGAAAGCGTATAAAACTTCCATATTCAGATCGACAATGGATCTGGAAAAAAGAGTCCACTACCTAAACATCTCCAGATGGTTAAAATTAACATGTATCATATAGTTTAGCATTCATTCATCCTCCTATATTGGTTATTCATCTTGACAGGTTTATGATTCCCTTTAGAACTATAAACTTTTGTGAACTTATTGAAACCCTCTTGACCATGTCAGCTATGGTATCATATCACCCTCATTGCAGCGGGTGTGAACTAATTTGTGTTTATTTTAGAAATTCATTTACTATTCCTCACGTTAACATTTGTTATTGATATTTAACAGAAAACATCTAACAACCCATATATGTTCTTGTTACTTTGCTTTGCGATATTTTAATTTTATAAAAATGATTTTGTTCTTTTAATATTGGAAATGACCTGTACTAAACCCTTATTACAACATACAGACAGCCTTGGACGTACGTGTAAAAACCGTGCTGTTTCCATCTTGATATTGTGGAAGTGGAACGATGAAGTTGACAGTTCAACCACACACATACGTTTTTACACGGTTTTAACCGTTCGTTCAAAACCATTAAAAAGAACGATGTATGTAGGACCCTCTAGATTCTGTATGGAAGAAAAGTATAGTCTAATAAAACATTTACGGTCTTTCATATTCGAAATATTAGTTAGCCTCAAACTACTCTTTATTCCTTATTTTAGTAGGCAACACTGACCAATCTAGAATTAAAATTCGACCTTGTAGTATTTTCTCACTTTGCTTTTGCTTTATAGAACGTTCGAAAATGCCAAATATAAACTTTTCATGCGTCAAATTTGACAATTCACTATTGCTTTGTTTCCATACTTACAAAACAAATATTTCTTAACATCATTTCTTTGTGAATAGAATTATTAATGCTTATTTGAATAATTTCGATTTTCGGAAAATATTATGTATACCTCGTAGAAATAGCCACATTCCGGTACCCTCGACAGACAATCTCTATAGTCGTCCGGGAATGTTTAGCTTTTTTTACTAGGTTATAATGTACTATTTTACTGTTTCCTAAATCTGGACTATGTTGTAGAATTCAATAATAAATATTTAGGAGGCGTGTTGTTGTCAGATTGACATTAATATGTATAACGATATCATTGATGCATCAATAATAAATGTATTGCAAGCGTTGTTTGTATTCATTATTATTCATCAATGAAATCATAAAACTAATCATCACAAAATAAGTAAGTCAAATGAAATATCTCATGAGACTGTACATCGCTGCTTCGAGCAGGATATGAAAATTAGCGACAGAAAATAATGTACTCAAGCTGAAGACGCATTCAAAACACCAATTCAGGTCGTTCGAATCAATCTAATCGAGTAACGAATTTTAATTAATTGAATAAATGAGTGAAGTTAGAATTTGATTCAATAAGCAGTTTCCAGTGTTAGTTTCTGATGGAATTTGGAAACGGCAGCCAAACTGTAAAAAGTAGAAGGTAACTGGAAATACCTAAAATTGAGTAAGTCTCGCTTTCCTTTCCTTCATCAATTATCCTTATTTGTGCTCAACTTGTTTATCACTGTGGGTTATCATTGGTCAAAATTGGCGAAGAATAAATTGATAGATTTTTTTATAAACGCGGTAGTAGAATATTACACGATTCTCAAAATTCTTTCAGACCATAATAGATGATTCTTCATTGGAAGAATAAATAATTTTCATGGATTTAAATCCTTTTATTAGTACCTGCATAATTTATTCCAAACACTGCACTAAAGTAATAATAAATTCATAATTAGATGATTCCCATACATTATAATTTCTTGGGTTTCCCGGTGCTGTTATATGTCTAATCTAATCTTGAAATTCTTCTTAGTAAACGCAATGAATTCCTATTAAAGGAACCTCCGATCAATGTTTTAATATTTGTAGTGTACTTATTATAGCTTCTCCGTTCTATAGTTGATTTAGTATCATTTTATTACAAATCTTTGCTGTGAAAGTCTAATTGTAATAAGCAGAAAACTTGTGTTCGATCTTTGAGCTACTAGTCCAGTCAATAGACCGGAAACTTTCTAAAAAAAAGCAGGGCGTGGTATCGGAAAAATGTTTTTTGCATCATGTTCTGAGACAGTCATTCGTGACTAGCAAGCTAAACTTCGACGGTCTCCCATTCATCCATAAACGCTAAATTAACCCTATTTTCACCCCCCTTTTTTTTATATGAAATTTTTAATTTATAAAAAAATTAAAATTAAGCCTTCAAAAAAGGTTATAGGTTTTTTTTGGGTTGCTGAACACGAATCCGAGGTCATTTCTCTATGGTCAGAAAATCGGGGAAATTTGGTTATTTTTCACGTTATTATCGTTTTAAACATAATAGAGGTTGACAGTATTTCGATCCAAACTAGCAAAAATTTGCGGAAAACTGGAAAACCTGAAAATAAAATCGCTCCACTTTAGTGGAATTATCGTGTGATAGGACCCTATAGCGTTTTTTTTGGTCGTTGATCACGAATTTGTTGATTAAAAAGTTCAAAAATATCATTTTCCGGGAAAATGCGGAAAATTTTATTGAGTTCTTTTTTTTTAATGACATTGTTAGGGTGTCGTGTTGATTTGCGTTTATGTTTTAGATGTCCATGTTAAATTACAAAAATTGAAAGTAATGCCAAAAAAATAATTGTTTGAAAATTCCGGGAAAATCAAAGAAAATTACAAAGAAAAATACACTATAGAGAAACAAACACAATTGAAATCTACCCAAAAAGTGGTGTGAAGAAAGATAAAACTCACTTTATTTAAAACTAAAACAACTCCATTTATATTATATGTAAGACCAAAAATACCCCCTAAAAACATGTCAAAGGAGCACCTACACATTGGTGCCAAATATTCATATACTTAATAAAAGCACGACCCTAAATGTGCGGTGCCAAATTTTCTTGTCGAATTTGTGTTCCTGACTGTTTAATGCCGAGTTTTCATCCGCCCTTCTCTGATAGCTACAAAGCAATGATTCATTACTGTCAAACTATCAATGAAATTCAAAAACGAAAAATGAAAAATACTTGGAAATATTTCATCAAAGGTGAAGTCAGAAATGTGTTGACAACCTTGGAACCTCGGTTGTTTCAAGAAAATGTTATCATGTTGTAGGTATATTATTCCAACTCAACCATTCTTCTGTATCACATTTGTTGAGGGTGCAGGGTTCTTCTAAATTCACTAAAAGTTGAAATTCGAACCAATTTATGAAGTTGTTATGATTCATTTCATCATGATAATCCACATTCTTTATAAGTCAAGAATATGGTATTAGTTCTTAGTAGTAATTGGGGCGATTGAGGCAGACAGACCTTATCAGATATCGGTAAGCATTGTCACTGTATTACCGACCGAGAGATCACAGGGTGAGGTCAATGTATTACCTGCTGAACACTTGTTTCAACATTCAGACACGTGTTTGACAAGTGCTTCAACATTCAGACGCGTTTGACACGTGCTTTCGGCGGGAAATACAGTGACCTCACCCTGTGACCTCTCAGCCGGTAAAACAGTGACAATTAGTGTTGCCCAAATGTAAGAACAAGACGAGACTTTGCCAGTCTTGGTCTTGGTCTTGCGCCAATACACCTGGTCTTGGTCTTGGTCTTGGTATTGCGCTCCCAGTCTTAGTCTTGGTCTTGCAGCAAGAGTCTCGCAAGTCTCGCAATTACCTATTAGTGTTTCTGTTTTTCATTTTTATTTCAAACTTTTTATGTTGGCACAATTTACACAAAGCAATTTGGGATGCATGAATTATTCCGAAAAACTCATCAAATTTGCTTTTAGGTCTTTCAGATCAATAGCTTCAAATCTCACTACTCCGACTAGAACTATTTGAATCTTTATCACTCATGTCAAATTGTAAACGTGATCAGTTTTCCGAGAACAACCAGAATTAGAGTAAAAACAATTATTTCATTAGACTCGAAGCAAAGTTCAATTGGGAATGACTGGAATTGGAATAAATACTATTATTTATAGTCCATTCGCTTAGATAGTGTCACCTTGTACCGCGCCGCCTTGGTACGTGCCCGCTCTCATTAAAGGATGCCGCCGCAAATCAGAGGATGCCGCATGCGGCGTACAGACGCATGACATTGTAGCTTCTTGCTTTTCGCTATTATACCTACCTTATTATTATGAGTTGATTTCAAATAAGTTTGTAAGATCTCTTTTTCGGCCTGTGACTTTTGAAATATTAAGAAAATAAACATTTTCTCGGTAACATACTACATATAATTTTATTACGCTTTATTATATATAGTTAATTGTTCGTTTTTATTATTTTCATATTTTTATTTATTTTCATACTATATTTAAAATATTATTTTTTATTTACTTATTCGGACTGCGTAAATTCCCCCTTCAAGGAAAATGCACTGATAGTCATTTATATCTGTACTTTACGTTTTCCTATTTTCTGCCTATTTTCTTCTTCAAAATTTTATGTACTAGTACTTTCTTTTATTTTGTTTCGTTTGTTTTCTATGTTTCAATTTATTGTATTATAAATTAAGCCTGTCCGCTCCCTGAAACGACACTCAGTCCTAACTGCAAGAGTCTCGCAGGCTTAGTCTTGTTCTTGCTCAAATCTTGCACGGTGAGTCTTGGTCTTGCTAAAATTACGCGATCTTGGTCTTGGTCTTGGTCTTGCAAAAATGCAAGAACAAGACCAAGACTGCAAGACCAAGACCGATTTTGGGCAACACTAGTGACAATGCTTACCGACATCTGATAAGGACCGGAAGTGACTGTCTGCCTCAATCGCCCCTATTACTACTGTTTTGCACTAGGAATAAAATCTGCTGCATACTCATTGCGCCCCCAACTTTCATCGTTTTCATAGCTCTAGTGCTACAATTTTGCCAGGATTGCCAGGAATGACTGACAATAGCATCTTCGAAGATTCGTATCCATGTTTCGACGAAATGAAAAAATTGACATAATTTACCCTGTTTCGCAGCACATGACGTAAATGTACGTAGGTTCTGAGAAAAAATAATAATAAGAATTTTTTCTGTTCTTTTGAAGTTTACTTTTATCTAAATTTAGATTCACAATGAATTATAAATGTCATATTTTCTCTGGCTATAATCATGATATAAATTATTCTAAGAAATTACTATAGACCGGCTCTGCACTTGCCGTCATATCAGTGCTGGCACAAATCCCGCCTAGTGGTACCGTTTCTACTTGGTGTATTGAATGCTAATGCGTCTCCTTCTATTCGAACTCGGTACGAATAACTGAAAAGTTAGGAAATATTTCCAGAATCAAGCCTCAATTGCCACAAACTTTTTCTTTCTTTTGATAAGGTTACAAAAATGCTAGGTCTAACATGGAACTCAGGAGAAGATATTCTCAAGTATATCGTTACTTATGATCAGACATCAAATAATCTCACAAAACGCACAATCGTTTCTGCAGCTACTTAAATCTTTGATCCTTTACGTCTCTTTGGTCATTGTACAATCAAAGCCAAAATCATCATTCTTGAATCGATCCCAGTCAAATAATCCATTTAAATCCAGTAAATATCTGACAGAATCCATCTTCATTTAGTTTGCGCCAAATCCCGAGTCCCGCCTCTCAAAGTGGTAACATTACCCATAAAATAAAAATGTATAAGACCAAAAATATCCACTAAAAACATGTCAAAGGCGCTCATATGTCTGTAGTAATATAAAATATAGGAGTGTCATTCAATCAAGTACCTAGCATCCAGAAATGTATTACTTCACAAGATTGTTAGACATAAAAACAATGTTATACATCTTTGATTACGTTGTAGAACTTTATAAATGCCTGGAAGAACATCACCATGATCTAGGTCATAATTTTGACTTCAATAATATACAAATATTAGATCATGATGATTGATTTTGAAAATGATCCATATTTACAGCCACAGGAATGCAGTAAATAGACATACGGATATCGAGTATCTTAGTAGAATATATAACAATATCATTGCGTCATCAAGCACTTGAACGTTCGTAAAACTCTACGTATATACCTATATATACAAATGAAACATGAATATATGTAATAAATGAAATAAGTAAGAAGATTGAAATAACGCCTGAAGTTGTGACTTCGGTGTGTGCCGGACATGAACCTAGAGTTCTTCGAATAGCTTATATACACCAGATCAGTGGTTGCTTATAACGAATTCATTGTATATATTTTTTATTTGTAATGTATCTTGTCCACACTTTTATATTTGTCATGACTGATTAGTTTTATTCACACTCGAATGCTAGTCGTCAGAGGACCAATCTTGAAAAATATTTATTTATACCGATGCATTACCACAGTGCACTTCAAAACGGACCAAGTACTATCTACGGTTTATCACGCCTGAGGTGAGTTTTCCTTGTTTATTGTTGGAATAGATTGAGGTATCTACCACCTCGGTGCCGAATTTTCGTATTATAAAAGCACGACCCTAAATGAGCGGTACCGAATTTTCTTGTCGATTTTGTGTACCTGAGTTTTCATCCGCCCTTCTCAGATAGCTACAAAGCAATGATTCATAACTGTCAAACTATCAATGAAATCCAAAAATTTTGGTACTTGAAATACTTCATCAAAGGTGAAGTCCACACATGTCTTGACAACCATGGAAGTATCTGAAGCAAATTACGATAAAGCGTGAGATCTTCACTGGAAGCGGTATTAGAATAAGAGGGTTAGGCTCAACTTTTATTTAGTAGAAATCTGTTTTGTAGAAAAAGAGGGGTTTTTGTTTTGAGGAAATGTCTGTTGCCAAGTTGGTCACTTTGGATTTTTGCAAATCTGATACGGACTAGGTTAGAATATTTGACAATTCTAACATGTCTTCATGTGCTAATTGCTAATTGCTACAGTCGGAAAGGCGCTAAAAGAAAAGAAATTCACTGGAATTACATTTCATAGGTCACTGTCATTAAGTATAAACATAGAAAGGGCTCGGATTATATTTTTTTTGTAAACTATTAGGAAAGCATTCAATAATCCCTCGTGGTTCGCGGCTATAATTTTTAAATTTACAAAACTAAGAAGTGTGTAACTGTTATACGGTAATTGTTTAGTAAATTTTTAGGTTTCTCGTTGAAATTGATAATGGACACTTCCAACTATTTTAAAGCAGATTTGAATTGATCTGTACGTTTCCCAAAAATCCAATCGTCTACCTTAAACTAAAATATCATTTTATTGTTGAAAGTGTTTTCCAATTTGATTTAGGATTTAAGGTACCTTGAAAAATATGAACTTTTCTTCAAATATGTACTTTTATACCACATTTATTTCGATTATTGTTTCTAGCTACTAAACATTGATGTTATTGTTCTGGTTTAATGTTTATTTTTGCTAGTCTTACGATATTGAACGTTGTGTTTTGAAAGCATTAACTTGTTTGATTCAGAAGACCTTACTTAGTACCAATTAAAACGTATAATAGTTGGAATTAATGTCTTAGATAAGATTTGTTGTTGAAACACAATCTAATTAAATGGAGCAAAATAATTTAATTGTTTACATTTAAAAGATCAAATTGTTATAAAAAACATAGGTTAAAATCTAACGAACGATAACGCTTTTAAATGATAATTATTAAAAAATGATAAACCAACGCTTAGTATAAAGGACTTGATTATTAGAAATTAAGTGGCAGATTTGTTACAGAAAAAAAACCTTAATTGTTAACAAATCTTATATTTGAAGACTTTAAAATAAATGGCTGTAAATGAATATTTGTTGCGGCATATTCAAACCAGAGATTTGTCAAGTATTAAGCATCTTTTATTTTTTATCTCAATGTAAAGTCATTACATTCGCAGTCGAAGTTGTACATTTTTCGGTGTAATTATTAATCCATATTGTGATTACAATTAAAAATACCCGAATATCAAAATCTTGATATCAATGCACGAATTCCTAATCTAATTTCGTACAGTAACACTGTTTTAGTAGAATGAAAATAATATTTCAACAAATATTCAAGTAGAGTTCATTTTTAGAGCCATACTCGTACAAGTTGGAAGATTATCATCCATATTAATTATCTTTGATCGTGTGAACATGTATTTCATTTTCTGTTCCATACTTACATATTAATCATATTGATATGGATAAATTTTGTTTAACGTAATATGAAATAGGGAGATTATTTATAAAAACAAGTTACTCACGGTATTGAATTCACAGCTGAACAAAAACAAAGTTTGAGTTAAAAAAATATTTTTGAAAAAATTCATTTCGGTTAGATCCTGCATTCATACTTTACGATAAAAAAAATAAAGTTATTCTGATACAGGTATGAAAAATTAAGCTTCAGAAGAGGAAGCATATAGCTTGTCATATTATTTATTTGTATTTAATTTGCGGTTGTAAGTATTAATATTGCTGTAACTTGAGGTTGCGCAATCAAAATGATGAATAATATTACTGCTTTGAAAACTATAGTTCCTTTATATATAATTCATTAACAAATAGCACAAAATTATTAACATTCTCAGTATGTCAGTTCAACCAAAGTAACATCCCTGTAGTAGTTTTCAGTTACATCCCTGATGTGTTCAATGAGGTTACAAATGCCATGGTACCAAGAGGTAGACGAAGCACTTCGTTGACCATATTTTTCAGCAACATATCAGCTACATATAGTGGTTGTGACTTATTCATTTTCACCAAGCACAATAACGGTTGTTTCAAGAACTTTTTCCTACTTAACCATTCTTGTATATCACATTTCTTGAGGGTGCAGTATATTCATTATCCACAACGATGGCTGGGGATGGAGGGTTCTTCTAATTCACTAACCACATCGCTGCAGGCTTTTCTGTCAAATCTGAGAAGTCAACAGTGACAGTTTGGCGTCCCGTTCTCGTATAGTTTATAATAAATTGTATAGACTATTTTTGTTATTATTTCAAATATTTGACAATTCTAACATGTCTTCATGTGCAGTGCGTAGTTGCTACAGTCGGAAAGGCGCTAAAAGAAAAGAAATCCACTGGAATTACAATTCATAGGTAACTGTCATTAAATGAAAACAAAGAACATCAGGATCGGATTATATTATTTTTGAAAACTATTTGTAAAACATAAAACATTCAATAATTCCTTGTGGTTCGCGACTATAATTTTTAAATTTACAAAACCAAGAAGGGTGTAACTGTTATACGATAATCAAGACGCGAAATTCACTTGTTTAACAAAAATCTTCAAGATTGCTTGCTTTCGATGGGTGTCAAAACAGAACTGAATGACATGTCAGTACTAACTTTAATTCGTTCTAGTTAAAGATGGTACATCACAAATGTCACATGAGATTTTCGAATGTGGCGCGATCTGTTTTATTTTTCAGAGACTTCAGCTTGCCCTCATACAGCCCTGTTCCGCAACCACGACGTAAATGTACGTAGGTTCTGAGAAGAATAATTGTTTCTGTACTTTTAAAGTTTACTTTTATCAAAATTTAAATTCACAACGAATTATGAACTGTCATATTTTCTCTGTCTATATTCATGTTATAAAATATTCTAATAAATTACTACTAGACCGGTCTGCACATGCCGCCATATCAGTGCTGGCACAAATCCCGCCTAGTGGTACCGTTTCTACTTTGTGTATTGAATGATAATAGCGTTTCCTTCTGTTCTAACTCGGTGCGAATAACTGGGAAAGGTTAGGACATATTTCCAGAAGCAAGCCTCAATTGCCACAATTTTTTTTTCATGACATGGTTACAAAAATGCTAGGTCTAACATGGGACTCAGTAGAAGATATCCTCAAGTATATCGTTACTTAATATAAATTCTCGGGATATAGGTCACATCAACACAAATACTATATATTTTCGTCTTTACGTACGTTTCGGTCTCACGACCATCATCAGAAGACTTATTATTATTTGATAACATGATTATTTAAAACTAATTGTATCAACACAAAGCGTCTTTATCGCACCAATTTCATTTAAATGCTAACGTCGCCGAAACGAACAGAAACACGAAATCGAAATTGTAACACAACAATGTTAAATTATTATATATTAGGAATCCACTGTAGTAGATATATCAAAATATACGCACGCATGTCATCAAAGTCTAAGAAAGACTAAACAACCGAGACGCTCAAGTACCTACCCTCAAACCAGATGTCATGATTTATTGGTAATAAAAGCAGGTCTGGCCTCTGGAATATACTTTTGACAATTTACCTAAATAAAATTTTAACATTATAGGGATGCATGTAGGAATTTGCAAGAATATTAATTAATTAAGTTAGTGTAAATATGACTTAGGGTCTGCACATCACTCCTATTATTTACAGAATTGGAGTCACGTTTTATGTGAATCATCTCCAGAATAGATCTTTTATAATAATTGGTTTCCTTAGTTAAAATATTAACATTTTTGTAATCGAATTGATGGTTATAATCAAAGCAATGTTTAGCAAGCGCGGTGGAATTTTCTAAGTTTTTGTTTCTTGTGCTATACTTATGGCCATACATTCTTTTTTATAAGAAACAAAAACTTAGAAAATTCCACCGCGCTTGCTAAACATTGCTTTGATTATAACCATCAATTCGATTACAAGAATGTTAATATTTTAACTAAGGAAACCAATTATTATAAAAGATCTATTCTGGAGATGATTCACATAAAACGTGATTTACATTGTTGTGTTACAATTTCGATTTCGTGTTTCTGTTCGTTTCGGCGACGTTAGCATTTAAATGAAATTGGTGCGATAAAGACGCTTTGTGTTGATACAATTAGTTTTAAATCATGTTATCAAATAATAATAAGTCTTCTGATGATGGTCGTGAAACCGAAACGTGCGTAAAGACGAAAATATATAGTATTTGTGTTGATGTGACCTATATCCCGAGAATTTATATTAATTCATACGTGGATCAAGAATCTTTAGTATATCGTTACTTATGATCAGACATCTAATAATCTCACAAAACGCATTATCCTTTCTGCAGTTACTTTGACCGTTCAGGTCTCATTGGTCCTTGTACTATCAAAGACAAAATCATCATTCAAACACTTTTGGGATTATGTATAGATAGGGCCGAAATCCTCCCAATCATTTTGTAGTATCATTCTTGGATCGAATTTCCTAGTCAAATACTCCATTTAAATTCAGTAAATATTTGACAGCATCCATGTTCATTTAGTTTGTGCCAAATCCCGAGTTGCGCCTGTCAAAATAGTAACATCACCCAAGCTTGAACTCGGCGCAGCTTTGCCAGTTATTCAGTTTACTCAGAAGTAGAGATGGACGGACGTCCGGCCGAGTACCGAATCCGGCCGAGTTCGGCTTCTTTACAGGACGTCCGGTTTAGCTGGTTTTTTGGCCGGATTTTTTTGTAATAAACAAAATATCTTCAAAATAAATGATGACTCTAAAAGACAAGTGAAATATTAATTTTTATAAATCTTATTTAGTCAAAATAATATATAAAAAAATTGAGAAAATCAAAATATTAACACTTCATACAGAAGCGAAACGAAAACCTATAATATGTATCTTATTAAAAATATTTTTATTCAAGAAACTAGTAATCAAAATTTATCTTTTCAAGTTATGGTGAATAAACAAAAGCTTTTCTGCATTCTGTGGAGTCAGTCTGGAACGTTTTTCTACATAAATATTTCTCATTTCTGAAAATGATCTTTCAGAATACACAATACCAGCTGGGGCCTTTAAATATTGTTTTGAAATCTTTGTCAGGTTCGGAAACACAAATTGGTGATCTTTTCACCAAACAAGTGGATCGGACATCTTTCTTGTAAAGGTTCCCTTAGATAGTCCTCAAACTTCTTAATGGTTCCATCACTTATTATTAAACTGGAATTGTAGGTGGTGGTGCTGGCGATACTGTAAAAACACTATCACAATGATTCTTCACATTTAGCAACTTTTGATAATGGTTCATATTCGTTCTTCACTATCCTCATTACTAGCCTCTCGTTCTAGATTACTAGCTACCATATCATTAGATGCTTCAATATTTTTTGAGGTTTCTAATTTATTTAGAACAATCTGCTTTATAAGATTACAATCTGAAAATTAAGCTAGTTTATACCTGGGATCTAATACAGTGGCCATCATGTAATGCTCCTTTTTTTCGATATTCTCAATTCTTCTGGTAATGTTCTCCCGTGGGCCTCTTTGGTTGTACCGACTCCATGAATATCAGAATCTATGAACAATTTTTTGTTTAAATATGGCCCCAAAAGTTTCAAAGTAGAGTTAAACAATTCCAAGTCTTTCTTGAACTTATAAATTGTCCTAATGTTGGCTGCATAATCCTAGAATCCGGCACACTTCTACTACTTGTTCCTGGCTGACTAACATTAAAATAATGTTTTTCATTTTTGTTGGTGAAATAAATGTTATAAGTACTCGCTTGGATGAGATATTTTTAGATGTCTGAGTAATGGCGAAGTTTTTCCCTCACCTCCGAGAGAAAACTTATTTTCACACCGCTTACACTTTGCGAAAGACTTATTGTCATCACAAATTACGAAAAAAATCCAAACTTTACTTTTATTAAATGACATTATTACACAAATAACGAAGTGACTAACGGGCACGATTGAAAATTAAACAGGCGACTGAATATTTGCCATTTGCTGGATCGCTCTGTTGACATTCGGGGATTCACAGATACAAGCTTCTTATGACATCAGTCTGCCATAAACATCGATTACCGACTCTTGTCGCATCTAAAGAACCATAAGGCAAGACCGGATTGTCGCTGTTTGTAGATTTTATAATAGTACAGTGTAGGAATGAGCGCGAAAGACCAAAATAATATCGAATTTTACTAGTAATTGGTGAACCCAATAGTTCGGCCGGACGTCCGGTGTCCGGTCCGGTAGATTGGCCGGATTTCCGGTGTCCGGTAGTTTGGCGAATTTTAAGTCCGTTCCATCTCTACTCAGAAGGTTCTTGAAGCTATTCCTAATAATACAGACTGGGCTGATTCAACCATTGTCTTATCATGGATTAATACTGAACTACATTTTGTGTCTAATCGAGTCACTGAAATTTAGGAATTTTCTAATAATAATCAATTGGATCACGTTTTCTGTGAATCGAATCCGGCAGATATTTTATAGGTTTCAATCCAAGGAATGGATAGAATATAACATGTACATTTGGGATGTCTAAGAATAATATTTCTGCTCCCAAACAGCTATTTTGCCAAACTCAGAAAGTCATGAGCTTAAGAACCGATCTTACTTCAGTGACTGACAAAAACTCAACATATCACCATCATTAATCACTTTTCCTCAATCACAAGACTTCAGAGAGTCTTATTGTCTACGATTTGCACACGTTTCATAAATCTCAAATTTCTCAGGTCAATTATTAAAATCTGAACTTGACAATGCTCTCAATGCAATTTGTAAATTAATTCAACATTCGTTTTCTTTAGACCTACAATTACTTCTTCAAATAGTAAAATTAGTAATTGAATTCATGTTCAGACAAAAACGGTCTAATTATAGTCGGTGGCAGACTAAAATATTCTAATATTCCGTATAACCATAACCATCCCATTTTGTTGCCAGAAAAGGGTAATTTTACAAAACAATAATCCGTCATGAACGTTCAAAGCATCTTCATGCAGGTGCTCAAGCCAATTTGGCGGCTGTTAGATTGAATTTTTTACGCAAATGTCTAACTTGCTTTAGGTCTAAACCAACAGAAAGTCAATATCAAATGGGAGATATTTCACATTCACGTCTTCAACCCCAACGCCCGTTTTGGCAACCACCATAGACTTTGCCATTTTACATCAAGAATGAGAATGGCAAAACCCCAAATAGAAAATTCGGGAAATGCTATTTATGTATTTTCGTATGTTTTGAAACAAAGGTGAATTATCTGATGATCTTTCTTCCGAGTCATCTTTAAAATGCTTAACAAATTTGTGGCAAGAAGGGGTATTTTTACCTACATTTGTACTGATATCGGCATTAATTTTGTTGGTGCTAAACATGAATTGAAAGAGATTTGATCAAATCTAGAAAATATAATCATTTCAATGAATTTATCATTCAAAAAAATAATCTGGCATTTTTCTACTTCAAATGCCCCGAACTTCGGAGATCTTTGGGAAGCGAGTGTTGAATCCGCAAAGTTTATTTGATGAGGATTTTTGGTTGGTTGATATAACTCAGGTTGAGTCAGTCATCCCAACTTCCTCTAACAACTTCACACTACCTTGTCGTCGAGCCATTAACTAAATAAACTATGGAAGAGCTCACACTGTGGATATCATTATAAATAAGAAATAATACCCTTTATACACTAAACATACTGTTAAAGTACTGAGGACCTTTCGGCTACCAAGTAGTAGTAGAGTAAATTAAATTATAAATCAAAATATGCCTGTTTAAATACTATTTGGGGATAATATTGTAAACAAGGGTTACCCTGAGCTGATAAATTGTTCTTTTAAAATTTCGTTTAACATTTCGATCCCTTCTAAATTACCTAGATATTTGTCTGTTTTGTTTTAAAAGTGATGAACTTTCTTGAGAAATGGTGTGATATTCAAAATATGTTCGGCTAACCCTGATTTTCACCATTAGTTTTCTTTATATGGGCAAAATGTTCGTTATACCGAGCTGTTTTTTAAACCGAGTTAAAATGTTCCTTCTTGTTGAACATGACTCACAATCGATTTTGTAAATCCTGGATTTGTCAAAGTCGGAAACTTTATCAAAGGTGTTGCCTGAACGGTTTTTTAGATTGTTCTTACATCTATTGTTGTATTGCAAATGTAGAAAATGAATCATGGATTTTATTAGTTACTGAAGTGAGACTTTTGAATTTTATTGAAGTATTTGAAGTTAATGGCTCTAATTTGTTTAGTTGGCTACGTTCCAATTTCCTTTTTTGTTTAGAAATTTAGAACTTGAAAATCTATGTTTGCAATTATCGGAGATCACAGCTGTACACAAACGATTTAAATGAACTGTTGACTAGCTTTACCCATTTTGATAATGGATTCCTGGTAGGTAATCTGTCTTTTAACATGGTATTTACCGAATTGTGATAATTGTGGGCAAAGAGGATTATCACAATTCGGTAAATTCTTTGGAACATATTGCAAAATTGAAAGATTTCAAACTTGAACCTGGTGATACACTCGTTTCATTTGGTGTTGCTTCACTATTTACAAATACCCCAATCCTGAGTCGATAAACATTCTGAAGAAATAGCTTTCAAATATTAATATCCCCGATAGAAACTGCACAGAATAGGTCTATACGTCTTTTGGTATGGAGTAAAATTATTTCACTTTTAACCGAAACTACTATATCCAAACAAGCGGATGTGCAATGAACAATCCACTCTCCTTTTTTGGCCAATAGTTTTCTAAGCGAACTTGAAACCTCTTTAAAGTCAAAATTGAATCAGTTTCCAAAAGTTTGGTATAGATATGTGACGATATTTTCGCTACTAGAAATAAATATTTTGATTTAAATAGCTTTTTGAACACGCTTAATAGCCAATTTGATTCACTGAAATTCACTGTCGAAATAAAAACAGATAATCAGCCTTGACATTAACATTATAAAAGAAGGTAATCACTTCTTGGATTTCGCCATCTACAGAAAACCGATACAAACAAATAGTTATACGCCGTCAAATTCAGCTACACCATTCAGTTATAAAATAGCTCCGGTTGATAGTCTTGTTCATAGATTATTGAACGTCCCTTTGAGCCAGCAAAATTATAACAACGAAGTTGAGAAACTTCAGCAAATAGCGTTGACCAATAGTTACGACAAATCTTTAATCAATAATCAAAAAAGGAAATTGGAATGTAGCAAAGTAACCAAATTAGAGCCATTAGCTTCAAATACTTCAATAAAATTCAAAAGTTTCACTGTTCATTCTTCAGTACTTAATTAATAAATTCCATAATTTGTTTCCTAAATTTGTCATACAACCAGCTTGTAGATGTAAGAACAAGCTAAAAAACCGTTTGAGCAACAGCTTTGATAAAGTTTCCGACTTAGACAAATCCGGGATTTGCAAATTCGATTGTGAGTCGTGTTTAAAATGCTATGTGGGTCAAACTAGAAGGAACATTTTAACTCGGTAAAAGGAACATTTTGCCCATATAAAGAAAAATAATGGTGAAAAATCAGCGTTAGCCAAACACATTTTGACTACAGGTCACACCATTTCTCAAGAAAGCTTATCGCTTTTAAAACACAGCACAGACAAATGTCTAGGTAATTTAGAAGGGATGGAAATGTATAAATTAGAAGCAATTTATTAAATTCCGATTTATGTACAGCTGAGGGTAACCCCTTTTTGCATTATTATCCCCAAATAATATTTAAGCAGGCACATTTTGATTCATAATTTAGTTTACTCTGTTGATGGCTACTTGGTAACCGAATAGTCCTCAGTACTTTAATAGTATTTTGAGTGGATAAGGGTGATTATTTTTTATCTGTAGTACTCTACCTCGAGATGGATGACGTCAGATATATTGCAACCAACCGAACATTCAACGGCAAATACAACATTTTTGGCAGCGATAGTCTCATGAATAGCTCAGCCACCTTCAAGAGAGAGCAAAACAGCACCCGAACCATTAAATTGGAACGTTGGTTCTTGTCAAGGAAGACTGTTATGTTTCCTGGGAAAGACAAGACAATTCGGGTAGTGAACATTAAAACTACAAGTGACATTCTAAAAAAACCAGTCTCTAAAGATTGTTTTTCCAATTAACTCTTGATAAAAAAACATGTCTGAACGTTATATAATATTTAATTTATAAGGTAATTTATGTATTCCAATATAAATAAGAAACAGTCACCATTATCCACTAAAAATACTGTCATCAGAATAAACTAAATTAGAAAACAAAACGTGCCTGTTAAAATTAATACAATTTGTAATTGTAATTAGTAGATAAATCTGAATTCTTTAAATTGCTTTTTCGCTTATCAATTTCCATCCCTTCTAACTTACCTAGATATTTGTGTGTTACTGTGTTTCAAACTTTTTCAAATTTCTCAGTTTCTAATTTGTTCGGCTAACGCTGATTTATCACCATTATTTTCTTTATATGAGCAAAATGATCCTTATACCGAGTTAGAATATTCCTTCTAGTTTGGCCCACATAGCATTTTGAAACGACTCACAATCGATTTAACACCTCGGATAAGTCGAAGTATATGAAAGGAGTTCCCGGTATTATATCAACAAAAAAAAATAAATCAACCAACTCTTATTAACTTACCCATTCTTTATACCAATATTGCCTCATTACATGCGAAATTTCCTGATCTATGTTTTCCATTGTTAGCTTATCCGAAACCCACTTATCATCTACAATGCTAGATTTGATCGTGAATATTCTAGGTTACACCCTGTACCGCAACGATAGACAAACTCGTCTAGGTGGTGGCACCTACATATACACTAACGACGCCGATTTTATCCAACCAAAAATTGAGCATATATCTGTAGACTGTCTTGGAAACGAGCTTACTTGCCTTTACATTGAAATTCAAGATTTTTACTTCTTTTGATCTTTCTTTACAGGTCACCTACTCTGACGAGTTATCTACAAAATTATGTAATGCTATTTAACTTAATCAAAGACTTCTCTATCAAGTATCAAAATATTATAATTGGTGGCCATTTTAATCTTCCTGAGCTTTCATGGCCCAACCTGTCTCTTTCAAATAATCACAATTCTTATTATGCATTTGTCGATATGATGATTAATACCAATCTGTCACAGGTAGTTACAGAATTTACTCGTTATCGTGAAAATCAAAATCCTTCCCTACTAGACTTAATTATAACTTCCGATATCAACCTATTATCTTCACCAACTTACCACCCACTGATTGGAAAATCGGACCATATTGTTATTACACTCAGTCTACAAGTTTTTGCCCACGATTTATATGATACTGAACTTACATCAACTAAAATTATTTACGAAGCTGATGAATATGTATTGGAAGCTCCTATTTGGTAACAAGTGCGCCAATCAACAATGGATAGCACTGCGAAAAACCGTTCTTGCAGCTGTTGAGGAAAAATAGCAGTTTTCAAATATAGGTGTAATTCTAAAAACCTTGGATAACTCATGATCTACTAAATAAAATGAAATTTAAAAAGACTCTCTGGCGAAGATACACACGATCCAAAGTAAATTATTTGCGGCATAGGAATTTTTATAATTTCATTACAGAACAGATGCGACGAGCCTATGAATATAAAATTATTACTTCCTCCAATAAAAATGAACTGTACAAGTAAGTAAGGCAATACACTAGCTCCACTGTACGTGTACCAAAGTTTAAAAATCAAAATGGGGAAATCTTCGGCAACGATCGAGAAACTTCTGCAACATTCGCGAATTTTTTTTGCTTCAACCTATACGTCTGAAGCTCAAGGCCGCCACTTGCTCACTTTAAGCTTGGGTAGAAAGAACTTTTTATTGAAAACTGCCACTTTTTCTGAAGAACTGGTACTTAAGAAAATCAACAACCTTACGACAAGCACCGCTAGTTCCGCTAACGGTTTTTCTGCAACGTTATTGAAAAACTGTGCACTTACAATTAGCAAACCATACATTATGGAAACGTCATTTGAAACAGCCATGCTACCTACGGATTGGATCTCTGCAGACGTTGTTGCTGTACATCAAAAAGGGGATAAATTACTAGCTGAAAACTATCGTCCAATAAGCTTCATTCCCAGCGAAGTTGAAATAATGGAACGTATCATAACAACGTTTGAAGAACAATATTATGCCGAAAAACCAGCCGGGGTTCGTACCTGGAAGGTCTATATCTACGAACCTACTTTTATGTGTGAATGATTGGTCACTGGCTACAGATAATAACATCCCAATAGACATAATCTTTCTGGATTTCGGTAAAGCCTTTGATAAGGTCCCCAAATTGCGCCTCCTTAGATTGAAACACTATGGTTTCCGAGGTGAGTTTGGGGGTGGATATCAGCTTTTCTTTCTGGTCGTAAATTCAGAGTAAAAATTGGTTCAAGTTTTTCACAATACGTAGATGTAGTAAGCGGCGTACCTCAAGGATCTGTAATTGACCCATTATTATTCTTAATTTATACTTCCGATATTCCAGGACTAGTTTCCTCTACATGTTCGCAATACGCAGACCACATATTTGCTACCATCTTAATTGGTTGCAGTTAATCATGGTTACTTCACAGAAAGACTTAGGTTACACCATCTCTGATAACCTCACATGTTCGCGCCACGTTGAAGAAATGTGCAAGAGTCTTGTTTAACAAAGGTTTTTCCAATTTGTCAGTGCAAACATCATGCTTTGCTTTCTTTATATAACCTATGTGCGACCTATAATTGAATTTGGTTCCTGGGTGTGTTGTTCAGTGCTTGCGCGCGATAGACATTTAATCTAATCAGTCCAGAGAAGAGCTACGAAAATGCCGTTTGGAAGTATTCTTCCGGATAACCAGAATGAATGAATGAATAATAATAATAATAATAATAATAATAAAAGTAGGAAATTTCATCAAAGGTGTTGCCTAAACAGTTTTAGCTTGTTCTTACATCTACAAACTGGTTGCATTACAAATTTGGAAAACGAATTATGAATTTTATTAATTACTGAAGGATGATAAGAGAGACTTTTGAATTTTATTGAACTATTTGAAGGTAGTGGCTCCAATTCGGTTAATTGGATGCGTTTCGAATTCATTTTTTGTTTGTTTGTTATTTATGTACGTTTTGAAAGCCAATCCTTTCAAGGGGGCGGCATGTACTGTCTACTACCAATGAAGTAGAATTCAATAATAAATAGGAGGCGTGTAGTTGTCACATTGACATTAAAATGAAACGCCGTCATTGATCATCAATAATAAATGTATTGTATTTTGCAATCGTTGTTTGCATTCAACTTAATTATCAATCAAATCACAAAACAAGCAATTAAACAAGCAAGTTAAATGAAAAATCTAATGAAACTAAACAGATTCTGCTTTTATTTTCATTTTATAATGGCTCATTTTATAAATTTACAACGTTTAGGTTGTTCTTTAGGTGTTATCAAATTAAATTGATGTTTTGATTTTTCTCAGTTTCAGTAGGTATTTTCATTTTGATTTCCTTTTTTGACGTTTTAGAACTATACTTTTGAAATTTTATGTTAAAGAATAAAAAAAATGTTTTATTTTGGATAAGTGTTACTAATATAACTAAAGCCTCAACGAAAGCTAAGCAATATTTTTGAGCCCGGGCGTTGCGTCCAATTTTTCCAAAATATTTATATTAGAACAAGTACCAACGGAGTTGTTTCAGCTATAGTAATAGCCGCATACTTGGCGGAAGACATGTCCTCACGACAGACTGCTATCATATATTCTAGAAATATCTCTCAATGCGGAATTGCTTCAATTTATTGCCGACTCTATGCTTGCCATTCAATTATAAACTATAAATAATGTGGATACACTATAACAATATGAATAAGAAACAATTTTTAGTGGATAAGGCTTATTTATAGTGTTGTCATTTAATATTTAATGAATAAACCCCCTAAAATATCCTGGATTACTTGACGTTTCCGCGAAGAGCGAGTTCAAATACACCACAAAGTTTATGCAATCAATAATTTTGGACAGTATATATCTACTATAAATAAGAAAATAATCGCTCTAATCCAGTAAAAAATGGTATTATATAACTATTTTTTTCTACTTGCTTCTGATGATGATTCTTTGTAACTTGGCGCGATTTTTTATTTGCGTTTGCTAATTTACCTGCTCTATGTTAGTCAAATTGAGGGCGTTTATCATTATTGCTCTTGTTTTCAGAAAGTATTTCAATATACTCATAGGAATACTTCACTCCAGAAAGGTTCCCCGTCAAACAATAACATATAAAACTAAATAATGCATTGCGAAATTCACATCCACAATTCCAAGATTTGTACACGTTATTACTGAATTTTATTTTATGTGAGTGCTTTTACTTTCACCAGTTTGGTTTATAATACGAGGGCAAGGTGATCAATCCCTGAAAAAATTAAACAGATGCCGTCACAATCGAAAATCCCATGTGACATTTGTGATGTACCATCTTCAACCAGAACGCCTTACCATTTTCAAACTGATATGTCATTCAGTTTGACACCCATCGGAAGCAAGCAACCTTAAAGATTTTTGTAAACATGGAAAAAAAATGAATTTCACGTCTTGATTAAACATTATTTCTTGCTTGAGAAAACATTACGTCAACCAAAGCATTGCTTGTTAAACATTATGGAGACTTCTCACCATTGATTGGTTGTCCTATAATTTAGGTTACAACACCAGATCGTTAATAAAATCCATGGTATCATATTGGACGATCGGCGAATTAAAGTGCAAGAGAATGCTGAGGCTATGGGCATCTTAACCGAACGGGTACGGAACATTTTGCACGAATTTTTGAATATGAGAAAGCTATCTGCCAGATGGGTGCCTCATTTGCTCTCTGTTGTTAACAAGCGCGACCGTGTGCCAACTTCAAAAGAGTGTTTGGCGATGTTCAAACTCGATAAGAAGGACTTTTTGCGCTGTTTCGTAACCGTGGACGAAACATTGATCCAACACAACACACCAGAGCCCAAAGAACAGTCGAAACAGTAACTTATCCGCCACCTTACAGCCGACAAAAGAGTGACGGATTGAAAGCACAGCGCAGAAGGCGTGGCTTCCACTACATCGCTGGAATTCGGGGAGAAGTCGCGAATTTCGCGAACTCCGCGAGTGTGTTCCGTACTCGGCCGTGGACGAGGGAGTCGGTAAATTATGAGATGACAAACTTATTTCTCATCTGTAACTTTTAGGCTGGTATCAGCGGCATGTACTAGACTACCAATAAAGTAGAATTCAATAATAAATAGGATGCGTGTAGTTGTCACATTGACATTAATATGTAACGCCGTATTAAAACCATACTTTTGAAATTTTATGTTGAAGAATAAAAGATATTTTGAATAAGTGTTACTAAAATAACTGAAGCCTCAACGAAAGCTAAGCAAGATATTTGAGCCCGGGCGTTGCGTTTAATTTTTCCAAAATATTCATATTAGAACAAGAACAACGGTTTTGTTTCTGCTATGATAATAGCCGCATACTTGACGGAAGACACTAGATTTTTTATGTCCTCACTACAAACTGCTAACATATATTCTAGAAATACCTCTCAATGCGGAATTGTTTCCATTAATTGCCGACTCTATGCTTGCCATTTAATTAGAAACCATAAACACTGTGGATACACTATAACAACATAAATAAGAAATAATTTTCAGTGGGTAAGGGTGATTATTTCTTATTTATTGAGTTGTTATTCAATATTCAATGAATAAACCCCCTAAAATATCCTGGATTACTTGACGTTTCCGCGAAGAGCAAGTTCAAATACACCACAAAGTTTATGCAATCAATAATTTTGGACAGTATATAACTACTATAAATAAGAAAATAATCAACCTTATCATAAAGAATAATAGTATATAACCATTTGTATCTTTTGATAACAAGCGCGACCGTGTGACAACTTCAAAGGAGTGTTTGGCGATGTTCAAGCGCGATAAGAAGGACTTTTCGCGCCGTTTCATAACCGTGGACGAAAAATGGATCCATCACACCAACACACCAGGTACCAAAGAACAGTCGAAACAGTGGACTCGTACTGGTGAATCGAAGCGGTAACAGGCCACAGTGGGTTTATCGGCCAACAAAGTCATGGCGACAGTTTTTTTTGGGATACACACGGTATCGTCCATATCAACTACATCGAAAAGGGCAGAACTATCTCCGGTGTATAATATGCAGAGCTGTTGAATCGATTCGACGCCGATTTGAAGCGAAAACGGCCGCATTTGGCAAAGAAAAAAGGGCTCTTCCACCAGGACATCGCACCGGCGCCAGCGCACAGGTACTCATTGGCAATGGCAAAATTGCATGAATTGCGCTACGAATTGATTCATCCCCCACCATATTCTCACGATTTGGCCTCCTGCGATTTTTATCTATTTCCAAACTTGAAGAAATGGTTCGGCGTAAAGAGGATTTGGCTTCAACGATGAGGTTATCGCTGAAACAAACGCCTATTTTGAAGGATTGCCGAAATCGTATTATTTGGAAGGAATCAAGAAATTAGAAAAACATTGGACGAAGTGTAATTTGCATTGCTTGATAATACAAAATTGCCGACAATATAATTGCTAATTTGGAATACGGAATTAGAAATAAAAATTTAGAAGAAAAAAATTAAATTAGAAATATAATTTTTAACATCCTTTCATTTCTCGCGTGGAATATCTAACTTGGTACCTGTATGAAAGTATGTAACGGCGTCGACGTGTCGAACGAGCTATAGGCGCGTCAATAAAAGTAAACGACACTGTTTAATATTCATTGATCTTGTTAGCCTTAACGTAATTATGAAGCTGAAGACAACATCTGGTTGGTTGACAATTATTATTAAAATGTAAATACGCGCGTTTTGATACCGGGCCGATCAATTGGATAGCTGTTTTACAAATACCTTTTTACCTATTCAATCGGGTATCTGAAACCATCTTTTGTGTCGTGGTTGGCCAATGGTCTGAAAATCATCGCAAAATTTTGTTTAGCCGTGATGCTTACTTTTGGCTCAATGGCTGTCAACAGGGAAAATTGTCACATTTTGATTGAGGATGATCCACAAGCGATTATTCAAGAAACGTTACATTAATAATGATTCTCAGGAAATAGGTCACACTGACACATATGCCTCAATTGCCACAATTTTTTTTTTCATGACATGGTTACAAAAATGCTAGGTCTAACATGGGACTCAGTAGAAGATATCCTCAAGTATATCGTTACTTAATATAAATTCTCGGGATATAGGTCACATCAACACAAATACTATATATTTTCGTCTACACGTACGTTTCGGTCTCACGGCCATCATCAGAAGACATATCAATGTCTGAAACAGGATTTCTTAAAACTAATTGTATTAAGCACAAAGCGTCTTTATTGCTATAATTTCAATCAAAAATGCCCCCGTCGCCGAAACGAACAGAAACACGAATAATCGAAATTGGAATAAACATAAAGAAGAAATAGGCATAGCAAAACATCGTTTTAACTACCACACACAAAAGACAAAAGAGTTCTTAGATGCTAACCCTCAAATATTAGTTTTGAACGCGGATGAATGTAATAAACCAGTCATAAAGCATAGAGATGACTACGAAAACAAAATAGAAAATCTATTAAATGATGGAACAACTTACAAAAAATTAAAATCTGACCCTACATTATCAGTTCAAAATGACATGAATAAATTAATTAATAAATGGTATAAAAATAAGATAATCCCTACTGAATTGAAAAATGAATTAATTTGCCATAATGGGCAAGCACCATATATCTATGGACTTCCGAAACTACACCAAACTGATAAAGCTTTGAGACCCATGAGTAATATTGGAGCGCCTACCTGCAATTTATCAAAATCTATCAACAATATAATAGGAAAGAATGAATTTTATGTGAAGGACATTTAATGAGCTTATAAAAAATCAATTCGTACCCAAAGATCATCTATTAATTTCCTTAGTAATTGTTCATTTACAAATATACCAGTCGTTTTGATATCGATCATCAAAAACGTTGGACAGAGATTAAGAACCACATACCTGTAGATTAATCTGAATTTATAAATGCAGTAAAGTTTTGTTTAGAATGCACTTATTTTCAATACGTTGAGTAATATTTTGGGCAGTAATGGGATCTCCTATTTCAGCTACTATTGCTAACCTAGTTATGGAATGCCTAGAGGAATCTGTAATAAATTCATTAGATTTTCAACCCGTATTCTTTAAAGGTATATAGATGATTGCCTAATGTGTGTTCTCAATGATAAAATTCAGTACGTGATTGATAAATTTAACAATTTCCACAGTAAACTTCAATTTACTTGTGAAATAGAAGTGAACAAAAACATCAATGTTCTAGATATGAAGATTGGGCATAATTCAGATGAAAAAAATAAAAACTTCGTGGTTTACTAAAGAAGTTTGGTCTCACTTTAATTCAGTTACACCAAGTTATAAAAAAGTGTTATAAACAGCCGTACAGATAGTGGTGTTTAATTGTCCCACCCAAAGGACCGTCCCAAAAATATGAAAATTGTTCGTAATACACTGGAAATTAATGGGTACCCAAAAACATTTTCCAACCCCATCATTAAAGAAAGAATAAACAAAATCTATAATGGAACGTCATATATAAATAATATAAACGGTAATACAGATAATTTTATAACATTACCATAAATTCCGAAGACCTCAGAGAAAATTAAAGAATGTTGAAAAAATATGATATAAATGTTGCGTATAAACCTACTAATTGCGTTTGTAAATATTTTTCCAATCTGGAACCTTTAATACCTAAAGATAAACAAACCCACACAGTATACAAATAAAATTGTGTAGACTGCGATGGGACTTACACAGGAACCTCTAAACAATATTTGCAAAAAAGAATGTATGGTCATGAGTATAGTACTAGAAACAAAACCTTACAAAATCGCACCACCCTTGCTAAACATTGTTTTGATTATAACCATCAATTCGATTAAAAAATGTTGATATTTTAACTAAAGAAGACAATTATAATAAAAGATCTATTCTGGAGATGATTCACATAAAACTTCAAGTCTGTAAATCTTAGAGCAGACCTTCAATCATCAAGTCAGATTTATACTGATTTAATTAATTAAAACCCCTGCAGATTCCTACATCCGTTTACATAATGTTAAAAGTGTATTTTAGGTAAAATGCTCAAATACCAATATTTCTATTACCTCATAAATATTCAAAATCTGGTTCGAAAGTAGATACTTGAGCGTTATATTTTCTGGTATCAGTCGTATCCAAGCATTGCTTTGGATGACTTCGAATTTTATAAGAAAATTACTAAGCAGTGGATTCTTGATACATATACTCAAAACATTGATGTGTTACATTTTTGATTACTCGTGCTTCTGTTCGTTTCGGCGACGTGGGCATTTCTAATTGAAATTGGTATGCTAAGGACTCTTTGCGCTGATAAAATTACTTTTAAGAAATCCCGTTTTAGACGTTGATACGTCTTATGAGGATTGGCGCGAGACCTGAACTTACGTAAAGACGAAAATAATAAGCATATGTGTTAGTGACAATTTCCGACAATTTATATATAAATAATAATATGTACCTAATAAAACTAATGAAATTTTTCTGAATGTATAGGGAAAAAAGTAGATCACGATCTACTAAGAATAGATACGTGAAGTGTATAATGACTTAATGAATGTTGACATGGCCAACTATTTGAATATTCGACAATTTATATATAAATAATAATATGTACCTAATAAAACTAATGAAATTTTTCTGAATGTATAGGGAAAAAAGGAGATCACGATCTACTAAGAATAGATACGTGAAGTGTATAATGACTTAATGAATGTTGACATGGCCAACTATTTGAATATTCGTATTCAATTTTCATATTTATTACTCCATATTTCACATTTCACCTTTATAGTACAATCCGCATTTGAACAAAAGCATTGAAATTCATGAATCAAAATGAAAACATTACTATTCTTGCTATCACTTATATGGTAACTTGGACATATTATTCATAGTCAGACGATATTTGAAATGTAAAGTACAATCTAAGAAATATTTCGTCCTTGAACGAAGAAAGGAATTTGTAGAATTAATACATTCATGCTATGGAGCAATCAAATGGCGAAATATATATATACTTCAAACAGTGTCAATAATCTAACCACCGACCGCATTTTGTATGTTCATCGTCAAGTGGCGCAATGGATTTTTGGGAAACGGAAGCTTCGTTATGGTCCGATACAGATCCAACACCAGGAGACCTCTTTAGGAAATAAGTAATTGCATACTTCCGGCACGTCAATTTTTAATTTACTCAATCCTTCGTTTCGAGGGCGATGTTCCTACCGAAACAATTCTTTCTCTAATAATGTTTCTTTTGGCAGGTGCGTGTTGGTAACTACGTTACTTGCGCTATAAAAGTTGTTTGATGAAACTTCACATTGGTTGCCTTACTGTTACTTAGGGTGCACAGAATGAATTATTATTATAAGGTTTTGAATGCCCATTAAATTAAATTGAAAATGGGCATCTTATTCGCCTTAAAAAATAATTATTCCAAAATAAGTTGAAGCAACTCTAGTTCTTGACTTTTCATCTTTAGTCCAGACATTTCAGGAGGAAAATCGACGATTTTTGTCCGAATTTCGGCGAGTTCTAATTTTGGTCTATTCTTACGTTTTTTAACGCACTGAACACGATGGTGTACTTCAAATTTGTTATAACTTGGAATTGTGTACCAAACTTAAATAGCCGTGTCTGTAATTTCATCCAAGGTTTATGTCGATAGGCCCAAAATTTATAAGGATAACTCCACTTCTACTCAACCCAAATCGATCTGTTCAGACTCAAAATACTCGCTATGAGAACCTACAATTTGGATTCCGTGAAAAATTTCTAAGCTCAAAAAATTTGGATTTTTCGGTGGTCAAAATGATGCCAAAGCTATGTTTTTGGACCAAAATGCTTGAATTTTGGATGTTAGGTGCAGAATAACGAAATCTTTGGAATGATTTCAGTTTTAGTGGGTAACAACAGTTTTGGGCAGTAATCATGGCCAGCTAAATTTCTTAAAGTATTATTAGGGATTTTTTTTTTGAGATAATCGGATGACGGATTCTTATTTAGGATAACGTAAAACCTACCTGTACCGATTTTCAGTGTTCTAAAATACAGGGTGTCCAAGAAAAGAAAATTTACTTATATTTACACTAATACAAATTATTAAACAATTGTATCGTAAAATTAACAAGAGAAATTTGTAAAAAAATTAAATTCTTTTTAAATTTCCACTAATCCACCGAATTCCTTATAGAATTGTCAATTTGTCGCCGATTATTCCTTCATTACATTTCTGAACTGCTGTCGAGTTATGCTGTGTTGGTATCACAAAGTTATTTTCGGGTCTGAAGCCCTGTCGCATACACTGCATGTTTTATTGTCCTCCAAAGAGACAAAATCAAGCAGCGTAATGTTTTTAGATCTCGGGGGTTAACTTAATTGAGGACTACTTCGTCCGATCCAACGATTAAGACTCTTTGACTCTTAGCTTAAGGAGAAGTGGCAAATTCCAAGCTGGGCTATTGAGGGGTACACTGTGCTGCTTCCAAAGAATGGAAATTTGTCTGATCCCAAGAACTACGGGCCGATCACTTGTCTCAACACCTGCTACAACTTGTTTACACGTATCTTGTATGCTAGGTTGTTGAGATCGATCTGTGTGGTAATTAATAACATCAGCGAGGAACGTGGAGCAAAGAAAGGCATGGAATATTGCCAGGAGAATCTGGTGATAGATAGATCTATCACTCTGGACTCTATAAGCGCAACCCTTCCACGACCTGAATTGACTACCGCAAGGCATTTGATTCAACATCACATGAGCTATTATTATACTTGCGCCAATGCCTTGCGGTACCAACCCCAATAGTGAGATGCATGAAACATCTGTTGCCACTCTGGAAGACTCGTTTTGCCATCACATCAGGCATACGACGAGTCTTGACAGAATTGGTAAGATTCAAGAGGGGTGTTTTCCAAGGAGACTCCTTGAGTCCCCTCTTGTTCAACCACTGCTGCCGCTCTCCATTATGCTAAGACGGACTCGTGGATATTACTCTGTACGACCGAACACCGGAGGCATCATATCACCCATTTATTTTATAGGGATGATCTGAAACTGTATGCCTCTGGGAAGAAAGAACTCAATCAAGCTCTTAACTTGGTTCAAGAATATACACGAGCCGTAGTCATGAAGTTGGGATTGGACAAGTGCGCAGTGTTTCATTTGAGGAGAGGACGGTCTTCGGAAGTGCACGAGAATATGCAGCTTGCCGATGGAAGCGTCTTTAAACATCTTGATGCTGGAGAGACCTATCGATACATGGGATCTAAATATTTTTTTACAATTTGGCAGTATCCTCACCGGCAATTGTAAAATTTCTGGCAACGCGTCGTTTAGAATCAGGAATATTGATCAAAATACCTAAAGATACCAAATCATTAAATACATACTTATGTACTTTTTTCAGGCAAAATGTCATGTATCTTATACCGTTGTGCCCGTGTATTTCATCGGGAGCTTCTTTAATAAATGCATTTATTTCTTGAGAGGATAAGACTTAATATTTTTTGCCTGAAAATGATAACCAACGGATGTCCTTTTTAAAAATGATTACAATTTTAAATATTGACCAACATTTATAACATTCTTGATGTTCATCGTTAATTTCACCATGGAATAGGTTTTCCATAAAGTGGAAAGCTTTAATGACCGCTAATTTTCAAAAGCAAGCAGGTACATATACTTCTTCTGATTTATTTGGTAATAATTCACTTAATATCCGTAAGTTCTCTTATTCCCGGTGGTGTGCATTCCATATTGACTTCATCTTCATCACTGCTTGTCACTTTCCTCTACAAGAGTTTATTTACCTATGTTTTATTAATTAATAATGGGTAATAGTTTTGTTAAATTTACTGTTCTACAAACAGTGCAAACTGTCACTTGAAACGATGAATGAAATAAATGTGGGGGCATGAATATCAATAGGTAACCATAGCAGCCGGAACAAAGGTCGTCATAGAAACGCTGAATTCAACGACAAGGCTTGAATCGAGATAATCAATTGCTTCAAGAAAGTAGCTCAGCAGTTTCCGATTGGTCGAAAACTGTTACGGAATATATATTCCTATGCAGTATATTAAAATGATATACGTTACATTCTAGTTTTTAATCATAGATTCTAAAAGAGTGTTGGAGAAACATCTATAATAAACACATTCTTTTTCATGTTTTAAAGGTTGATAATAATCATTGCTGTTATTATCAAGATTCTAAGACTACGATTATGGAAGATGTTTATGTATGTTGCTGTAATGTTCTTTCAGCAAATTCCTTCTATGTTCTCTTCTATTGATCGTAGCATATCGCACCATTTTTAAGGTCGATGAATAAGGTGTGGAAGAATAAACCCTCATGCGTACATTTTGTTTTCTTACATAACAGTAAATCTACCCTAATAATATGATCTTCATATTCTCTGGTGCATGGAACACCGTACCAGACTGTTCACTTATACCACCGAAAATGGTGCATTTTATTACACATGTCCCTTTAAGTAAGCATATAATTAGTCTTAGTTTGATTTTTTCTTCATAATGGATGCCAATAATTACCATGTAAGAAATCTGTATAATATATAAATTTTATACCTCCCAAAATAAGTGCTCATAAGATATCATAAACGACCACAACACAAATAATGAATAAAATAAATAAACCAACTGTAACTACGCAATTGCCCGTGAATCCGTATCATTCAACGTTATAAAATAGCAGCAAATACTTTTTACTTCATTGGTTGTTGTGTGTGAATCAACAGTTGAAAACATAACAGGTCGATTGAAACAAGCACATATTTTAATGTAAATTTGAAGAAACAAAATTGTTCTTCCTAATTCATAAAAGGAAGCACAACAAATATTTCGGAATCGTCGCTACTTCGGTGCGAGTAGTCGGGTCAAATTAGACGAAAAAAGTATAAAAGCTGGGAAAATTTGCGGGTAACTCCGATCGACTCCGGATTTTTTGCAAAATTTTCCTGAACGGATTTACAACATTCCCGAAAAAAAACTAATATGTACTTTTCCATTTTTCAGTTGTTATAGAGGAATATAGAGGAAAATGGCCAATTTTCATGCAACAATGGCTAGAAATGCCCACTCGGGGGTTTTCGAGGTCGCTGCTCACGATTCCGAAGACGGATTTGACATTTTTCGATTTATTGGCCAGTTATTGGCCAATGTTGATGGACAAAACGCGGAAATTTTGCAATTTTCAACGAAAATGACTAGAAAACTGTACTCGGGGGTTTTCGAGGTGACTGGTAACAAATCATACTTTCAAAATCATTGATTGAGCACGGGACTGTTGAATTTTATTGTGTTTATTGTGTAATTGTGTTTATTGTGTAATTGTGTTTATTGTGCAATTGTGTTTATTGTGTAAACGACATTTTTTTAAACTTATTATTTTTTGGAGTAATTAATCAATAAGTAATTATTCATCCACAAATAAATTTTTTTTACATCCACTAATTACAAATTGTAAGTATTTATATTCTTTTCTGTTGTTCCATATCAACACAGATATTTTGAAAAAAATTTGTTTTCTTAATTTTTTTTTTCATAGATTTCAATTTGCGTTTGGACAATATTACGAGTGCGCATTTCCAGCCATTATTGGCATGATTTCGAAATTTTTGAAATTTCCTAATTTTTTGGCCATGAAAATTTGCCATTTTCCTCTATATTCCTCTCTAACAATTGAAAAATGGAAAAGCACATATCAGTTTTTTTTCGGGAATGTTTTAAATCCGTTCAGGAAAATTTTGCAAAAAACCCGGAGTCGATCGGAGTTGCCCGCAAATTTTCCCAGCTTTTTTGCTAATATGACTAGACTAGAGCGACTTTTTTCTGAAGCTGTTCCCGCAACTAAAAAAACTCGCAATAGATCGGGTAGGAGAATATCTAAACTGTTATTTTTGCAGTCAGTTCAAATAGAATACTGGAATTAAATTGTTTTATTGTTATATTATTACAAGGTGTTCCATCTCAGACGAGCCACCCCGTATATTTCTTATCCCATAGTGAGTGGAAAAATCTCCCGAAACACGTCGAATGATTTTGTTTGGGGGACATTTTTTGACGTATATTTGAGACTTGAACGAGCAACCCCCTAATAGTGGGCGCTTCAACCCCTCAAAATTGAATAGGGGAGAGGGGTTGAGTGATACGTCATTTGAAAGGTCTTGGAAGCCTCTTTACAACTTTGTATGAAAAACGTAAATTTGATGAACCGTTTTCGCCAAAAATTAATTTTGTTGCTCGAATGCGCCACCTTGAATATTTTGATTATTTGTACAATGTACAAGCTCATTTTTATTAAGCCCTTTTTACAAACTTAAACAATCTTCAAAAAATCACATTCGTAAAAAAATTGAATTGTGTTGTCATGCTTACAATGAAAAAAATTAAATCTGCGTGTTTAAATCAAATGTTCAAATTGTCCTTCATTGACTTCCATACAATAATACATTCTCTCAAACTAATAAATAAAGAAACCGCAAAACATTTCCTTATGTTGCCTTCATTTTTTGTTCTTAGAAGGTGTTTATCTGGTTTTAACTTTTCTTCGATCATTTCATGATTTTAATCAATCTGTCGAGTTACTACTTTGCTGATTTGTTTAAAATTTCAATAAACATGGTGTACACATTGCAAGAACGTGTTGAGATGGTTAGCCTTTATTACCAAAATCAGAATTATGCCCGAGCGGCTGCAAGGATATTTAACGAAAACCATCCTGAACGTAGCTTTCGCCATGAGTACGTAATGGAATTGATTTCAAAATTTGTGGAAACGGGTTCAGTAATGGATGAAAAAAGGGCACCCATTGGAATTGTTAATGATGAAGGAGCAGCTGTGGCGGTATTGGGACATGTCCAACTTATGCCAAACACGCAATCTGTACGACAACTTTCTGCAGCTTCCGGTATTAGCCAATCTAACGTTTTCAGAATTTTACATAAACACAAGTTTCATCCGTACAAAATTAAATTAATTCAGGAATTAAATGATGATGATTGGGATCGAAGGCAAGAGTTTTGCGAAATTATGGTCGAGCGTATCAACAATAACCCAAATTTCTTGTACAACGTTTGCTTTTCTGACGAATGCACTTTTCTACTTAATGGAGAGGTTAACCGGCATAACTGTAGAATTTGGAGCGATACAAATCCTCATGTATTTCGAGAAGCTCACACTCAACATCGGGAAAAGCTAAACGTTTGGGTAGGAATTTTGGGAGACCACCTAATTGGACCTCTGTTTATTCCTGGTAATTTAAATGGCGAAATTTATCTTGAAATGTCGGAAAATGCGATTGATCCGTTAATAACTGAACAATTAGAAAACGATCCTCTACTACTTGAACAACAATTGCATTTCCAACAAGACGGAGCTCCTCCTCACTACGCCGCACCAGTTCGCCAATACCTCAATTAGCAATACCTCGGTCGTTGGATTGGAAGAAGAGGTCCTATGGAGTGGCCTGCCCGATCTCCTGACCTGAACCCTCTGGATTTCTTCTTGTGGGGACATCGTAAGTCCAGGATTTTTGTGACTCAGCCTGAAAATTTGGACGAACTACGCCAACGAATTGTAAATGAGTGTCGCCAAATAACTCCAATTATGCTGAACGATGTTAGAGACGGTTTTCAGTCAAGATTGTATTATTGTATGGAAGTCAATGGAGGATAATTTGAACATTTGATTTAAACACGCAGATTTAATTTTTTTCATTGTAAGCATGACAACACAATTCAATTTTTTTACGAATGTGATTTTTTGAAGATTGTTTAAGTTTGTAAAAAAGGCTTAATAAAAATGAGCTTGTACATTGTACAAATAACCAAAATATTCAAGCAACAAAATTAATTTTTGGCGAAAACGGTTCATCAAATTTACGTTTTTCATACACCGTTGTAAAGAGGCTTCCAAGACCTTTCAAATGACGTTTCACTCAACCCCTCTCCCCTATTCAATATTGAGGGGTTGAAGCGCCCCCTATTAGGGGGTTGCTCGTTCAAGCCTCAAATATACGTCAAAAAATGTCCCCCAAACAAAATCATTCGACGTGTTTCGGGAGATTTTTCCACTCATTATGGGATAAGAAATATACGGGGTGGCTCGTCTGAGATGGAACACCTTGTATATTATTTAATAATATAAATGAAAATAGTTTATTATTCATTTAGTAATTTTATTTTTATCAATAAAAGTAAGTATTCGCAACAACATGCATCGATATCTATTCGATATGTCGTACACAGAAATATCTATATAGTTGTGCTGATACATCGAATATACTCGTATCGTATAAGTTCATAAATGATATTATACAGGTGTCCCATATCGAATAGGATTGCATGGGTATCTTTCTTATTATTTAAGATGAAGATTTGCTTAAGCGAACAATGTTTCGCAGTTTTATATGCTGATTTAAAATCTATTTGAAAAAGCTCAAAATTTTGAAATTTTGACGTTATTGGAAGAAACCTAATAACTATAATTTTCTTGTTTGTCGAAACATCTTCATAACTATGAGAGATGCGAAAAAGTTTCATTTGAAAGTCACCGTTTTCGATGAGACCAATTTGAAAACCAATATGGTGTCAACTTGAGGAAGCTTATAACAGTAACTCAATAGCAGCTATCTTGAATTTATGTGCGACACCATTTTTAAATTGGTCTCATCGAAACCAGTGACTTTCAAGTGAAATCTTTTTTGGCATCTCTCATACTTTGAAGACTTTTTATAGTTTTTTTCGAATAACCGCTGACGGATTCGAGATTTTGAACTCTTTCAAACAGATTTCAAATCAGCATATAGAACTGCAAACTCAATTGTACAATTCGTTGAATACAACAGGATATCGAATATCACGCGGTTACAAACCACGGAATTCAATATATCGTAATGCCGGAAAACAAATACTAAGCTATCATTTTCCTTATGTTAATTCACTGAAGCAAGGTATGCTGTTACTAATTTCGCACTATTATTTTATTATCTATCTAACTATATTACTCTATATCTATCTAACTAACTATCAGTTTATCTATTCATATCAATAAATTAACTATTGCAATCTGCCTTGATCAGTCTGCTGGTTTTTCGAGTCAGGTTCGTACCACCAAGTCCATTTTGTGCCTTGTCCTTTTTCTTCATTTCCCGAACAATGCTTGACAGTGACGCTACTTTTTGTATCTAAAATTCGCTCTCGTGTTGCTCCACCAATTCCACCGCGGCTGAGAAAGAAATGTTCTCAGAGTTTTTGGTTGTGCGCAGTTTTTTACACATAAGGTTTTTCAAACTTTGATGCGTTAATTTACTAGTTTACAGCGAAAACCTCCGAGTGAATTTTTTTACGCTCGTGATGCAACATTTGCAGATTTTTGTAGAAATTTTCCATGAAAATGCCGAGCTTTCCAGCCAAATATATAGAATTTTCCGATTCTGACAACATAATCGTGATCAGCGACCTCGAAAACCCCGGAGTGATTTTTTTACGCTAGTGATGCACCGTTTGCAGATTTTGCTTGTAATTTTCCATGAAAATGTCGAGTTCTCCCAATTTTCCGATTCTGACAACGGATTCGTGATCAGTGACCTCGAAAACTCCCCGAGTAAGGATTTGCGGCCAATTTCCTTTCATATTTTTTTGTCAAATGCATTAATTAATTATCGCTCCAAATCAACAATTAATTAGAGGCTTTAATGTTAATTTACAAATAGGGATAACAAAAGCGCGTGTTCAAAATGGGGTCTTCTTCATTTACTAACTATCATGCAGAAATCCGGCTTGATAATCGACGAAAGAGGGGTGTTCACACTTCATTTATTTTATTTATTTATTACAAGAGAGAGAATTTAAATACATTTAAATTGCATGGGGGCAGAGGTGTTGCAGAATATTTTCTCAATCTCAAGAGAGAGAATTCCAGCATTCTGTAATCAAATTTGATTTCAGAATTGGCAAATTCTGTGATGATCGTGGAGAAACACTTTTCGTGTCTTGTCAATTTTGCCTGAAAATGCATTAAAAATTGTAGGGGTGGGGGAAAGTGAAGGGGGTGGTAAATGACATTGAAAATGACCAATTCCTACAAAAACCTGAACTTGAAACATTTTTTGTATCCTGAAATTTTTCTTTAAAATCAAAGGCCTAACAGCATTTTCCATTTCAATTATGATTTCCAATATGCGGGGTGGAGGTGCTTAATGATTCGGGTAATGGGTGGTTGTTGATGATATTAAAATAGGGTATAATTCTAAACACTTTTTAAGTCTTCATATGTTTCTTTAAAATCAACTGTAGGGTCAGAAAATTCAATTTTATATTTGAAACCGCCATTTTGTAGCTGCCATTCTGAATTTTGAAGTTTTTTCAAAGGATTCGTAATCAGCGGCCACTAAAATCCCTTGTACATAAATTTTTTGCCATTCGGTTGAGAACCCAGCGAGATACAATATAGGGGTGTTATCAACTCATTTAGCAATTACAGGGGGTGTGACCGCCACAATCTAAACGATGACATTTTTCATTAATCAAAAAATTAAGCGAATGCAGAAGGTTTCATTAAAATCCATCAGCATAATAAAAATCAAGAGGTTTGGGTCATTTTATGCATTTATTTCCTCTACTAAACAGTTAGTTATCTTAACGAAATTCAGAACATCTGGTGGTAGATTAGCACAAGCGAGGTGAAAAGATCCACTACAAAAACCATCACAAATAATAGCAGGTTTACTGCTGGTGATTGTTTTATTACAATATTTACACTGGAAATCGCCATTACATTAATAATAATGAGAACTTATTACATACCGGACATTAAATGCAGGCCAGATTCGACACCTAGAGTAGACGTAAATAAGGTATCGATTTGGTGCGATTATGAAGATTATTCTTCCACAACTTGCACTTAATACACGGATTTCTTACAAGAGCAATATGAATGTCAACAACGTATTACTGAAGATGCCTTCCCAAAATTACGAGAAGTATATGTTGAAAAGCTTTATTCAAAGTAATAACAATTGTGATATTGTATCTGAAATATATTTCAATCGTTATTCAGAAAGAACACAACCTAATAAAGCTGTTTTCAAGAGGTTTAAAGAAAATCTTATTAATTATGGATCTCACATCAAGTCAAGACAAAAAAATCAGATATTTATATCTCATTTTACAATACATTACAACTATAAAACAGAAATGAAAAGTAAATGTTTGAACTGATGTCCGTTATGTTCGATACATAAATTGCATCTTCATAACACTCTGAACTGCATTATAAACATGAAGATTTGAAACCGAATTCATACAGTCTATAAAATTTTGTTCGTTTATGTCGATACTAGTTTTCTTGTACAATTTCACTCTAATGTAGCCCCAAAACAAAAAATCCAGTGGCGTTAAGTCAGGTGATCGTGGTGGCCATCTCACTGGTCCGTTACTTCTCATCCAGTTATTAAGCTATTGCATATAGCTTTTATCGCGGGCTTTGAGCGCGGCGACCGAAGCAAGAAATTCCGTAACGAAAAAACCTAAGACCTAAACACCTAACATGTGTCAAATTAATTAATTAATTTGAAGTTTCTAAAAGTGAGAAATTTCTATATTTTATACGAATGTTATAACACTCTAGCGCTTTACACTCCGGGATTTTCACCATGGCCTATCGAAATTAGAAGGTTCGAATTGTAGAAAAACACAATTGCATGAACGCCAGACGTCCTATGTAATCAGCTATGAACGAAATGATTTTGACATATGCCTCTAGGAGCTCGCTACGCGTCAGTTACAGTTTATACGTTAGACGTGCGTAGCTGAGACCAGAGAGTAATTAAATTGAATTAAATTTTCCTATTTAATCGACATTTTGGGGCTCGACATTTTGGGGCTCTTTAGTTGGCCCCGTTCATAAACTAACGACATGAAGTGAGAACCGCATGCGAAAATTCCTTGCAAAGACGTTATATGTTCCGAAGATTTGCACTTTTCTAACTCGCGAACTACGCGCCCCTCACGTGAACGTCATTCGATTTATCGAAAATTAACCAATTTAAAACAGTTTTCGACCCCGTTTGTGGCTATTGCGACCTTGTAAAAGGTTCAAAGTTAACATTTCGTTTTACCATCCACAACCACCCTTGACCAAGATAATTTTTAATTTGTAGTTCATTATTGTTTTACAACTGAAATAAATAGGTATGAAATTTGTAGGTTATTGATGATGTCAGTGCGACAGTGACATAATTAAGGCAAAAAGCAGCCGCTCTAGCAGTGCAAAATAGAGTCGGCAATCTCGCTATTCCCATTGAATTACGAACAGCAAATATTTCATTAACATCGAATAGAAAATGTATAGCCAAACGCAAACATTTTCCATTAACTTCAGCTCTTGCTATAACTATACATAAGTCGCAAGGTGGGACTTTTGACGAAATAGTATATGAGTATAGTAAAGCACATTCTCAGGAACTCGTTTATGTTGCGCTCTCTCGGGTGACTAATATTGAAAAATTGTATATCACGACAAAAAACGATAATTCTACATTCAAGTTTTATCATAATCGAAGGCAAGCTGCATCGACTGCATCTTTGATGCAAGAATTCAAAAGACATTTCAATAATGACTTTCAATTGCCAAAGTCTAAATAGTCACAAATACGATTTACAAGATTCAGTTACGAGACAAACAAATGTATTACTTCTTACCGAAACTTGCATGGCGCATGATAATCCGATTGAAATACCTAATTTCAATTGTATTGTTCAATTCAAACGAGATACTGTTCCAAAAGGTGGGGTAGCTATTTACCAAAATAATAATAATGTAACTAATATTATGACTCCGAATATTGAAATAAATATTGCACACGTTAGCGATGTTAATGTTAGGCGCTCATTTGTTGGAGATATTTGTGCGTGCTTATGCAAACTTTGAAATGGCGATTTCAACATCAACTTCGCTGATAAAAAATCAGAGCGGTTGACAACTTTTCTTTCGGAAAAATTGAATTTGAAAATGAATAATGATCCACAAGAGTCCACAACAAAATATGGGACCACCATTGACGCGGTATTTTCCAGATATTTAGAGGATATCAAGTCTCAAACTTATGTCTCTTATTTCAGTTACCATAAACCTATAGTTTCAATGATAACAAATTCCTGAATAACCTACATGTATTGTAAGATAATTAAAATATTTAAACGATATTAACTTCTCATTTATTCAATAAAAGAAAAAAAATTGTTTTCTTATCGGTCACCACGCTCAAAAAGTGTAACTTGAATTAATATCAAAGAAAAAATCTTGAATTAATATCAAAGAAAAAAAATACTGCATAAATTAAAAATAAATAGATAATTATAATTGCATAAGTTGAGAAAAAATGCTATGCAATAGCTTTACCGTGGCAGTCCCCGAGTGCCACACGTTTCTTTTTTTTTAAATTGGTATTCAATAATCCTGAACGGTTCTGATATTATGAGGTCGTGCACCAACTTGTTGGAAGAACTGATTTCTTGTCTCAATTAAGGGTAGATTGTCCATATATTTATCAATAGTTGTCCGGTTCAAGATTTCGTAGTATCTTTGGCCATTAAAATGTTGTTGATATGTGATATGATAAAACACGATTGCCCAGTAGAGCACACCAAACACTGAAACCAATAGTGCTCGTTTTGGCTGTTGAAAATTCCAGCACTCCTAATGTAGGCTTCATCTGTCCAAACTACGATTTTAGAGAATAATGGATCTTGTTGACATTTTTGACAATACCATATGCAAAACTCTAATTTTCATTAGAAATCAGTTGACTGCATGCAGGTGATGTTCTTTCCTTATTATATAAGGCTTGAATTTGTATGTCTTCAAAATACCCAAAGCTGAACGTCTTGAAATTCCAGATTCTTCTATCTGACAACTTGAAGAATTTGCAACCGTCATTTCCATTACAGATATACTAGTTTCTTGAGCACCTTCAATGTTGTAATTTTTTGGTCTTGGCTTGTTGAAGGATCCACAATTAATAAGATTTCCTTTTAACCTCTTGAAAATAGCTTGGTTCTCTTCTTTCTGGATAGCGATTGAAATATATTTGAGATGCAATATCAAAATTGTTATTACTTTGAATAAAGCTTTCTAGGAACACGTTTCTCGTAATTTTCGTAAGACATCTTCAGTTTTACGATTAAATGAGTTAATTGTTATTACAACGGAAACAAAATCGTCATAGGTGACACCCGCCTACTTGCAATATATATTAAAAATCACAAAAAGAAATATATTATTTTCGCTATTAAAGACTTACACATCAAAAGCGACCCGATAGATACATAGTTAGAAAGAGGAAAAAAAAATGAATTTCAACTAGACCACAGTCTATTATTCCCGTTTGAAAAAATGCAACTCGAAATTGCACCTTTTTTCCAAATTGTCTCGGCGCCACGGCATTGTATAGACGAAAGTGCCTCGAGAATGTAAAACTTATGTTCTCCTAACCTTACGAAATTGACATCTGTCTAAATGTTGAAAATGAAACTTTTGTTTATCTCGAAAACAAAAGACGATAGCATATGTGAAAAAAACGATCGAGAATGGGACTCTATTTTTTTGTATCACCTATAGTTACCGAGTTATCCTATACAAACATCTAAATTTGTCCATCCTGTACATTACCACATTTGGCGATATCTAAAGTAGGGAAGAATATTGGAAATGATTTAGAAACAACAAATGAAAGAATTTGAATTAAACCTCTGTTACATTTATATTTTATCAACATTATGTATTTTATAACTATGTTTATATTGCTGCTGTCAATATTATTGACTATAGCATATAACATTTCAATCAATGATAGAACGTTGGTGCTGGGAAGGTGATATCCTAAATAATCTAAACCGCGACTCAGGATATTACCTTCCCAACATTTGGAAACACATCCTTGAACATAGGCAACCCACTATCGTCCGAATTCAGTATAATTGCGCATATAACTGGAATATAGCTAAATAATATAGACGCATGGTTTTTCGAACAATACATGCTGATATTTAATAAAACACCTTTCGAAAACGCGACAATTTCAAGGAATATTCAACCAGCGTCGCTTTCGCAGCTAGTTGATGACGTAATAAGTACTACCATAGATCAACATATATCTGTGAACTCATTTTGATCATATCGTCTGCAAATATCAGTTGCCAGTTGTGATATTTTACGTGGAAAGGAAAAACTATATTACTCGATGAAACAAAGCAGTTCTTATATTTCACTGCCAAGAAAAACTGATTTAAAGTTGTTGAGATGAAATAGCGTACATTGATGTGCGAAAGTTAACAGATGTAAAATAATAACAATAATTTAGAGAAGTAATGTTAGGAATATGAATGCACTAGAACTTAAATATAAACAAAGAACAACAAATGACTGAAGACTTCAGGAGTTCATCGGGTGTGAACTCTGCATCCTGCCTGCCCTCCCGAAAGACGGCAAGTTGTACGATTCCTTCTCCGGTGAGAGCCCCCGCATAGCTGCCCACCGCAGGCCCTTGAAGTCCACAAATGTTGGGCCGTTCCACTTTGACCTTGCCTAACGCCTTGAACAAGGTATTTATCTCCTCGTGGTCCTCTGGCAAAATCCCTGGTGGGTGGGATGTTTCTGGTAGGCACCGAGAAGGAGCCTACCTGCGGGAAGGAGGAAGGCACCAGTAAGGAGCCTTCCAAAGGTTGGGAGGGGTAAAGTACCAGCGAGGAGCCTTCCGAGGGTTGGGAGGAGGAAGGCATCCCCTTTTCCGGGGAGGAATAAGAGGGAGAAGGAGGTACCGTTAAGAGGCCTCCTTGGGTTTTTTGTTTATTTTTGGGTTTGGGTTTCATATTGATTCCCACGAGTAATGGGGGATGGAAGGTCTGAATATTGCTGGGATTCGACCCGGTTTCCCAGTGGAACCATTCGCGACACTGTACCCCAGTGCCATTCTAATCTCGGCACGATAGTCTCACACCTTGTATTGTGTTTTTGGGCCATCCGGTCCGGAACTCCTTATTCAGTATATTCGGGGCTATCCTACCCGCCTGGTAGCTAACACATTGTATAGTAATTAAAGGGTATATTCTATTGCATTATTCGATAGATTAAAGGAAACAAAAAACTTCCAATAAAAAAATTCCTGTAACCCTTCTCATTGTTCTGAATTTCATGGTATTTTCCCAAAGATTAGTGTTCTCGTGCTCCGCACCTGATCATCAACAGCGAAATTATGTTCTAGAGCAACCAACAACCGGAAAAAAGGCAGTGAACTAAGTAGCCTGAAATTTTTAATCATAAAAACAAGAATATTCCAAGTTCAAGCCTGCTCTGAAGAAGCTAAGAATTGTCCCCGAAAGTCTAATATTCAAGATATTTTTAATAATTTTTCTTTCTTTAATTTCTTGTTTTTGTTCCAACAATAATTACAAAAATGAACCTCCAACTTCTGATTAAATATTAGACTTCCCATTTTCATAAAATTCTTCTCTAATGCAGGCTCTAAACCAAAATGTTCTCAAAAAATCTGAAACTTTATCGATCCATCACATGTGATACATCAGTGAGTGCAGAAGGAAAAATGCTCCAAAAATTTGTATTAAAAAAGTAACGGTTTTAAAATAAAAGTTGATGATGGTCAATCGAAGCTGAAACGTCGGAAAGTAAAACTGACATGGGAAAGCTTATGAATAGTTGCTTTTTGTTATACCCTTAATTGGACACATTGTATATAAAGTGTATATTCTATTTCGTTATTCGATAGTTTATCTGCACGTCTGTGATAAACCTGATTTATTTGTAACGCATAAGCACAATCAGTTCCGGCTGCTTTAGTGGAAATAAATACTATTACTGCTTCTGATATCCCCTTGAGACATCCTCATCTTGGACACACTGTATAGTTGTCAAAGTGTATATTTTAACTCATTATTCGTAAGATTAACTAAGGGAACGCGGAACTTAACTGCAAGTTTCTGTGATCTGTGATAACCCTGATTTATTTGTAACTATATATTCCGCATACACACAAGCTTCCGACTGCTCAGTGGAAATGAAGTTTAATAATTCATTGGTAATGTAAATAGTATTATATATTATCAGATTAATTTTTAATCCTTCCAGAAATAATCTAACACGTTAGTCTTCGGAAAACCCTATTAAGGAAGGAACTTCGGTTCCACGGGAGCATAAAATGTTTATTAGATTATAGTTTATTTGCGTCATTGAAATCGAACTTTGAGAACACTTTTCAAACACATATCAAAATGTTCTTAAATGAATAACGCTATGATCAAAACACGCTAACAATTTAACTTATTAGTTATGAATTACTGCCAACAGTGCCAATTGTCAAAGTGTCAACTATTCATACTCAAATGCCAGGAGAATAATTAACAACATATATGAGTAATTTCGATTAATAATATGGATGTTATTTAATGTACAATCATTATGAACGAGGGAGGTTGAATCTTCCCTTAATGCTCAATTTATTTAAGAATTTGTGATCGTTATCTATCCACGAATATGTAGTACTGCAACATTGTCTCGGTTTTCTTCCTCATTATATTGGAGCTCGATGATTGGTTCAGGTACTTTTGTCAGTTTTACGCGCAATTCGGCGTGTTTGAATGGATACATTACTTTGGGACATTACTTTAGGAACGTAATTTAGCAAAACTACTTCGAATAAAAAATTTAAAAAAATTCCTGCAACACTTCTTATTGTTCTGAATTTCATGGTAGTTTTTCCAAAGATTATTCTTCTCGTGCAGTGAACTAACTGCGTGCAATTTTCAAACAATATAAGCGCTACAAAGAATAATTCCAGTTCAAGCCTGCCCTGACGATGCTAAGAATTGTCAATATTAGCTGCCCCCGACAGTCTACTCTGCAAGATAATTTTGATAATCTATCGTTCTTTAATTTCTTGTTTTTGTTTCAACAATAATTACAAAAATGTTCTTCAAACTTTTGATAAAATATTAAACTGCCCAATTTCATATAATTCTTCTCTAATCAGGCTCTTAACCAAAATGTTTTCAAAATATCTGAAACTGTACTGCAACTTAATCGACCCATCACATGTGATACATCAATGAGTGCAGAAGGAAAAATACTCCAAACATTGGTATTAACAAAAATAGCCGTATTAAAACCGAAGTTGATGATGGTCGATCGAAACCGAAACGTCGGATATCAAAACGGGCATTAGTATGTGAAAACTTTATGAAAAGTTGCTTTCTATTATACTCTTAATAGACATCCTTATCTTGGAAACATTGTATAGTTATTGAAGTGTAAATTCTAGTTCGCTATTCGATAGATTATCTAAGGAAACGAGGAAATCAACTGCACGTCTGTGATAACTCTGATTTATTTATAACGCATAAGCACAAGCTGTTCCGACTGCTTCATTGGAAATAAAGACATCCTTATCTTGGACACACTGTAAAGTTCTCAAAGTGTATATTTTATTTCTTAATTCGTAAGATTATCTAAGGAAACACGGAAATAACAGCAAGTTTCTGTGATCTGTGTTAACCCTGATTTATTTGTAACTCAATGTTCCACATAAACACAAGCAGTTCCGACTGTTTCAGTGGAAATGAAGTTTATTAATTCATTGGTAATGTAAATATTATTATATATAATCAGATTAATTTTTAATCCTACCAGAAATAATCTAACATGTTATTAGTCTTCGGAAAAATCATATTGGGAAGGAGCTTCGGTTCCATGAGAGCATAAAAATGTTCAATGGATGGATTATAGCTTATTTGCATCACTGAAATCGAACTTGAAGAACACTAAACACCTATCAACATTTTCTTAAATGAATAATGCTATGATCAAAGCACGTTTACAATTGAACTTATTAGTTATGAATTACTGTCAACAGTGCCAACTGTCAAAGTGTCAACTATTCATACTCAATTAAATGCCATGAGAATAATTAACGACGTTGTCAAGTGACTCTCTTGAAAAGGCCTCCGATATCTGCTATAATATATGAGTAATTTCAATTAATAATATGGATGTTATATAATGTACCATTATTATGAAAGAGGGAGGTTGAATCTTCCCTTAATGCTCAATTTATTCAAGAATTTGTGATCTTTATCTATCCACGAATATGTAGAACGGCAATATTGTTATATTGGACCTCGAAGATTGGTTCGGGTTTGAATGAATACCATTATGTTAGGAATTTAATTTGGCAAAACCACTTGAAATAAAGAATGTAAAAAAAATCCTGCAACCCTTCTCGTTGTTCTCAATTTCATAGTATTTTTTCCAAACATGCTCTCGTACTTCGCACTTGATCCAAATTGCGGGACCATGTTCCAGAGCAACCAACAAACGAAACAAAGGCAGTGAACTAAGTAGCGTGAAAATTTCAAACAATAAATATATAAGCACTACAAAAAACAAGAATATTTCCAGTTCAAGCCTGCCCTGAAGATGCTGGAATTATCAAGATTAGCTGTTCCCGAAAGTCTACTGTTCAGCGCCTTGGACAAGGTATTTTACTCCTCGGGGTCCTCTTTCGAGATCTCCGTGGGGTTTCCGGTGGGTAGGACATTGCTGGTAGGCATCGAGAAGGAGCCTACCTGCGGGAAGGATTCTACTATTCGAAATAATTTTAATAATCTCTCGTTCTTTAATTTCTTGTTTTTGTTTTAACAATAATTACAAAAATGTACCTCCAACTTTTGATTAAATATTAGACTGTCCAATTTCATAAAATTCTTCTCTAATGCAGGCTCTTCCAAAATGTTTTCAAAAAATCTGAAACTTTACTGAAACTTAATCGACCCATCACATGTGATACATCAGTGAGTGCAGATGGAAAAATACTCCATAAATTTGTATTCAAAAAATAACCGTATTAAAACAAAATTTGATAGTCGATCGGAAACCGAAACGTCGTATATTAAAACTGACTTCAGCATGGGAAAGCTTATGACAAGTTGCTTTCTGTTATACCCTTAACTAACATCCTTACTTTGAACACATTGTATAGTTAGAGTGTATTGTTATGATTTCATTTCCTAAACAATATAAAATGATAAAATTTGAATTTACCGAACATTAAAATTAGAAAAGATTAATAAAATATATAAAATATGGAATTAAAAACATTATTAAAAGTTAATTTATAAGTAGTATAAGGTATTAAACAATGTATAACAAAATAAACCAGAATGTAATATAGAATAAGAAGTGTTAAACAAGAAAACAGTGAAAGTGGATAAACGTACAGTGATACGGAAGAGGAAATCATAATTGAAATGATTCCAAGACTATCATAAGATAGCACCAACTATTAAAATATGTTATAGATTTAAGATAGAATTGGGAAATGTGAGTTCTATAATGTTATAGAAATGTTATTGATATTTTATATTAAGTATTAGATTTAAGATTTGGCAAATGTCAAAATTGGCATAAATATTGGAATAATCAAATAATATGAACCTAATCATAGGTTATCTTATACCAAAATATGTGGAAAAATGTAGGCAATATTTAAATAGTAGAAAGCATAATCACTTTAAATAATTTGAAAATCTTCAATAATTCAAAATTTATAGAATACTCTATTCTGATTGGTCGAGACAGTTTAGAAACTTCAAAAAGGTCAACAATTAAAAGTTATGTCAGATTACAACAATGACCAAAGCGTCCTTGGTAAGCAAAGAAAAAAATGACATCAACTGGTGTGCCTTTGTGGGTCCTATAAAAAGGAAACAGGAAGGTAAACCAGACAGTTAGCATTTACATCCAAGATCCAAAGCATCTTCTGCAGCTCAAGTATAATTCCATAATCTTAGTTTTTGGTTAACATCGGAGAACTCAAGTATTCTCTGTAGCTTCGATAAGTTAAAGTAACCGAAGCAAGTAAAATATTCCTACAAAGCAAGTAGTGTTCCTGAATCTTCATAACAAAGTTTAAGGTTATAATAACCACAATTAATAAGTAGCATCGTAGAATATACAGTCATCGATATAGTTCCAGAATATTATTGCAGTAGTTTTATATCTTAAAAGAATAAAACAAGTTAACAAGTAATTATCAACAGTTCCTGTATTATAAAGAAGTTCAACGTAGTTTACCTGTGTGGTGTAATAATAGCAGAGTATTGTGAATTCATCGAATAATCAAGAAGATACAAAATCAACTGAACATTGCCAACATTTTACTTCATATTATTGGATATAAACTAAAAAGTAAGTTTGTTTATAATATCCTTATTGTATCATCATTTGTATATCTGAAAAGAAACTTGTCGTTTGTAAACAGCAATTAATATTAAGTTTTTGAGGTTAAACATAGAAATTTTAGAACATGAAATATAAGTCGTAAGATCTGTAACCTGAGATATAACATAGAATCATAAATATTTAAATATAGAAACTTTTAACATTCAAACAAAATATTGTGTTTAATTCCATATAATATAAAAAGATAATTTTTACTCAAATCAATCAAAACAAATCAAACATAAAATAAATATAATTCAAATCAAAACAAAATAAAGAGCTAGCCGGAATATTAAAAGAAAATTTCATACAAATATAATTCATTAAAGTTTATAAATAAATAAAGAAAGTAAAGCCTTTTTTTTATAACAGTATATTCTATTTGGTTATTCGATAGAGTATCTAAGGAAACGAGGAAATTAACTGCACGTTTGTGATAACCCTGATTTTATTTATAACGTATAAGTACAAGCAGTTTCGGCTGCTTCAGTGGAGATAAAAACTATTACCCCTTCCAATATTCCCTTGAGACATCCTTATCTTGGACACACCGTATAGTTGTCAAAGTGTATACTTTATTTCACTATTCGTAACATTATCTAAGGAAACGCGGAAATTAACTGCATGTTTCTGTGATCTGTGATAACCCTGATTTATTTGTAACTCAATATTCCGCATAACACAAGCAGATGCTTCAGTGGAAATGAAGTTTATTAATTCATTGGTAAAGTAAATCTTTTTATATTTATATGATTTTATTATTATGTATTATCAGATTAATTTTCAATCCCAGAAATAATCTAACATATTAGTCTTCGGAAAAAGCAAATAAAGAAGGAGCGTCGGTTCCATGAGATCATAAAAATGTTCATTAGATTATAGCTTATTTGCGTCACTGAAATCGAAAATGAGAAGACTAGATTCAAACACCTATCAACATTTTTTTAAATGAACAACACTATGATCAAAACACGTTAACAATTGAACTTATTAGTTATGAATTCAAGAGTTAGTTATTATGCAAGAAATTAGGTTCCATCAGAAGATTCTGGAAGTTTCGCGCTTCAAGAAACAATGAATATCGATTTACCAAAGGCTCAATATTCCTCTGCCAAGTGCTATTAAAAGTATTAACTGTCTTAGCCAAGTCTAAAAACAACTACGTATTTGTTGAAAAGATATCAATGTTCTGAATGTAATAGTAAGTCTTGTATATTATAGTCGTAGATTCACTACTTGATAGCACTGTTTTATATTACTCACAAAATTGTCGACTATTATTATCTTCTTCTGGATGGAATAAATAAGTATGAAATCTCGTTCTCCTTCTCTGTCTCTGATTTCTCTTCTATCTTTTAACTTAAATCGTAATTTGTGAATTCATTGTTATACAAATTGACTAGTCAATCAACTGTTGCCTAATGGTTCAATAAAATACTATAAACTGAAAATGGATGTCAAAACTACCACTTGCAAGTGGCCACCGCTCCAAAACAATAAAGTTGCTATTTTCACCACTTGATCAATTTGCAAAATTTCAAATCCGTTCGGCCAATAGAACGAAGCAATCGTCCCCACAATGGTTTACGCACACAGACATCGTCTAAATAATAGCCTAGATGAATTTAAATACGCTGAAAAGCGATATTTCCTCGAAAATCAGGAAAAAGTTAGACCCTCTAGTGAGGGAAGAAAAAAATTAATGAACTGTGATCAATCGATCATTGACTTTTCACACTTTTGTTAGCAAAATAGCTTTCGGACACTTCTGCGGGTTAAATGTATGATTGTAGGAACAGAAAATATATTGGAAATGATTTAGAAGTAGGTAAGACAATATCATTATACTCTATGTAACTAATTGTTTTCAAATGGTCTACATATTGATGTGTTTTACAACTCTGTGTCTTATATACTGATACCTGCTGTTACATGAATTAAGTATCAAAATAGACTGTCTCATCATATCGATGACTTCAATCAATCAATCAACCAAAACGGAGGCAGGCAAGTCCACAGCACTTAGACTTAGCTTGCTTGGGTCCACTGTGCTCCCCTTGATCCAAGACTCAGTCCAGCAGGTCTAGAGCAGCACCGAAGGCTATGATTGTGCAGGCTGACTGATGTCTCTTATGTCCTCAGGTGGCATGTATGCGCGGACAAGGTGTTGTAACCTAAGAGAAGACAGATGGAGACATTCTACAAGTTTATGAGAGGTTGTTTCGTTCGCCTCTCTGCATCTACTCACTGCAACCTGGGTAATCAACAATGCTCATTAAGTGTAGATGTTGGTTCGGTGTCCTGTCACCACTTTGAAGCCTTTCCTGCTCATAGAGAGAAGAGTTTTCGAGCGTTTGGGCGAGAACTCCACAATGTGAGCTTCACCTGTCTCATACGGGGGGCGCTGTGCAAAACCAAGTGCCACTGTCTATCCAGCAGCATTATGAGGGCATGCAGTCTGTTGTCAGATGTGCCTAGAATATCCTGTTTGGCCAATTCATCGACCAGAGGCCAGAGTTGGCGGGTACCCATACTTGCGGCAGTCTGTTACTTCTGGTTAATTCAGTCAGGGTCTCCCTGCACTCCAAAACAAGCCTAGTAGTCTCTCTATGGGCGCGAAGTTCTCCCAGGGCTGCTTGACTGTTAGTGCAGATATAAATCTGTCTCAGGTTTTCCGAGGTACATGTCCGTGAACCATACGAGTTCCCCTGGCGGAACTGGTCCAGAGTCCTTGTTCTCCCAGTCCGTCTTCTTGGTTATGAGAATTTCTGGTGTTTGGAAGCTGACATCAGCCGCTATCGCATCCTGCGTCAGTCGGAAGAACGGGCAGCTTCCAGCAGCCCAATCCCTAATTTTACCATGACCGCGCGGCACAAACGCATTGTCCCACTGCACCGAACCCGCAGCCGCTGTTTTAATGTGGAACTGTAGAGGGACGATCCTCATCAAAACCTCCAGAGCCCTAGCGGGGGCGTTCCTCATAGCCCTCGTTATCCTCACGCAGGCGAGTTGTTAAGCCTTACCCAGCGCCAGATGGGACAGAACCGTTTAGGCTGCTAGCCACCATACAACGGCTGCGTAGGTTATAATTGGGCGGATAATGGCCGTGTAGATCCAGTGCAGAATACGTGACCCCATGTGCCTGCGAAGGGTCTCCTGCATTGTAACGGTGAGCCGAGCGTTATATTTTATAATAACTCTGGAATTACTCTAGATTTAATATTTCCAGATAAGTGAATAGGTTTGAAAGCCTATCTCACTGCTAGTAATACTTGTAACAGTCGGCTGGGTATTATTTCAGGTAGCGTTAATACCTCATCGACGTGTTATGTGTGAATTGTTTTTTGGAACCTGTTCGGGTATCAAAGATCTTAGTTGATCCGTGTACCCTTAAGGTTCTTTGAAGCTGCCACCACTAGGTGTATATTTCAGCTCACCTAGAAACTGTTTTTAACTACGATGTCTTGATCTCTTTCAAGGAACCGCCTCGTACAATTACTTATACTTCATATCTATTCAAGCGTAAATTGTGAATGTCGTATTCGCTGAGAGGTGATTAGGAATTACCAGTTAAACTCGTAAATCAAATTAAATAATAAATATATATATTGAATAAAAGTTAACAAAAATTGATACATTAAAACACATTAAACGAATATAAAATTAATCCAAAATTTAGGAAAGGGGAATAACATGAATTTAAAAACGTCAAGTTCAGGTTGACCTTAAGTGGGAACCTGGGAGACCGTTATCAATGTCGTTAATTCTACCCCTTTCGCCAGCGAGCGAGTTCCTGTCCATGTTCTCTTTAGAGAGTTGAAATAAATGAAAGACTAATTAGCACAACTCCGAACAGTGATCGGCATCGCGCTCGATCACGCCGATAATTGATAGATAATATTTCAAATTAAAGGATTCCTCTCTTTCTGGTAACCTGGGGTAAGCCTAACGACCTGATACTCGATCATATCACCTAAGTGATCTCCGATAAGCGGAATTTGTACAGAACACTCAAACTAGCCTAAATGGCTGGAAAAAACATACATTAACAAAATAAACATTGGCGGGTGGAGCATGGTCTGAAGGTTAAATAACCACATTATATTATATCGTCGATTCGGAGGTTGAAGTCAATATAACAGTTCTTCTTTGGCAATCAAAATGCACTTACCCTGTTGGTCTAATATCACAATTCCCTCTCGAACCCCTTGTAGTAATAAGGCACACAGGATTTAAACATTCGATTTCTACGTCGGATTAAATTATGGATGATATGGAATTGTCACCAAAATGATCTTTAAGGGAACAAACCCTTTCCGCGAAACGCGAAAGTCGCGAACAAGTCCAGCGCTCCTTCAGCTCCAGGGAACATACCCCTTGTTGCACAAATCCTACGTTTAATTTTGCTACACAACTGAGTTTTAACTATGAGTCAATTCAATGCTCCAAACTACCCCTACGAAAGCTACCTACAGCTCCGGGTTTCTTTCTTTTACAATACTACAAGCAAAATTGAACGTAGGTTGAATTTAAATAATTTCTATGTTTACTCATATGAACACAAATTGATAAATTAATTTAATCTCTATAAATTTCTTGCATTTAATTTGTGACAATCTTGACAAACAGGATATTAATTGATTTCAAAAAATATGATCTTTGGAACAAAAATTAACCTGGATTAAAATTATACATGACTTGACTGGAAAACTACTTTATCACTTTATAGAGATATGATCTCAACAACAATAAAAAGAAATTAAAAATATCTTAATTATTTTGAGTATGGAATCTAAATAAAATATATGACTTGAATTAATGCAACATTGGACAATTCCTGTGGACATAAAGCAGGCTGAACTTACCGAACAAGTAGGTGGTGGAGAACTATGTAGTAGATGGTGAAGAACTCAGTTTTTCTCAAAGTAATTAGTTCTTGTGAAATAATTGAAACGGGGGCCACCTCACGCGCAAAGCTTGGAAAATATGTTTAACTCAGAATACCGGGTGCAGGGCCCACACATAAGTTAGACAAACTGCTAATAGGAATCTAGCTAGGCGAAAGAATCGTAAATGACGGCTCATCTCAACCCCACGTGGACTTCTCCTGACTCAGGGAAAAACAAGTACCGTTGACCTCGTACTTTGCTACGTTTGCTGAGCATGGATCGTGGCTGGCCTAGGAGTCAATGATACAGGAAAGAGGGTTCAGATTACAGTCGCTAGGCCTTTCTGGTATATATCGGGTTCAAGATATAATAATTTATAAAACTTCCTTTCAAATTAAATTGAATTATTCGAAGACCCCAAAAAGTAATAATCCGTTACAAGGAAGCAACGGCCTTCTTCACCCGAGTTTCCAGGTGCATTTTCCAGTTCAATTTTGCATCGAGGATAACTCCACTGAGCCTTTCAGGTGCACGGTCCTCCCTAACAGATCTAACCCTCTGGTAGGGCTCCTAGTATCCGTTTTTCTCGTGAAAAGAATCACGTCTGCGTAGTATTGGGCGTAAAACCCAGCCTCATCCAGCTCGACTATGAAACAATCCACCACCAGGAGATGAAACAGTACTCATCCCTGAGAGCACTCTCGGGTGACATGTATACAGGGTGTTCCATCTCAGACGAGCCACCCCGTATATTTCTTATCCCATAGTGAGTGGAAAAATTTCCCGAAACACATCGAATGATTCTGTTTGGGGGACATCTTTTGACGTATATTTGAGGCTTGAACGAGCAACCCCCTAATAGGGGCGCTTCAACCCCTCAAAATTGAATAGTCATTTGAAAGGTCTTGGAAGCCTCTTTACAACGGTGTATGAAAAACTTAAATTTGATGAACCGTTTTCGCCAAAAATTAATTTTGTTGCTCGAATGCGCCACCTTGAATATTTTGGTTATTTGTACAATGTACAAGCTCATTTTTATTAAGCCTTTTTTACAAACTTAAACAATCTTCAAAAAAATCACATTCGTAAAAAAATTGAATTGTGTTGTCATGCTTACAATGAAAAAAATTAAATCTGCGTGTTTAAATCAAATGTTCAAATTGTCCTCCATTGACTTCCATACAATAATACATTCTCTCAAACTAAGGAATAAAAAAACAGCAAAACATTTCCTTATGTTGCCTTAATTTTTTGTTCTTAGAAGGTGGTTATCTGGTTTTAACGTTTCTTCGATCATTTCATGATTTTAATCAATCTGTTGAGTTACTACTTTGCTGATTTGTTTAAAATTTCGAAAAATATGGTGTACACATTGCAAGAACGTGTTGAGCTGGTTAGCCTTTATTACCAAAATCAAAATTATGCCCGAGCGGCTGCAAGGATATTTAACGAAAACCATCCTGAACGTAGCGTTCGCCATAAGTCCCTACGTAATGGAATTGATTTCAAAATTTGTGGAGACGGGTTCAATGATGGATAAGAAAAGGGCACCCATTGGAATTGTTAATGATGAAGGAGCAGCTGTGGCGGTATTGGGACATGTCCAACTTATGCCAAACACGCAATTTCTACGACAACTTTCTGCAGCTTCCGGTATTAGCCAATCTTTCGTTTTCAGAATTTTACATAAACACAAGTTCCATCCGTACAAAATTTAATTAATTCAGGAATTAAATGATGATGATTGGGATCGAAGGCAAGAGTTTTGCGAAATTGTGGTCGAGCGTATCAACAATAACCCAAATTTCTTGTACAACGTTTGCTTTTCTGACGAATGAATTTTTTTACTTAATGGAGAGGTTAACCGGCATAACTGTAGAATTTGGAGCGATACAAATTCTCATGTATTTCGAGAAGCTCACACTCAACATCGGGAAAAGTTGAACGTTTGGGTAGGAATTTTGGGAGACCACCTAATTGGACCTCTGTTCATTCCTGGTAATTTCAATGGCGAAATTTATCTTGAAATGTTGGAAAATGCGATTGATCCGTTAATAACTGAACAATTAGAAAACGATCCTCTACTACTTGAACAACGATTGCATTTCCAACAAGACGGAGCTCCTCCTCACTACGCCGCACCAGTTCGCCAATACCTCAATTTGCAATACCCCGGTCGTTGGATTGGAAGAAAAGGTCCTATGGAGTGGCCTGCCCGATCTCCTGACCTGAACCCTTTGGACTTCTTCTTGTAGGGACATCTTAACTCCAAGATTTTCGTGACTCAGCCTTAAAATTTGGACGAACTACGCCAACGAATTGTAAATGAGTGTCGTCAAATAACTCCAATTATGCTGAACCATGTTAGAGACGGTTTTCAGTCAAGATTGTATTATTGTATGGAAGTCAATGGAGGACAATTCGAACATTTGATTTAAACACGCAGATTTAATTTTTTTCATTGTAAGCATGACAACACAATTCAATTTTTTTACGAATGTGATTTTTCGAAGAATGTTTAAGTTTGTAAAAAAGGCTTAATAAGAATGAGCTTGTACATTGTACAAATAACCAAAATATTCAAGGTGGCGCATTCGAGCAACAAAATTAATTTTTGGCGAAAACGGTTCATCAAATTTACGTTTTTCATACACCGCTGTAAAGAGGCTTCCAAGACCTTCCAAATGACGTATCATTCAACCCCTCTCCCGTATTCAATTTTGAGGGGTTGAAGCGCCTCCTATTGGGGGGTTGCTCGTTCAAGTCTCAAATATACGTCAAAAGATGCCCCCCAAACAAAATCATTCGACGTGTTTCGGGAGATTTTTCCACTCACTATGGGATAAGAAATATACGGGTGGCTCGTCTGAGATGGAACATCCTGTATATGCGACGCTACCATTATGGTGCGCCATTATCAGTTCCTGCGAGAGCATGGTCTTGATCCACCTAACCAAGGTATGATCGATTCTGTGTCCCCACAGCGTGGCGCATGGACTCGAAAGAAATATTGTCGCACGTCCCTTCGATGTCCAAAAAACGCCTAGAGTCTGAGACCAACAGTCCCTTAGATCTGATTAACCAGATGATGAAGGGCCGTCTCGATCAATTTGCCCGCCTGGTACCGTAGATGGTGAAGCGGAAACTTCGTTAATGCACCGTTTTTGATACACGCTTTCAAGAGAAAGGATGTGAGGCTGATAAGACTGATTAGCTTGTGCGAAGACAGTACTTCTCACCTTAGGAATGAAAATTACTTTTACCTACCTCCAAACCCTTAGCTGGAGCCGGAGTACAATATCAAGATTGAGAGCACCGGGAAGGTGACGAGCTCCAAACCCTCTTGAAAGAGAGTATAATAACTGATGAAAGGACTGAATCTCTTCGGGATATCACAAGAATCGGGAAGTTTTCTCAGCCGTTCCTATTGATAGTTTGAATTTGAAATTTTGCAAATCGGTCTAAAGTGGTGTAAATAGAAACTGTGTTGTTTTTGGGTACGGTTGCCCCATTTCAAGTGGTATTTTTGACATCCATCTTCAGTTTTCCAAATGGAATCATATTATTTTATTAAACCATAATGACAACAATTTTTTTCTGGTTATAAACATCACACGCATATATATAACCTGCAGAAGTATCCGAAATTCTCATTTCAAGATACTAGTGATGTCATCGATGTGTGACGTCACAGTCTATTTTATGTGTTTACTGTGGCAAAAATTGATAATTCTTGTGACAGTATAGGTGTCAGTATGAAACAGTGTCAATAATTGCGAAGGTCAACCTGACTCCAGATGTCAGTATAAGACATAGAGTTGTAAAATCATAGAGTATATTTGACGTCTTTCATTAGTGGTTTCTAAATCATTTCCAATATATTTTCTGTTGCTGAAATCAATTACATTTGACCCTCAGAAATGTTCCAAAGCTATTTTGCTAAAAAAAGGGAGGGAAGTCAGTTCATTTTATATGGAGCGCGCGAAGTCAGGCTGCGGGGGAGCGCGCGAGTTTTGAGATGGCTGTCAGCCGGTATTCACAACTTTTTTGACTGGATAGTCGTTTATTTTTATGATGTGCAGGAACGCAGGGTTGTAGCTGCCATGTGTGACATTTTTGTGACTTGCCAATCGAATGTTTAATTTTAGAAATTCAGACACATGACTGACTGGTTAAACAATTGGGTTCACTCGACTATTTTTGGATTGCTTACGTCACAATCTTCAAAAATATATATACAATTTTGACTCGTCCGTAATCCGCAATCACTCCAACAATAGAGCACTTTCAACCCTCGAGAGGGCTGAAGCGCAACCACTCCGGGCACACTTGCATTATGTGATCAATGTTACTGACTAAAACAACTAAGAACCCATGATACATTTTATTAGTTTTGTGTACCATGATGAGCTATCACAATGAAGTTATCAGTTCGGAGATTTTCAGTTTTTCCGATCAATTGGTATTGTTCTCATTACTTAACTGGTCTGAATAGTTTTACAAAGAATCATAGTACATTATTATTGAAAATGGCAAATGATCACAATCTTATTTTTCTGGTAGTATTTATCATCATGCAATAAAGCTATTTCAATATCTTTTCAGGTTCCAATATGGTACTGAATTTGACATACTGCCCTCCGAACATATCATTATGGGATGTGTGGATAGACCATGGGACATCGCAGTGTTTCATGGAGTCTGCCAGCATAACAATACTATCTGTCTACCTATTGATTGCTGGTGCAATTCAGCTGTTTATGTACCGAAAATATGGTTCAGAAGTTACTAGAAGTCAACTGCCGAAAACAAAGTTGTACATTGTGCAAGTGTCCGTTATTATACTTATTCCAGTTTTAGAAGTCATAAGATTTATTTTGCAGCTAACAGTATTGAACGATAAACAGTTATACGGTTTTATGGTGAGTATTCGAAGTGTAAGAACATTTCGCCCGTCAAATTGAGCTAAGTACAATTATCTGTACTCTCAGACTTTGGACACTTTTTGACTGTAGAATAAATAGAGCAGATACGAGGGCAAGGTGAAAAGTGAAATAAAACAGATGGCACCACAAACAAAATTCTCATATGACATTCGTGATGTACCATCTTTAACTAGAACGCTTCAAAATTTTCAGACTGATATGTCATTCATTTCAGTTTTGACATCCATCGAAAGCAAGCAACCTTGAAAATTTTTATACACATGGAAAAAAGGTGAATTTTCGCATCTTGATTAAACATTATTTCTTGCGTGAAAAAAAAATATTACGCTAACCAAAGCATCGCTTGTTAAGCATCATGGGGACTCTTCACCATCGATTGGAACGATTCACAGGTGATTTACTGATTTTCGTTGTGGCGGTATGAACATAAAGGGCGACGAACGTTCTGGTCGTCAAAATTGAGGTTACAACGCCAGAAATCTTCGATAAAATACAATGGTATGATATTGGACGATCGGCGAGTTAACATGCACGAGATTGCTGAGACTATGGGCAGGGCCGAGCCTGGGGTATCTGCCGCCCGGGTGCAAGAATTAAATTTGCCGCCCCCATAAAAATTAAAAAAAAAATAGGTTGTCGGTAAGGACGAGTTCATAATTTATTATTTTGAATAAACAGATAACAAATTTAATGGTGAAATAACGAAGTCTTTATTATCAAATAAACAAAAGGATAAAATAAAATACATCCAAAAAAAGAAACAAAAACAATTATTAAACCTATGTAAGTATTTAAACACTAAAAGCTACTTTTCTCGCCTTTTTAGTAGCAAATTCTTTAATTAAGTCGCCTACATCCAAGTTGTTGGATATATCTTCTTCAATACTTATTATGGCTAAATTTGAAAGTCTGAATTGACTCATATTAGATCTTAAATAGGTCTTGATTAGCTTTAATTTTGAAAATGACCGCTCTCCATGGGCAACAGTAACCGGCATTGTCAAAAATATTCGTAAAGCTACAAATAAATTGGGAAAGATGCCTTTGAAATCATTAACTACTAAATAAGTTAATATCTCTTTAGCTGACATATTATCCGTAGTAACAAGATAAATTGACAAAGTATCAATCTCATTGTGAAGATCAACTGCATTTATATCCATATTTTTTGTTGTCAGGTCAGTTAATTCAGTTTCCAATTTTTTACAATATTGCATTATCTCATTTTTAGTAAACGCATGTAAACTATTTAAAAAACCGAACGTTTTGTTATATTTGTTGAAATCTTGGAACCTTTCGTCTAGTTTTGATATTGCAATGTCGAGAATGTAGAAATAAAAATTAATTTTGAAATTTCGCTCTGGAGATTGGATAGGCTCATCTTTGTGTTCATAATCAAAAAATACTTTTTTTTTTCTTGGCCTTACTAATTCAACCGCTGGAAAACATATTTCGCAGTCTATTTCTTCCGCAATTTTTGTGGCTTCGTAAAGAATTTGGGTAAAACTATTTTCAGATCTAAGGTTGGTTAAATATACTTTGATTTCTTTTAACATAACCACAACTTCCGGCAAAACAATAGTAGATCTTTGTATTATTTTGCTTACAACATTTATTTTTGATAAAATATTGTACCAAATAACTAATGAACATATAAATTTAAAAGACTTTATTTTTTTTATTAGGGACATTGCAGTATTTTTTGTGTCATTGTCTCTAGATTCATCGGAATAAAGGGCAAAGAGAGCATCATAAATTTTTTCTAGTTCAAATCTAAGGGTTTTGATAGCATCAATTCGACTCTCCCAGCGGGTATCAGATAGCGGTTTTACTGTTAGCTTGGGAAGTTCTTTCATAAGAATACCCCATCGGTAGGTTGAGGCCGAAAAAAACACATATATTTCCTGAATAATGTTAAAAAAGTTTGTTACTTCAAGAGAGCATTTTGCAGCGTCATTTACGACTAAATTAAGGCTATGTGCCGCACAAGGTACGAAAAAGGCTCTAGGCTTAATATCCAAGATCTTTTTTTGCAGACCATTGTGTTTACCTTTCATGTTGGCAGCGTTATCGTAGCCCTGACCTCTCATATCACCAATATTGATATCAGCTTCTTCTAAATATTTTAATAAAAAGTCGGTTAAACCCTGACCAGTAGTATTTGTAACTGGACAAAATCCTAAAAAATGCTCTCTGATTTCAACACATTTTGAATGCTCATTAATAAACACAAACCTAACAATAATTGTTATCTGTTCTTGGTGACTAACATCAGGTGTACAGTCAAGAATTATAGAAAAATATTTACATAATTTTAAGTTGTCAATAATATTTCTTTTTATTTTTTCTCCTATAAGAAAGATTAATTCATTTTGAATTTTATCACCCAAATAACTGGCCATTTGTTTGGTATTTTTTTGAACCTTATCAATGTGTTCGGCCATTACGTTATCAAATTTGGCAATTGTCTGAATAAGTTTCAAAAAATTGCCGTTACCTTTGTCAAAAAGTTTTTGATTGCTGCCCCTGAAAGCTAAATTTTGCTCAGCTAAAAACTGAATTACAGCTATAATTCTTTCTACAATAGATGTCCACCTCCTTTTTTCTATCTGAATTAAATTTTGGTTGAAAGAGTCAACCGTAATACCCTTTTCAATTGATCTTTTTAACTCAACCCATTTTTTAACACTTTCAAAATGTCCCTTACTTGTTTCGTGTCTTTCTAAGGTTTGAGATAAATGTCGCTAGTCACAATACCCATTATTATCATTAAAACTAGTTGCAGATATCTTAAATAATTTACAACAAAAACAATACACTGAGCATTTGGATTTTGAATAAACAAGCCAAGTTCTAGGAACTTTTTCATTATTACTTAATGTTTTTTCAAAGTAGGTTGCGCTAAAAGATCTATTTAAATTATTTACAGGATATGTCATATTTTTTAACTGTACCGGTCCTATTTCAAGAATTGTCATTCTAATATTATCTGTTAATACTTGAGGCCAATAGGCTGGGTCTTTTAAGAGTTCCTCATTCACCTCGTCATTCACCTTACCAACAGTTTCGGTTTGTATAATTGCCTGAGTATTCGTTGTAGCTTTATTCGGCGTGTTCTTTTCTATTACTTCGGTGTCGGTGTCTGAATCCGATTTATCTTCTTCGTGCAGCTCTTCCAATTCCAATGGTCCTTCTGCGTCCTCACTTGAATCAAAATGTGCAGCATCTTGGTGTTTGCTACTTGAAGGTTGTGGTTCCAGTGGTTCTTTGCTGGTCGTAGACGTAAAAAACTTTTTTAATGACCCAGCTAATCGTTTTTTATCTTCCTCTTTCTCCAACTTCCTTTTTCGGTATTGTGAACCAGAGAGTCTCTTTCGACCATCAGACATCTAAATCAAACAATAAAATTTCAAAATTCAAGTCAAAATAAAACATCATAATAATATTATACCTAACCTAATTTTAAAACTTACCTTTCAGTTTTTACCAATACCAATATTAATCACAATATGCAACACTACTATTATAGAATAATAATAGAAATAAAGTCAAATAAATATTAAAATTTAACAAGCAACATCCATCAAACCGCCATAAGAGTCAATCAAATCCTAACTAACTTCCAATATTATCTTACTCTGACATTAGTTTTTAACGAGTGCAAGTGCCCGCTCGCGCTTCTGTAAATCCCCGGATTCCGTAATCGTGCGCAAAAATTCCCGAATCGATATATTAGTATACAGAGTTGCGGGTTGCCTAAACCAGAGGTAAATAAATATAAATTGCGGAGATACATTATTTTTGTGTATTGAAAAAATATGTTTTTTAACAGAATTAAAAGTACTTTTGTCTTCCCAAAATCTCTGGCAGCATTTTGATTTTTAGCTACTCCTGCGCAGAGTCAAAATGAAAGAAATTTTGTTGCAAAGTGGCTTTTTTATTTTTGAAATAGGTATATATTTTTTTATGATATTTTGCCGCCCTATGTTAGTGCCGCCCGGGTGTCATGCACCCCTTGCACCCCCGGCACGACTCGGCCCTGACTATGGGCATCTCAATCAAACGGGTACGGGAACACTTTGTATAAATCTTTGAATATGAGAAAGCTATCTGGCAGATGGGTGCCGCATTTGCTCTCTGTTGTCAATAAGCGCGATCGTGTGACAAGTTCTAGGGAGTGTTTGGCCGATGTTCAAGCGCGATAAGAAGGACTTTTTATTCCGTTTCGTAACCCTGGGCGAAATATGGATCCATCACAACATACCAGAGACCAACGTGGGTTAATCGGACACGGTATCGTCCATATCTATTACCTTGAAAAGGGCAAAACGATCATCTGCGTATATTATACAGAGCTGTTAGATCGATTCAACGCTGATTTGAAGCGAAAGCGGCAGTATGAGCAAAGAAAAAAGTGCTCTTCCACCAGGACAACGCACCGGCACACAAGTCCGCAGTCGCAATGGCAAAATTGCATGAATTGCGCTACGAATTGGTTCGTCATCCACGATATTCTGAAGATTTGGCCCCTGCGATTTCTATCTATTTCCAAACTTGAAGAAATGCCTCGGCGGAAAGAGATTGCTCCAACGATGAGACCATATCTGAAACAAATGCCTATTTTAAAGGTTTACCGAAATCGTATTATTTGGAAGGGATCGAAACATTTGAAAAACGTTGGAGAAGTGTATCGGGCTACAAGGAGATTATGTTGAGAAATAAAATAAGTTTTAACCAAATAAATCATTTCTTGTTTCATTTTTCAGAGACTTTTCAGCTTGCCCTCGTATATTTTCAATGCTTGGCAACTGTCCAATTGCGAATTACATTATCAGTTTTCAATATTCATATTATATCTACATGTTTGGGTACCGATGTTTATAAATTACTAAGTTTCTGATTTTGATTTTAAAATTCGTATTTTTCAGTTTTCACTTCATAAGTTTTAATTGCATATTAAATCGCTTATCAAAGTTTTTGTCAAATTTACAAATTTTTTATAAACCGATTTCCTCTTCAGCATTCGTTTTGTGCTGATAAACTTATATCTTGGATAGTAGACTTCCGCGGACAGCTAATCTTGAAAAATCTTGTCTTCCGGATGGATTCCGCGTCACAATAGCTCGACTTGATGCCGACGTTTCGCCAACCATTACAGGTGGCATCTTCAGGGCAGGATTGAGGCTATGTTTCAGTTCAAGCCTCAAGCCTGCCCTGAAGATGCCACCTGTAATGGTTGGCGAAACGTCGGCATCAAGTCGAGGTATTGTGACGCGGAATCCATCCGGAAGACAAGATTTTTCAAGATAAACTTATATGTTAATACATACTAATTACCAAAATTTTATCAGGGCCGAAGCTATGGTTTTTATTACATTTTCATTTCAAAGACACTATCTGTTTGAGTGAAACTTACCACGTATTTCGTCTCTTCTAACTTTCGGCCAGAAACGGGACAAAACTCTGCATGTAGCTTGCTCAATTATTAGTACAGTCGCAGAGAAACGAAATCCAGCGCATATCGCTTGAAAAATGAAGGTGTAAATTTTGTATGCTTTTAAAAGTATTTTGATGCGCTGAAAACGGGAAAAATAAAGAAAAAATTCTTACAAGTTAGCTTCAAAAGTTACGGCCATTTTTTGGCGCGAAATAATACGATTTTCATATTTTTTGCGTTTAAAAAGAAAACGCTGGCCCAAATGGAAAAACATGTCTAGAGACAAATTGTACAAAAAGTAAAAACGCATCGTTTGAGCAGAAATACAAGTCATTTCGATGTTAAGATATGAGCAAAATAGTGTTTTTTTAGGGGAATACAAATGTTTTTTTTCTCATTCGAATATTGACCAAAAAAATATTCTACTCAAATTGAAATATATTTTGTTATAAACTTTCTACGGTGTTTTTTTTTATCTTTCATTTTGGCTCCACAATCGGCCATTTCAAAAAATCCCTAAAACAGATTGCCAGCCGTAAAATGGACTTATCGACAAGAAAAAAGAAATCTCTTGTAGATCTCAACAAATGTGATCCAAAACATCCTTCAATACTGTTTTTGGGGCTTAGAAAAAATTTAGGACAACTTTGAAAATTTCGGACCTCGGAAAATGTGCAAATTGTATAGGTTAGATCAAATCTCAGGTTCTGTTATAGTATTTCACGACGCGTATTTTACGCTGGAGAAAACTTTTCTAGGTTGAGTAGAAGTTGAGATATTGATATGAATGTGTCTGGGCCTCCCAAGAACCCAATTTTGGGCCTATAGAAAAAATTGGAGATCGTTGGAAAGTAGACAAATTTTCTGATCTAAATCCAAAAATAAGACCTCGTAGCTATCACCATCTCGAATTTAGAGCGCGTTGACATAAAAAAAAATCACGTGTAAAATAATGCAGCGGCTTAAATTTCTATACCGCTTATCGGCCGTAATAGTAGATTTCAAAAAAAACACTATTTTGTTCATATCTCAAGACTGTAACATCGAAATGACTTATATTTCTGCTACAATTTGTCTCTAGACATATTTTTCCATTTGGGCCACCGTTTTCTATTTACACGCAAAAAATATGAAAATCGTATTTTTTCGCACCAAAAAATGGCCGTAACTTTTGAAGCTAACTTGTAAGAATTTTTTCACCATTTTTCCCGTTTTCAGCGCATCAAAATACTTATAAAAACATACCAAATTTACACCTTCATTTTTTAAGCGATATGCGCTGATATCTCAAGACCATAACCTCAAAATATATTTTACTTCATCTCAAACGATGCGTTTCCACTTTTTCTACGATTTGTCTCCTGACATGTTATTTCATTTGGGCCATCGTTTTATTTTAAAACGCAAAAAACATGAAAATCATCTTTTTTCGCGCCAAAACATGCCGTAACTTTTGAAGCTAACTAGTAGGAATTTTTTTGTTATTTTTCCCGATTTCAGCACACCGAAATACATATTAATACACTGCAAATTCACACCTTCAATTTTTTTTTCTTAATTTTTCCTCTGGTGACTGGCCTATAGGTATGTCATAAATTCTTAATTTAATTATGCGAATCCATTATCTTATATATATACGTGAAAGACCGAGGTACCCATGTCTGTTCTACATGTAAAGATATTTTTTTCTTGTGATCGAAACATATCCTGCTCCAGTTATGCAGCTACATAATAACCAAAACATTTCAAATGATTTCCATAAAGTTTTTTTTTTCTTTTCCAGATAGTTTCTTTGATTTTAACGTTATGGACATTCCCCTTCTGTTTATGGATTTTAAGAGTTGAAAGACATTATTTATTACCATCAGTTCCGACAAGAGGACATGGAATTATTTTATTACTATTTTGGACTTTGGTTTTTATTTCGGAAAATTTAGCATTCCTCAATTTAGCCCAGAAACATTGGTGGTTCAAATTGAAAACGTAAGTACATGTATGAAATAATTTTAATTCATCAATAATATTTTCCTTAACCTTTCAGTTTGTCGGATCAGATCGAAATGGGCCTCTTTGTGCTGCGATATATCTGTTGTTTATTGATGTTTGTATTGGGCCTCAAAGCGCCGGGAATAATGCAAAATATAGATTATTTCAGTTTGAACGATTCTTCGAGAAATGTTCAGGCAACAGTAAGTATTTTCAGGATACAATTCATTCAAATGTGTACTTACATACGTCTAAAACTTAATATTATTTAGAGGTACAATCCGTTCGCCGCTGCTGAAAACATAAGCTCTCACCTTCGCGACGTCACCTAGACATTGCGCCCTTTGTGAGCCCCCTGTTACACGTTCTCAAAATACATCAAGACTCCTACATGTGTACCTCTTCAGTTCGGTTTTGGTATAATATTTTGGGGTGTCTAATACTGATGAGATACTTGAATTCGCAGATTATGTTGTGAGCCATTGCAATATCCGTCCCATCATAACTGGAGTTGTTCCTGGTCCTTTTATCATCGAACTGCATTCTCAACAGGGCCTTTGCTTGCTGCTATCCTACTCCCTCGATCTATAGTCTGTCCTGCTCCCCGTAATCCCATGTTCTGATGCGTTCCTTAATTTACGAAGTGGGAAGGTATGGGGTTATCATAAAGTAAGGGGTCTATTTCAAGTTTTAAGAAATTATGCTAGTAGCAAAAAATAAACAGAATCTAGTTGCTTCAATAATTGAATTTTAGTGTATGTATGGAAAACAAAAGAATTGTTGTAACAACTATTGATACCAAGTGTCAAACGAAATAATCGTAATTTTTCAAAATAAAACTCGCGTGACGTAAATTGTAACAATTTGACCATGGATCTGCCATCAAGAATTGGTTTACTGCAATGTTATTATGAAGGCGGTAGAAATTACACTACTGGATTACGAAGATTTCGTACGAAAATGGGTTTGAGGGCAGGGCCGTGCCAAATGAAGGCTTAACTTAATTTGAAAGAATAGGGTCTGTAAATGACCTTCCAAGATCAGAAAGACCTAGGATTAGAGATGTCCAAGTTGCAGAAGTTCTTCAGGAAAATAAAAACGTAGCCAATATGTTGTAGAAAACTAATGACTTGAGAAGATTAAGCTTTATTTAACAAAATCTTGCAAACAGTTTTGACAATAAATAAACTGACATTGACAAGACTTCAAGCATAACGATATAAATTAACAAACAGGTGAATAATATATAAACAACCTCATAATGAATATCACAACATTTTCCCCATCTATTATTTTCTTACATAGTCCTCTAAATATTTAGGTATTTTCTGATTTCGTTTTGGTCTTAAAGGCTGGGATAGTTCAACTATTTTATTCTGACAGCTTTCTTTTTCTGGTATTGAATTTGGTAATTTATTAGTTCTGTCATCATCTTCAATATCAGTCGATTGTTGAGATTGGTCATCATCTCCAGACATAGTGAAGTTTGCTGCTTTATCCAAACTAGGGTTTACTGATTTATCTAAAAGGTGAATTTCTCCTCTAGGTGCAATATATTTCAAAGAGATATTTCTTCCTTGACCATCTGCCAGTTTGACTAAGCATACTCAGGATTAGCTTCAATCAAATCAGCCTCTTCGACAAGCGGTTCATACTTATTATTCCTGACATGCTTTTTAATCAACACTGGCCCAGGATTGGATAACCACGTTGGTATTGCTCTACCAAATGTAGATTTTCTAATGTGATTGAACATTCTTTCATGAGGAGTGCAATTGATTGCTGTGCAGAGCAGTGAACGGATAGAATGCAAAGACTCACCTGACACTTCCCCCCATTTATTAATGTTCAACTGTCGCGTTTTTAAAGCTAATGTGATGGTTTTCCAAATTATACCATTATAACGCTCGATCTGGCCATTTCCTTCTGGGTTATATGGAGAACTCCTACTAGTAGCAATTCCTCTTGATTGTAGGTAGTCCTTTAAATCTTTAGACATGAAACTTGTTCCTTGATCTGAATGTATACAGTAAGGCATGCCAAAAAGTGCAAAGAGTTCGTCAAAACATTTTATCACAGCATTTGATGTTATATCAGCGCAGGCAAAAGCAAAAGGAAATCTGGAGGCCTATTTCTCTCTTGTTGGTGGAATTAATATTCGAAACTGTCGAATATGTTCAACAGAAAATCCACAAGAAATGGTTCAGCAAGGCCTTCATGACAAAAAAGTCACAGTTTGGTGCGGTTTCACAGCTAATTTCATCATTGGTCCATACTTTTTCGAGGAACTACAGAATAGGGAGGCCGTAAGTGATTATGCAATTCCACAGTTGCAAAACGAGCACGAAGGAAACGAAAACATGATTTTTATGAAGGATGGAGCACCTCCGCACATTCATCGACTAGTTAAAGAATTGTTAACTGTAATTTTTCAAGATCATGTTATAAGCAGACATTTCGCAAATTCATGGCCACCAGGATCGCCTGATCTCAACCCAGCGGACTACTGGATGTGGGGTTATTAAAAAAAGTTGGTGTTTAGAACACGACCAATAACGCTGGAGGTATTAAAGGACCGTATCTGAGAGCGAATTCATGTAATTCAACCAGAAATGTTGAATAGTTCTGTATACAATTTGAAGATATTGTTGGTAATTTTACAACAACTAAATGGAGGTCATATCGAGCAGCTGCGGTAACTACTGTTTGACATCAGAAATCCCATTACGTAATTTGATTTGTTAAAAATATATATTAAGTTAGTAAGTTGAAATATATCCCTTACTTTATGATAACCTTGTACATCGTTATCTGCGACATTCTGGGGGACTGGAACATATTAGCAGCTCTGCTATTCGAACACACTTCTTTTCCCAAGTGAAGAATCACTAAAACCATGGTGTATAGTCCCAGCGAGAATGTGGGTCGGTCATTCCCACCTCTTCTATATTTTTTTAATACCATGTGAAATGATAAGTCAACTGACCCTCGTTATTTTTCTAAAAAACAAGTTGAAGTGGTTTTTTTAATCTATGTTTGAATTTTATTTTATTATGAAAAATCATATTTAAATGAATGAAAGTTTAAATCTGTCTATCGTGAAATATATATCATTTAAATATTTCCATTTTATCTTCATTTCAGCAGATTCCACAGCTATTTTAATGTGGTAGGAATATACGAAACCACTCAAAACTTCGTGTTTAATTCTTTTAATGTGGTAAACTTACAATCTAAATTTTTAAGTTGATTGCTGTATGTAACATCGTGGCTTTTTCAGATCAGGATTATGTACAGAGGGACCGTTTATCTTGGAACACTACCTTATTCCATAAAATATACAAGCTAGAGAAAATGTTCCATATAAAAGTATCTTAGTTTGATTTATATTTTCACAATTATATACTTTCGTATATATTCTATCCTCTGTGGACACGCGTCAACTTTCTTAATTTCAATGGAACACCCTATATATTATTGCATATTTTGATTCTACGCAAAATTCTAGACACATTTCATGTATAATGTCCCATACCTAAGTCTAAACGTGTTTGACATATTTTAAAATTTTATGTTAAAAATGACGTTTGCATGCCTTAGAATAATTATCAATTTTTCCTATAAGGAAGCCGTTATTATTTAATTTGAATTGGATTCCTTGTTGAAGAAAACCTACTTTAATAGATTTTTATTATATTTTGAAAACTGTTAATATGGGGTGTTCAAAAAATAAGATTAAAAATTAAATTGAGAAAACTGACAAAAATCAAATGGAAATGGAAACCCCCAAATTTCATAATTTCATCTTGTTTAACATCAAAAATGAGGGCGAGTCTGTGAAAAGTTGTTTATAAATTGGCAATATATTTTTCTGTTGTAAAGATGCTAGCTAAAGATGCATTTCGGGTTGAAGTTTCAGGAGTCTCTTCAAAATGCAACAAAATATTGAGTTGCTCTTCATTAGTCAAAACATGACAACGCTTATCTTCTCTTTCTTCGAGGTTCTATTTATTCTAAACTGTTGGTAAATTCTATAGATCTTTTTTTTTCTGGGCGTCGCCTCAATTGAAATTCAGTTATATTATCCCTAAGAGCCAAGGTCGAATTTTTATTGTTTGATATATAACTTTATAATATGTCAGTATTTTCCTCTGTGGTAAGCATTATTAACGAAGCGAAGAAACTGAATTTAAAAATGAAAAATAGGTAAACAAGATATGTGTCGAAAGATTTTTTTAACTATGACAAATAATGACATTCTGTTTTTTAAAAGCCGTCATGACCAACTCAAGAGCTATATAGCAGACTATAGCATTTTTACAATAGAAAAATGTTATATTGCGAATATTTCGAAAACTACAAAATTTTGGAATAAACAGCTTTTCACAAACTCACTCTCATTTTTAATGCTAAATAAAATAAAATTATAAAATTGGGGGGTTTTCATTTGAAAAAATTGATTTTTGGCAGTTTTCTCAATTTCATTTTTAATCTTATTTTTTTGAACAGGTATTAACAGGTATCAAAATATTATAAAAATCTATTAAAGTAGGTCGTCTTCAACAAGGAATCCAATCCAAATCAAATAATAAAGTCTTCCTTATAGGAAAAATTGATAATTATTAACGTCATTTTTTACATAAAGTTTTGAAATATGTCAAAAATTTTATATTGCCAATTTCTCGAAAACTACAAAATTTTGGAATAAACAACTTTTCACAGACTCGCCCTCATTTTTGATGTTAAACAAGATAAAATTATGAAATTTGGGGGTTTCCATTTCCATTTGATCAATTTTCTCAATTTAATTTTTAATCTTATTTTTTGAAGAACCCATATTAACAGTTTTCAAAATATAGTAAAAATCTATTAAAGTAGGTCCTCTTCAACAAGGAATCCAATTCAAATTAAATAATAAGGGCTTCCTTATAGGAAAAATTGATAATTATTTTAAGGCATGCAAACGTCATTTTTGATATAAAATTTTAAAATATGTCAAACACGTTTAGACTTTGGTATAGGACATTATACATGAAATGTGTCTAGAATTTTGCGTAGAATCAAAATATGAAATAATATATAGGATGTCCAATTTACATTGAGAATGTTGACGCGTGTTCACAGAAAATAGAGTACCTTGTATAAACAAAAGTATATAAATCCAACTAAGATACTTTTATATGAAACTTTTTTCTCTACCTTGTATATTTTATGGGATAAGGTGTCCCAAAATAAACAGGCCATTCTGTACAACTATGAACAAGTCTTGTTTCCAAATACTTGTATGAATGAATGTTGATGATGTGAAAAATATCCGTTAATTACATAAAATCGTTACCTGTGTTACTGGTGTTATTGTTAATTAAGGTCTACTTTCGCAGAACATGTTGAGCAAATGGCAAGCACCCGTTATCTCAAAGCTTAGTATCGAACTGAATTAAACCGATTATTTAAATTGAACTATTATGTACCGCTATGGATTTGCATTTACTTGATGTAAATTCATTGTTTTTAAATAATATGTAACACTGAAATTTTCAAAGCTGGTTGTAAACTGAAAGTAGAAGTTTCCCAAGAAGGCTTTGGTGCCAGACTCGGTCAAATGCTTTGGAGATATCCAATAATACAGCTAGAGATTCCTCATGTCTTTCAATAAATTTCTGGCACACATGTGTTATGTAGACGAGCAAGTCTCCTGTTGATCTCTGCTGACGAAACCTTTATTGCCGGTCATTAAAAATTTTGTAGCTATCTAGGTATTTGATGAGCTCGATGTTGATTGCTTTGTCCATCACTTTAAGATCACAGATAATAGTACAATGGGTCTATTATTATAAGTCTTCTTTCCTTTTTTTGGAATTGGTGGCACTTCCAGCTGGTAGGAAACACCAAGTTTGTATTAAAGGGTGACCAACCTGCAGAAAACTGGTGTTAATTCAGGCGCACATTCCTTGAGAATGACAGGTGGAATTCCCTCTGGTTCCATAACTATTTGGTATTGAGATCAAGCAGAATGTGCCTATTTTTTGCGCTGACTGAAGATAATTTCAGACATATGGCTATCGATGGTAGCAATATTAAGAGGGTGCTTCCCTTGTGAATCCAAAGTTGAATATACTGCAAACATTACAGCAAAAAGGTTGGCTTTTTCTTGTGGTATAGTAGCCAGTGTGCCATCATCTTTGGTTAGGGGAGGGAATAAACTGGCAGGGAAATTCCTGCCAATTGCTTTAACGAAAGTTCAAAACGAACGTGAGCCATTCGGGCATTCGATATACTTTGATCTTATTTTGACATTATATGCCTCTTTCGCAACGTTTATTGTTTCATTTTACATATTTCTGGCTTCAACATATTTTGTTCTGGTCTCCAGACATTGGTTTCCGCGCCATTGACGGTATGGTGTTTCTTTTGGAGCGATGGCCCTAGAACAGATTTTATCTAAGTATCGTTCACCAGATGATAGTGGTTTGTTGTTGGTATGAGATATGTCACTTCCCATCACTAGTCTGATAATATCCGAGGTCTCTGTGACACATTGCGTTGGGTCATCAGATTCAAAACGAGGAAATTCGGAGAAAAACATGCGAAGACCGTCCCAGTCGGTTGGGTTGTAATGACAAACTGTGCGTGGAGTTAGATGTTGGATTGGTTCGTGGAGTAATATAAGGGCAGATCGTAGTGATTAGTGAATGGCCAGTGTTTCCCAATGGTGCACGGACCTTTACTTCATAGGGATCTCGATTGTTATTGAGGAATAAGTCAAGCGTATTGGCATGATGATAGTTGTTATCAGGGATCCTTGTTTGTTCATTACTGAACTGCTCGAGACCCTAGGTAATGACGAAGGCCTCAGCCTGTCGCCCTTTGTCATCCGTCTTCTTTGATAACTTGAGCCGAGCAGAGTTGTGAACGTTGAAATCCCTCATGATGATAATTTCATATACTGAATAGTTCTGCTGAATGAGGTCAAGTGTCAGAGAAAGAAATTCAAAAAGTTTACCATGAGCTGGTTCATTTCGTGATGAATGAAGACAACAGAGAATTTTTCTCTGTTTGTGATTATCAAGCTTGAACCACATTATATCGAATTCTTGTGGTTCTAGATTCTCCTCTCGGTGGAATGAGATAATTTCTAGAATAGACACAGATACCTCCTTTAAATCTGAAACGAGTGTGGAGCTCGTAGCCAGGGCGGAACATATAGATCGTGTTGGTGGATGGATTGACCTGCGTCTCAGTTAAGAACAGTATGTCTGGTTTGTCTGTCTGCAAGTCGTAATGAACATCGTTTATGTTTTTGCTAAGATCTCGGATGTTACAGAGGTCTAGCTTCAAGTTTATATTTCTCAATGTTGAACCCCCGCGAGCACCCTTCGCCTGTGAATCCGAATGGAGACGTATTTTTCTCTACGAGCTTTCATCATTAGTATTTTCATAATAAACCTGTAATGAATGAAATGTCGATTTGGGTAGGGAGACATGAAAATGGGTATGAGGGTGGGAAGCATCGACCAAAAACACTGAAACATGTGGTAGCCCACTTTACAGCATCTTTGTCGAGGTGGTGGTGTTTCACCGGGCGATGAGGAAAACATCTACCACCTATGGTTATCCTTTTAGTCACCTTTTACGACCGTCAGGATTTGCCATGGGGAAATTCTTAGTCCGTTATTTCTTAATAATTGTTACAATACATTGCAATTGTGGAATCTATGGAATTACAAAAAATACCCTAATGACTTCATATTGGTTATATTTCTAACCTAGTTAATATTTTCCATTATTTCCGAAAGCGTCCAGTGCTACACCAATGTAGAAACATAATATAAATTAGTGCGTAATGCAATATGAGGTTCGAACCTAGCGCCATGTCGTGGAGATTATCCACTGATCTGGGGTGGTTTTTGCATGGATAGACGAGTAGGCTGTATAGATATAGATTTTTTATGTGGAAACCACATACAAGTTAAACATTCATGTAAGTAACACGCACTGTAATGTTTTATATGTATTTCTCTCACTGGTTGTACAATACAATCTTAATAAGTAATAAACTTTAAAAATTACGCTTGCATTATTTGCTTTTCGCCATCATAACATGTCTCGTTTTGGTTCGTTATTTTCTTAGAGGAAACTGTTTCCACAGAGTGTCTTCTTGTACCATCGATGATCCTTTACACCGAACACACAGTGAACCTTAAATCCAACAGTATAAAGTGAATATACAACAAGCCCTTCAGTAGACTAATGTGGGGAATAAGTTGGTGCCAGTTAAGGATGTGTTCTATACAGTCAGGATCAGCATTCTTGGTTATATGGAGTTCTTGTATCGCTCTCAACACTCCTCCACCAGGTAGATTTGGGATGAGTACAACGGAAGAATATACACAATACTAATTTCAGAATGTCCAACGCGGCGGACATTGGGGCAAGTGCGTTAGCGGTATCATTTGGATTGTCCTAAAAACGTTATTAAGCAGTGTTACTATTGGTAAACAATCATTATTTTCTTCTGCTCTGAAAAACTGAATTTTCACGAAAGACTCAATTTTAGTCGTTAGATCCGTAATCCACACCCGAGTTCATAAAAATTCTCCAGAAGCAAAGAAATCCAATAACTACCTTACTTTTTCCATATCATGAATATTCACGGGAATTTTCCATACTTTCAACAACTATCAAATTTGAATACTTATCTGCCTATTAACCTACCACTTTAAGCTAGAAATTTCAAATTATACTTGTGGTCCTCGGAACTTGACTTTGATATTACCAATTCCCAGATTCTTCAAATTAATATTCAACAACATTTGAATATTATAGTTATTATAGTTACCCCGAATTTCAATCTACGGCTGCAACATTAATGGTAGATTCTCCATAATTCTAATTGGAAAAGTCATTATCACATGTGACATGTATCAAATCTAACCAGTAAATTATTTTTCATATTGATTGTTGATCCATTTGTGGAAAATTTATAGTTCAACGTTGATTGCCAGATATGTGACATGTTATATCAAAAGTTCAAAAGTTTTAGAAATAGTGTTTCCAATATGCACGACAGAAAAGTGCGGAGTAAAGTAAATTTTGATAATCTAAATGTCAAGGTTACTTTAGAGGTAAATATCAAACTTTTGACATTCCTACAAATGTTTTCAATGTCGTTTGTCAATATATATATATTTCATTCCCTTTGCATAGTCATAACTACAGATTTTGGCCTTAATTTTCACAGAACTAGCGCCAATAATGGTAATAATTTTGTAGGTTATGTTTACTCCCCGAGCATTTTCACGTGATTACAACACTCAAATTTGTGGGACCCAGGAACCTGGGCCAATAACATTTAATGACGTTTTTATTAATATTTGAACTTTGTTGATTGAAATTACAAAATATTAGCAAAGTGTGCATAGGGCAGATGATCGTTTTTATGTTATGTTGTCGAAGGAGGGCGTTTTAAGTATTTAATCGAAATATTCCTCTTTCTTCAGTTCTCCTATTCATAAGTTTAGTTTCTCTAGTTATTACTGTTGAGAAAACTTTTTATTCAGGAAATAACGGATTATTGGGTAACATAAAACGTAATAGCTGTCTGCATCCCAGCTCTACTTCGATGTTACTGGAACATAACAAAATCTATGGTTTAAGGAGTTAAGACCCCAAATTTGGAGAAAACTATCTTAACCCCCTCCATGTCCAATTGATTTCAGGTTGTTTGGCAATAAGCAGTAACTTATCTGGCGATGCTGCCAACGTATGTAAACTGCTGCTATGGCTGTCACATAGAACGGTTCTGGTTTTATCAAGAAGGAACACATTCACGAGGGGATCAACCGTCTCATGAATATCCACCTACCACTACTTTTAGAGTATGCTTTCCAAATCGAGCTTAGTCATGTAAAAAGGCATATATTTCCTTTCGATGTGGTACACTGTCTATGGTAATTTTTATTTGTATTCTTCAATTATGTACCTTTTCAATAATCAGCTATACGATATTGGGTATTTCAGTTTGCAACCTGATATGGTAGGTTATTAGCGCTTCGAATAAGCTTCCGCTCTCCCGTCTTTCAGAAGTAACTTCGCCAAATTTTTGCGCAACATTTGGTAGTCGAGATTTATCCCCTTCGAAGGATTCTCGGATGTTCAGTCTATTCTGTAATAAGTGAAAAGGCTTCGTTGGCCCCCCTTCTAATTTTCATGATTTTAAGATGACCAGTCAGAAGTTCTATTGGTATATACCTGCTTGCCAGAGAGAACTGACCATGGCATGTCTCTTCACTCGAATATTTAAAGGTAGCAAGCCAAGGATACCTTCATACTGGATTCAGACTGTAGATATACATTAAGTCTGAAAATTGAACTTATAACCTTATCCATTAAATTGTTGTTTTTTTTGCGTAAGAGAGGGAGAATCTTGCATAGATGCCTCGGGGCTCGTGTCCCCGGGTGTGCCGCATTCTTACCGACTAAAACCCCTCCCCGTAAGGTTGATTCTCATTCCCAGAGGGAGCCCCACTGCACTGCGGTCATTAGTGTCCTATTGTGCCCTCACATATTGATATCTCATCAGTCCGGTGTATTCTATGGAATTCAGTAATCTGATGTAGGAGATACTTCTGATTTCCTCGGGTGTAGTTTTATCTTCTCCAAGGTATGTCCGACGACCAACCGCGTATGTCGTGCACTGACACAGCACATGCATAGGTGTCTCTTCTTCCATGCCGCAACCCCTACACGTGGGCTGATCTAGCAGACTCATTGTGCAGATATGTTTGTTGCATGGGACGTATCCGGTCAGGAATGCAACAAGTTTCCGTATTTCTTATCTGCTGATTGACAGTAGATTTTTCACTCGCTGCTGCTGGAAATCACCCATTAGTCGCTTGGAGTGCGACATACGGGGCAGTTCCCTCCAATAGGCACGGTGCTGTACCTCGAGCCATTTTTTTTTTGGATTACAGATTTTGCTGTGGCATTGGCTCTGGTCCAATCAGGACTCTCACACGAATGTCACTCTATTGGGGTTCTTTACTAGTGCCTTTACCCAATCGAGTACTCATTGTAAGGTGATTGTGGATGACTCCAGTGCCTTAAGCACTGATAGGCTACTCGCTATGATTGTGATTTGGCTATTCTTATAGACTCACTCCCTCATTATTCGAGCACATGTTGCAATTGCTATTATATTAGTTACCTTGTTTCTTGAATCGCCTAGTGTCGTTCAGGTTGGCCAGAATATTTTTATTACAATTGTTACATTGTGTTTCATAAGTGAAGTTTGTATTTGTAAAAGCTGAGATAATTGATAATTGATTATTAATGTTGTACAATCTCAATTAATCGTGTTTTGTTCGTTGTTGCAATGTAGTATTACACCACAAGAAAAAGCCAACCTTTTTGCCAGAATGTTTGCATCAAATTCCACTTTGGATTCACAATGGAAAGACCCTCCATATATTGCTGCCATTGATAGCCATATGTCTGAAATTGTCTTTCGTCAGTCAGCGCACAATTAGGCGCATTCTGCTTAACACCCTCTCATACAAACTGGGTGTTTCCTTCCGGTCGAAAGACACTTAGAGTCCAACCAATTCCAAAAAAAAGATGACCCTTCCCAATAATTATAGGCCCATTGCACTATTATCTGTGATCTCTAAAGTCATGGAGAAAGCAATCAACATCGGGCTCATCATATACCTAGGGATCTCCAAAATTGTGAATGACCGGCAATATGGATTTCATAAGCAGAGATCAACAGGAAACCTGCCTATGTAACACAAATAATATATGGCAAAAATATATTGAAAAACGTGGAAAATCTCTAGCTATAGCACTGAATATCTCCAAAGCATTTGACCGAGTCTGCCACCAAAGTCTTCTTGAGAAACTTCCGTCATATGGTTTGCCGCCTCAACTTTGTCACTTACTATCGAGTTTTCTTAGATAGATCATATCCATATGACGGTTGACGGAGTATCCTCCGATACAGTGGCTATCAACGCTGGTGTTCCACAGACATCTGTCTTGGCACGAACTTTGTTCTGCTCTACCATATAAACGATCTGCTGGAAGTGTCCGCCTGTCCCGTCCACAACTTTGAAGATGATGGTACACTTCATACCGCTTTCTCATCTAGAGTCCCTATACCATCCAATGAAGCTAGAGGAGCGAGAAAGAGGTTGACCCAATTATTGGAGATCTGACAAAGATTTTAAAATGGGGATCCGATAATCTAGTGGAGTTTACTGCAACCAAAACTCAAACGAGCGTCTTCTCCAGGAAGGCGGATCTCACAATCCCTAATATGATGATGTTAGCTACAAGTATTCCTATGAAGTCTTCCATATCCATGCTCGGGATCACCACCAATAGCACCCTCTCATGGGACGATCATGTGAGGTCCAGTGCGAAAACCGCTTCACAAAAACTTGGTTTTCTATTCCGTGCCAAGAGCTACTTTATAACCCAGCAGCTCCTCTAAATCTACAAAGCACAGATTCAACCTGTCCTGGAGTACTGTCCACGTGCTTAGAGTTTGGTTCCCACACATACGCTGAAGCTCTTGGATTCTATCCAGAAGAGAGCTATCCGTCTGATTGATGATGTCACGCTTAGAGTTCATGAACATCATAGAAAGGTGGAAGATATCTCCCTTTTCTATAGATATATCCATGGTCGGTGTTCATCAGAAATCTCGTATGTTGTTTCACCACGAGAGATTCCAAATAAGTAGACTAGACGAGTTCAAACTAGTCACCCCTCCATTGTCAAGCTCGAGACCTCCCGAACTTCTTCCTACCGGACTTCATTTTTCTATCGTACAGCGTTGGAACTTTTTACGTAGTGAGGTCTTTCCCTAAACCTGTAAGTTTCAAACCTTCAAGAAAAATTCGAATGCCCTCTCCTCTCCCAACATTCCACCGCTGGCTCACACGATGTTCCTCGAACATTATAGGTTTTCCTTTCGTATAGTCAAAGTATAAAAAAACACTCACTCGAACACATGAAGCTATAATAGGGAAAGATTGGTGGCTCTTGGCGGTCTAAATTCGTATTCTGCTTTACATCTCTTAATAATACAGGACACCACAAATTTTCAAATCAAGATTTCATTGATACGTACACTAGAAGACAATTCATCAAGCTTAACATCTTCAACATTATTGATTGATTCTTGAAAAACAATCTTGGGCAAGGGTAATTAATTCAAATAGTTAATATTGAAACGAATTTCTACAATATATAATATATTGTAATTTGTTTGATATTAAACAAAATTATCATTCCTGTGGAGTTTGAAACCTTTTTAGCTGTAGGTCTCTTGCTTATGATAGAGTAAATTATTGAGCAGAATTTTCGTTCCAAATCAAACTTTTGAATGATGATCAAACAATAAATATTCAGGTCCCAAAACTAAAAAGACCGATTCACTGAAATACAATTCGGAAAAGGAAATAAATGTATTTGATATTAGGCGCCTGCCAATCTATGGTATTCTTACAATATCTTTGATTTTAGTGATTCGATAATAAGATATTTGTATTAATGTGATGATATGAGTGACTTCAACTTGGAGAACCAAAACTTTCTCTATTAACTTCCAACACAAGATGTGTTTATAATTCACTATACATTGTTTCGGGCCGTCACCTGGCGGTAGTATTTCCAACTGTTTATCCCGTCGGTTCTTTGAATCGCGAGAACAGTATTATCAATGCGTGGCATTGTGAATCACATTCTCATCGGGACATCTGCTTTACGGCAGATGGTATTGGAACATCATCAACATGTTTACCAAACATTTTCTAAGGTGGTAGAGCCGGAGATGGTTGATCAGTGGCTTTACGTCTGCCTCTATGCACGGACGAACTCACGAAAAGAGCGAAACAGCTGTCTGGGACTAATAGACGTGGTGTCACTGTTCAACCTGGAGAATCAAAATATGTCTATGAGTTACTTATTATGACTGCAGTAAGTGATGTTAGATTTGTTACGAGGATGTAAATACTTCCTTTCAATTGTATATTTTGTTGGATCCTATTATTCCTTAGTACGAACATGGACTTGATAAAAAATGGAATAATATATCTATTTATTTTTGTAACCTCTCCAGGTTATATCTTGTACCGCATAGAAGATTTATAATTTCGAACGGGAAACGTGTAATGTCTCTGAAGTTCCTTTCATTTCTTCCAATTATATAAATAATATATCATTACCGCAATAGAAGTCAACATTTTTATGAAGAATTTGTGGCTACAAGCACCTCGAAGGATATTTTCTCTGTTGGATTGTTCAAAACATTTATATATGGGGTAGTTCACGATTTCCTCATCCGACGTTTCATATACTTTTAGTTATATTATTTTTCTTTGTTATAATATAAGTTGTGTTTTTATGTTTTTTTAGTCATCTGAGAACCGGTCCACATGGCACAACTTTTGGAAGAAAGTGAAGACGTTAGCACCATTTTTGTGGCCTAGGAAAGATTTTTGCTTACAATTCAGAGTTATATTTTGCTTCGTCCTGCTGGGAGGAGGACGGGTGATAAATCTGTATGTTCCAATATACAATAAATTAATAGGTAAGTCTGTATTTTCAGATTAGCATTTTATTAAGTATAGAATTCGGAAAAATTATCATGACTTCGGAAATCTGGAATTTTCGACGAACTTTGATAAAATCAATAGAAAAACTCATTCCACTTTATGTAATGTTATCAAGCAACTTTCTGAATAGAAAAATGAAATTTCACGGCTGGTGACTCTAAAATGTGGTGAGGTAACATTTTAACCTGCATTATCAATAGCGAATTACAAGAGAGTGAGGGCCTATGGATCAATATCTCGCTAAAAATTATGTAATGAATATCGTGTCTACTAATTAAACTGACGAGTTCTTTGAAATATGTCCCCGTAATGGCTGCTCTTGTGTACACAAACAAATTAAATCATCGATCAAACTCGCTCAAATTGCCTGATTTTATCGAACTCTCCTATCAAAATTTTCTATTTCAATTTGGCAGCATTTGTGTACACAAAAAAAATTTATACATCGATCAAACTGGTTGAAATTTCCCGATTTTTCCGAACGCTATCAAAAATATTTCAATTTTAATTCTTCGTGTGCTATCTGTAGCCGTGGCAATATTTACTTGACGATGTTACAACTTGAAGCGATTTGGTCTTTGCTACTGTTTTGTTTCTCTAAAGAACGACTAAAATTTTTCATATCCGAATATTTCGTTGTTCCACTACCTTTCGAAACAAGGAAACGTGACCAACAATCATATTTTTTATAGCACGATTTGGTTGACCTCTATTATTTTACTGAAATCTGCTCGGATTATGTTTAATTGTTATAGGTTTAACTTATTACCGCAAGAAAGATTACTGAAGTGATATTCATTTATCGAAAGTTAACAACGTCTTTACAATATCTAAGATTACTCGGTTCTTCACATCTTCTTGGTCAGTTGACGCCGAATTCATCGTTACACCTTCACCTCACTCTTATTTGTATGGGACGCCGTTTTCATATTTAATCGAGTGTTCTCTCGGAATACTACGTAATTGGTATAAATTTCCACAATATGCAATGAACAAAACTATTTAATTTCACTATAAAAGAGTTCACACTGTGGATACACTATGTAACATGGTACTCTATTGATTAAACTCTATAAAACTTTACTTAAGGAATTTATATTATTCCTAATCCTCAATCTATCTATTTATTAACAGTGTGGCCATTTAATTTAGAGAACCATGACACGTTGGAGTTTGATTCCAATCATTGATTAGCCAGAACAATCGTGAAAAATATCATTGACACTTACCCTTTTTTCACAAGACACTTAAGATTTTAACACACTTAAGTGTCACGTGATTTCTCAAGAGACTAATTCAAGCTAGAAAATATAACTGAAGGTTTAAGGCATTATCTCTAGTATTTGTAATGCGTCCTTTTTCTCAAGAACCAATCCACAATTCAGAAAAGGATCCCTGAATTGTTTGACCAATAAGCAGTAAGATTCCTATCTTGATGTATCTATTTCAGAATGTTTTCAGTTAGAATTTCTAAATCTATCTGTCCTTTACTAAATATCACTAACTGATTTGAATGTACATAAAACATATCCAGATGGTTAACGTTCCGATTTTACATCAAGCTACCCATTAGTTTCTCGTCCTATCTTGACAGGTTTATTATATCCTTTATTACCAAACTTGTGTGGACTTTTGCAACCTTCTTGACCACCCTCGTTGAAGCGAGTGTGAATTGTCTTATATTTATTTTATCAACTTCTTAATTTTCTCACGCTACATTTAATATTGAAAACATCTGGCAACCCCTAGATGTTCTTTACTTTTAGATATTTTAATTTTACATGAAATTTTAATTTACTAAGAATGATTTTATTTTTAAATATTTGAAATAACCTATACTAGACCCTTATTACAACTATAACACTACATGAGAAATAATCACATCCTAATCACCCCTATTCACTAAAAACACTGTTGAAGTACTGATGACCAAAAGTTTGGTATAGATATGTTGACCGTATTTTCAAGATTATAAATAAAGATTCTGATTTACATGACTTTTTGACCATGCTTAATAGCCAATTCACTTTCAAAATAAAAACAGATAATCAGTTTCCTTTTCTTGTTATTAAAATTATAAAAGATGGTAATCACGCGGATTTCGACATACGAGGCCAAAGTGAAAAGTCCCTGAAAAATTAAACAAGAAATAACTTATTTTATTTCTCACATAATGTTCTTGTAGCCCGATACACTTCGTCCAACGTTTTTGCAATTTTTCGATCTAAATAATTTTATTTATTATTTCGGCAATCCTTGAAAATAGGCGTTTGTTTCAGCGATGATTTCATCGAAATCTCTTTCTGCCGACCCATTTTTCAAATTTGGAAATAGAGAATCTAGAAAATATGGTGAATGACGAACCAATTCGTAGCGAAATTCATACAATTTTGCCATTGCGACTTCGGACATGTGCGCCGGTGCGTGGTTCTGGTGGAAGAGAACTTTTTTCTTTGCCAAATGTGACCGCTTTTGCTTCAAATCGGCTTCTAATCGATCCAGCAGCTCTGCCTAATAAACGCAGGTGATCGTTTTGCCCTTTTCCAAGGTAATCGATATGGGCGTGTGTACTACAGAAAACTGTCGCCATGACTTTGTTGGCCGATAAACCCAGTTCGCCCTTTTTCGGCTTCGATTGGCCAGGACAAGTCCACTGTTTCGACTGTTCTTTGGTCTGGTGTGTTCTGATGGATCCACGTTTCGTCCACGGTTACGAAACGGCGCAATAAGTCCTTCTTATCGCGTTTGAACATTGCCAAACACTCTTTTGAAGCTGTAACACGGTCGCTCTTCTTGTCAACAGAGAGCAAATGCGGCACCCATCTGGCAGATACCTTTTTCATATTCAAAAATTTAGGCAAAATGTTCCGAACCCGTTCGGTTGAGATGCTCATAGCCTCAGCAATCTCGTGAACTTCAACTCTCCGATCGTCCAGTATCATACCATAGATTTTATCGACAATTTCTGGCGTTGTAACCTGAATTGAACGACCAGAACGTTCGGCGTCCTTTGTGGTCATACTAATACAACGAAAATCAGTAAACCACTTGTGAATCGTTCCAATCAATATTGAGAAGTTCCCATAATTTTTTCAACAAGTGATGTTTTGGTTTGCGTAATGTTTTTTTCCACGCAAGAAATAATGTTTAATCAAGACGCGAAATTTACTCTTTCCATGTTTACAAAAATGTACAAGGCTGCTTGCTTTCGATGGATTTCAAAACGGAATTGAATGACATATCAGTCTGAAATTTTAATGCGTTCTAGTTAGAGATCACAAATGTCACATGGGATTTTTGATTGTGTCGCCATCTGTCTTAGTTTTCAGGGACTTTTCACCTTGCTCTCGTATACAGAAAATCCACTCAAACAAATATGTATACTTCGGCGGATTCAGCTGCACCATTTAAATATAAAATACCTTCCTTTAATAGTCTCGTTCATAGATTAGTGCACGTCCCTTTGAACCAGTAAAATTTTCTAAACGAAGTTGGGAAACTTCAGCAAATAGCGTAGGACAATTGTGACGACAAATCACTAATTTTATTTCTTAACAATAAAGGAAATTGGAACGCAACCAACTAACCAAATTAGAGTCTTTTTCATTACCTTCAAATATTTCAATAAAATTCAAAAGTTTCACTTCAGTAATAAATGAATTCCATAATTTGTTTTCTAAATTTGCAATACAACCAGTTTATAGATGTAAGAACAAGCTAAATAACCATTTAGACAACACCTTTGATAAAGTTTCTGACTTCGACAAAGCCGTGATTTACAAAATCGATTGTGAGTCGTTTTCGAAATGCTATGTGGGTCAAAATAAAAGGAACGTTTTAAGTCGGTATAAAGAACATTTTGCCCATATAAAGGAAATGAGTGGTTAAAATTACCGTCAGCCGAACATATTCTGAATAAAGGTCACATCAATTTCGTTTTCCTTTTATCGTTTTCAAAACACTACGTCAAATATTTAGGTAATTTAGAAGGGATAAAAATGAATGAACGAAAAAGTAATATATTTAATTCCGATTTATCTTCAGCTGAAGGTAAGCATTTGTTTGCATTATTATCCCCAAATAGTATTTAAATAGGCATATTTTAATTTATAATTTAGTTTTCTTTGATGATGACTATTTGGCAGCCAAAAGGTCCTCAGTACTTTAACAGTATTTTTATTGGATTGGATTATTGGGTTATTATTCCTTATTTTCAGTATTTAACTTCAACTTTTTTAAGCCAGACATAAAATAATCATGATTCTCACGATTTTTGTTATACACATTATTCAGTTGTTATTAATAATCAACTCAATAGTTCGGCGTTTTAAAAAGAAGTAAGTAATTGGTTGTGAATTTATTTTAAAACCTAAGCTTGCGTTAAATATACAACACTATTTATTTATTATCATTTTTTTTCTGAATATAGTAATATCAATTCAATGACGTAGAATACAAACTCGACCTATAAACCTACTCAAATAATAATAACCTTACATTCATCAGAAAACAAATTTATATTACAATGGCCCAGGTCTCATAGGAATTTCACTTTAGTGCAATTCTAATCGAAATTGAGGCTTATCGTATTTTAATTCAAAACTTGTAGTTCTCTTAGTCCCAGATATACTGAAAAATCATATTGTTCTATAGGCTGTAATCTACTGAAAAACTATAATGTTCATTTAGACACTTCTCTTGAATTGAAATCAAAACAATTCATGATACATAAAAAACGTTGCTCTTCAAATAGACGAGCCCACATTAATGAAAAAGTTGGTTTTTTCAATTGCTGATGAGTTTGCCACAGTTCTTGTGCGCACTCCGTTTATATGATTTTCCAAACTAAATTCATTTATGTATTTCTTTGATATCCTATCACTACTCAATGGTATTCCTTCAAAATTAATTTAATATAAAAGACTGTTAGCATTCGAATTTTCATGATACCAATTTTATGAAAAGAGTGTTCTCCGTTGAAACAGCATCCAAATAACAATTATAAAAAGAAACTTGACTGACTTCATCTGAATCGAAATATGGTTGACGTTCAAATTTCTATGTATTCGCTATTTCCATTTTAACCAATTCCGTATAATTATATTCTGCTCCCATGAATGTATCTCCAAATTTTTGAATTTGAGTTCATGCCAATTTTTAATGTAATCATCATATTCATATATGAATTTCAATGAACCCAAGCCTATTTCACATCTCATTTGGACTGAATTAATTTGATATTCTTATTTCAATGCTATCTGAATTTCAACGTTATAATTATTTATATTGTATTGAAATTATTTAGGTTTGCTTGTTTTAATGGTTTATATTCATGTTGTTATTTCAAACAATAATTATTTAAATTTCAAATCATCATTAACCGCAGTGGCAGCACACAATAAAAATTCGGATATCATAAGAATGATCAAAACAATGCAAATCGGAGTGCCACTAAATGCTACCAGGTAGCAACAACTCTATGACACGAAACAGTATGACAGCAATCCACTAGAGGCGGCTCAATTCCCATTGTATGATATACAGATATCTGATGGTAATTGAAATTAAGAGTTGAATAAGTTCATGCATGCAATAAAAATGGAACATTACATTGGAACGTGTAAATCGAAATACATGAAAAGTTTATTACATATAAATTTACGGGAAATAGGTCACACTAATACATGTGCCTATTATTTTCGTCTTTACGTACGTTTCGGTCTCACAAACATCATCAGAAGACGTATTATGTCTAAAACGGGATTTCATAGAACTTATTGTATGAGCACAAAGCGTCGCACCAATTTCAATTGAAGATGCCCACGTCGCCGAAACGAACGTGTGGCCATAAGTATAGTACAAGAACAAAAACTTTAAAAAATCCACCGCCCTTGCTAACATAACATTTAACAAAATTGCTAAACAGCCGATTCTTGATACATATACATATAATTGAAACATTAATGTGTTGCAGTTTCGATTATTCGTGTTTTGGTTCGTTTCGGCGACATGGGCATCTTTGGTTAAAATTGGTGATTCAATTAGTTTCAAGAAACCCCGTTTTAAACATAATTCGTCGTCTGATGATGGTCGCGAGACCGAAACGTACGCAAAGACGAAAATAATAAGCATATGTGTTACTGCGACCTATTTCCCAAGGTTTTATATATAATTCATACCTGAGTCAAGAATCATTATTGAAAAGTTTATTCAACGGAGGATCAAGATGAAATAAATATCAAAAAGAATCGGCAAATGTTAATATGTACTTATTTATATTCAGTAGGTGCTACATTCCACAAGAATTCTTTGTAACATGTTTTGATACACAGGTGCCTTTTCACATAAATATAATTGGAAATAACTTGCACATGGATGAATTGGCTCGTTTATTAATTTTAATTATCACCAGGTACCTGGGTATCATAAAAATAGCACACACTTCTATTTGGGCTTCTTTCTAAATGCCAAAATATCGGGGGATGTTACCAAGAAACTGATTTAAAATATAAATTCATCAACAGATTGACAAGTGATAAACTATAGAAGAGTTCCCACTGAACTATAAATGAGAAATAATCACCTTTATCCACTAAAAATACTGGTAAAATACTTTCTGAGTAAACTCTGATGATGGATACTTGGTACCTGAAATGTTCTCAGTACTTTAAAAGTGTTTTTAGTGGATAAGGGTGATTATTTCTTATCTATAAATTGGCAAGTATTGAATTGGAAAAACCTTTTACGATTTATCATCGAAAGTCTTTCTGTTTGTAAATCTTGAAATGTTACATTGAACATATTCTATGAATTTATATGTAGCGACGTCTATCAACTGAGCCTTTACTGCTTACATTTCCATTAGCCTATTCTAGTCAATAATCCAATAATATTGTGATTCTGTAATATAAGTCCATTAGGTATTTATACATCAATGAAAATATGCGGCCTCTCGTGAGTTGTTACGAAATCAATCAACTGAAATTATACAAAATATATATTTAACATATTTAGCTACCCTCCCTCAGAGGGCAGCAGTATACTTTTTGAAATCTTTCTATCACTTGCTAATTTTTATTGTATGCAGATTTGAATAAAATTGGAAATAATAACTTTTCATGCTTCAAATAGAATGTGGCCATGTTAAACATAGAAATTCCAATACATCAGAAATGGCTTTACATCAGGAAATAGCGGACACGTAAAATTTGAATTCGTCCACTATATCAGTTCCAGAAGTCAACAAAATACATATGATATAAATTGGGGCAAAGATTTGAATATTTCTATAGTAAAGTGGAACATTTCCATTCCTGTAAAGTAATAATGCAAACAGGATAAAAAAAACTTGAATTGAAATTGCTGATCAATCAGACAATCTGAAAAATCTTTTTACTAATTAAGATTGAATAGTGCAATAAAATATAGGCTTTGGCTAACGGAACACGGCGTGAACGTAGCGTGAACCTAGCGTGAACGTAAAAAAATGGCAAAAAACGGTTGTACTATTTTCTTGCCACTTTTAGTCGTAAAAAATCACAAAATAATCTTCGTGGGAAACAAAGTTTAAAAATATGGAAAAATTTGTAAAAAATCTGAAAAAATTGGAGAAAAATGTCACATCTGACAGACTTTCCACTATCTATAAGCTGATGACACGTTTTACAATGAAACTGATCGCGTTTCTTTTTGTCACTTACAATATCTCGTAATCTCAAAAAACATGTTGATTCCATATATCGCTGCAATAAGTCAATATTGACCTCATCATCACAAACCGAATCCGGTATTGCAAAACTCACATCGTCGTTTTCAATTATTTTTTCTTGTAAAAAAGCCAGATGAATCATGTCTTTAGCTACGCACAACTACTGCAGCATCGCTGCCACTTGTCCTTTCTCAGACAGATCTTGGAACGTGTTATTCTTCTGTTTTGGAAGGTTTATGGCCGTTGTCATGAGGTCTCGTGGACGACCTTTAGTCGTCCTTCTAGTTTGACCCACATAGCATTTTGAACACGACTCACAATTGATTTTGTAAATCCCGAATTTGGCGAAATCGAAACTTTATCAAAGGTGTTGCTTAAACGGTGTTTTAGCTTGTTCTCACATCTATGAACTGGTTGTATCGCAAATTTAGAAAACGGACTATGCAATTTATGAAATGAGTTTGTTAAATAAAGGTTTAAATTTTGCAATTGATTCTTCAGTAAACTGACTACCATGAATGTACCTGGTTGTCAGGTCAGATAATTAGCATGTATTACCTGCCGCCTAGGCCAACCACCCTTCCGTACGCAATATTTGCACAATAATGATAGTTTGTTGCACCCCCTTTGTTTCTAACCTAACTTAACCTAACCTAAACCAACCCACTAACCTAACTTTGTTGATATCGAATGCAAATATTTTAATCGCGCTAATCTCAACACTCATTTCTAACTATGTAACCGGCGTTGGAGCAAAAAATATTATCATAATGCTACGATTTAATGTACCAGCGATTGATCATCGTTTTATAGCTATTTTGAAAAGCAGATTGTAGACATAATGTCGTTTCTAATAAAATTTGTTGATAATACTTGTTGTATGAATGTTTATGGCGAATTTATAAAGGGCAAGCTAACAAAACTAACTAAACCCACTTTTTGGAGGGGTATTCGTTTGCGGGGAACTCGGTTTGTGGCAAAATTTATGTGAGCACAACTTGGTTCTTAGTTTTTTTCTTTTAGTTTAAAATTCCTTTTGTTCCGGATCGGGGGGCTCCCCTGCGACGTTTATGGCGAATTTATAAAGGGCAAGCTAACAAAACTAACTAAACCCACTTTTTGGGAGGGGAAAATTCGTTTGCGGGGAAATCGGTTTGTGGCAAAATTTATGTGAGCACAACTTGGTTCTTAGTTTTTTCTTTTTTTCCTTAAAATTCGTTTTTGTTAACCGGGGCGTTTCGGCCCCCAAACCCCCCACCGAAGCTTCGCCAACTTCCAACTTTTCCAATTTTTTTTCAATTTTTTTTCCATTTTTTCCAATTTTTTCCCATTTTTTCCCAATTTATCCAATATTTCAATGTTTTTAATTTTTTCAGATTTTTTTACAATTTTCCCATTTTTCCAAAGGACCCCGCAAATTCCTTACGGGAATTGGGTCTCGGTGGATATTTCTGAATTTTTGATATGATGTAGTCCATGTGATTCTGAGCAAATGTTATCATTGCGCCAACCCCCAAAAATGAACAGATTCCCTGCTAGGGGGAGTTATATTTACATTTTAGTTTATGTTGCATAATATGGTTCTTCTCCCATAAACATTTTTCGAAGACCCCCCCCCCCCTAACCCCTAAACTCCCCTTAAATAAAAAAAAATACCTTTTTCTGGATCACTTCAAAAATCATTGTACAATGTTTTAATAAGCTTAAATACGGAATCCGCACTTGTATTTCAAAAATCAATCCCCCCCCACAAATGGGGGATGCACAAAAAATTTGGGTGGATTTTTCTGAATTTTTGATATGATGTAGTCCATGTAATTCTGAACAAATTTTATTCATGCGCAAACCACGAGAAATGAACAGTTTTTCCGCTAGGGGGGGTTATATTTACATTTTACTCATAACAGACTTCATTTCTTAAGGCGAGTACAAAATCCTTACATGCTTTACTCCAGCTTATGTTGCATAATATTGTTCTTCTTCCATGAAGGAATGTTGAAGCCTCCCCTATCCCCCCAGCCCCCACTTTTGAGAAAATAAAAAATACTAATTCCTGGGTCACTTCGAAAACCATTGGAAAATGTTTAAATAAGTTCAGATACGGAAACCGCACTTCTGTATCATAATTGCGTCCGTTATCAACATTTAGAGGAGGTCTGTTTTCCACATTTCGCCAGATAACTGCTATTTCACGTTTATTTGCGTTTACTACTCCATCAATTCTTGATAGTTGCGCTGGTCGAAAAGATCTCTCGCATACATAACAATCCCCACGATTTAGGTAAGTCATTAATTTTAGTAACCACAACCAGTAAGTAAAACTACAATAATGAAAAATCTTGTCTTCCGGATGGATTCCGCGTCACAATAGCTCGACTTGATGCCGACGTTTCGCCAACCATTACAGGTGGCATCTTCAGGGCAGGCTTGAGGCTTGAACTGAAACTGGTTCTACTGGTTTCTGTAGCCGTATTTATTGTAGGAAAAAATCCTTCACGCTACATAGTTCACTGCCTTTGTTCCGGTGGTTAACTTCGTTCCAGCACCTGACCCTGCCGTTGTGCGATCATGTGCGAAGTTGAATTTTCGAGGATGTGTTCCACAAGTTTAACACAAATCATCAAATCCTTTTTGAAGATACTAAAATCCTAGTCCGAGCCCCAAACTTCTATCAGCGAAAAATCCTTGAAGCTATAGAAATCCTAAAACATCCGAATAATCTAAACCGTGACTCAGGATATTACCTTCCCAACATTTGGAAACCCATCCTCGAAAATTCAACTTCGCACATGATCGCACAACGGCAGGGTCAGGTGCTGGAACGAAGTTAACCACCGGAACAAAGGCAGTGAACTATGTAGCGTGAAGGATTTTTTCCTACAATAAATACGGCTACAGAAACCAGTAGAACCAGTTTCAGTTCAAGCCTCAAGCCTGCCCTGAAGATGCCACCTGTAATGGTTGGCGAAACGTCGGCATCAAGTCGAGCTATTGTGACGCGGAATCCATCCGGAAGACAAGATTTTTCAAGATTAGCTGTCCGCGGAAGTCTACTATCCAAGAACTACAATAATGCAGAAAAGCACAACAATAATTACTACTAATAAACAAGATGACAAGACGCAGTGCATAAGTTTGACAGTTCTTAGGGCAAGATTAAAGATTGCTCATAGCCGCCTCTAAATTAATTGCAATTGATAAACGTGCGTTCATTAGAATGAAGAAGCGAATGTATTCAAAGCAAGCGTAGAAATTGGATGACTCATAAGAAGTGCCGTATGCGTCCATTTCAATCGAGATCATTTGAAGGCATCTTCCCGCCTTACAAAAATGCAAATAAACGTCAAATAGCTATATAAATAGTTATCCGGCAAAATGTGGATAACAGACGCAATTATGATACAGAAGTGCGGTTTCCGTCTTTCCGTATCTGAGCTTATTTAAACATTTTCCAATGGTTTTCGAAGTGACCCAGGAATTCGTATTTTTTATTTTCTCAAAAGTGGGGGTTGGGGGGTATGGGAGGCTTCAACATTCCTTCATGGAAGAAGAACAATATTATGCAACATAAGCTGGAGTAAAGCATGTAAGGATTTTGTACTCGCCTTCAGAAATGAATAAGTCTGTTATGAGTTAAATGTAAATATAACCCCCCCTAGCGGGAAAACTGTTCATTTTTCGGGGTTGGCGCATGAATAAAATTTGTTCAGAATTACATGGACTACATCATATCAAAAATTAAGAAAAATCCACCGAAACTTTTTGTGCATCCCCCATTTCGGGGGGAGTTGATTTTTGAAATACAAGTGCGGATTCCGTATTTAAGCTTATTAAAACATTTCACAATGAGTTTTGAAATGATCCAGAAAAAGGTATATTTTTTTTAATTTAAGGGGGGTTTAGGGGTTAGGGGGGCTTCAAAAATTGTTTATGGGAGAAGAACCATATTATGCAACATAAGCTAGAATGAAGCATGTTAAAATATTGTTCCCGTCTTCAGAAATAAATAGTCTATTAAGAGTAAAATGTAAATATAGCCCCTAGCAGAGAATCTGTTCATTTTTGGGGGTTGGCGCAATGATAACATTTGCTCAGAATCACATGGACTACATCATATCAAAAATTCAGAAATATCCACCTAGACCCAATTCCCGTAAGGAATTTGCGGGGTCCTTTTACCAATTTTTTCCATTTTTCCCATTTTTTTCCCAATTTTTTTTCCCAATTTTTTCAGATTTTTTTACAATTTTCCCAATTTTTTAAATTTTTCCAGATTTATTTACAATTTTTCCATTTTTTTTACGTTCAGGCTAGGTTCACGCTACGTTCACGCCGTGTGGCGTTAGTCACTTCCTAAAATATAACGACATGATATCTTGCAACGAAGTAAGCACGTGAATGAAAATTTAACCACGTTTACAATTAAAATTTATGTAACAAAGAATATAAAATTTCATATTTCAATTAATATCAATTTGGCGAAATATTTATAAATAAATTGAATGAGCCAAAAACTGGAGGGATGCAATAGAAATAAATCTCTTAAAAATGATAAATGCTCATTGAAAGTGAACGAATTTCAATCCCTAGCCTTCGCACTTTGCAAAAGAAAGTCGGGTAACATTATATGTGTTTTGAAAGGAAATAGCATCCCCAAATTTCAGTATAAATATTTTAGCAATCAACAATGACTTACGCAATTCTACAAAATCAGACTATTTTGTATGATCTTGGTTGGCATCTAATGGGCACTAATTTAATTTTGAAATCCTGCTGATAATAAATATCTAAACTTTTGTTAGTACTTTTTTATTCTTTAGGACACTTCAGTGGGTCAAATAATTGTTTGATTCTGTTAGAGTGAAATTTTATTTCAATGGTTTACATAATGTATTTTACAACTCTGTTTTCTACTGACACCTGTTGTCAGGTTGACTTTCGAAATTGTTTATATTATAATATAATCTTGGTTTTCACTGACGGGCATAGAACAATGACATAGTAAATAAACTGTGACGTCACATCGATGATGTCACTTGTCTTAAAATAAAAATTTATGACACTTCTGCTAGTGAAATATTTATAACTAGAAAAACACTTGTCATAATGGTTCATTAAAATACTCTAGTTTCATTTGAAGATGGATGTCAAAAGTACCGCTTGTAACGGCCTTCCGGGCTCAAAAACAATATAGTTTCCATTCTCACCACTTTAAAGCTATTTGCTAAATTTCAAATCAGTACGAGCAATAGGAACGGCACAATCATCTCCACATGTTCTCTAGATCGATTCAGAAATGTTCAAAACGGACATATCCAAAAATCCAAAAAAAAGTCCTCCAATTACAATACAATAGTGAAAATAGTATTAAAATACAAACACCGGTACTATACCTAACCCAACCGAACAAAGGACAGAACTTCTATCCCAACTTTAACTGCTTTTCGTGTTCGTTTGGTATGCTACATATCTGCTATCGTGCTATCTTTTCTCAACTCGCACATTCTTATGGTGAGGACAGCGCCTCAACAAGTACATCCTCTCTGTTCTGTCATTGTATACTATACCAGTCACAATGACGTGTCTGTATGTTTTAAAACGAATTCGTTTACCGAATATGATTGGTCAATGGGCTCAGCCTCGATCTGCCTGAAGTGAACTATTCAGCTTGACTTCACAACTTTGACTAGTTGGTTGCAGATTCTATGCGTATGATCGTGTGAAGTGAATACTTCAACTACCCTGAATACATGATGCATATTTAAGTCTATACTTATATCGCAATGCCCAGGCAATATTTCAATCTTGGTAAATTAGTTAAAATTGAATAATAATATTTATTTTTCTATTTGTGGGTTTGATTTTCAAGGTGGAGCTTCTCGTGTATACCCGAAGTAGCCGTCGTTAAATGAAACACAAACTCAACTTCAGTAATACTATATTAACATTAAAACATTAAAATTAAATGATTTTGCAATATAGATATTAACCACGCAGTGAGAAGGTTAGAATCTGAGGTTTACACTGTTTAATGAAAAAGTAGATATTTTGAACAATACTCGAATTACATGAAATGTCCATTAGAATTCCATGGCACCATCCCTCCGTTTCATGGTGTGTGACCGAAAATACATGACATTATAACGTTCAATAATTTACTAGGTAGAATTATGCTATTTTTGTAAGTGTTGTTCCACGTATAATGCAAACAAAAATGTTCTTGTTCCAGTGGATAGTATGGCAGTGGGTTCAGACGGAAAACCTCCAATCTTTAGATGGGACTGGATATTAATTTATGTAGCTTTTAAATTTCTACAAGGTGGCGGAACTGGTGGGATGGGCTTACTCAATAATTTGAGATCATTCTTATGGATTCGAATTCAACAATACACTACCAGAGAAGTCGAGGTATGTATGTGGCCAGTGTGGTAAAACTGTGTGATACAGCATAGGCTCAGTCAAAGTTTCTCTAGTCTTACAATGAAAAACTATATTACAAACTTTTATGTGAATCTTGGCTTTTCGTTTATTTGAGTTAATTTTTGAATAATCTAAAAGTATACGTTACATTTATTACCCATGTGAAATAAAAATTTAGTAAAGTTCTCCAATAAAAGTTTCCAACCGCCTCTTATTACATTATGCTGTACCAACATCCTCCTCTATAGTACAAGGTCCTTGAGTACAAAAGTCAGGCTTGCGAAACTTGAGCAGTTCCGGCAGTATCGTGTATTATAAATGGCACTTAGACGTTACTGTCAGAGTGTGACAGGTCATAAATATAATGAATTAACAAAGCATCATCTGTCTCTTGTTCAAAATTATATGTTGCACCGGGCGACTACGACTAGCGCACAGCTCATAAAAAATAATCCCCTTGTTATACCACTAGCGCGCGGGGTCGGTATACGACCAGCTTGCGAGCTACCTGCCGTATTGCTGCGCACCCGCAACCTTCTTTTATGTGATCAAAACAAAATTAAAATGAACTTTTTTTGCAAATTTTTTTTTAATTTATCAAATAATATGAAGAGAGGATTTTAGCCTTTTTTGATTTTTTTTTCTAACTTGAACCAAACTCATAATATACATTGGTATTCAATATAAGCATAGATATGGTACGGCTGATAGATTCTTTTGCGACATTTTTACTTTGTGCTTTTGGGTGGAGGGGGGTGTTATTTATATAATTATAAACAAAAGATTTGATTAAAAAAAGCCCATTATCATGATATGTTATGCAATTAATTACTATTTGGACTTATCTTTTCAATTTTCCGTCAATATTTTTATGTTTTTTCTTTGTAATTTCTACTCCAGACAATGAAAGTATGGTCCTTAGCAACGATACTGTCAACCAAATTATAGTGCTTGGAACTATTCAAAGTACAGTTCTTATGCTAAATGAGAACGATCTATATGGATGGCACATTTGAATATTGTGTCCAACATTTCCAGCAACTTTTCACCGTCCATGGAGTGAAAAACAACTATATATCGCTGTTGTTCTGTTTGTTACCAAACAAAGAAAAAACAACTTATGGCATTTTATTCCAATCAATAATTGATAAAAGTTGGGAATATTCGTGGATATTTTTTTCATACAAGTTTGTTGTGGATTTTGAATATGCAATTCAAGATTCGTTGAGATCACGTTGGCCTTGGTTGATAATCCATGGCTGTTTATTCCACCTCACCCAGGCGTGGTTCAGGAAAATTCAGGAATTTGGTCTCGTTCGAGAATACAAGAATAACCAATCTGTAATTGGAATGTGGCTCAGATGGACATTTGGCATACCTTTTATATATTTGAAGAAAAATTACATAAATAACGACCCAAAATATCCATCACAGAGATGGGTTGCGAAACAACAAATGCATGCTAATCATTTCATTCGCACTTTAACGTATGCTTTTCCAGTGCGCATGCAAACATTTATAAATTCGTCGAAGAGTTAAAGGAATTCATTGTGGAAGCACAAATATGTATATCACAGGTAGCTCGCGCGTTAGTCGTATACTGACCCTAGCGGCTTTAAGCAGCTTTGCGCTCTAGTCGTCGAACGCCGTTGCAACTGTACCCTACTTGTGTGATTGGAAAGTTTTATTATGTCACAATAAGCCTGTATACGAGGGCAAAGTGAAAAGTCCCTGAAAAATAAACAGATGGCGCCACAATCAAAAATCCCATGTAACATTTGGGATGTACCATCTTTAACTAGAACGCATTATAATTTTCAGACGGATATGTGATACAGTTCTGTTTTGACACATATCGAAAGCAAGCTACCTTGAAGATTTTTGTAAACATGGAAAAAAGTGAATTTCGAACCTTGATTAAGAAACATTATATCTTGCGTCTTAAAAACAAAGCATTGCTTGTTAAACCAAAGCATTGCTTGTTAAACATTATTGGGACTCTTCACAATCTATTGGAATGATTCACAAGTGGTTTACTGATTTTCGTTTTGGTAGTATGACTACAAAGGAGGCCGAACGTTCTGGCCGTCAAATTGAGGTTACAACGCCAGAAATCGTGGATAAAATTCATGTTATGATATTGGACGATCGGCGAGTTAAAGTGAACCAGATTGCTGAGGCTATGGGCATCTCAACCGATCTGGTACGGAACATTTTGCATACATTTTTGAATATGAGAAAGCTATCTGCCATATGGGTGCCGCATTTGCCCTCTGTTGACAGCAAGCGCGACCGTGTGACAACTTCAAAGGAGTGTATGGCGATGTTCAAGCGCAATGAGAAGGACTTTTTGCACCGTTTCGTAACCGTGGACGAAACATAGATCCATGACAACACACCACACAGTCGAAACAGTGGACTTGTCCCGGCAAATCGAAGCCGAAAAAAGCCAAAGTGGGTTTATCCGCCAATAAAGTCATGGCGACAGTTTTTCGGGATGCACACGGTATCGACGATATCTATTATTTGAAAAGGACAAAGCTTATATTATGCAGAGCTGTTAGATAGATTCGACGCCGATTTGAAGTGTAAGCGGTCGCATTTCATAAAGAAAAACGTGCTCTTCCACCAGAAGACAGGTCCGCAGTCGCAATGGCAAAATTGCATGAATTGCGCTAGGAATTGGTTCGTCATCCACCATATTCTCTAGATTTGGCCCCCTGCGTTTTTTATATATTTCCAAACTTGAAAAAATGTCTCGGCGGAAAGAGACTTGGCTCCAACGATGAGGTCACCGCTGAAACAAACGCTTATTTTGAAGTATTGCCGAAATCGTATCATTTGGAAGGATCGAAAAATTAGAAAAACGGGCTACAAGGAGATTATGTTGAGAAATAAAATAAGTTTTTATGAAATAAATCATTTCTTGTTTCATTTTTCAGGGACTTTTCACCTTGCCCTCGTAAAAGTGTTAAAGGCGAATAAAGTTGTTTGCAAAATGACTTCCTAAGTGAATTTTGTTGGTTCTTCCCGCGTTTTATGTCAACGTCCTTAGGGTTGATTCGATACTTTTATTCATGAGTAGTATCGATTCAAAGTATCGATACCTACTTGGTATCGGAGTAAATGTATCGATACCTACTAGTATCGATTCAATCGAGTACTTTATACGAACGGATATATTAAAACTATAAAGCGGATTTTCGACCGCTATTAATATTAAACTATTAATAGGAGTTTAATTTTTGTTACCTTTAAATAACTCTTAATCATTATCTAATAATAGTAATAACCAGATATTGAAATATTTGATAAAAGTTTAATAATAAAAATGGTGAAGGTGAAGAACAATATCTGATGTAAAACTGTGAATTAACTAATCTCAAAATTAAAAACATTAAAACAAAATCTGAAACACAAGCCAAATGGCAAAAATCTAACCATGATAAAACTTCTTCGCCAAATGTACTTGGTATCAGATTGAAAGTATTGATACTTTACTTGTATTTTCTTGTATTGAATCAACCCCATACATACTGATGTTTGTTGCAAGGGAAATTGCAACAAATGTTTAGTTTTCCTAAAGATGGTGAACTATGGAAACAATGCATACCGGGTGTTCCTGTGAAAGAATACTATGATGTTATCTTCACTTTTACATATGTACAATTAGTCCATATGCATACTGGGTGTTCCATCTCAGACGAGCCACCCCGTATATTCCTTATCCCATAGTGAGTGGAAAAATCTCCCGAAACACGTCGAATTTGTTTGGGGGACATCTTTTGACGTATATTTGAGGCTTGAACGAGCAACCCCCTAATAGGGGGCGCTTCAACCCCTCAAAATTGAATAAGGGAGAGGAGTTGAGTGATACGTCATTTGAAAGGTCTTGGAAGCCTCTTTACAACGGTGTATGAAAAACGTAAATTTGATGAACCGTTTTCGCCAAAAATTAATTTTGTTGCTCGAATGCGCCACCTTGAATATTTTGGTTATTTGTACAATGTACAAGCTCATTTTTATTAAGCCTTTTTTACAAACTTAAACAATCTTCAAAAAATCACATTCGTATAAAAATTGAATTGTGTTGTCATGCTTAGAATGAAAAAAATTGAATCTGCGTGTTTAAATCAAATGTTCAAATTGTCCTCCATTGACTTCCATACAATAATACAATCTTGACTGAAAACCGTCTATAACATGGTTCAGCATAATTGGAGTTATTTGACGACACTCATTTACAATTCGTTGGCGCAGTTCGTCCAAATTTTCAGGCTGAGTAACAAAAATCTTGGACTTAATATGTCCCCACAAGAAGAAGTCCAGAGGGTTCAGGTCAGGAGATCGGGCAGGCCACTCCATAGGACCTCTTCTTCCAATCCAACGACCGGGGTATTGCAAATTGAGGTATTGGCGAACTGGTACGGCGTAGTGAGGAGGAGTTCCGTCTTGTTGGAAATGCAATTGTTGTTCAAGTAGTAGAGGATCGTTTTCTAATTGTTCAGTTATTAACGGATCAATCGCATTTTCCAACATTTCAAGATAAATTTCGCCATTTAAATTACCAGGAATAAACAAACAGAGGTCCAATTAGGTGGTCTCCCAAAATTTCTACCCACACGTTTAGCTTCTCCCGATGTTGAGTGTGAGCTTCTCGAAATACATGACGATTTGTATCGCTCCATATTCTACAGTTATGTCGGTTAACCTCTCCATTAAGTAAAAAAGTGCATTCGTCAGAAAAGCAAACGTTGTACAAGAAATTTGGGTTATTGTTGATACGCTCGACCATAATTTCACAAAACTCTTGCCTTCGATCCCAATCATCATCATTTAATTCCTGAATTAATTTAATTTTGTACGGATGGAACTTGTGCTTATGTAAAATTCTGTTAACGTTGGATTGGCTAATACCGGAAGCTGCAGAAAGTTGTCCTACAGATTGCGTGTTTGGCATAAGTTGAACATGTCCCAATACCGCCACAGCTGATGCTCCTTCATCATTAACAATTCCAATGGGTGCTCTTTTTTTATCCATTACTGAACCCGTCTCCACGAATTTTGAAATCAATTCCATTACGTACTTATGGCGAACGCTACGTTCAGGATGGTTTTCGTTAAATATCCTTGCAGCCGCTCGGGCATAACCAGCTCAACACGTTCTTGCAATGTGTACACCATATTTTTTGAAATTTTAAACAAATCAGCAAAGTAGTAACTCAACAGATTGATTAAAATCACGAAATGATCGAAGAAACGTTAAAACCAGATAAACTCGTTCTAAGAACAAAAAATGAAGGCAACATAAGGAAATGTTTTGCTGTTTTTTTATTTATTAGCTTGAGAGAATTTATTATTGTATGGAACTCAATGGAGGACAATTTGAACATTTGATATAAACACGCAGTGAAGCGCCCCCTATTAGGGGGTTGCTCGTTCAAGCCTCAAATATTCGTCAAAAGATGTCCCCCAAACAAAATCATTCGACAAGTTTCAGGAGATTTTTCCACTCACTATGGGATAAGAAATATACCGGGTGGCTCGTCTGAGATGGAACACCTTGTAGTTAAAGTTTGATGAGTAATCGTCGACCTTATTTGGCACCGCATAATTCTGCCACGGCCGCGTATCCATTCCTCAGAATGGCATAAAAAGACCCCGACACCGTGGCTCTGATTTTGTAGGTAGGGATCATCTGCACTACCTTAAACCATACTGCCCGGCAGAGACCGATGCTTCTTACCGCCTGGTCATCTTAATCTTTACAGTTTATTTCTGATAAGTAACGGGTTGATAAGTGATAAGTGGCGGGGTGTTTTCGGAAACTATTTCTATATCAATCGTTTCTCGGGACAGTGACATTCCAAGGTCCCTCGCTTCCTCTACATACATAATGTATGATCAGCATAATGGAGCTGCTGCAATGTTACTCGTCAGGTCTCGATACTTTTCAGTCTTACCCCGACCTTCCCGCTCATTGTGATTTGCCCTCCCCATACTCATACAATGAAACCACTGCCGTGGTCTTTCAGAGAGGAAATGGAGGTTCCCCCATCTGGATACCTCTTTCCCTGCCACCCCATGTTAAACTGTATTATAGTTGAAGTTTAATGAGTAATCGTCATAAAAAGATCACCATACCGTGGCACTGATTTTGTAGGTAGGAATCCTCTCCACTACCTTGGACCACACTGCCCGGTAGAACCCGATGCGTATTTCCGTCTGCTCATGTTAATCTTTACAGATTATGTTTAATAAGTAACCGTCGCCGTCGGCCAGGTTCAAAATTTAGGCTACCGCATATGTTTGCAATGGCCGTGAATTCATTCACTCGTTTCCAGGTGAAGGAAGACGCCGACTTCGTGGCTTTTGGGGTAAACGCCATTTGCTGCGCGGTTGTGGGTAAGTGACGGGGTGTTTTCGGAATCTATTTCTATATCTGTCGTTTCTCATAGGCAAAGTGACATTCCAAGGTCCCTCACTTCCTCTAGATACACAGTTAATCAAAATAATATTCAGCTGCAAAGTCTCCTATTTTTAACGTAATGTTCTAAAAGCAAACAACAAACAATTTAAGTTATCCAAAATGAAATTAAAATGATTTTTTACAATCCCTTGTCCCAAAATACCGGTTGTAACTCCACAAAGGCAATCATTTTGAAGCTTCGAAACTTTGAAGGCACAACTAATTCCGCTGTTACTGGAGGCATGTAGCTAGCTGCTTACCTGTGTTCCCCCAGACGCTACCACATTCTGCCAAAAAAAAATGCCTCCCTAGCCAGTCAACCACTAAACGCTTGTATGCCTTTGACAACTAAATTATGAACCGCAAAAACAAAACGATGGATATTATCTTTCTTCAGAGCTGTGTATCCTCTTTTTATATATAATTTTTTTCTCAACATGTAATGTTTCATTGATCATTAGATTATTACCTTATTTATTTTCTTTGGTTATTTATAAGTGATTTAATTTAAAAGGATACTTCGCTGTTCGAAAGATGAAGATTTTTTTCTAAATTGTAACTACTTTTTAATTATTGTAAACTCAGGGTGTCTCAGATTTTAACCGGGAAAATTTAATAGATGATAGAAAATTTGATTTTGAGCAAAAAATTCCTAATAACATATATGCAGAGACGCTTATTTTTTGTGTGTTGAAATTGATAAAAAAAATTCGTTTTTTGCGAACATCTCCGGAACCGTTTATCGTACAGAAAACAGCTTTTGCAAGCATTTTCTACCCATAGTAAGCTATGTTCTGTGTGATAAACATTTTTTTTTAGTCATAATTGGTGAAGATTTTGAAGGGGTAGTTGGTGTTTTTCTCCCCAACTTCTACGCCACTGGAAAAAGTACAGTTTTGAGACAACCATTTGAACCGCCAATGTTTTCTACACAAAAAGGGTACTCTTGGTCATAAGCTCTAAGTTGACGGTTTTCGAGAAAAATCAACTTTTATGTTGAAAAACATGGTCAATTCTTACTAATTAAACAAAATTTATTCAAACGTTAGAACAAGTAACAAAACCAAAAAATTGACCATGTTTTTCAACATAAAAGTTGATTTTTCTCGAAAACGGTCAACTTAAAAGCTTATGACCAAAGTACCTTTTTTGTGTAGAAAACATTGGCGGTTCAAATGGTTGTCTCAAAACTGTACTTTTTCCAGTGGCATAGAAGTTGGGGAGAAAAACACCCACTACCCCTTCGAAATCTTCACCAATTATGACTAAAAAAATAAATTTCATCGCACAGAACATAGCTTACTATGAGTAGAAAATGCTTGTAAAAGCTGTTTTCTGTAAGATAAACGGTTCCGGAGATATTCGCAAAAAACGAAATTTTTTTATGAATTTCAAAAATCTCAAAAATCTCAAAACTAAGCGTCTCTGCATATATGTTATTAGGAATGTTTTGCTCAAGATCAAATTTTCTATCGTCTAACAAATTTACCCGGTTAAAATTTGAGACACAATCTCAGTTTAAAGTAGCATAAAATAAATCATGAACAATTTTGGCTAAAGGACACTGTATTTTCTTTACACTATGATATGAAAAAAATTTATATTTTAATATCAGCTGACTATTAAAATAATTATTTCGATTTGAATACCACAAATAAATGTAAAGAATGTGACCGTGGATTAGTTATTCTAAATATTTTGCAATAGAATCTGGCTATAGTGCTCGAAAGAAAAGTCGGAGTAACTTTTTTATCGATCGATAATAGCCAAATAATATTGTATAGGAAGCCGAAACAAGGAATAGATCACTATTGAAATGGATAGGCAGTTTGTGTTGAAGAGGCAAAAAAGTTCGTAAAGCAAAATATGTCATTACTAATAGTCCAGTCAAAAGTGAGAAAAACATCTAAAATTTTATACCACACAAAAATGCAAAATTCTTTTTGCATCGTGTTCGGGATGGCTTCCACATCGTTAGTCAGAAAAAAAAGGGGGCTCGTGATTATTACTATTAATAAACGATGAAAAACGATTTTCAATTAACAAATGGAATATCTCGGGCCCTTTTAGTCAAAAGTTTCTGAAATTTGGTATTAGGGGGTCCGCTGAACCCACATCTGAAGTCGGAAAATGGAAAATTCGGCCCGTTTGCTGGAAAATCCTGAAAATCTTACCAAATCTTAGCAACAAACATTTTTTCTCGGACTGTGGTGTTGAAATAATAAGATGCCGTGATGTGTCTCGATACAATTTTCACTAAAAGAAGGAAATTGGTGGATAATTGCGTCGTTTTTCCTTCATATTCCTAACTCGGTACTCGTCCAATTATAAGTTTTCGTGGTCGCTGAGTATTATTTTATGGTTATAAAATCAAAAGTAACTAGTTTTCCGGAAAACTTCGAAAAATTTAAATTTGAATAAACTTTGATATTTTTTTTTTCAGAAAATTGTAGTGACAAATCTATATAATAATGATGGTATAACTAGGTTATATATAAAGAAATTAATATTAAAGTTTAGTCAAATTTTCATTTTTCTATAGTTGATTTTGATTTTATAACCATAAAATAATACTCAGCGACCACGAAAACATATATTTAGACACGTTGAACGAGGACCGAGATAAGAATATACAGGAAAACGACGGAATTTTCTTTTTTTAGTAAAAACTGTACCGGCGTCCTACTATTTCAATACCACAGTCCTAGAAAAAATTTTGTTTGTTTGCTAAGATTTGGTACAATATTCCGGGTTTTTCAGCAAACATGCCGGATTTCCATTTTCCTACTTCAGATTTGGGTTTAGCGCACCCAAAAAAACCCCTTATACCAAATTTCAGAAACTCTAAGTTAAGAGGGCCCGAGATATTCCATTTGTTCCATTTGCTATAAAAGACATTCCATTTGTTAATTGAAAATGATTTTTAATTGTTCATTAATAGTAATAATCACGAGCCCCCCCTTTTTTTCTGACTAACGATGTGTAAGCCATCCTGAACACGATGCAAAAGGAATTTTGAATTTCGTGTGGTCTATAAAATTTTAGTAATGATCCCTATTTTATCACACTTTTAACTGAACTGTAATGAGTATTGTAAATTCGTACTGCCAGTTTTGGAGTTGTTATATTACAGTTACTATGTGGCACATGAATGTATTTGACTGTACTAAACGGTTTACGAAGAAACTACTTCGCATTAGACAATGTACAATACAAATTTTATCTATTATTTAGAATTAATTCTTTTCGCTTCTAGTTCTGTAACAATGAATTTTATAACTAAAATTGATTCTTTAAGATGATCGCACTCACTATTTGATTTCAGGTAGAATTGTTCAGGCATCTGCACAGTTTATCACTTCGCTGGCATTTGAATCGAAAAACTGGCGAAGTATTGCGTGTGATGGATCGGGGAACAGACAGTATCAATAACCTGTTGAATTATATTCTGTTCTCTATTTTCCCCACAATTGTCGACATTATTGTGGCTGTTGTCTTCTTCATTACCGTCTTCAATCTATGGTTCGGATTGATTGTGTTTGTAACCATGATTTTGTATATAGGTAAGTGAAAATAATACAAGTGGTAGTTACTAGAAAAATCCTTTGAGGGAGCAATTTATCTTATTTATTCTATTAGCTTCAAAAAATTAAAAATATTATACAATGTTTGAAAAATTCCATTCGATGCTGAAGCTACTAATACAGATTTTATGGTGCGGTGCAATTTGGGTTTGTTGAAAACCTAATGCTATTTAAATGAAACATTCAATTTATGAAAATTGTTACTGGATCTTTAAAAATGTCACGTCAAGCGTATCTAGTTAGCAACTGACAGTAAATGAACAAACATATATAAAGTAGGCGATACTTAAATAGAATAGTCCGAAAATCGTAGAGTATCAATAATTGAAAGTTTAAAGTTGACCATAATATCCAAATCAATATTTAAACGCCGAAAACCCCAATGAGAAGCGTTAATAAAGGAAGTACAAACTAGTTTTATTAGATTGTTCAAAAGATAAGGTCGGTGTGGCAGGTCGTGCTTCTACTGAAGGGTTGATCATAAAAGTGATAGATCTTTGCTCAACGATTGCGTTATGCCAGAAGATGTTGCCGACATGTTTTTACTGAAGTACTCAATAAAGCTTATTAAAGCTGATAATTTCATTAGATAAAAAAATAAACGTATTTTCATTAATAAAATTGATAACTTTATTAATTGAACTATTTAAATAATATTGATAAATAATTTATATTTAATAATAAAAATATGAAACTCTATTATTAATATATACATAAACATTCCAAAGCTTTAGTGCCAAATATTTTTCATTACTCATAGCATTATTTGTTTAACGGCACAAATTTTGTTAATACTTTCTATATTAATAAATCCAATTTTATTTAGTATTGAAAGTTAAATACTGCGATTTTGATAAAAAAAAATTTTTAATAATAATTAACTATTTAAATAATAATAATGAATGATTTTTGTCAATACTTTCCATATCAATAAATCTAATTTCATTTAATTTTAAAGTTAAATTTTTTTCATTTTAATTAACTGATGACAAATTTACATATAAATCAAGTAAACTTTAATACATTTCATCAAGGTTGGACAAATCTTGATTTTTATTGAAAAATTCAAAAATTGTTGATTCAATTAAAAAAATCTTAATTTTTTTTCTATGCTTTTTCTCTTAGTGCATGAGGTATACATTTTTAATATCACATGTACATATCCATTTTCTACTTTACTTAACAATCTCGGACTCAAGTTATATAGTACATACTCTTTTCCTTGTTGAAATTTGATGACGCCTATTTTCCATAGAAAATAAATATTCCAATCGATTCCTTGAAAAAATACAAGTTAGGTTTGTAAATATGAAATGTATAAGACTCCTGATTCTTTATTGTATTTCCATTATTATTAATTATCACATGAATATGACATGATATAGATTGAGAAATAGGGAACAAGTGAAAAAACTATAGATGTGACGTGATGATGAAAAATTGCAAAAGATGTGTCAATAAAAAGATGTTTGTATACAAAATTATATATAGTATACTTACTCTAACAAGAAAGGAATCGATGTGCAGCAGTTATCCAATTTATCGATGGTGGAAGCCGTTACTTTGTGATGATTCAACATATTGATATAATAAAACTCTTATTATTAAATTCTACAATCTGTTTTCTAAATTTGCAAAACAACCCGTTCATATTTGTAAGAGCAACCTAAAAAACCGTTAGGCAAGACCGTTGATGAAGTTTCCGAGTTCGACAAATCCGGGATTTACAAAATAGATTGTGAGTCGTCTTTAAAATGCTATGTTGGGTCAAACTAAAAGGAATATTCTAACTCTGTATAAAGAACATTTTGCCCATATAAAGAATAGTAATGCTGAAAAATCATCGTTAGCCGAAAGTGTAACACTTTTAAAACACAGTACGGACAAATACCTAGGTAATTTAGACGGGATGGAAATGTATAAACGAAAACGCATTTTTTTTCTTAAATTTCGATTTATCTCCAGGTGAGGGTAAAATAGTATTTAAACAGTTTACTTTGATGTTGGCTGATTATTTCTTATTGATAATTTAAATAGGAACTAAAGTACAATAGGGTTAATGAGATTGCAATTGAGAATAAGGGATCATCGGAAATTCTAAAACGTGTAGATCCCTGGAAAATACAGTGTGAATTAAGAAGTAATTGGTGCATTAGGATAATTATTATTTAATATTCTAAGAGAGCTTTGAAATAAAGGAAAATATCATTTTGGTATAAGTTTAAATGATCATTTAGAATTTAGGGATATTGTTATAGGAGTTTTTGACACCTTCAGAACTCTCTATTGATTCAAAAGTTTTTATTTTGAAACCTTTGGTTTGATTATGTAAAATGTTCAGGCTATCGAAATTATGATAGGTATAAAATGGTTAGTAAATGTTGAGTTAGTTTTATTCATTGTGACAGAACGAAAATGTCGTAGGTATCTAAGTTTAAAACTACAAGTTCTACCTATATAAAAATTATCACAATCTGGGCAAATTATCTTATAAACTCCAGGTTTATTATATTTATTCGTTTTGTTTTTAGCGTTATATATAAGATGGCAGAGTTTATTTTATAAACTTATGGCGTAATAAAATGTTAGCAATATTTTCTCTTTCGAAACCAAAATACGTCAGAGAAGTAAGTTTTTCCGCCTACCTCTAGCCAAAGTATACATTTCCTGGCCTCATTGTAGGGAGCAAAGTCGTACATTCCCTCCCTAGAGAAGAAAAGTAAAAGTGACGTCATGGTACGTCATCAATAAAATAACTTATACGGCATTCACGTCCTAAACTATATTCTATTATATAAGTATAAATTTTGCCGTTTATTTATAGAACACAGTGTATTTTACAAAATGGTAGAAATCGGTAAATTGTTATTTTAATGTAACGATTTTTACATTAATAATTTGACTTCAATTCACAGATTCATCCGGTTTTCGAATTTAGGACAGAAATATTATAACGTGCTATGGTCGATTGACAGATTAACAGTTTCAAAGTGTGTTACGCGCTATAATATATCTACAAAATATAAAATAATATTTAAATTATATATAAAAATTCTCGGGTCACATTAACACTCTGTTTTGAATATTTTCGTCTTTAGGTACGTTTCGGTCTCACGACCATCATCAGAAGACTTATTACTTCAATAACCCGATTACTTAGAACTAATTGTATTAACACAAAGCGTCCTTATGGCACAAATTTCGTTTAAATGCCAACGTCGCCGAAACGAACAGAAACATGAAATCGGAATTATAATTGAAGTGATTCAAGCGAATTTGAAGATATAAATAATACACCGCCCCGGATATTTTGGGACAAGTTAATGTAACAATACAATCTCTATTACCCCAAAAATCTAAAGAAAATACGAAAAACAGTATTTACATTTCAAGCAATGAGCCGAAGAAAAGCATATTCGTACTCACTCAGAAAATGTTATTTTGGGGTATTTATTTTCGCTATTAGCAAATACATTAAAAGCCTCTACATTGTGGTCCAAGTATTCGATGCTACGTACCATGCTTCAAATGAAAGAAAATGTGGATATCAAATACCCAAAATCAATTGCTTTCTTGAAAAGACAAAACCAGGGATATAAACCCAATAAGGCAAAAACCTTCTCAAGAGAGGAAGTGAATAAATTTTTAGTAGAAGCCCCCGATGATAATTATTTATTAATGAAGGTAAGATACTTTCAAGAAGTAAATATATCAAGAAAATAAAATATTATAATAGAGCTACAACAATACGCTATGTTTATGATTCCGCAGAAGTAGGATGTGAGTCCCGGTAGCGCAACGAGTTGGTGCACCGCTCACTGTTCATGATAAGCTTGTAGCTGTTGGTTCAAATTCCGGCGACGACAGCTTTTTTTTAAATTCTTTTTTCTTTGTTTTGTTGGTTCTCCTCATTTTCGGAATTTCAGGAGCATGCAGGTGTGACGAGCTCCTTAAAATGGCTACTACAGATATTGAAGATAAAGGTTCAATTCAAGTAAATATACCAAATTATAAAACAAATATACAGAGAACGTACTGCGTTGGCTCCAGCTCTCACTTCTAGTGGTATTCAAATAACCACTGCTCAAAACTGCACGTTTAACATCAGTATAAATAATTACTCTACCACAAATTAAAAATATGTAGGATGCAAGAATGGAAATAACATGCCTATAAGTTATACTGTGCCTTCTTTCTTACTTTTACTTTTTTAATGAATTTTGTTTGTTAGTTTCATAAATAAATTATTCAAAAATGACTTGTTATTTGAGGGAGGCGGAAAAATCATATGTGTAACATGGGGGTAAAGTGCCTTTTCCTCCCTTGAATGATCAACTTCATCCTCGGGAGGAAAAGTAGCACTTTCCTCCCTTGTTGTACAAATAGCTATTGTTGTGTAACCTGTTTATGGCCCCAAATGTTCAATGTAGGGTTGATGTTTCCTTATAACATTAAATGATTTACTCCGGTTTCCGGATCGGTGGGTCCAGACTCCTTAATGTACCTTTTAATTTGTAGTTTGTATAGATAATTTTCATTCTCTCTCTCTCTCTCTCTCTCTCTCTCTCTCTCTCTCTCTCTCTCTCTCTCTCTCTCTCTCTCTCTCTCTCTCTCTCTCTTTATGTTGGTGGCTGCCAAATAAATAGAAGTTCATTTATAAAATGTTTATTAGCTATTACTAAATTATATACAATATTTAAGATTATAAATTCCTCATCCTCGGACGACGAGCTTGAACTTGAATCATAAAGCAACATTATTCATTTCGATTCTTTTGATTCAGTTTTTCGTAAATATTCAGATCAAATTGACAAACGAGAATGTTTAGGCAGGTTATGTTTCTATTTAAAGACGACTTTAGTAGTAAAGCGCCGAAATCGGGACTTTAACTTTAAGCGGCGGTAAAGGCTACTTTACTTAAACTATGTTTATGGAACAGGTTTCAAAACATAAAGTCGACTTTAATATTTAAAGTGACTTTAATTTCATTATGGAACCGGCCGTAAGTAATGAAGGATACTTCATTACAGTTGATACATCTATGTGTTTTATGTTCGGGTAAATATTGTAATAAGTTCATTGTTGTTGTTTGCTGTTAATTAATGTTGTTATTTGATCTACTAAAAACTTATTCATTTATATTCGTGTTATTGTGTCCAACTCAATAGTGAGGTGTTCTTTTGACAAGAGTATTGAAATGTTTTCATGTTATTATTAAAAGTGATATAAAAGAAAGTAATTTAATAATATTTATTAATTTGTTTTTATCATTTATATTATAGAAATACTAAGGTGACCATAGTTTCGACAACTAACCTGTCATGTTCAAAACGATACTAATTATTGTTCTTCCTTTAAAGTTTTAACAATCGGTATAACCGAGTGGAGGACCAAATACCAACGAAGGATGAATTTGGCCGACAATGAAACAAGGGCTAGAAGTGTAGATTCCTTGTTGAACTTCGAAACTGTAAAATATTATGGTGCAGAGCAATATGAGGTAGATGCTTTCAGGGAGGCGATAATGAAATATCAAGTAAGCAATATTCAACATACCGATTAATGATTGTAATTATTGGATTGTAAACTTCTTATCAAATTTGATGCTAATAATGATGATTTAGAACTTGAAACGTTGAAAAATAAATATTTTCAACTCTTTTCAGTTCGAATAACTGTTGCCTACAGTAAAACAACAGTTTTGCACGTAATATTTGGGACGTGTCATTTTATAGTTCCCAGCAAAATCCGTTTTATATCCGATTAATTTTGAAATGATAATGTAGTATTTTCAAATCCTCTGCATTGTAAATTTTACGTAAAAGTGTCAGTTTCCGAAAAATCAGTTCTTATGCTACAAAACTGAATTTTTGAAAATAATAATCTTCAGCTCTCATAGAAGTATGAATAATTACTTCTTTTGTATAAAAGATTATGCAGTTTCATTATTCATGGATTTCAAGCGGTAGAAATTTGTAATTGATGCAGACAGTTGCACTCCACTCTCCAAAGAGAGGTCGAAATCAAAATTATAAAATTGACTAATCGAAACCATCGAATCGATTCATCAAATCCATTTTTTTCGTTATATCGACAGAGTTGAATCGATTCATAATCGCCCGCCCATCCCTAATCCATATAATTCGAGACATAAGAGAACGCCTAGCAGAAGAATATGAGTTCATAATACTTTAATATCTGTTGACCGATAAAGTTTCTTTTAGTCCGAGCAACGAAGGTGTTGAGAAAAGCATTAAAACTTAGTTTTGAAAATTGGTGTACATGTACTTGAGGGCCTCCTTTTGAAATTGCTAAATGATTTTAAGCAAATTTTTCATAAATATCCCGAAAACTAGTAGCTTTTTAAAAACTGTTATTTGCTAAATTAAATAGCATGAATATTGTTTAACATGCTATGAATAAAGAGCTTACTTATTTTGGTAGCACCACATTTATCACATAGTTGAATGAAAACCGAGTGGAAGTTAAAAGAAAATATTCTTGACAAGATTCATTTCGGTTAGATGCATAAATGATATATAAGAAATAGAACTTCTGATAAGTAATAGTTCCAAATATAGGTATAAAAAATAAACGTCACGACGAGGAAGCGTATAGATTTAAATTGATATCATTTATTTTTATTAAATTTGCTATTGTGAGTATTAAAATTTCAACTTGAGGTTATTGCACTAGCACATCAAAATAATGAATATAACTCCACTGCCTTAAACACTAGCTCCTTTAACCAATGCACATTAACTATAACACATAATTATTTACTTTATCAGTATGTCGAATAGTCTTCGCCCATATTTCTGGTATTGTTTTCCTACCATAGCAACTGATTTTTGAGCCTAACTATCATCTGTGCCAACTTGATCCCTGTAGTGGCTAGTCATACCCAAAGTGTGTAGATTGGGGCTAAACGAAGCTACCGCTGCACTTACTTAGGGAAATTGTTGAAATGAATTTGTTTCAAAAGTAACCAAGTATGACATCACATCATGTCCAACGTAAAAATAGAATTAATAATTTTCCGTGGTTAAAACTTTAATCGGTTCTTTCCATATATTTTTTTTTAAATCACATTTTTCAGAATGACTAAGTATGTTGAAACAGTATTGTAACAGTATTGTTAACACAGTTTTTCTCCACTCCCGGATATTTAAAATTACGCAAATTGTGATAATAGAAAGCGAAGTTTGAGCATGAATATTTTATTTATTTTTCTTTACCTAGTATGGTTTTTCCCTTTACCTATAATCTCCAAACCTTCAAGAAAAATTCGAATGCCTATCAATCCACTGCTGGCTTACATGATGTTCTTCGAACATTATAGGTTTCCCTCTCGTGTCACTTTTTTTATTTCATTTGAAACCATGCATATCTCGTGCCACCGTAAGGTAAGGAAACAACTGTTGTGAGTATAAGAACTACAGGTCAGAATTTCGGAATTGGTGGAGCATCATTCGCGCGTAATGAGTAAAAAAGAGGTCTATCGGAACTGGCGGAGGTAAGTTGACCAGCACCTCGAAGCGTATAATAAAAGGCGGCTCGCAAGCCATCGGAGAGAACTTGAAGCTGAATTCCCTTATTAGAATAAAAATCAGCAAGCAAGAGTAATTCTGTTAATCACACCGGAAACCCATACTTATGTGAGATCTACCACTGTATTATACAGTATCCTTTTCTAATGATTGTATAGCGAAGATCGTTCTGTCTTTTGGTTATCTGAGCCTGCGCCTGGGTGTAATCATCAGAGGTCAATAATTGAATTAAACTGTTATATAGCTTAAAGTACATTTCTCCTAACTCTATCTGCGCGTACCGAGAATAATTATTTGAATTATATTAAATAATTGTATGGTGTCAGTGTATGAATGAATTGCAAAATTCTCTGCACACTGTGTAGTAAAACGGAAGTAGACACTGGAAGTGGAAGTGTGAGAGATATCATGTGCACACTGTGTAGTTCCCCGAAAGTAGGTGAAAGTATTTTTGATGATCCAGTCACAGTTTGTTCACACTGTGTAATTCCCCGGAAGTAGGATCTGTGACCGACGTATGACAGGGCCTGTATGTTCTGTGGACTGACGCAAAATGAGATAATAAATTACAAAGCGGACTTTGAGTATGAAAATTTTATTTGTTTGCTTCTTTCTGGAATATATGGTCTTTATTTTCAGGCGGAAGAATGGAAAGCGAACATCACACTGAACATGCTCAATACCGTGCAGAACGTGATAATTTGTGTAGGGTTATTAGCTGGCAGCTTGTTATGTGTTCGTATGGTTGTTATCGACCATGAACTTACTATAGGTGATTACGTACTGTTTGCAAGTTACATCGTTCAACTATATGTCCCTTTGAATTGGTTTGGAACTTATTACAGGTACGTGATAAGAGGGAAAATATATTCTAAATTATACATTTTGGAGAACCATCAACGAAAAGATTCTAACACTTCTGTTTCACTGACCCAAACGTCAACGCAAATGCAATGGCCAGATTTGTCAGGAATATCGTGGATCAAAAGTTGCTATTTGAAAAGAAATTCTTTAATTTTTGGGAAAATTGGAAGTGATAAAAATGCTTTTTCTCATTTTCTGTTTTAAAGAATTAAATATTGAATAGTATTTAATGATCAGCTTGGTATCTATTGATGTTACACTTCTAGAGCGATTCAAAAGAATTTTGTCGACATGGAGAACATGTTTGACTTACTTCGGGAGGACCAAGAAATCATAGATGCTCCCGGAGCTGGACCCATCATCGTGAAACGTGGTAGCGTTGAATTTAATAACGTTACTTTCGGTTACTTACCCGAAAAACTAGTGCTCAAGAACATCACTTTTACAGCACCGGCAGGAAGGACCATTGCTTTGGTAAGTGAAGTTTCCCTATGTATAAACCATTATAGTAATAATTCAATCACTAGAACACTTATCTACTGAAAATAATTACTGATCCACTGTTCGACTATATTGTAGTCTCAGGTTCAACGTGATAAATAGTGCAGGTAAATTAGCGATTTATGTCGAAATTCAAGGGCGTGTTCATAAAACGAAGAAATTATATCACAGCTGAAGGTGATGTACATTGTTGTCAGGTTGGCCAGGTTTTCAATGTTTTGCATACAGCTAAACATTTGATTCAAGAAAATGCGTTACAAACAAGTTCTTTTCTTATTATATTCAGTGATGCAAATTGTTTGTAATCTTAAATGTTCAAAATCTTCTAAAACCACTTGAGAATAATATCCATCCTAACATTAAGTTCACTTTAGAAACTGAGAAAGATAACAAAATAAATTTCCTAGACCTCACCTTCAAGCGCCATAATAATATCATTACTTTCAAAGTTTATAGAAAAGCTACATTCACAGATACAGCTATTGCCAATTTATCTTTTAATCCCCGTAGTCACAAATTAGCAGCATACAACTCTATGATACATGGAGCCTTTTCACTTCTTCTTTCTCCTGAAAACCTGAATGAAGAATTGAATATAATCAAGGCTATAGCTATTAACAATGGTTTTAAACCACAAATTATATCCAAATCAATTGACAGAAAAAAGCAGAAATTGACTTACTCAAGTATCTATCATTTTACAAAAAATTCTGATTCTTCATCAAAAAACGCGTCTTTCACATATTTTGGTACTGTAAGTGGAAGAATTGCAGACATTTTATCGAAACGTAATCTAAAAGTTTGCTTGAAACCTCAAAATAAATTGTCCTATTTTTTGTTCGATGCTGAAGATAAAACAAATACGTTATGTATATTGTTTATAAACAATTTAATTAGCTCATTTTTGAGATTACATGGAAATTTCTAAAAAATGCAAAATTTGACCGTTTTTGATCAGATAAAGACTATTTTTGGTCAGTGAACATGTGAAACTAGTCAAACAAGTAGTTAAATTAACTATTTATTTACTAACAAAATAGATGAATTCGACCAAAACTCCGAGTTTAGAGTTTATCTGATAATTTTCGTATTATGAGTTTGATTTTATCATCAATATCGTCGAATGTATACTCACCAATTTGATAATTTGCAATAAACAAATTACATTTGTTATTAAATATACGAATTTGACCAAAATGTCGAGTTTATGGTCGTTTTCGGATAATTTTGGTCTCCTGAGTACGATTTTGTTTCTATTATAGTCTTTAAATGCATACTTATGCAACTTTTGAATTGTTATAAACAATTATGACCATTAATAAAAATAAGAATTTGACCAAAATGTCGAGTTTATAGTCGTTGTCGAATAATGTTGGCCTCCTGAGTACGATTTTATTGCTATTATGCATACATTTTTGAATTGTTATAATGAACAAGTATACGAATCTTGCCAAAATTCCAAGTGTAATAATTCAAATATTATATCGAGGAGTTTGAGTGTTCGAGATTTAGACGATGAATTTCGATTAAAGTTTCAGAGAAGCATTTTGGCAAACAAATTGTTGAAATAGATTTAAGGGTTTTGACTTTTATTTAAAAAAAAATATGTCATATTTTAATAGTAAATTCAATATAATTCAGTAAAATAACATTCAGATAAAAAGATACATTAATTATCACGTATTTTGAAGTATTATTCGTGATAAGTTTGAATAAAACTAATTATTTCTCAGTATATATGAATTAAACTATTTTTTAAGCATCCCATTTTTGTATCATATTAAAACTTAATACATTCCATCAATTTTGTCAAAAAAATCAAGTTCTGAGTGTGCATATCATATAAAAATGTCACATTTCTTTTTTCTTTAGTACTTAATAAATAATTTGTTTATAAAAATATTATTGTAATAGCAACGAAATCGTACTCCGGAGGCCAAAATTATCCGGAAACAACTATAAACTCGATATTTTGGTCAAATTCGTATTTTTATTAATAAATACAATTGTTTAGAACAATTCAAAAATGTATGTATGCATTTAAAGACCAGAATAGCAATAAAATCGTAGTCAGGAGGCGAAAATTATCCGACAACGACTAGAAACTCGACATTTTGGTTTAATAATAAATATAATTTGTTTATAACAAATTAGCAAATTTCTGGGTGTATATTCGACGATATTGACGATAAAATCGAACTCAGAATACCTAAATTATCCGAAAACAACCTTAAACTCGGAGTTCTGGTCGACTTCATCTATTTGTTGATAAATAAATTGTTTATAACAAATGAAGTTAATTCAACTAGTTTCACATGTTCACTGACCAAAAATAGTCTTTATTCGATCAAAAACTTTTCGCAGCTTTATTTATGACCAAATTTTTTTCTGATGATATTCTGAAGAGAATGCACTTTGTACCATCAGAATCGATTCATTTGCCAAGGATTCACGGGTTTGCATTTGACTGCATTAAATATAGAAATTAGATATAGAAAGGAACGTTTTCGATCTTTTAGACTTAATAAAACAGATTCATGTTTCTCTAACCATATTTTAGAAACAGGGCACACTTTTCCAAGTTTAGATGAAGTTTAAATTTAAATAACCAGAGTATTAAAAGGTATTATAAATAATGACAATAAAATTTTAAACAATCAATTAGATGTGTATACAGCATTCTGTTTGATGTCTTGATAACGTACAATTTCCCATAATCCTCTAATGCCTCCCTAGTATACCTCTGCATTAATTTTTCCTTATCACAATATTAACTCTACCTCATTATCCAAATTGATTTATACTTTTCTAACAATGTATTTCCACAACCGGAACCCCACTTGTTACCTGTGTCTTATATTGTGCCATAAATAGCCAATATTATTCATATTTTCATACATTAGTATCGTTTAAAGATGACACGCTTATGTTGAAACTATAGTCACGATTTGTTTCTATAATATGTATGATAAAAAAACAAAGTAAAAGTGTTTTATTTTATTATATCAATATGATAGATTATCACAAAGTAATGGGTTCCTCCATTGAATACTTGAAAATACCATTTGTTGAACACTACATGATAGTGGATTCGACATTTTCTCAATTTACATAGCACACGACGTGAATTCAGGTAGAATTATAGCCCTGAGGATAACTGTTTACATATCTTCTAAATAAATCTATTAAAATTTAGATGCATTGACAAGTCAATTGAATAAAATAGAGAAATATATCAAATATCTGGCAACTCTTGAAATTCTCACCAACTGTTACAATGAAATATTCCTCATTTGACGAGGTGGCAGGTCACTATTTCGGAAAATTGTTCAAATTAATTAACTATGACGTCATTTGTTTCTTACAGCAAACGGCGTATACTTCTTTATTTTAATATACAGGAGGGTATTCGTTTCAAACCAACCCCTAGATGTATCTCCAGACTTTTGCATTTTTGGTTTCTTCGTCGAAATTATCAGTGAGTTTGATAATAAACCCTACCTTGATTATCAACTGTTTTTGAATTATTTCAATGTAAAAAAATATATTTAATTATATTATTACGATTATCATCAAAACTAATTGATAGAAGTTAATGACTTTTTGACAACACACTAATGTTTCCATGAGTTAAATCTGCCGAAGAAAAATCAAATAATAGTGTAAACATGTCATGAAAGTGACGTATTTGAAATATCATGGGAAAACTACTAATGTAGAAACTGTTGCATTTAAATCTGCTGTTATTTCCATAATCAATCAATTCAGCGGCATCCGCTCTTCTTCGTATATTCTTCGATAGTCCCTCCTTCAACATTTTCTTTAAATCAATATAAGTTTGTTGAAACCGATTCCTAAAAGCACTTGTTTCATTTTTTGACACATACCCTCGATAAAAGAAAACTACCGGAGAATTCTTAATTCAGAAGTTTATTAGTTGTCAATTTTGTTAAACTGTTAGTTATGTAAAAAATTCAATGGTGGAAGCTATTACTTTGTAATAATTTATCATATTGATATAATAAACGATAAAAAATGATGGTACATGGTGGAAGTGTATAAGAATGGCATGCTTTTCAAGTAACCGCAACTTGGAAAGGGTTATCCTCCAGTCAAAAAAAAAATGCGGATTCTGTATCTCGAGTTATAGCAGCCGGGGAAAATTCGGTCTGTGAGATGAATTGGTCATCGAACCGTTCTCTAACGATAAACCGTAGTGCCATCGGGTTAATGTTCAGACCATCAATATCGCTCTGGCTCCTAGACTAAGAGTAGTATAATTGAAATTGGATAATGAGGTAGAGTTAATATTGTGATAAGGACATTTTAATGAGGAGGTATGCTGGGAAGGCACAAGAGGATTATGGGAAATGTTAGGTTATCAAGGCATCATCATCTAAATTTTGAAAAAGTGTTTCTAAAATAGGGTTAGCGAAAGATGAATCGGTTTTATATTTAATTTCTGTATTACAACTAGAACTACCGATGTAAAAGTTATCACACTCTGAACAGGTTAATTTATATACTCCAGGTTTATTAATTAAACTTATTTGTTTTATCTTCAAATAGGACAATTTATTTTGAGGTTTAAAGCTTTCACTTACGGTAGCAAAATATGTGAGAGAAACGTATTTTAATGAAGAATCAGAATTTTTTGTAAAAATACAGATACTTGAGTAAGTTAATTTCTGCTTTTTTCTGTCAATTAATTTGGATACATGGTTGTAAACCATTGTTAATGGCTATAACCTTGATTATATTCAATTCTTCATTCTGGTTTTCAGGAGAAAGAGGAAGTGAAAAGGCTTCATCTATCATAGTATGCTGCTAATTTGTGACTACGAGGTCTAAAAGATAAATTGGCAATAGTTTTATCTGTCAATGTAGGTTTTCTATAAATTTTGTAAGTAATGATATTATTATGGTCCAGAAAATTTATTTTGTTATCTTTCTCAGTTTATAAAGTGAATTTAATGTTAGGATGGATAATATTAATGGAGGATGAGAAATTATTCAATTGTCGTGATGTACCTTTGAAGAAGGATAAAACATCATCTACATATCTAAACCAACAATGAATATGTTTTTAGCTAGAAGTGAACTCATTACAGTTTCTTCAATATAAGACAATGGAATATCTGCCAAATAAGGACCTAATGGGAATCCCATAGGTAATCCATTATTTTGTATGAAAAACTCGTTATTAAATCGACAATAATTTTGGTTAAAGCAAAGATCTAGCAAGCAAGCTCCATGTTGGGTCCGCCTAAAGTGGGACCGTCTAAAGTAACCCCCCGGGGGGCGAATAAACTGCTGCCGCTGCGTGGGTAAAATGCTGCACCACATGGCTCTACTCCTAAAGTCCGGTGTCTGTGCTCCTTATCACAGGTCTCTGGGTAATTGATTCGCGGCCAGGACAATGATATGTGATAGGCCGATGATAGGAGGCCGACGGCTACCCGTCAAACGAAGTAGTTGCAAGTAACACGAACACGAGTAGGCAGAGGGAGAGGGGCCCAGATGGTTCAAAAGACCGTCTCCGCTCCAAGTAGTGCGTTGGTCTCTGCCGGGCAGTTGGCGTGCTGTTGAAGTAGGAGAGGGTCCTGCGTACCATGTCTAAAGTCTAACGACGGGTAGGCAGGGGGAGTAATCCCCCACAGTTATTATCGTGCATACTTAGGCTTGAAGTTAGTTACATTTTCGAAAATTGAATTTAGTTTTACCGGTAGATTATGTGTTGAGCTATTAACATAGGATACTACGGGGCGTATATGACCATTTTTTATGAGGCCGTAAAGCTTAGGAGAAGATGAATTACAATTAATTAACCTACTCCTTTCAAATTACTATTAAATAAAACTTGGCTATTTTCTAAAAATTGTTTAGTTTTTAATTGGAATAGTTTGTAGGATCTTTCTTGATTTGAGTCAAATCTGATGAAACAAATGTGTTCACTTTCTCGTCATAACCTATTTTATCTAGGATGATGTTAGTTATGTAGTTGAGAAATCTTCTAGTCCAGGCTGTGAACCGGGATTTTAGCTATAATAAAAAAAAAACATGTAGGTTCGAATCAAAAAATTTTTTTTGCATCAGCTTCAAGAGGTTCTCAGGATCATTCATACACCTTAAAACCTCTTGGGAACCACAACCCCATCCATTGGGGACGAAAATAGTCCGAAATCTCCCTCAAATTTGCAACATGCCAAGTCTTGAATTGTGTTTTCTACAAAAAAAAGGTATTTTGGCATTTCGAGTACACCTAGTAGGTTTTTTGAGTCGCTGAACACGAATGCGTAGCCAGATTTACTTGCAATACATCGTAGGGGTGGTCAAATCGACAAAATTGGCCAATTTCGCACTCCTAATATGTTATTTTGCAATTTACGTGGCATTTTGAATGCATCAAGGAGGTTTTTTGGGTCGCTGAACACGAATCCGGTGACAAGATTTACTTGCAATCCATTGTAGGGGTGGTAAGATCGGAGAAATTGGCCAATTTTGCACCCCTATTATGTTATTTTGCAATTTACGTGTTTTAGGCATTTAGATCGCACCACGGGGGTTTTTTGGGTCGCTGAATACGATACCGAAGCCAGATTTACTTAAAATTCATCGTTGGGGTGGTGAAATAGACAAAATTGGCCAATTTTGCACCCCTAATATGTTATTTTGCAATTTACGTGTTTTAGGCATTTAGATTGCACCAAGGTGGTTTTTTGGGTCGCTGAATACGATTCCGAAGTCAGATTTACTTAAAATTCATCGTTGGGGTGGTGAAATAGACGAAATTGGTCAATTTTGCACCCCTAATATGTTATTTTGCAATTTACGTGTTTCAGGCATTTAGATTGCACCAAAGGGATTTTTTGGGTCGCTGAATACGATTCCGAAGCCAGATTCACTTAAAATTCATCGTTGGGGTGGTGAAATAGACAAAATTGGTCACCAACACCAAAATATTGGTATCTTGAAATAGAATAAAACGGTTTTCAAAATATATTGTTTTCCTTTTTACGTTTCTTTAGGTACAGGTATACAAAATCTCTACGCCAGGTATAGTATATAGTATACCTATAGGTATTAATATACAGGCATCTAACTTTATACCGGCAGGAGCACTATTTTGTAAGTAACGTACCCATATATAATGTGAAAAAGGTAGATATAAGGTGTGTTGAACTCATCATAATAATTGTTAAATTCCTTCTTTTTTTAATGCGTTGAGCCCCTTCGTATACAAATTTATTATACAGAAAACCAAAGACTGTATCCTTCTAAACTTATCTCATTTTACAGCCCTGAGATCGTTACACAGGTCATATCCACATACATGTGCATGTGTCCAAACGTCGCATCTGTTTATGACGTGGTCCACTGCTTGAAATGAGAGATTTTCTTTTCACCTTCTTATGTCGGACATAACAATCTGTTCAGTTTCTTTATGACGACAAAGAACAACATTCTCTCTTGTAGCTACATTTGTTTCACAGCGTTGATATTATTTTAGTTGAATATTTGTATTTTATATAGTTCAATTTATATTTCATTTTGTATTTTATGGTTCAAGAACCAACAAGAACGCACAAGCGTGTGTCAGTGTATGAAAGTTGTTGCATTTAAGTGTTATCGATCAAGTGTTTTATGAACATGAAAGTGTAGTTATTAAATATTTGTGTTCTTTTTCAAGCAATTACTAATATTCCTATCCTCTTAATCTTGAAAAAGGAGAAAACTCCGAAATAATTTCAAAATGCAAAAATAATAAAAATTTAGAATCGTGTCAAATTAGCCATTTTTGTAAATTTCTCACTCCCACGATGATATTCGAGTAAATCTGGCTTTGGAATCGTATTCAGCGACTCAAAAAACCTCCTTGGTGCACTCGAAATGATAAAAACACGTAAATTGCAAAACCACATATTAAGGGTGAAAAATTGGCCAATTTTGTCAATTTTACCACCTCAACGATGGATTGCAAGTAAATCTGGCTTCGGATTCGTGTTCAGCGACCCAAAAAATCCCCTTGGTGCACTCGAATTGACAAAAACACGTAAATTGCAGAATAACATATAAGGGGTGCAAAATTGGCCAATTTTGTAGATTTCACCACTCCAACGATGAATTGTGAGTAAATCTGGTTTCGGAATCGTATTCAGCGACCCAAAAAACCTCCTTGGTGCATTCGAAATGCCTAAAACACGTAAATTGCAAAACAACATATTAAGGGTGCAAAATTGGCTAATTTTGTCAATTTTACCACCTCAACGATGAATTGCAAGTAAATCTGGCTTCGGATTCGTGTTCAGCTACCCAAAAAACCCCCTTGGTGCACTCGAATTGACAAAAACACGGAAATTGCAGAATAACATATAAGGAGTGCAAAATTGGCCAATTTTGTAGATTTCACCACTCCAACGATGAATTGTGAGTAAATCTGGTTTCGGAATCGTATTCAGCGACCCAAAAAACCTCCTTGGTGCATTCGAAATGCCTAAAACACGTAAATTGCAAAACAACATATTAAGGGTGCAAAATTGGCCAATTTTGTCAATTTTATAACGATGGATTGCAAGTAAATCTGGCTTCGGATTCGGGTTCAGCGACCCAAAAAACCTCCTTGGTGCACTCGAATTGACAAAAACACGTAAATTGCAGAATAACATATCAGGGGTGCGAAATTGGTCAATTTTGTCGATTTGACCACCTCTACGATGGATTGCAAGTAAATCTGGCTACGGATTCGTGTTCAGCGACCCAAAAAACCTCTTAGGTGCACTTGAAATGTCAAAATACCTTTTCTTATGGAAAATACAATTCAAGACTTGGCATGTTGCAAATGTCGCCCCCAATGGGTGGGGTTGGGGTTCCCAAGAGGTTTTAAGGTGTATGAATGATCCTGAGAACCTCCTGGAGCTAATGCAACAAAAAAATTTCGATTCGAACCTACATGTTTTTTTTTTTATTTTCCGGTTCACAGCCTGGACTATTCAGTGGTTCAGATCATTGTTTAAATACTTTTTTGTTTAGGTTGGACCATCGGGAAGTGGTAAAAGTACAATAATAAGGCTTTTATTCAGATTCTATGATGTCGAAACTGGTTCTGTTTTAATTGACGGTCAAAATATCAAGACGGTGACACAGGAATCACTCAGAAGAGCTATTGGAGTTGTACCTCAAGATACGGTACTGTTCAATAACACAATCAAGTTAGTATCTTAATTTCTTGCTATTGTTATTTCTAGTGTTATAATCAACCAGCTGTTATACCCGGCGTTGTCAGGGTTACAGAATTGAGGAATATTTTCACCACCACAATATTCTTTTCCATAAAGTAACTCAATTATTTGTTCTACGCCTGCAGGAACAACTAACGACGACGCCCGCTTCGCGATATTGGAGCCGTAAACGTGAGTTTATGTCACTTCGTGATGCCAAAAAATCTTTTCGGATACGAAAGACCGTAAATATTTTTCAGAATCCTTGAATAATTGCTTGTGCTTCGCTACGTTACTCATCTGATTGAAGGCGTGAGAAAGTCTGATGTGGTCATTTTATCGAACTCTCATGTAGACAGTTATTTTCCTCTTGTTTTGAAGTTTGAGTGTGCACAATTTCATCAAGATCGGTTCTTATCTGCTTTAAAGGGGTGGGCTAGATGTTTCGAAATCCCATGTAGACAGTCTCCTCTTGTTCTCAACAAGTGTGAAAACTTTCATCAAGATCGGAATAACACTGTAGATTTGTATAAAATACAAACAAACAATCTTCTTTTTATAAAACGAGTGCAAGGTGAAAAGTCCCTGAGAAATAAAACAGATGGCGTCAATCCCATGTGTCGCATTGTAGTTCATTGTCGTTCATTGTCGTTCAGCTATGTTTTGACACCCATCGAAAGCAAGCAACCTTGAAGATTTTTGAAAACATGGAAAAAATGAATTATATAAATTCTCGGGAAATAGGTCACATTAACACTCATGCTATATATTTTCTCGTCCTTACGTTCGTTTCGGTCTCACGACCATCATCAGAAGACTTGTTATGTCTAAAACTAAATTACTTAAAACTAATTGTAATACCCAAAGCGTCCTTATCGCACCAATCTCAATTGAAATGTCCACGTAGCCAAAACGAACAGAAACACGAATAATCGAAATTGTAACACATTAATGTTATATGTATAGTATATCAAGAATTCACTGTTGAGCAGTTCTCTTAATAAATGCAGGTTCATGTCAACAAAGTCTGTGAACGACTAGAAATGAGAACATTAGGGTTAAGTATCCACTTTCAAACCAGATGTTAGATTTACGAGCTAATAGAAAAAGGTTTGTCTGTTATTGGAAATATACTTAGACATTCTACCTAAAATATACTTTTAACATTATTAAGTTTTTGTTTCTTGTGCTATACTTATGGCCATACATTCTGTTTTGTAAATATTGTTTAGAGACTCCAGTATAAGTCCCATCGCAATCTAAACAATTTAATTTGTATACTGTGTGGGTTTGTTTATCTTTAGGTATTACAGGTTTTACATTTGAGAAATATTTTCCAACACAGTAGGCTTTTGCGCGACATTTATATCATACTTTTTCAAATATTTCCTAATTTTCGTTGAGGTCTCCGGAATGTATGGTAATGTTATAAAATTGTCTGTATTACCTTTTATGTTATTTATATATGAAGATCCATTATAGCTTTTGTTTATTCTTTCTTTAATGATAGGATTGAAACATGTTTTTGTGTAGCCATTCATTTCCAGTGTATTACGAACAATTTCGGTCCTCTGCGTGGTACAATTTAACCGTGCGATCTGTAAGACTGTTTCTAACACTTTTTATAACATGTTGGTGCAACGGAATTGAAATAAAGATAACGTTGAGACCAAACTTCTTTAGTAAACCACGAAGTTTTTATTTTTCCATCTGCATCATGCCTAATGTTCATATCTAGGAAATTTATGTTTTTGTTCACTTCTATTTCACAAGTAAATTAAAGTTTACAGTGGAAATTGTTAAATTTATTAATCACGTACTGAATTTTATCATTGGGAACACACATAAGGCAATCATCTACATACCGTTTGAAAAATACGGGTTGAAAATCTAATGAATTTATAACAGATTCCTCTAGGCATTCCATAACAAGGTTAGCAATAGTAGCTGAAATAGGAGATCCCATTGCTGTGCCAAATATTTGTTCAAAATATTGCTCACCGTATTGAAATTCAATTTCTACTGTAAACTTCAATTTACTTGTGAAATAGAAATGAACAAAAACATCTAAAACCTTTAATACCTAAACAAAACCCACACAGTATACAAATTAAATTGTTTAGATTGCGATGGGACTTATACTGGAATCTCTAAACAATATTCACAAAAAAGAATGTATGGCCATAAGTATAGCACAAGAAAAAAAAATTCCATCGCCCTTGCTAAATACTGCTTTGATTATAACCATCAATTCGATTACAATAATGTTGATATTTTAACTAAAGAAACCAATTATTATAAAAGATCTATTCTGGAGATGATTCAAATAAAACGTGACTCCAAATCTGTAAATCATAGGACAGATTTTCAGACACTAAGTCAGATTTATACTAACTTAATTAATTAAAACTCTTGCAAATTCCTGCATCCGTATTTATAATGTTAAAAGTATATTTTAGGTAGAATGTCTAAGTATATTTCCAATAACTGCAAACCTTTTTCTATTAGCTCGTAAATCTAACATCTGGTATGAAAGCGGATACTCGTTTCTAGTCGTTCACAGACTTTGTTGACATGAACGTGCATTTATTAAGAGAACTGCTCTACAGTAGATATATTATATAACATTAATGTGTTACAATTTCGATTATTTGTGTTTCTGTTCGTTTCGGCGACATGGGCATTTTAATTGAGATTGGTGCGATAAGGACGCTTTGTGTAATACAATTAGTTTTAAGTAATCCAGTTTTAGACATAAGTCTTCTGATGATGGTCGTGAAACCGAAACGTAGGTAAAGACGAAAAAATATAAAGCATAAGTGTTAATTTCTCGAGAATTCATATATAATTCATACCTGGGTCAAGAATCTTTATTAGAAAAAAATGAATTTAGCATCTTGATTAAACATTATTTCTTGCATGGTAAAAACATTACGCAAACCAAAGCATCGCTTGTTAAACATTATGGGGACTCCATCGATTGGAACAATTCACAAGGGATTTACTGATTTTCGTTGGAGGATGACCAAAAGGTACACCGAACGTTCTGGTTGTCCAATTGAGGTTACAACGCCAGAAATCATAAATCGTCGATAAAATCCATGGTGTGATCTTTGACCATCGGCGAGTTGAAGTGCACGAGATTGCTGAGGCTATAGCCATCCCAACCGAACGGGTACGGAACATTTTGCATACATTTTTGAATATGAGAAAGCTACCTGCCAGATGGGTACCGCATGTGCTCTCTGTTGACAACAAGCGCAACCGTATGACATCTTCAAAGGAGTGTTTGGCGATGTTCAAACGCGATATGAAGGACTTTTTCGCCGTTTGGTAACCGTGGACGAAACATGGATCCATAACAACACACCAGAGACCAAAGAACAGTCGAAACAGTGGACTTGTCCTGGCGAATCGAAGCCTAAAAAGGCCAAAGTGGGTTTATCGGCCAACAAAGTCATGTCGACATTTTTTTGGAGATGCACACGGTATCGTCCTTATCGATTATCTTGAAAAGAGCATATATCACCTTCGTATGTTATGCGGAGCTGTTGGATCGATTCGACGCCGACTTATGGCAAAGAAAAAAGTGCTGTTCTACAGGACAACGCTTCGGCGACAGGTCCGCAGTCGCAATGGCAAAATTGCATGAATTGCGCTACGAATTGGTTCGACATCGAACATTTTCTCCAGATTAGCCCCCCTGCGATTTTTATCCATTTCCAAACTTGACGGCGGAAAGAGATTTGGCTCCAACGATGAGGTCATCGCTGAAACAAACGCTTATTTTGAAGGATTGCCGAAATCGTATTATTTGGAAGGGATCGAAAAATTAGAAAAACGTTAGATGAAGTGTATCGGGCTACAAGAAGATTGTGTTGAGAAATGAAATAAGTTTTGACCAAATAAATCATTTCTTGTTTTATTTTTCAGGGACTTTTCACCTTGCCCTCGTATATATCGGCTGAGTTAGGAGACCGATATATTCAGATTTAATAAGTACGATAAAGATTCGACACAGATGGGCTAATACATTATCTGTCGATAACTAGATGATAAATCACGTTTGTGGTGAGCATACAAAATTTTCTAAAATTACTGTACGATAACATAACAGTGGCTAATCGACGTACGCGCATCTAATATGATCAAGCGCAACCCCTGATCGCTATATATAGTTATATCGCAAAATCGTAAAAATTCCAAGACGCACGTCATTATATAGTTTTTCATAACGAATGGGCGATTGAGGAGCTGCATGTTCCTTGGGTAAAATATTGCAATTGTTGATCAAATCTTAATAGTAACTGAAATACAGGATGTTAAAGTTAAAATATTTTTTAGTTTTTTTCCAATGATCTTCACATTTTTGACTTATCGATACGAAAATCAGTACACGGTTTTTTTTGGACGAAAACTCAAATTTTGTCATCAATTTCTTATAAATTGCTAGAAAATTCCACCGCCCTTGGTAAACATGCTTTGATTATAACCATCAATTCGATTACAAAAATGTTAATATTTTAACTCGGATTTCTACTAATTTAATTAATTGGAAATTCCTACATGCCTCTTTATAATGTTAGAAGTATATTTTAGGTAGAATGCTCAAATAGCAATATTTTTAAGAAGGTCTGACAACATTTTTCTATTACCTCATAAATCTTTAACCATCTGATTCGAAAGTGGATACTGAGCGTTGTGTTTTTTTTGTTTCATTCGTGTTCGAACAGTGCTTTGAAATGATTTCAAATCTTATAAGAAAGTTGCTAAATAGTGGATGCTTGATACGTATTCATATACTTAAAACATTAATGTGTTATAATTTCGATTCGGGCGACATTGCCATTTTTAATTGAAATTGGTGGGATAAGGACGCTTTGTGATGATACAATTAGTTTTACAAAATTCCGCTTTATACATTGATACATCTTCTGATGATGGTCGTGAGACCGAAACGTACGTAAAGACGAAAATAATAAGCATATGTGTTAATGTGACCTATTTCCCGAGAATTTATATACAGGGTGTCCTAAGTTTTAGTAGCAGAACTTTAACAGTCGGTAGAAAATTTGATTTTGAGAAAAAAGTTCCTATTAACATATATGCACAGACGCTTAATTTTTGAGATACAGGGTAGGGTGTTGAATTGTATTTAAAAAAAATTAATTTTGTTCGTATCTCCGAAGATAATCAAGGTGTCTCAATGAAATTTTGTACAGTGGATGCGTAGACACTAGACAGGTTACCACATTTGCTCATAATTTGACACCGGTGTTACTTCCAGTGGCGTAGATATAGGTATTTAATAGCAATAAATTGACCCGAAAAGTGTTATGACCCATAAATGTTACTTTTTTGTAATTAATTTCGATGCAAAATTTAAATCAAAACAAATAAGGTATCTTGATATTTCTTTGTACCTGGCACCGTTTCAAGACAAATTTGATTTTTGTGATTAATTACCACCACCATAAAAATAAGATGAAAATTGGAAAAAGGTATTTATTGAAGTTAAAAGATCTATTGTACGACGTTGTGAATTATGTACACGAGAAAATGGGAATCATTTTGAACAATTTCTTTAAAATTAATACATAAAATTTAGAAAATGGTGTCTTGTTAACTCTTGTTGGTGAACTTACTATAAATTAAAGTACATTGTAGTTGCTATTCGGCCTTTCTTTGTATTGCTCTAGAGATTAGGGAAGACAGCTTATTTTATTGTTGTCACTCAACGACGCTCTTTAATTTAAGGCTCCTCTTTTTTCAATCTTCACCTGATTTTCATGGTGGTGGTAATTATTCACAACAATTGAATTTGCCGTGAAACGATGCCAGGTACAACAAAATATCAAGAGACCTTATTTGCTTAGATTTAAATTTTACATCGAAGTTTGTTCCTAAAAAGTAGTCTTTACAGGGTGATAACAATTTTCGGGTCTATTTATTGTTATTAAATACCTAAATCTACACCACTGGAAGTAATACCGGTGTCAAATTATGTGCGAATGTGGCGACCTATCTACTATGCCACGGTACCAAATTTCATTGAGACATCTTGATTATCTTCGGAGATACGAACAAAATTTAGAAATTTTCTTAAAAATTCAGGAATTAAGCGTTTCTGCATATATGTTAATAGGAACTTTTTTCCCAAGATCAAATTTTCTATCGACTGTTATTAAAGTTCTGCTACTAAAACCTGGGACATCCTGTATAAATCATACGTGGGTCAAGAATCATTATGAATTAGAGTGAAAATGCAGATCTCCATAATACAAGTGGCTTTCGAATTTTCAAATATCAGATAATCGGCATTGTACATTCAACATTTACTTGAATTAGTGTTTTTTCTTTTTGAAGTAATTTGATATAAATGAAAAGTTGAACCTTTGAAAAAAGGCGTAATTTAATATTGAGTTTTCGCAAGGTTTTCAGTTTGTTAGACAAGGGTTATGATGCAGGTATAATAAAAAATCATTGGTCATTCAGTTTTGGAGATAGTTATGTATTTTAATCCCCCTAATGTACCTACTCAGTTTCTATTCAAAGATAACTGCGGTTAGATTGGAACATGAATAGAATATTACTCAAGTCGCGAATTGTCTATTATTTCAATCGGATACTTGCAGATTTGGTTTTTTCTGGAATGTTGAAGTTCTCGTAAGTCAGCTCATGAAAAAAATTCCGTGCATTCAGAACAACGCATAACAATACATTTTTTTTGTTCAATTCATTTTGACTAATGTAAAATGCAATTGATCAAATTGCAATGGAATAATAGATATTATTTCATTAGATTCCATAAATTTACCTAATTCAATAAATTGCTCTACTTTCTTAAAGAGAATCGGTACCGTGACCTAGGTACGCTACCTATTACAAATGTTATGCTAATAAAAATGCAACCTTCGTAAGAATGTTTAGAACTTCGTAAGAGGACAAGGCTCCACCTTGATGCATTGTATATAGAGAACAAAGGGAATTAGGATAAGTTAGTATTAATGAGTATGCAAGAAGATTATGACGAGATAATGTAACATACATATAATTAATATTCTACGTTAATCTACGATTGTAAATAGTGCAGTTTCCATATGTATAAGTGTTACAATAAACCATAACCAATCACCGAGTTATTCCTATACTTACCCATAGCTACGGACCCTAAGAACCTGAACATCACATGACGATCTCTGCCAAACCATACTAAGGACCTGAACACCACAAAATTCTTAGGGTGGTGCCAGTAAAATCATTGACATACATTTTATTCCAGGTACAATATAAAGTACGGAAGATTGAGCGCAACTGATGCGGATGTAATTGAAGCAGCCAGAGGTGCAGATATTCATGATAAAATTCTCACTTTCCCCGATGCTTATGATACTCAGGTAGGAAATCAATATTAATTATCACATAAATTTAGATTTTCGGCTGCAGTGCAATGATTTTGACATGTTTTCAAACGGTATGTCTTGAACACCTTTATCTAGGCTTCCTCAAAAAGAAATGGAACGAACATTATATCAGTTTTGAGGTATCCAAAGGTGATGGATTCAAAAAAGTAAAATCTTGATTCCAGTAACACCAATTTAATTGTACATTTTTTTAAATATTTTGACTACAGGGACTATTACAAAAGAGGTAAATTAATTTTTTTCTTTTCTTGACATTCCTAAGAAATGCAGTAGATGTTAAAATGTACAACAGCTCACCTAATACAGCCATACATGGTTATAAATATTCGTTAATATACAGAATTGAATGACCGTCTAGATGCCAGATCTTAGTCCACTTGGGGTTGAACTAACACAATCTGATATCATTGTGGATCTTGGGAAACGTTCTACAAAATAAATTGATCAAACCATATAACATAACATTTTAATTTATTTAATTTTATTTAAAATTTATACATACAATTAATGGAGAAAACAAACGTTCTTATACGTAAAATTAAGAAAATAGTGACACCTAAGTAATACACTTGCATGTGTCAAATCAATCATATAGAAATAAAGTGATGATAATAGATTATAGGAAAACAAATATACATTTAATGGCAAAACTATCCATAACTGTTATTACATGAGTGTTAAAAATATCATAGCTTTTGTTTGAAAAAGATATAATTCTGGATGACATTTCGTGGTTGTATACTACATTTGTACAAACAACCCCAAGCAATTATACCATATTGAATTAGGGATTCAATAAGAGATTTATATATCATAATTAAAATTTGTTTGCTCAGAATCTTTTTCTTTCAAAACCTCATTTTTACACACTGTTTAATTAAAATGTGGTCTGATTTTTTGGGTAAGAGCAAAAGCGAGATAGTTTGTTTTCTCGAAATTCAGACACAGCTTAAAGGTAGCTAGCCAATTTTTAACTTCATTCATTCCTTCTGTTGCCTTTAATCTTACGTCATCTCAATTCCCACTACTGAAAATAATGACTGTGTCATCGACGTAGGATAGGATTTTACCATCCAACTTCAAGTCAAGTAAGGAATTCACGTAAATAATAAATAAATTAGGATCTAGTATTGTCCCTTGCGGAACCCCAACCTCTATTTTTATTGGAACACTATTTATTTATTATTTACTTATTTCTTTCCTTCAAATAACATCTAAAAAAATTACAACTGGTTCCTGCACTCCAGAGTGAAAGAAGCTCGAGCACTTTTTCATGAGCTACTGTATCAAATGCATTTGCTAGATCCATGAATGCAGCCAATATTTGTTTTGCTTGTGCTGAGGTTTTTTGTAATTTCTGATTTTAGTTGATACATTGCATCAGAAGTGTTTAAACCAGTGATAAAAACAAATTGATTTTCTGAAATAGTATTATTTTCAGTAAAAAAGTTTGGTAATCTATCTTTAAAGCATTGCTCAAATCTTTTTGCAAAATTATTAATCATGATAGGTTTATAATTCTCTAGTTTCTGCTTTGTTTTGTTTGTTTGATTTATGTGTTGGAATCATAACTAATTGTTTAAAGGAGTTGGTACTATACCGGTTTAAATAATCAAATAATTATGTGAGTAAGAGGCTGTATGTAATATTTCTCAATGAGTAAATTTTATTATTTTAAAACTGATCTTTTCCTGGAGCACAGCATTTTTTAATGGTGACCGTGCCAGTAATGGATACTAAAGGCAATTTTTTCAATTGAAATATAGCAAACAAACACCCAAACAGTATAATATTTTCAAATTTTCCCTTTGAAAGGGAGTATGTAGAAGGTCAAAGCATATAGATTTTGATTAAATTGCCAGAAATCTTTTGTAATGAAGACTCAGAAATAAACAAATTTATTGAAATTCTTCTTCGAAACTTCAGGCATACTAAAATGGCCTCTTTTGCTTCTTACAATAGGTGGTTGAATTTGTCTTATTATACCAGCCTGAAATAATATTCTTCTTTCTGGGGCCATTTCCATGATCCTGCACCTGCTGGGATCATAACGCTCTCCAAGATTTTTCCTAAAAATGGATAGAAATAACAATTAATTGTATTTGTTCAAGTTGATGTTTATTCAAAATATTTGTTTAAGCCTTTTCCTATAAGATGTACCTAAATAAAGCTTAAAATAAAAGTAATGTAGGCACTTACCAGGAAATTGTTCGGCATCGTAGGAAACAATAGCTTATTATTCTAAAATGGAATATTTAAATGACACATTTTAATTCATTTATTAGAAATAATAATATATAATATTGATTTTCTTTTCATTTCTTCATATATGTTTATTGTGAAATATTGTATTGCAAATGTATTTCAATATATTTGTGATTTTAATAATTTTAGGAAGATGTTCAACGTACTTATGTATCTAATGAATTAATAAATAAACTAAAGTAAACTAAACTAATAGTGTAAACTAGAATATAATTTATTTATTTATATCAGATAAATATTTTATCGTTTTGAACGTTTAGGACACATAATAAATTAATCAAAGATAAACATTTCATCAACTCGTGAACATTCAGGAAGCTTATCAGATTAATGATAAAGCTCGTTTCAGGTAGGCGAAAGAGGTCTTAGACTCAGTGGAGGAGAAAAACAACGCGTAGCTATCGCTAGAACATTATTGAAAGCACCAACAATCGTATTATTGGACGAAGCCACTAGTGCTCTAGATACACAGACTGAAAGGAATATACAGGTTAGTTTATTTCACTTATGTGAATACGGTTGTTTGAGAACAGTTCTTTTCTTCAGGATTCATTGAACAAGATGACTGTTAATCGTACTACCATTATAGTGGCTCATAGATTATCGACGATCATTCATGCAGATGAAATATTAGTACTACAAGAAGGTGAAATCATAGAACGCGGAAGGTATGTTTTTCAGTGATAATTAATAAGAATTAATTTTCATAACGATTATATAATGTTGATACTGGAACGAAAATAATCACTGTTTCTATTATGTTTCACTAATTCTGCTGCGAATATAGTTCCTAAACTTAATTGGCCATTAATTAGATTATTTGAAGAGGTGAATAAAAAAATGTGAATAAAACACAAATTGAATACTTTAATTGAAGGTTGAATAATAAAGTGTAGTAAACGCCGATACACTATAATTATTTGAAGGATAGGATAGGATATCTCATAACTTATCCGCCATAGATCAAAAGGTAATTAATCCGAATTCGGTACTAGTTGGAACCTAGTTCCTAGAGGGCGCTTACTACGTACTTCGTGGTGATATGCGTTTATCCACAAGAAATGCTCAACAGCCTCTATGCGGAGATCCAAAAATGGGCCGACTTGTTGATTTCATAAAACTTTTGTATGTTCCTTGGGATGTTTGAAGACAGACCGTAACTTTCGGAGTTTTTTTATTAATTTTGCAGTGACTTTTGTGGGCAAAATTTGTCGTTTTTTCTTTAAACTGACTCAATATGACCAAATGAAGAAGGGTATTGGCATATACATCGGTAAGGGCCCCAAGAACTCACACCCTGATTTTTTTTCCATCAATTACTGGTCCTTATTGGGGGATTTTAAAGAAAAAGGATAAAGTTTTCGAAAAGAGGATTAATCTGACATTAGGGTTTTTTTGAATCGCTGAGCACGAATCTGTTATTGAAATTAGGATTCCATGCCTGTCAACTATCGAAATATGTAATGACCAAAATTCACCAGTAGATTCCTAAGGTCAAATGTTTGATCTTACTTCAGTCCGAAGGTTGATAGAGAGACAGGGTATTAAATTTCATTTTAGTTTTTCTTCTTTTATTTCTTTATAAATAGGAATATCCAAACAAAATTTGGAGTATGAGGATTTTTTGGCTCGAGGAATTTTGATTATAATTCATAGATGGCGTTAACTACAGTAGTTTAAATTTGTTGAAAACGATATAACTTTTCTATACTTCAAGACATCTCATCCTTGGTAACCAATCTTAGTTCCAAACACAAAAAGCTTTACTTTGTGAAAGTCGCTATCTCGGGCTGCTTTCGAGATATTTGGCTTTGAAATCGTTGCTTTAAATTACAAATTCCATATTATCGATAACTTTTTTCAGTGGGCTTTGAACGAAAATCAAAAATGGCCTTTTTCAGTTGTTTCAATATTGTCATGTCTATGCTATTTTGGATTCAGTGTTATTAATACCTAAATAAAATTACTTCTCAGCCTAGAATTCAGTAGTTCCAGATTGCTGTTTCGCATTAGTTAACATTCTCAGTGGGACATCTGATTTCCGGCAGATTGTGTTGAAACATTAGGTTTTCCAAACATTTTCGAAAGTGATGGTTAAACCTCTGCAGGAAGTTGATCGTGACTTCACCTTCTTACTCGTTCCACTGATGAGCTGATGAGAAGAGTGAAACAGTTGCTTGGAACTAATAGACGTGTTGTCACTGTTCAACCTGGAGAATCAAAACTTGAATTGATTCTAACACGACATGTGTTTGTATTTAACTTTGCATACAACCAAATTTAAAGATCAGAAATTGTAATAAATATTCTTAATAGCCATTTTACCCTTGTGGTGGTTATTTTAGATTATCACCTTCACATTTTTTTCAAACACGACTGCCTAATCAAAACTATGCCTGAATACCTTTTTCCCCGAATTAAGCGAGGAATCAACAAAATTAACATTTTTTTTAAATATTTAAGTGGCGTAGGAAACAAGATGTGAAAAGGCAAGCAACTCCCCCGTAGTTATGTTACTGGACTATATTACCGAATGTTTCTAGTGCCAGATAATACGTTTCTATTTCAGGAACTTCAGTACTTGAACCAAATTTATTCAAAATCGCTGCATGACAACTTATTTTTCGATGTACTATCGGCAGATTATAACTTCCGTTACAACTAGAAATGCCACCATTTTGAAAATAATTTCATTATACAGATCTTACTCCTTATTATATTCAGTTCCGTAGCTGTCGTTCAACAGATACTTCTAATAAACTGTCAAAAAATCATCCTTCTATTCTATAGATTCATATCATTTTTATGTTTGCTGTTTGCTCCGACTGCAAGCGGAGGTATTTCGTAGTACGTACATATCAAACAAATCCGTGTGCAACTTTTCCCTCTTCGCTTGTTACATGCTATATGTGTACAGAATGGCCCATTTATCTTGGAACACTACCTTATCCCATAAAATATACAAGGTAGAGAAAAAGTTTCTTAGTTTCAATTATATTTCAACAATTATATAATTCTGAATATACAGGCTATTTCCATGGACACTTATCAAGTTTTTTAATTTAAATGGGACATCCTATAAATTATTGCATATTTTGAATTCTATACATATTTCATGTATAATGTCTTATACCTAAGTCTGACCCGTTTTGATATATTTTAAATTTTATGTCAAAAATGACGTTTGCAGGCTCTAAAATAATTATCAATTTGTCCTATAAGGAAGCCTTTATAATTTAATTTGAATTGAATTCCTCATTGAATCGGACCTACTTTAATATATTTTTATAATATTTTGAAAACTGGTAATATGGGTTCAAAAAATAAGATTAAAAATGAAATTAAGAAAACTGCCAAATATCAATTTTTTCAAATGGAAACCCCCAAATTTTATAATTTTGTCGTAATTTGCATTTAAAAGGAGGGCGAGTTTGTGTCAAGTTGTTCATTCCAAAATTTTCTAAATATTGGCAATATAACTTTTTCTATTGTAAAAATGCTATAGACTCTTAAGTTGGTATTGACGGCGTTCAAAAAACAATCCGTGCTACAGAATGTCACGATCTGTTATAGTTAAAAAAATCTTTCAACACATACCTTGCTTACCTATTTTAATTTTTAAAACCAGTTTATTCGCTTCGTTAGTAATGTTTACCACAGACGAAACAATTAACATGTTAGAAAGTTATATATCAAACAATAAAAATCGGACCCTGACTTTTAGAGATTACATAACTAAGTTTCCATTAAGGCATCGACCAGAAAAAAAGTTAGAATTTAGCAACAATTTAGAATGAATGAAACCTTGAAGAAAGAGAAAAAAATACGTCGCAATGTTTTGGCTGATGAAGAGCCAATATTTTGTTGCATTTTGAAGAGACTCCTGAAACTTCAACCCGGAATGCATCTTCAGATCTAGACAACCGAATAACAACGCTCCAAAAGTGGCTCCAAATGAACAATTTTAAGTCCTATATTGTCGAGTACAAAAATTAGAACAACGTGATTACAACACCAGGTTAGATTTTTTAGATATTCTTACGGATAAACATTTTTAGAAAATATATTTTCTAATATTATTTGGACCGATTAGTTCATGTTTATAAACTCAAATTAAATTTTGAATAGAAAAAGTACACATTACTGGAGCAGCGTGAATAATGAAAAAGGTATGGAAGTAACAATATCGGGAAGAACTTCTGTCAGAGTAGGGTGCGCCATTTGGAGATCCAGTATTTTTCATCGGAATTTAAATTCACAACGTTATTTAGAGCCTCTAACTAATATCCAACCCCTGATGAAATGCCTGCAAGAGAACGAGCAAATTTAATTTGACAGCAAGATGGTAATCCCTATCATAGAAGTCAAGAAATGTCCAACTATTCAAATGCACAATATAGATAGTGAATTGGAGAAGATAATCATGACTGACCTCCGAGGAGCCTCGACATAACCCCTCCCCCCACCTAAATTTTTTTAACGGGTATACTCAAAGATATAGTATACAAACTCAAAACATCAACTGCGCAGGAACTTGAACGTCGGATTCGAGATGGTATTCGATACCTAAATGGAACTGAATATGTTAGAAATGCCTTTATGTATTTAGAAACTCTTTATACCACTTGTATTGCTCAAAATTGAGGGCATATAGAACACTTGTTGCAAAATTATTATACCTTGTCTTTTAAGTTATTAGTGTAATATGTTCTTTAATAAAGTATTCACCGATGTTAAACGTACATAAAACCGAAACGGTGCATCGCAGATGTTGTTATATATTTTTGAATTCGTCGTTACATACTCTATTTAGATCTGACATGATGCAGGGAAGGGGTTGAGAAAAATATCTGCACGTAAAATTTTCCAACACTAATTAAATGAAATAAAGTAAAGGGTCGAATTACCCCAATTAACTTTTCGCTTCATCTCCTATATTTTCTGAGATAAGTGTCCCAAGATGAAAAGGCCCAAAACCAAAGCGAGCATGATTATAGAAAGGCAGAAATAGTGTTATTTTCTAGTACGGATTGTTTCGACCCTTCAGAGGAGCATTCTTAAAAAAACAATCCAAGAAAATTGATGAATTAAGAGCTGAAAATTACCCCAAGTATGTTTTTTGGGTCGCTGATCACGATTCCACAGTTAGTTTTCTCGGAAAACTCCCTCCAGATGGGAAATTTGGAAAATTTATATATAATATATAATTTATAATTTTGTAGCAAAAATGACCTCTAGTAGGTTTTTTGGGTCGCTGATCACGATTCCGCTGTTATTTTTTTAAATATTCATAACCGTCTCAGGAAAATCTCAAATTTCCCGAATTTTCTATCTGGAGAGAGTTTTTTGGGAAAAATAACAGCGTAATCGTGATCAACGACCCAAAAAACCTACTACCTACGACCTGCTCGGGTTTCTTGAGGGTTCAGGTTTTTCTTTTTATATAGGTTTTAAAATTATCTATCTCTTTCGTGTGGATTGCCAAATAAAACAGATGTTTCCTCGTTCAACTAAGTTTATTAATTATCCCTATTTTCATTTGGTATATTTACACTAGCTATGTACAATATATTTACAAGCTGTTGCAATCCTCAGAACAGGCCGTTTCATGCGTTCGTTTTCCGTGCATAAAATAACTCGTTAATTAAATGTTTTTCTTGTCGTCGATTAGCGCCGGGAATCTCCAACATCTGCGTGAGGTGATAGACAAGTTTTTTTCCCTAGGTCTAGCGTAAGCTAAATGTTTAGTACACCTTTAACTTCGACGGTGCGCGGATCGTATGTTTACTCTGGCCTGTATTTCAGACGTAATTTCTTACGGAGCGGGGCATTTCGAACCAGGTTGATTTGTCAGTGATCTTCGGCTATGACTGAATTAGTAATTTTACATGTCGGTCTCGGGAAGTATCACAACGTAGCCCCTGAAATCATTTCGCAGGAGCTGAATCGCAAACGTCCAAGCTACCAGGATTGATTTTTCAGGCTGTTCCTGCTGTGAATTTATTCACAATTCTACAAATCGGTCTCGGACAATATCCTAACTTAGCCTCTAGAAAACAATTCGCAGGAGCTGAATTGCAAACGTTCAAGCTACCAGGATTGATTTTTAGACTATTGAATTTATTAACAAAGTTCGAATTTGGAATCGGACTTAAGTACTGGAATGTTAATTCAATAACTTGAATGGATGTTATACGGCAATTAATATTCACTTTCTATCTCTCGGATTTGCACAACTGCAACGGCTTCGGGCTGTTTCGGAAAAGAAACTACTGCAGCTCAATCTCGATGCTTGTCTGGCAAGTACGTCCCCTTTAGCTATGAAATGGGCTGGCTTTTATACAGATCGCGGCGTGTGACGTAACGTGAATAGGTGACCGGCTTGCGAATTCTGTTCACCAGTTTTTATGCATAGATATCAGAAAGTTTGATCTCTTAACTTTGCCTATGTAATTCGACTCTACTGAATATTCAAATTGATTTATACGTAATGGAGAATGCTTCATTACAACCGTCTCAGGAAAATCTCAAATTTCTCGAATTTTCCATCTGGAGAAAGTTGTTGGGAAAAATAACAGGGGAATCGTGATCAGCGACCCAAAAAACCTACTAATGGTCATTTTTGCAACAAAATTGTAAATTGTACATTATATATAAATTTTCCAAATTTCCCATCTGGAGGGAGTTTTCCGAGAAAACTAACTGCGGAATCGTGATCAGCGACCTAAAAAACACACTGGGGGTCATTTTCGGCTCTTAATTCATTAATTTTCTAAACTTTTGGATTGTTTTTATAAGAATGCTCCTCTGAGGGGTTGAAACCCCGTTTTGTTGGGGTAGAAAGGTCTTGATACTCATGAATGATCTATGGGATATTAGGAACAAAATGCAAAAAAAAAATTGAAATTCTAGCTTACTATTTTTTTTTTATTATGGCCTTTTTCCCTTCTCATTGCCTGGACTATTTATTTTTAATGCTAAATAAGATAAAATTATAATGTTTGCGAGTTTCTATTTGAAAAAATTGATCTTTGGCAGTTTTCTCAATTTCATTTTTAATTTTATTTTTTCAAGTTTTCAAAATATATAAAAAATCCATTGTAGTAGATCCTCTTCAACAAGGTATTCAATCCAAATTAAATAATAAAGGTTTCCTTATAGGAAAAATTTATAATTATTTTAGGGCCTGCAAACGTCATTTTTGACATACAATTTAAAAAAAAGGGTTAGACTTAGGTATAGGACATTATACATGAAATTTGTCTTCAATTTTTCGTAGAAACAAAATATGCAATAATGTATAGGATGTCCCATTTAAATTAAGAAAGTTGACTCGTGCCAACGGAAAATAATGTACCCTGTATATATACATGAGTATTTGATTGTTGAAATAAAAATAAAACTAATAGACTTTTATACGAAATCGTTTTCTCTACCTTTTATATTTTATGGGATAAGGTAGTGTCCCAAGAAAACTGGCCACCTGTACTCGCCTTCACAAGGATAGCGTTAGCAAAGGTGTTGAATATCATATCTTCTAAAATAAATAAAATGCAAACACTCATGCACTAAGTGCTAAATTATTTTGTTTTATAGCCATGACCAGTTGGTTGGACAAGAAGGAGTATACGCATCGATGTGGAAACGGCAATTAGACAGTAACGATGGGAGTGGCGCCAACAGTCTCGCTGACAGCGGGCAGTATTCAAATAATAGACAAAACCAGTAACAATATCAAGTAAAACATTATGAAGCTCATTAGTTTGAAAAAAATGCTGTACATTGTGGTGTTTGTTACTTCCTGTATTATCAACATCATTTGCCATTTGTTTATTGATCAGGTAGAACATACACTTTCGAATATATCTCAGATCTTATTTATTATACTGAAGTAGATTATACATTCGCTAAAATATAATAAATTTGTTACAATTAGCTTAGATGTTTTTGTGATTGCCCGACAATTTTCCCCAAAATAAATTTAGGAGCTCTTTTATATTGTGACAATATTTCATAATTCAGTCCTGGAATTCATGGATGACATGCAGAGTCAGCGGCGACGCGGGGACCGACGAGACGGGGACCAGCGATGAACTTTGTTTCAATGTGGAGACATAGTTAGTCTTATACTTACCTTTGTATTGGTTCCAGGATAATAAATAGATGTGAACATCATAGTATTCAATATCTACCGCTTGCCCTGAAGTGATGCTCAATAAATCAAAGAAAAGCGTCACAATATTATAGTGACATGGATTATTCATTCGCTAAAACAGTATAATTTATTTTTGTTTATAGTCACCACCAGATTCGTTCAAAGAAATGACGACACATTAAAAAACAAGTTACTGCCGTCAGTGTTCAATGTTAGAACATAATGTGAGTAAGTAATACATTTTCTGAAATTTATTACTTAAAAAAAAGTATTTGTGTATTATGAACAATTACCAGAATTGTGTAAACTTTGCCAAATAACCGCTTCTGCTCCAACATGTACCATATCAACAGTTGTACTTCTGCTGATAGCTTATTAGCTCTTTTGAGTCGATGCGGTCAAATCTATCAAGGAATCTACGACTATGAACTACATATCATGAATCATCTTACTGTACATTTGAATTAAAGCGCTATAAAATTAATATTGCCTTACTTAAATCACATTTTTTCCATATTTTCACTACACGAGAGGGAAACCTATAATGTTCGAAGAACATCGTGTGAGCCAGCAGCGGTATGTTGGGAGAGGAGAAGGCACTCGATTTTTTCTTGAAGGCTTGGAGACTAAAGGCATAGGGAAAGACCTCACTAGTGAAAGAGTTCCACAACTTCGCTATTCGATAGAAAAATGAAGTCTGGAAGGGAGAAGCTCGGTAGCTCTCGAACTTGACAATGAAGGGATGACTAGATTCAGTTCGTCCAGTCCGCCTACCTGGAATCTCTCGTAGTGGAACAACAGACTAGATTTCTGATGAACACTGATCATGGTCTATGCACTCGTAAGTGTGACATCATTAATCGGATGAATAGCTCTCTTCTGTATATAACCAAGAGCTTCAGCGTATGTTTGGGAGCCGAACTCCAAACATGTGAACAATACTCCAGGACACGTCGAATCTGTGCTTTGCAGATTATGAGGAACTGCTGAGATGTAAAGTAGACGGAATACCAAGTTTTTGTGAAGCGAGTGGACGTTACTCGCTTCTCTGGTTTCATTGGATGGTAAAGGGCTCTAGATGAGAAAGCGGTATGAAGGGTACCATCATCTGCAAAGCTGTGGACGGGACAGGTGGTCACTTCCAGCAGATCGTATATATGGAGCGGGAACAAAGTTGGTGCCAGGACAGATTCCTGTGTAACACAAGCGTTGGTAGTCATTGTATCCGAGGAGACTACATCAACCACAACATGAAATGATCTATCTGAGAGAAAACTCTGTAGTAAGCGACAAAATTGAGACGGCAAACCACTGGATGGAAGTTTCCCAAGAAGGGTTTGGTGCCAGACTCGGTCAAATGCTTTGGAGATATCCAATGCTACAGCTAGAGATACCCCATGTTTTTCAATAAAGTTCTGCCATGAAGGATAAAGGTGTTCAATAGTGTATATTATAGTTTTTAAGTTACAAGTTTAACAGTCAATTTCATAATGTCAGCTGTAAAGGCGCTTTAGTTAACGGGTCCTTACTCCTTTAAACTCGATTTCATAATTATTATTGATTGTAAATCTCACTAAAGGATTCTTTTGTAATTTGAAACGTAGGTTGGCTGGCGGTTCTTATATTTAACTTGATACTATATGATGTTAGATTGGAATATTATAATACAATTTGATTTACACTATAATCTTACAGATATTTCATTTCAATGTATTATCTGATTAGAAAACGTACTTTAAACCATTTCCTGACAGTCGGTGTTAATTCCATGCTCAGGTACTTTTATATTGCAATTAATAAGTAATACTGTCATGTATTACTTATAGTCTAGGAGCCAGAGCGATATTGATGGTCTGAACAGTAACCCGATGGCACTATGGTTTATCGTTAGAGGACGGTTCAATGATCAATTTATCTCACAGACCGAATTTTCCCCGGCTGCTAGATCTCGAGATACAGCATCCGCATTTACTTTTTTTTTTGACAGGAGGTTCACCCTTTCCAAGTTGCGGTTACTTGAAAAGCATGCGATTCTTATACACTTCCACCATGTGCCATCATGTTTTATCATGTCCGTTCATCAGGCCGACCAGTTAAAATTGAACCAAAAATGGACTGCAAGTTAACCCCCCCCCAAACCTGGTGGAAAATGTTCATTGGTGTTGGCAATTGTTAACATACCCTATGCCATCAAAAGTTATTGATCCATTTCCGAGTAATTGGTCATCATTTGGACCAAAAATGTTTCTTTTTTTCATTTTGTGGATAAAACTTGCGGGTTACAAGGTAACATGATGGCCCCATGTTAAATAACTTTACTGGAGGTCAAATAAAGATTTAAAATTATTGCCATCACTCCTTGCCTATTTCAACCCCCCAAAACTCCATAAAATCATCCGGCAGAATGAAAAAAATAAATGAAAGAAAGAGCCGTTTCGATTTTAAACCCAGCCATAGTCTCAATAATTGATTAATTTATCATAAAATTGGTCATATTATCATATGATTCATATTTTTTTGGGGGGTGGTTTTAGAGGGTTTTGGGGAGTTGAAATGGACAAATGGCAATAATTTTAAATATAAAAATTCTCGGGAAATAGGTCACATTAACACTGTTTTAAATTTTCGTCTTTACGTACGCGCGGTAAAATTGTCCCACGCAGAGGACCGTCCCAAAAATTTATAAATTGTTCGTAATACACTGGAAATGAATGGCTACCCAAAAACTTTCTTCAATCCTTAGAAATTGTTCGTAATACACTGGAAATGAATGGCTAACCAAAAACTTTCTTCAATCCTATCATTAAAGAAAGAATAAACAAAATCTATAATGGTTCTTCATATAAAAATAACATAAAAGGTAATACAAACAATTATATAACTTGACCATACATTCCAGAGACCTCAGAAAAAATTAAGAAATGTTTGAAAAAGTACGATATAAATGTTGCGCATAAGCCTACTAACTGTGTTGGGAAATATTTCTCAAATCTAAAACATGTAATACCTAAAGATAAACAAACCCACACAGTATATAAATTGAATTGTTTAGATTGTGATGGGACTGGAATTTCTAAACAATATTTACAAAAAAGAATGTATGGCCATAAGTATAGCACAAGAAATAATAACTAGAAAATTCCACCGCCCTTGCTAAGCACTGCTTTGATTATAACCATCAATTTGATTACAAAAATGTTAATATTTTAACTAAGGAAATCAATTATTATAAAAGATCTATCCTGGAGATGATTCACATAAAACGTGACTCCAAATCTGTAAATCATAGGAATGATATTCAGGAATTAAGTCAGATTTATACTAATTTAATCAATTAAAACTTGCAAATTCCTACATGCGTCTTTATAATGTTGAAAGTATATTTCAGGAAGAAAGCTTAAAAGTAATATTCCAATACAGGTCTAAAACCTTTTTCAAGTACCTCATAAATCTTACATCTGGTTCGAGAGTAGATACTCAACAAATAACTTCGAACTTCAGTTGTTATGAGACTATACCTACATGCGCTTGTATATTATAAGAATATTACTGAATAGTGGATTCTTATTACAAAAAATTTTGTACTTTAATATTGACGACACAATTTCGATTATTCGTGGTTCTGTTCGTTTCGACGGCGTGGGCTTTTTTTTGATTGAAATTTGTGCGATATGGACGCTTGTGCTATAATTAGCTAATAAACCCTTTTTGACATAATAAGTCTTCTGATGATGGCCGTGAGACCGAAACGTACGTAAAGACGAAAATTTAAAACAGAGTGTTAATGTGACCTATTTCCCGAGAATTTTTATATATAATTCATACTGGGTCAAGAATCTTTATTAATAATTTTAAATCTTTATTTGACATCCAATGAAGTTATTTAACATGGTGCCATCATGTTACCTTGTAACCCGCAAGTTTTATCCACAAAATGAAAAAAAGACATTTTTGGTTCAAATAATGGCCAATTACTCGGAAATGGACCGATAACTTTTGATGGCATAGAGTATGTTAACAATTCCCAATATCAATGAACATTCCATTTTCGGTTCAATTTTAACTGGTTGACCTGATAAACACACACGATAAAAAATGATGGCACATGGTGGAAGTGTATAAGAATGGCGTGCTTCTCAAGTAACCGCAACTTGGAGGTTAACCTTCAGTCAAAAAAAAGAAAAAATGCGGATGCTGTATCTCGAGATCTAGCAGCCGGCAAAAATTCGGTCTGTGAGATGAATTGATCATTGAAACTTCCTCTAATGATAAACCATAGTGCCATCGGGTTAATGTTCAGACCATCAATATCGCTCTGGCTCCTAGACTATTAAGGTTCATCATTCTGCCGCACAAGTTCATTTACCATGTGAATCCTAAATTGCAAGATTTCATCAATGAAGTCTATAAGCGACCGACAGAGGAAAATGGCGATATTCGTAGTTTCTTCTCAAGTGTGTACTCATCGATCTAAATAATGTAAGTAATGTTTTACTTCCAAGTTCCTAAAGGTAAAAATGCCATTTTTCTAGGTGTATTAGAAGAAGCAAGTCATAGAAGAAACTTGCTATATACTGCAAAATCAATATCTGTACTATATGTTCTAGTTGTACTATCTGTTGTATTATTATTATCAACACGTTGAATATGACAATACGACAAAATCGGCTGATTGTTTAGAATCTCTACAAATAGTTTTTAATTGTACAGTCCTATTAATAAGTTTACTTCCTATCTTCCATGTCATTTCAATGGTTATATGCGAAAACATTTGTTTCTAAACTTTCTTATGGTATTATTATATATTCGTTTTGTTGTACCCCAAGGTTATTACATCTAAATTTGTTGTAATAACCAGATCTTCCATTTCTTCTGTACACCATCTTATTTCTTCTCTTGCTGAGTCACAGCGGTTTGGATTTACAGAAATAGGATTTTGTACTAATTCATGTTCTATGTCTAGGAAATTGTCTTGCAAAATTTCATTCTGACAATTGAGAATCAAAGCTCGCTGTAATATTTTATGAGTTCTGCTTGTCATAGCTATCAAGATTGAGATAGTTAAACTACTTGATTTTAATTACAACATGTAACCAAAGATTCAATTATAGTTTGAATATTAAATACGCTCCTCTAACTTGATACGTTTTGTAAGGACATAATTGTAATTATTAACTATCAGCTTCTAAAGCCGCTCGCGGTGACCTTAGGTGTTTTAGCGACAACTGCTAAAAGTTAAGTCATATTATCGGAAAATACAGAAGATGCCGCTAAAACGTTTTTTTTTGTAAATCAAACATGAAAATGCAGATAACTCTAAGAAAATTATACTTTCATTTGGAATATGTTATTTATACCGCTCTAATACATTATCCATTTAACTATTTAGATATATTCAAATCTAATTTTCTGCACGGCAGTATAGTCCTTTGTTCACCATTTTGTAACGCCACAACTCGAGTAACATACAAATGAAATGATATTAAAATAATAGGGTTTAATTATAAAATATGGGTAAAATTTCTTATCGCATGGTAAAAGGTGAATTTCGTAAACTTTCTATTTATAATTAAAGTGATTCAAGACCATTATTTTATCTATTCGATTTCTTCAATGGTGGAAGCCATTACCTTGTGATAATTTATCATATTTATATAATAAAATAAAACACTTTTACTTTGTTTTTTATCACATATATTATAGAAATAAATTATGACTATAGTTTCGACACTAGCGTGTCATCTTCAAACGATACTATGTATCAGAATATGAATAATCCTGGCTATTTATGGTACAATATAAGACCCAGGTAACAAGAGGAGTTCCAGTTGGGGAAATACATTGCTAGAATAGTATAATTGAAATTGGATAATGAGGTAGAGTTAATATTGTGTTAACGAAATTTCAATGCGGAGATATACTAGGAAGGCACAAGAGGATTTTGTGAATTTTACGTTATCAAGACATCAAACAGAATGCTGTAGTACACATCGAATTGATCGTTCACAATTTTATTGTCATTATTTTAATACTTTTGAAAATTTCTATTGATTTTAGCTCAAAATCTCTGATCTGGTTATATATAATTCCAACTAAATTTGGAAAAATGTGCCCTGCTTCTAGAATATGGTTAGAGAAAAATGAATCTGTTTTATTAAGTCTAAAAGATCGAAAATGTTCCTTACATCTAATTTCTATATTACGACTAGATCTATAAAAGCTATCACACTCTAAACAGGTTAATTTATATACTCCATGTTTTAAATTTATTTGTTTTATCTTAAGCATTGAACAAATTGTAGAACAGTTTATTTGAGGTTTGAAGCTAACTTTTAGATCATGTTTCTATAAAATGTCTGCAATTCTTTCACTTACGGTACCAAAATATGTGAGGGAAACGTATTTTGATGAAGAATCAGAATTTTTTGTAAAACTTGAGTAAGTTAATTTCTGCTTTTTTCTGTCAATTAAGTTGGATATAATTAACGATGGCTATAACCTTGATTATATTTAATTCTTCATTCTGGTTTTCAGGAGAAAGAGGAAGTGAACTACGGGGACTAAAATATGAATTGGCGATAGTTGTATCTGTGAATGTAGGTTTTCTATAAATTTTGAAAGTAATGATATTATTACGATTCGTGAGGTTCAGGTCTAGGAAATTTATTTTATCATCTTTCTCAATTTCTAAAGTGAACTTAATGTTAGGATGGATATTATTAATGAAGGATAAGAAAACATTCAATTGTCTACATATCTAAACGAGCAATGAATATGTTTTTTAGCTAGAGGGAAACTCATTATAGTTTCTTCAATATAAGACATGAAAATATCTGCCAAAAGAGGACTTAATGGGGATCCCATTGCTAATTTATTATATTGTGTGAAAAACTCGTTATTAAATTGGCAATAATTTTGGCTAATGCAAAGATCAAAAGCTTGTTCTATCTCGGATTTTAATATGGGATTTGTATGTTTTTTTTTACAGAACTTTTGATATTCAAATTTCACATTCATTGAGGGGAATATTTAAAAACATATTTGAAACATCAAAAGATACCAAAATTCCATTTTTAGGGAAAGTTAATCTATTTATTGACTTTGAACGTTCCAATGAGTTTTTACTGCATACTTAGGCTTGAAGTTACTTATATTTTTGGAAATTTAATTTAATTTTACCGCTAGATTATGTATAAGGCTATTAACGTAGCCTACTACGGGGCGGATAGGAGCATTTTGTTTGTGATTTTTATGAGGCCTTAAAGTTTAGGAGAAGATGGATTAAAATTAATTAAACCTACTCTTTTCAAATTTACTTTAAAGACGAGAAAATATAAAGCATAAGTGTTAATGTGACCTATTTCCCGAGAATTTATATATAATTCATACCTGGGTCAAGAATCTTTAAAGTTTTTTAATGTTTGAATAGAAAGTTGATACAAACGTTTTACTTACCTTGAGAACATTTTACTGTACTCTAAACATTTGTATCCACTTCCATTCTGAACCTTTACAAAATTAAAAAAATATATATATATAATATAAAAAAAGAAGTAAAATATCGTAATATAAATTTTCATGCAAAAAGGAGTACTCACATATAATTTACAGGGAACATGTGCTTCGAAATAAAAAACCATTGAAATTGTAACGAAGCTTAAATTTTGGAAATATCATTTATTTTAGATCGGACAGCAAATACGAATATTACATGTAATCTCAGATTCAACAGTTCATTATTTCAATAGATATGCGTGAGCTCCGAATGTATATTCCGTGATTATCACTTTTCTAAATTTCCGCAATTTCGAATAAATGTAATTATTCAAATAGATGAATCTAATTCATGCCCGTTCAAAAATTGCATTCATTCCGATAAAATATGTTGCAAAACAGGGGTCTGGCCAGTTAATGCATCAAACTTTGTGCAACCTTATGTATTAAAAAGGCGAACAACCAAAAAACTCCGATAACACTTGTGTAGCGTGCCGGGAGAAACTAGTGGAGCATCATGAACGCGAATTTTGGATCTAAAAAGTAGCGTCACTTTTAAGCATTGTTCGGGACATAAGTAAAAAACCCTCGGCACAAAATAAGGAATTGGTGGAGCAGACTTGTCCAGAACCTCGGTAAACATATAAAAGCCGTGACATACAAAAGATCGCTCTCTTTTGTGATTTTGATTAGCAATCGATACAGTTGCTCTTTTGTGCTCTCTTTTGTGATTTCGATTATAAATCAGTACCGTTGAAGTGTGATCATATTAGAATCAAAGTGAATTGATTATCCGAGTTTAAAGCAGAATTAAACTGTGAATTAACAATAGTGTTCCGTTCAAGTGAATTGTTTCATAAGGTAATTGATAGCAAATAGTTTATATTTTTGGGCATTACGATATATTTTGTTCCGTATCTTATGATTGGTAACGTTTGTACAATATCTGAGTTCCGTAGCATTCAGTAATTTGAATTGTCATATTTGAGTTTATCCTGCCATAGGTCGGACCGCGCACGATTTGAATTCGCACGTGAATTGAAATATTCAAGTAATTGTATGGTGCGTACAGAGTGTGTATGTTGAACGACAGGGGCGTCTTTGGTATATTTGTGCACACTGTGACATACCGGAAGTATAAGTATATCCTAGACGACCAAACCACCAACGGCTTGTGCACACTGTGACATACCCGAAGTACAAGCTGGGGTGGTTGTGTGTTTGATAATCGTAATTATCCCCTTATTCGTATGAGAAGTCCTCGGCCGTGGATGTAGGGGTTATTGCAGATACGATGGTTAGGGTTTGTGCACACTGTGACATACCGGAAGTATAAGCCCTACTTGTCTAGATTCTGAATCTGTAAAGTGTATGAAATCTAACACTGTCATAAAATTACCGGGAACTCCGTTGATAGCTAGTACAAGGGTGGGTTATTTTACAGAATAAACTCAATCAGAGTCATTATCCGAAAATACCGTAAAATCTGATATCGTATTTACCGAATACCGCTCATTATGCTAGGACCTGTTTGATTTGTATTCTCCTCAAATTGACAAAGGTGAATCATTTGTCAACCGATTCCGTACCGTTGAATTGAATTTGAATACCGAACATATCGCAACAATGGATATGTTGTACCATTTTTCATATACCGTTTGAGCTTCATTACATTTTCCGCCTGGGTGTAATTTTGTGAAATAATACCGTTCAATTGCATTTATATTGATTATTCTGAAAGTGTACTTGTTATATTTATTATATATATTTTAATATTTGGAATTCTCCGTTTTATTAAATAATTTCTGCTCCATCTTCAAATGAGCTAAGTTTTAACCAGGTATCAATTGTAATTAAAGCTTACAATTTTGGTACTGTTTTCTGCCCAATGAATTCTGGTTATACTTCACTGTAGCTACCCTAGGGACAAGGCTATCTATAGATAGCATAGTGACAAGCCTTGTGGTGAAGACCCTAGCAGAAGTCTTCAAAAAGGAGTTAACCATTAGAAAAATCTGGCGCCCGAGGATTTGAAATAAGCAGTTTACCGAAAAGTCGCAAGGTACACGTTATAAAATGCAGAAACAAATGAGAAAAAAGTAAAGAAATTATCAAAATGGACCATAGATCAGTTTTGAATGAACAAAATACCATGCAATAAAAATACTATTCATTATAACTCAAAAATAAAAACATTTTTCTAGGACTCAAGATATTTCTTGTATTAATTTGGTTGCTTCGCCAGTGAAAGTCCATCTTTCAAGTCAAAGGTAACTATTGTTTCTGCTCTGAACCCAATTCAGTCTCTTCCATTCTGATGTATCGTTATCGAATTGTTTTAGGGGACCTGAGGTAACACCTATCTTTGAAGAAGTGGAATATCCAATTGGGCAAGCAATCCCTTCTTCAGGCACTGCCGGTGCTTCAGAAACAAATGATGAAATTCTCAAGTTAAGCTTGATTGAGCAAAATGCTACAAATTTCAGAAAGAAGAGGTATTCACACGCTTTTTGAAGAATGATTTCAAAAACCAATCAATGTTTATTTCATATATTGCAGAATAAGATGCTATATTGGCGACATGACTAGTGGTGACTTCTCAACACCAGTAAATAGAAGAAGATATTTAAATAAAATAAAAAGTACTAGTGGCAAACAAAGAAAACGTATTCATAATTTGCAGACTACTGTTCGAAGAATGAGGCTTCGAATAACACCATTGAAGAGTTTATTGACGTATGTGGAAGAGAAGGGTCTTTATCAGAAATATCAGAATCCACAATAACTAAGTAGATGTAACCGAAAGACTAATATAAATGGTAACAAGCAAATTTTATTTCAGTTTGAAGTACTATATGTCTTTGAAAATATCTGCATCACAATTGAAAAGTGCTTTAGATAAGTTACAATTCAAGTGGGAAAAGAGTGTTAGTGTAAGCTAAAATATATCAGTTTGAAGTGCTTAAATCATCAAAGTTGAAATGTTATCTTTGAAGGCATCTAGGAAGCATGTTTCATCATATATTAAAGTGGGAATGAAATTAAATCATCCCTAGTCTTACCTATAGGTACGAGTATGTCATGTCTTCTCAAACTGAAATAATTTCAAGCCACAAACTTGATAGGTCTATAGAACTAGGGGGTTCATATTCCTTTATAATAATTTATCAATTCAAAATTTCACCGATAAAAATAATAACGAAATAAGTTTTTTTACAAACGTATTGTAACCAGTGGTGTAGCGAGGGGGGCAAGTGCCCTGGGCGCCGGATCCGAGGGGGCGCCAAATTCCTCTTGACTGTTGCAGAGTTGATGAGTGGTTCAGATTTCGATTGCGTGGAAAACAGTGTGAATGTTTCGGAGAATTTTACGCTACTGACGTTGACGACACTGACTTGTATAATGACATCGTTGACTGCAGAATGTTGCTACGTTCACGGGAAAATGTCATCGATACCCCCATCGAACTACTCCGATTTCTTATACGGTACGGTAAAGATGTATTTCCGAATTTAAGAGTTGCCTTTTGCCTTTCAGATCCTGCTAACTGTCTCAGTATCTATTGCACGTTGTGAGGGTTCCTTCAGCAAGTTAAAGTTAATATTAATTAACTTATCTGCGGGCATCATTGGAGCAACAAAGATTGTCGGACTTAGCTCTGTTGAGCATAGAGAAAGAGACTCTCGAATCTATTGATGCATCACGCATAATAGATACGTTTGCGTAAAATACATATCTAGATTTATTGTTCAATGAATATATGTAAGTTCAAAAGGAAGGTACTTAAAACTATTGAAAACTGTGTTCCCTTGTTTCTTTCATTAAATGTATTTGGCAATGTTGTATACGAAAATAAATATTGTTAAGAATCAAGGGGTTGGGACGTGGGGGGGGGGCGCAATTATGATAGCTGCACTTGGGCGCGCACAATCCTCGCTACGCCTCTGATTGTAACAGCTTCACAGCTTCGTTTAAGTGAAATTAATAAATTAATAAACGTCATCCTTCTATTCTCCAAAGGCATATGATTTTGTGAGGAAAACCTTCAATCGAAGTTTACCTCATTCAGGAACTATATTTAAATTGTACAGATGTATTAATGGTAGTCCATGTTTCACCAAAGAAGCACTAATTGCTTTAATTTATCAACACCTCTTCTGTGTAACTTTAGTCTTGGACGAAATGTCTATAAGGCGACAGATTGAATGGACTCAAAAAAATGTACTGGTTATGTAGACATTGGTACCAATCTGGACTCGGATAGTATTTATGCTTGTCCGCATAAACGGGTCTTGGAAAGTTCCTGTCTGAATAGTATTAGAATTGCAGACTTTAATACTTGGTTACTTCTTGACTACTTAAATGATGTTGCAGTAAGTTAGTTTGATCAAACACGGAACTAATAAGTTTATTTATAGGTTAAACATAGATGAATATTTGACTCTGTCTGTATGATATTAATTTATCTCGATCCGGGGGAACCACAAGGAAACTCGGAAACAATAATTGCAAGATTACTATTTACCTAATTCTTCAATGGTAACTGGTGGAACACTTACTTTTTGATTTTGGCGATATAAATGGTTCTCTCACTGATTCTTCCGTTGTCTCACTGACTACAATCTTGATACTGAATTCAACGCTTGCGAGGCGTTCTTTTATACCAATCGAGATGCTGGTCAAGTCACCTACAACAGCTTCAGCCGAGCCTTTTTTTGCTCATTTCGCGCTCATGATGCTCCACCAGTTCCCCGATTCTGGGCCGTGGTTTTAATGCTCACATCTGTTTCGTTATCTTTTGTTGACATGCAATGTGCATTGTTTTGAATGATATCAAATATATTCGGTTTATGATTTGAAATGAAAGCAAATCCGATACTTATACTACAGGGATGCCTATGTCTGGTATTATCTATATTCCTATACAAAAATATAATTATTCAAAATTATGAATTTGGAATACTAATATGAACGAAATCTAAAATGTATGACCAATCTACGTGTTTCCCATTAAGTAAGTATTCAAGATTTTAGAACTTTGTTACAATATCTCTATATTTACCAATTTCCACTAACATTAACGCCCCCTGATATGCATCATTAAAAGTTGCACTGTGAAATAATAAAAAGTCAATCCTTAAATCCTTCTTAAACCGGTGTTTTCTTCTTCCTGAACTGTTTATATGTACAAATAGCTCTGACTGCAGTTAGACAATCAAAATTATTGCAACATTTGTTTCCTGAATTTCCTATCTGTTTGTATGTTGTGAACACTGTATACTATTTTGTATTTAATAATATTTTTTTTGTATATAGTATTTAAAATATGAATATGTTATAGTCACCTCATTACACATATTGGTGTTTGCCCATGAAAGTGCATATTTAAATATAAGATTTAGAAATAGAAATTATTTTATTTGATCAAACAATATTTTGCATTTTTTTTAAATCCAATAAATTATTATCAAATAATGTGTGTATGGTATAATATCTACTCTCATCTACTTTACTTTTCACATTCCATATATATTGACATTCCAAGTTAAATTCATTTATTTATTTTGTAAACAGTGAATACATGTATTTTTTACACTATTATTATCATTATAATCCTGAATAAAAGTATTCCAAAATTTCTAATTATTCCCCAATAAGTATCATATTTTGTTGTTGCAGTATTCAAAGTATAAAACCTGTATAAAAAAAAACATAAAATTTCAAATGTGAAAAAATGTTCACATTTCGTTTCTCAATTCATGATTTAAATAATAAACTATAAAACAGTTCACACTGTTGATAAACTATAAATGGTGATGGGATAAGGGTAATTATTTCTCATTTATAGTCTCATGATTCAAAGTTTGAAATTTTTTGCCATATATTTGTGTACATTTAGAAGTGCACGTCCCTGGTTGAATTCAGGGCCACGGTCACATCATTCTTACAGTGATGCCAAGAAGGAGTAACTATGACTCGGCGTCAAAGAGGTCCATTGGTTTTGTTTGTCATACTTACGCTTCATGTAATCATTGAGACAAGACAAATGGAGTTTTACACATGAGATGTTGCATCTCCTTAGGATAATAGGTCTATGGTAGTATACAATATAAGCTGTTGAGGAGTAGTGAATTTCTCGCTAAACAAAATCCCCCCACCATCCGATTATATATCTTAAGCCCGGTCACTAAAATAGTCGTTCGCGCTCTCTTTCTTTACATCTCTGATCGGTACCGAGAAAAATTGTATTGTATCGCACATCCCGAATATAGTTGTTCCGTGCTCTCTATATGACAAGACAGTATTTTCTATGCAGAGTTCCACAATCATCTCTAAAATTTACATTACAAAATTACACTTTTGGTGTGGTGATTCGTACCATAGAGATACTATGATTCGTACACACCGATAAATTACATATGGAAAATTAGCTTCTATTTATTAAATGAATACCCGTTTGATGTAAACCACTAACTAAACATGTTATCAATAGTAAAGAATGATCCAGATTGTGAAAGTCAGATTGAAATTAAATACGAAAATATTCCAGAATGCTTAGATATAAAGGAAATTAAAGACGAGCCTGCAGATTGTCAGGAATTCAAGATAAAGTAAGTTTATGTCAATGAACAATTGATCAATACTATGATTAGCCAACATCAGAGTAAACTGCGAGTGTTTCGTCTGATATGATGTCTTGGTAGTTGAAAGGTCCTCAGTAACTTTAACAGTATTTTTAGTGGATAAGGGTGATTGTTTCTTATTTATAGTGTTAAGAGCATTCACAGTGTTAACTCTCTTATAGTTTAGTAACTGATTAATATTTTCTTGGTCTATTTTGAGAACAATTTGTAATAAGTACTTCTTCAGTTCAGTGGTTTTCTGGTTTTATGTATAACAGAAACAATTGAAAAATTATTAAAACAAATTTGGTTAGGTTTAGGTATCTTCATTAGACAATTTCTGGGAATTGTTAGAGGACTTTTTTCAGTTAAATGGTCCTTGCACAACAACAAAATGATTAGGGTGAATTGTATGACTAGACTAACTCACTGAATCAATGTACTTTGGCTTTACTTGTCTGACTGAACAACTAAAAATATTTAAACCTTTCATTTTCAGAATCGAGAACTGCAGTGTAGATCAGGATTTGGAAGATCTGCCACAGGAATGTATCAAAGATGATGAAAATATAACCCGAGGTCACCATGAGAATTTAAATTATTCAGCTGACAAGTTTTTGAATAGTTCTATCGGAATTCTGGGTTCCAAGGACTCATTGGATTGCCAATATAGTTCATATAATTGTGATTATGTCACAAACATTGATGATCATGTGAAGGTTTCACATAATGAGGAAAATGAATGTTTCATTCATCAAAATATTCCATCTTCTAACTTAATATCTCCCACCAGTAATCCAAGTGAAATTACTTTAAAAACTAATGTTAACAGGGATCTGGAAAGGGTAAAGATATACAAATGTGAACATTGTGATTTTGAAAGTCCTCAAATGTCAACTTTAAGATGTCACATCAACTCTATTCATACAAAAGAGGAGATATGCAAGTGTGAATATTGCGATTATGGAAATCCTCTGTTGTCAAATTTGAATAGTCACATCAACTCTAAACACCCAGGAAAGAAGACACACAAGTGTCAGCATTGCAATTATGAAAGCCCTAAGGTGTCATCTTTAAAATGTCAAGGCGAAAACTCCATACAAATGAGAAACTATATGCACAAGTTTTCCTATCATGAATGCCCTCTGTTGTCAAATTTGAAAAGTCTCATCAAGCCGAAGAAGTTACACAAGTGTGAGTATTGCGATTATGAAAGCCCTCAGATATTGGTTTTAAAACTTCACAACTACTCTGAACACATAAGAGCGAAGATCCACAAGTGTCAGTATTGCGATTATGGAAGCCCTCGAAGATCAACTTTGAAACGTCACATCAACTGTATGCATACAAGAAAGAAGTTACACAAGTGTCAGTATTGCGATTACGAAGGCACTGAAATGTCAACTTTGAAACTTCATATCAACTCTAAGCACACAAGAGAGAAGATTCACAAGTGTGAATATTGCGATTATAGATCCCCCCATTTAGCAAATTTAAAAAGTCACATCAACTCTAAACACACTAGAGAGACGATGCACAAGTGTGAATATTGTGACTATGAAAGCCCTAATAAGTCAACATTAAAAGGTCACATCAAATTTCTACACACAAGAGAAGGAATACAGAAGTGTGACTATTGCGATTTTGAAAGCACTCCACCACAATTAAAACGTCACATCAATAAACACACTAGAGCTGAGATACACAAGTGTGAGTATTGTGCTTATGAAAGCACTCAAATTTCACATTTAAATAGACACATTAACTGTAAACACACTAGAGAGAAGTTACATAAGTGTCAGTATTGCAAATATGAAGTGGATGATATATCAAAGTTAAAACGTCACATCAACTCTAAACACACGAAAGAGAAGATGCATAAGTGTCAGTATTGCAATTATGAAAGCTCTCTTATGTTGACTTTAAAATCTCACATCATCTCTAAACACACAAGAGAGAAGATACTCAAGTGTCAGTATTGCGATTATGAAAATGCCGATAAGTCAAATTTAAAACGACACATCAACTCTATACACACAGGAGAGATAATATACAAGTGTGAGTTTTGTGATTATGAAAGCACAAAAATATCAACAATAAAATATCACATCTCTACGCACACAAGAGAGAAGAAGATGCACAAGTGTCAATATTGCGATTATCAAATCCCTTATATCTCAGCTTTAAACAGACATATGAATTTTAGACACACAAGAGATAAAATACACAAGTGTGAGTATTGTGAATATGAAAGCCCTGAGATGTCATATTTAAAACGACACATAAAGTATAAACATACGGAAGTCAGAGGAGAAGATTATATAAAAGTAGAGACGATACCAACCAGTATTTTACAGGAATAGGTAGATGTTTCAGCTTCAAATCTGTAACTGTTACATTTCCTGCTCTCAACACACAGATAAAGGTGCATTGGCACGGAATATCCACTTATACTACGGCGTCGGCCGTCCCAATTCCCTCTATAGTACAAGGCCTGAAAGCTCGATTGTGACGTTACAAGCCAGAGGCTATGTTGCAGCAGGTCACCCATACGTTTCAACACAAATCTGCAATACCGACAGTAAAACAAAAGTTTTATTTATTCTTTAGGACATAAATAAATAACTGCGAAAAAATTCAGAGGGTGATTCCTTGTTGAAAAATAAGGTGGGTCTTTCATATAAAATTTTTCTCTAAATCACTTCGTTTTCGAGATACAGGGTGTTGAAATTGAAAAAAAAAATTAGTTTTTTGCAAATATCCGGAACCGTTTATCGTACAGAAAACAGCTTTTGTAAGCAATCTCTACTCATAGTAAGCTATGTTTTGTATGATAAAAATTTTTTTTATTCATAATTGGTGAAGATTTTGAAGGGGTAGTGGTTGTTTTTCTCCCCAACTTCTACGCCAATGGAAAAAGTACGGTTTTGAGATGCCTATTTGAACCGCCAATGTTTTCTGCACAAAAAAGGTACTCCTGGTTATAAGCTCTAAAGTTACCGTTTTCGAGAAAAATCAACTTTTATGTTGAAAAACATTGTCAATTCTTTAAAATAAAATTTATTTTTTACCAATTAAACTGAATTTCTTTACACAAGTAACAAAACCAAAAATTGACCATGTTTTTCAACATTCGCAGTTATTTATTTACACCCTGTACAAAGACTTCCTGTTTAAACGGGGTTGGCCGACGTCATATGAGTCCTTAGTTGCACCCCATTTCCTTTTATTGATGTAAAAACCTGTCTTCTAATGGTTCTGTTTCAAAATTTCCTAAAAATATGTAATTTAAATAAAACTCAATGATACAATTCGAAATTATTTCTAAAATTTCCTGTACTGTGTGGGACAGTAGTAGTAGTAGTTTTTTAAAATATACAAACATTTTGAGTATACATAAAAAATCTTACATCACATATATACATATGTAAAAATAAAAATGTAAATACAAAAATATCACAAACAATTCATAGTTATACAAGACAGAGATTCAGAAACCTATAATAATAATTCTAAAAATTAACATAGTCAACAGATACCTAATAATACAGATTGCGGATAATAATAAACTAGAAAAAAATATTTAAATAACATTTTTTCACAAAGATATAAACACTCCAATACAATACCCAAATGTCCCACAATTATAGAGCTTGATGCTGATTTGAAAGAAGCTAAAGATACTGATGATTTCATATTTATTTATTTATTTATTTATTTATTTATTAAGGACCATTACAAACGGGACTGACCCAAAAACAGTATTCACAGATAAGTAACTTATCAATGTAGTGAATCTATAGTATTCTAAAAGGAGTTACGAAATAGATATAAAAATCAATGAAGAATTCAAGTAATGAATTGAGTACATGAAGTGAATGAAATTAAAATAAAAAAAAAATGAAAAACACTTATACAATTATACAATAATAATAATACATAAATACCAATTAAGTCTGTGAAGAAAAAAAATGTTTTTTCAAGATGTAGGAAAACTTTGAGGAGTAAGAGAAAATATCAATAGAGATAGAATTTGATAGTATATGATATGTTGCATCTATGCATTGGAGAGTTCAAAAAATAATTTGTTTGAGATTGTTCATAACGGAATGGATGCTGATGCCTAGTAATATATGTAGCATTAAGATGAATGTTACTAAGGATAGCAGGCGAATCAACTAGATTATTTGACTTTAAAGAGAAATTTCACGTCTGAAATTTTACTTCTATTCGCTAGTGTTAATAGTTAATTTATTGATATAATCTATGAATATATTCTGAACCCATTCAAGTTTATTCATATAAATGTCGTATCCAGGCTTTTCTTTATTACAGAACCATAACTCAAAACACTATTGACGTATGACATATAGAGAGTACGGAGAGTCTGAATATTCTTAAATTCACGACAAGTTCTCATTATGAAACCTAACATTTCATAAGCTTTTTTAGAAACGTAAAATATGTGTTTATCGAAAAGCATTTTAGAATCGAATATTATTCCTAAATCCTTTATTTTCGTGACAGTTTGTCACGAAAGAAGATATGTGATATGATTGATTTAGACAGCTCTTTCTTAGTCCGAACGAAATTTGGTGACACTTTTCGAAACTCAGATAAAGACTTTTCCTCACAGTAATCATAAAACTTATTGATATCCTGCTGCATTAACGTAATGTCGTCAACATCAGAAATTGGATGGTTTATTTTTAGATCATCCGCAAACATTAAAAAATTGGCAAATCGAAAGCATTGGTATATATCATTAATATAAATATTAAATAAGAGTGGCCCTAGATGTGATCCTTGAGGCACTCCAGAGGTGATTTGACGATATTCTGATTTGTGGTTACCGACTGTTACCGTTTGACAACGATCAGTCACATAAGATTCAAACCAATTTGGTAGATTGCCATTTACCCTGACTCCAGCGAGCTTCCGTGGCAAAACTGAGTGATCGATCTTGTCAAAAGCCTTGCTCAATCGGTGTAAATAGCATCAACTTGGTGTTTGTTATTGAGGCTATGCAGGATATACTCAGTATAGGTGAATAGGTTTGAGTCAACTGATCGTTTCTTTGTTGTTCAATATTAATTATGTTTTTAACGTCAAAGAACAGGTTATCAAATATAATGGATTCAAAAATTTTTGCTATGATTGACAATTTTGAAATTGGTCTATAGGTTTTGACAAGTTGTTTGTTGCCAGATTTTAAGATCGGGATTATATGGGCTTTTTTCCATACTGACTGATTTCACCAATTGCCATAGATGTTTTGGGTTGGAGTTAATAGTGGTTTCACAATTATTGATGTAGTGTTTGTAATCTTCTCCAATTAAAATTTTTGAACGAGCACGCAGTAGTTTGAATGTGAAGTAGTCAAATTGATTAATGTGCTTTTTCCATAATCTATAATATTTTCTCTTCTCTCTAATGACTTTAATCGTACTGTATGAATACCATGAAGGATATCTCTTGTGGACATTTGGTTTTTTCGGTACAACAGATTCGATTATGGAATATATAGTGTTATAAAATATATCAGTTGATTCTTCACTATTCGAGTTGTAAAACAGATTATTCCAATCAATTTTAGATATTTCTGATTTCAATAGTTTATGATCAGCTTTACAAAAATCATAAGTTATGTTTGTAGTTATTATAGGATAATAATCATTTATGGATATTGACAGAGAATACTAAGGTGTTATGATTTTTGTCTTCTGGAACTAATGTTGAGGTGCTCAGGTGCACATTTTGTATACTGAATGTGTTATTGAAGACCAGATCAATTGTGTTACCAGACGAATTAGTGAAGTAATTGTATTGCGATAGCTCGATAGAGACGGTGTCTATCAATAAGTTTGAAAATTGATCAAAAAAGTTATGAGGTTTGCAGATATTATTGATGCAGTCTAGCAACCATTTTATATTTGGAGAGTTGAAGTCCCCACAAATCGCAAAAATGTCATCAGTATATGACTTAGTTTCGTGCAGAAGCATTCGAGGTATGAGTATTCACCTGGAGATATGTAAACACATCCGATGTGCGTTTTGTTGTTGTTTGAGGTAATGGTCACCCGTAGATCTTCAGCAACTGAGTTCCAGGAATCTTGAGCGTAGCCGTTGAAGATTTTGTTGACGGCTATCAGGACTCCACCGCCGTCTGATTTAGAAGATGAAGTTGTTTCGCGATCCCTCCGGTAAACGTTGAAGGAATCACAAATTATTTCCGAACTGAATATAAAGTTGTTCAACCATATTTCGGTCAAACATATTACACTTTGATCACAAGTAAGCGAGTTTTTATAGATAGTGTTTGTTTTAGATCTGAGACCACGAACGTTTTGATATACTATTGATAATTCCATCGAAAAACAAGGATGCATCTGCATTTGGTTGTAGAGGAAGTGGGAATTCAGGTAATTTTTTGGACGTCACTCTCAGTAATGATTCTTAAAACTCTGGACCGGACATTTTTTCGAGCGAGGTCATTTTTTATATTTATATTAGTTTATTGAATTCATTTAATCCTTTGAAAAATAGCGATCTCATGCTCATACTAGAATTTGTTCTGTGAATATGAAAGTCAGTTCTTATTCTTCTGCCATAGTTATGAATTTCCTCATTTCTTATTAAGAATTCTTTGGAATAGGAAGGAAGTAGGCCTTTGTTCAATTTAGAAATGAAAGTCATACTTATTTAAAATAAATGAATATTAACTGAAAACCATTGCAGTGAATCTAACATCAGTTTAATTGGAGTATATCACATTTGTTGAGAAATTTGGTTGTGGTTAAATAGGTATATTACCCAGCAAACATTAATGAGCGGTAAATAGACGGGCCGTAGCTGTTGAGCGCGGTGAGATGTCGGCAGCGGCACACCGATGTCGGTTAATAATTGGAATGATATCAGTTTTGCCGCTTTGGCTGAACGAACGCATATTTATTATGGAAGTTTGTAATTTGGCCAGAAATTATCCGTTAACGAATTGCGATAATCGCGCCGATGTCGTTTTGACACAGTATATGGCATTACGTGCCTTAGCGACCTCTGTAATGAAAATTCAACATTAGCATTAATGAATATTAAACACATTTGTGGGTCACATTGGCACTATTGGCAGTTGCCAGGTTGGCACTGCTGCTGATTTCGTTTTCGTGTCGGATGTCAGACCGTGTATTTTGCAAAGAGTTGATATAGAACTCTTTGGTATTTTGTTTGGTGATGTATTGCCGTGAAATATAGTCACAGTGGCTAGAAATTTTTTCAGATCGGGTGTTGTTATTTTATTCTATTTATTCGGTGAACACGGAAAAGTAAGTACCTACATCAGTTGCTATTAATATTTATATCATCATGATCATACCATCATCACCTCTAAAAAACAAGTGCATATCAGAAAGAACACTCGTCAAACACAGCGTCTTGCGAAAAATGCTGTTGAGGATATAGTCTCCACTGTAGCGGTTGAGGTTATGATACACAATATTTTTCGTAGAAATAATAATTGAAAGTTTACAGTGAAGATGGGAGTTACTACTAAGTTACTACTACTTAACTCTTTTTAAATTTTCAGCAAATATCTTTTAGTAGAATTCTCAAATGAACAAGATGAAACGGGCAGTATCTATGGCAATAATATCTAGTTCCGGGGTCTTCGAGGATGATGGTTGTTCATTTTGTTAAAGGCCTTCTTATTTACGTAATGATCAGCTAAAAGATAGAGCCATCCAAAACCACATGACATTAAATGAGGATAAATGTATTAATGTCCTATTCTGGTTAAATTCACTACTGGTTAGTATTCTATTGAAATATAAATTATTGGGAACTATCGAAACTGTTATTTTTCAGATGATTACCTCAAGGTTCGTTAGTCTGAAATGGAAGGTGTCGAAAGAACGAAACTTAAAAAAATATTTTTAACTATGAGGGTGATGGTAGTAAAATAGATATTTTACAAGTTACACTACCAAAAGAAGTTTTAACTAATTTGGAAAATTCAAAAAAAGAGCTAAAGTCCACTTTAAGTTGTGGAAGCACTTCACAAAGACCTATAAATATGACAAAAAGTGCAAACACCCAAAAATGCGCGCCAAATATAAGTATATCACAAAGAAACCTTGAAAGAATAATTGATTTAGATGAAATAGCATTCATTCATAAGTTCTATTGCATAAAAGTAGCGTTTGTTTTATTTTTCAGAATTCCTAATAGAAGTTCTCAGGCAATTGAGAATAGTTAAAGAAAATAACATTCATCTGATCAGATTGTTTGTGGATAGAGAAGAATTGAACCAAGTAACTACTGGAGAGGTGAAAAAAATAAACAATTTTGAGGATTTATCGAAATCGAATGATGATTTATCAGACAAACCCAAATTTGCTGAAATGGTTAGTCAACTTCCATTCCATATTCTTCAAAAAAATGTGTTGAAGTATATACAAACTGAAGTAACATTTCAACTGTATAGGCTATGGAAATGTATTTCCACTGCTTTGGTCTTAAAATTGTGCTAAACTAAGACATTCAAACATGTGTATAGTGTATAGCTTCATTTGAAATTATGGGCAGTATAATAATTCAATTCCAGCAGCTACATTGAATCTCCTACTTTACTGCCTATGAATATTATTACTATTATTTTAATTTTAGTGTTCTATGCTCCAATACATTGGAGGCAAGGATGATAATGAGATATGCAGCAAAATTCTCTGCAATTTAATTATTAATGAATTGGCAATCCAGACAAACTGGACAGGGCGAAATGAGAAAAATGGTTTCAGAGATCTCAAAAACTTGATCCAAATGATACATGGTAAGTTTTTTTGGCTATGAATATATCTCCAGGACTAAGTGATAGTCTTTGGAAAGAACACAAAAAGCTTGAAATTTTGTAAATAATCATTATTATGGAAATGCCTCAATGTTTCCCTTTCTCTTCGAATCATATTTTATATTTGAATCATGAATTTCCTTCCAATGAAAATTCGTACACTCATTTCAAATTTCTATTTTCAGTGTCAGTCAGGAAGAACCCCCTGCCTAAGTATTGTACAATTAATAATGTCAAGACGACCATCAAGGCATGGCTAAGAACTACTGGTGACTGTGAAGGAGGTCGAGCAAAAAGGAATGCTCAAAAATGATATTTAGTTGACTTTTTAAAAATTTATAATATCTTCATTAGAACAGTACCTGCCAACCAAAGAATACATTTTTGTAAAATATTTATATACATTTTTTAAATGGGATAGTTTTTTTATTTTTCATTATATTTCTTTGTTTTACTCATCATGTTTCATTGTTATACATAAATATATAGCTTATACAACAGTGATGTATCAATGAGTACTGTTTTGTAGGTATATATTCAATACTATGCACACACAAATCCTTAGAGACTTCTGTTGTGCAGACAAAGTGATATAAATGTATCAAAATGTTTCTTAAAATCAAAAATTTTAATTCGAAATAGTGATAAATATTTTTCCAGGCCAGTTTAAAATGCAATATCTGGGAAGTATGGATGATTATCTTGGAAACCATTGGCGATACAATATAGTTGAAATGGAGAAAAAGTTGGTTATTTAGGTGCCTAGGAACAACCTAGCTCAACAGTTTCAGAAACCCTCTACAATTAGTGGCTAGATTGTTCTTAGGCGCTTATATGGGCCATTTAGTTTTCATTGAAACTACCTTTATGCTCATTGCCTTCCAAGATATACCCTATACGTCCATATACCGCATTTTGAACTGGACGCCCCCTGTATATTTGCATGGTTCATTTATGAAACCCCAACAGTGGAACGACGCAGTTGACTAGTAGGATACCCGCAATCGCACCATAATCTGTACCATGCAATATTGGTTCATCTTAACTACGTCTACCCGTTAAAGTCCCGCTATGTAACTAAGCGGGTGGTTGTCTGGAGGCCTACTGGTGGCCGGTGCGACACGGGCTAGCCGGGCCAACGATGTATCATGATTGTGGCCCGCTTATGTTGTCTGTCGGCTGTTTTTAAAGTGCCTCTAGAGGCCCGCGCGTAACATGTTTGCTGGGTATTGTTGCACAATAGTCAAAGTCAGGTTTTATAATGGAATTGTAAATTGTTACTTCAACAGAGCTTTTGCAATTCTTGAAAAAAGTTGGTTGTCTGTAAAGTCGGTTTACTGACGATAGTTGAACGTGACAACGTCATAAGAAAATACTGATGGAATGGTTTCATTTTTCAAAAGAAAATTTTAATTTTATTTGTTTGATAGATATTTTGTATGGATATAGAGAAGGAGGTAAATGGAAATCAAAATTGAATTGATCAAGTTACATTTATTTGTACGCATAAATACAATTATGTCAATTTAGTTTTTAAAAAGCCCGCCTCAATGTGTTTGATATAGGAGAAAATTGTTCCCTTTGACGGCTGGCTTGTCCTACCTGTCATTTCAGACACGTTGTTATGATATGTGGAAGATTTAACACATTTATATATATTTTAATTTTTTGAAATCATAGCTACGCTCGATAATAATTCGATCGAATAGTAAAGCAATTGATTTTTTACTCATCGTGAAACAGTTCTGTTAACTTATTGTTATAGTTTTGTCAATTATAGCATAACCTACAATCGCTGCACTAGCGGACCGATGCTATTTATTTTAATGACGACAATATATCACTGAACATATATTTAATATCGAAAGAATCATTACCTTTATCGCCGCAATTATCGTTGCTATAAACAATTGACACCACATTCACTTTTCACTGCACTTACAAAAACATGTAAATGTATTATTGTATAGCAGCTGTCCACGCGCATCGCATCGGTCACTCAAGTAGGATAGCTCGCTTGCACTTCAAGCCTTAAATGGAACGCCTCAAAGCGGAGGAACGCACAGCTGGTCAGAGCGAGGTAACGGCAAATGAGTCATGTTTTCTTGTGCGTGCAGCCGGCTCCATCGAATTATAAGACGTTGTCATGTCAAAAAGTAAATTTTTTTAATGACATATTATCCATAACTATTGAATTCTTCTACAATCTCCAAAGATGTATTTTCAATCACTGTAACAATTGAATTCACAAGTTTATTATTGTATTTATATTTAGTTGTAACAATCATTGATTTGGTCTTAGCTACAATAAATTTAAGTTTATTCGTCTGCAGATATCTTTCAATATTGGCTAATGTGTTGTTAATTTCTAATATAGCTTTGTCTAAACTGTGATTTGCACAATACACCAATGTATTATCGGAAAATGTGTTAATGGAGCAATTCCCTGCAATTTGATGAATATCGTTTATATAAAGAATAAACAGAGTTACTCCAATGTTATTCTCAATTTATTGGAATAGCTTGAGCCAATTTTTGTTTTTTACTTCGGTTATCCAGATAATTTTCCATCCAATTATAAACAGTACCAGCAACTCCATAATACCTTAGTTTACGTAATAAAATGTCTCGTATCAATTGTTTCAAATGCACATTTCAGATCTAGAAAACTGCAATAACATATTTGTTTTCATCTAGTTGTTTTTTCCAATTTGATAAAGTATATTAGAGAGCTGTTTCACATGAATAATAACTCTTCCTGAATCCTGATTGGCGCTCACTAAGAATATTATTACTATCCAAATAGTTCATCATCTGTGTATGAGCTGCCAATTCTATCACACTTGGTAATATATTTATAAGTCTAAAATTATTTGCATCTATGATATTTGAAAATTTCGGTATTGGTGTAATGGTTATAATTTTGAAACTATCTGGAAATATCCCATATTCGAGAGAAGTGTTAATAAAATGTAATATAACATGTCCAAGGCTTTCGAAGGCTTCTTTCAAGAATCTTGCATTAAGAATTCCAGATTGATTCTTATTGTTGTCCAAAGAGAATATAATTTCACGCAGTTCACTATAAGTTAATTTTTGAAAACAATTTGATGTAATATTTATTTGTATGTGTGACCGTTGTTCCTCTGCAATATCTTGGATGCTATTTAGGGAAAAATTATTAAAGTTGTTTGCTATGTCTATTTCAGTTCTATATATTCTGGTTTTACCATTTTCGGAAAATTCAATTTTGCTGAAATTATAAGGGGCATTAGGTTTAACATTCGATTTCAGAGTTTTCCACATTTGCTTTGAATTACCTTTATTCAAGTCAATTTTCTGTTCAAAGTATTCTGATTTTTTAGCTTTGAGCATATTAACATACTGATTTCGACTTGCCTTATATACTTGCCATTTTTGTTCTTTTTGAGCATCATTACATTTTTTGAAATTTTTGTATGTTCTTTAGCTTTCTTTTTCAAATCTTGATCATAGTATGGTACATCATTTGATTTCAATGTTCCAGTATAACTTGGAGCAGCTCGATTTACAATGTCAAATACTTTTGTAAGAATATCTTCTGAAATAATATTAATGTTCACACAATCTAATAACCAATTACAACACAAGAGGTCCATATTGATGGACAACATATTTTCTTTGCACAAATTTCTAACTTCTTGAATTCTCTCAGGAGCATTCGACTTTGTATTAAATATACTAATGGAAATGGTAGAGTGATCAGAAATTTTAGGACTATCATTAACTTGGACAGTAATATTATCACAATTTGTTATAACATAATCAATTAGAGTATTACTGAAATTTGTGATTCGAATATACTCTTCAACCATTTGATCCACACCATACATGTTAAACAAGTGGTGAATTTTCTTCGTATAGAAATTATTAATATTTTTAAAGTCAATATTTATATCACCTACCAAGAGTTTTTCTATTGTAAAAATAGGTTTCTAATATCTCTTCCATTTTTTCAACGAATACAGAATTACTTGCATTTGGTGAATGATAAACTCCAATGGTCCATTTTTGGCATTTTGGTTAGCAGATTATTTGGGTTAAAATTTCGTGTTTGTTTTGCAAGAACACTGAATGTTTACGTGAATGATGTCTTGATTGAAATTTATAAAAGATTTCTGAATATTAGGCATTACTGGTGTTTTCCCTTTTGGACAATGGTTGGTACTGTGTTCATATATTCATTGTTGTTTCTAGTTCACCTTCTTCGGTAAGTTTACTCAGTCACCTTTTCCACTTCTGGTAGTATTCATGTTGACTTTTGGTCTGATCTCCAAAAATTATCACTCGGTTGTATTTTATTCTCATTTTTCAATATTTGCTTAACTAATTCTTTCTTGGAAAATATCGTCTTCAGAGGTCGATTTTAGCCAGTAGTGAATTTTCCAATTCGATATACTTGCATATTTACATCACTGATATCACATTCGTTCAAAATATTGTTAACTGTGAGCTTTTCATTCTCAATTCTTTCATTCATATCTTCTGTATATTCAACACAATAACGTTTCTTACCCGATTTCTCCTCTCTTCAAGTTCCGTGATAATAGTTTCAAAATTTGAAATTCCATCTTCCATCTTTCCACCATATAAATTCGGTTTTTCAACTTTCTCCTGTAACTGGCTTACTTGATTTTCTAAGAGATCTACTTTATTCATCAGAATGGGGAGCAATTTGAAACCTTGCTCATATGTATGTGGAGGTGTTGTTAATCTATTTAACCCTCAACTACACTTCCATTAATCTAACCAATTTAATAAACTTCTTAAAAATTTTATTTTCGAATTATCCTCGAAGTTACCTCTGACGAAATGTTCTTGTAAAATGTTCCTTAATCGTTGCCTTTTGTAGGGAGTTTCTACATTCACTAGTTTCAATACAATATTTTTCTACTCCGCGTCTGTTCGAAACTTTAATCGATACGCTAATTCTAAGGATTTTTAGTTTTTAAAGATTGGCGTTACTAATTCTTAACTTTGCACTTCAACATGAAGTTAACAATTTTCCATAATTGATATATTCTATATATCACCAAACTAAAATACCAAAAACAAAAAACCTTAATTTCATCAATTTTATTTTTAGAAAAAAGTAAATTAGAAGGCGGAGTAAAAAAAATAGTATAGAGAATTTGTTTCATAGAGCGTTTTGGCGGACTCGCTAATAGGGGAACTCCCGCTTCGCGGTTGTTCCCTGAACTTGAGCTCGTGCGTCAAAACCGTCCTAATGAAATTAGTTTTCTAATATACGATTATACACTGGGATGTGGATTTGGAATGCTGTATATTTGAATCAAATTGATGTAAAGCCTTTATAACATATTCATTGAATACCTTAAGAGTTAATTTAATATTTTGACGTTCCTAATTTGTAGAATAAAGTGCTTTCAAATTCAAAGAATATTTAAATTTCAATACTTAGTCATGTTCTAGTTCATCCATTTTTTTAAGCTCAAAATGAGGCTATGCTCTCGTCTCCCGAGTCAAAGTTGGGATACTGCATAATTTGATTGGGCTTAGAAATTAGTCAATTATTCATTATAAATTTGAGAATGTGAAACAAATCGAATAGATAAAATAATGATCTTGAATCACTTTATTTATAAATTCACCTTTTACTATGTGATAGGAAATTTTATCCATATTTTAAAATTAAACACTACAATAAAGATTCTTGACCCACGTATGAATTAATACAAAATTCTCGGGAAATAGGTCACACTAACACATATTTTTATTTTTACCCTCGTCTTTACGTACGTTTCGGTCTCACGACCATCATCAGAAGACTTATTAGTACAATAACCTGATTACTTAGAACTACTGTAATAACACAAATTTCGTTTAAATGCCAACGTCGCCGAAACGAACGGAAACATGAAATCGGAACTAACACAGCAATGTTGCAGCGTAAAAATTAAAAATCCGCTATTAAGTAGAATTAACAACAAATACAAACACATTTCATAAATGTCTGCGAGAGACTAACAGACAAAGAGTTCTATCCTCTTTGCTAACAGACGAGACCATCTCAAGTGTTCATTTAAGCGCCAGATGTCATAATTTATTAGGTGATAAAAGAAAGACTCTGGTCTCTGAGAAATACTTAAGACAATTGTACCTAAAGTAAACTTTTACAATATAGGACGTAAGTAGGAATTTGCAAGAATATTAATTAATTAAATTAGTATAAATATGACTTAGTGTTTGAACGTCACTCCTATGATTTACGGACTTGGAGTCACGTTTTATGTGAATCATCTCCAGAATAGATCTTTTATAATAATTGGTATCCTTAGTTAAAATATTAACATTCTTGTAATCAAATTGATGGTTATAATCAAAGCAATGTTTAGCAAGCGCGGTGGAATTTTCTAAGTTTTTGTTTCTTGTGCTATATTTATGGCCATACATTCTTTTTTGTAAATATTGTTTAGAGATACCAGTATAGGTCCCATCACAATCTAAACAATTTAATTTGTATACTGTGGGTTTGTTTCAGTGGCGGCTCCTCGAAGGAGGCTAAGGAGGCTCAGCCTCCTCACCAATTTATCTTAATGATCATTCTCCATTTTATTTCCTGTTTCTCTGATAATTCTCTAAATTTTACAATTAATTCCCCGTTCTCAGTAGTTATTTTTAATCTGGCAAAAGTGGCCAGAGGCTAGATTCTCTATATATCTCAAACGCTAAATACGTGTGGTCAACACAGTTGCCGTTTTCCAAGCAGTTCAAGTGCCAGATAGGGTAAAAGAGCGAATATGGCAACACCCTATGGAGGCTAGCTTCTCGTATGGAATCGTCGGTCGAATGAAATACGATTACTTGCTACCGCCCTTCCGCTAGAAGAATGCGACACGTGTCGTGTTCCGTTAGTTCTTGTTTTTGTACCGCGAGGCGAAGTAAGGTTAAGGTAGTTAAGTTATAATTTATCTAATCGGTGAACGTTAAAATGATGAGTGACCTAGTTGCTGGGTTCTTAGAAAATCCATTTAGTTGATTAACATATGATAGAAAAGTGTTTTGTTAAAAATAAACGGCCTTTACCGGATTTGAAAGGATTAGTGGTGACGATGACAGGTATGTTTCAAAATCGAAATACACAATAAATTATATTGCTTGCTATTTACATCTGATACAACTTCATGTTGGGAGCACTCGGGTTATGATGATTTGAAAAATTTACCTCGTGGTATAGACACATGAAAAATCGCAGGAACATATTACATCGAGTATTAAGTTTAAATTAACCGGTAAACAGAATATTGTTAAAGGAGGAAAACACATAATTTGGTAGACAAGAAACTACATTATAAACAACTTTTTTTATGAAATTTTAGATACTATTAAAGGTCAAATTGAGATTCGATTTTCCGATTTACATGAATTGAAGTTTTTCGACTTGAGGAATAGAAGATTTTTCGAATCTTTTTCAAAAGAGTTTCCCAATACACTTTTAGATAACTTAGTTCTAAAATATAAATTTTTTGATAAAATAGCACTGCACAATGAATTATGGGTTATATACCTACTCGGATAAAGATATTTTAGGCCAGTACGACATTCACGCCGATATGATAAAATATATGATAGGCAATGATTTGCAACAAGTTTTACCTCAGTTTTATAAACTGTCACGTCGGCATCGGTGGAGAGATCATTTTCTACTCTCAAACGAATTAAAACTTACATGCGCAATACAATGGGCCAAAATCGTTTATACAATGTTAGTTTGATATCTATTGAAAAAGATTTAGTAAAACACTTAAAACAAAATGATACATTTTATGATAATATTATTGATCATTTTTCGCAAACTAAAGACCGTAGAATTTCGTTAATATATAAAAAAAGTTAATAAAAATAATAAAAAAAAACAAAATATGAACAATTTCAAAAAAAATAAAAAATATCAAAAATCCAAAGAAAAAAAAACGAACAAAAAAATTTTGTGTCAAGAGAAACTCTACACCTCCACGTTGGTTCTTGCTTGGCAACAATTAATTTTGTCACTGAAGTAGCTGGTACGGTCGCTGTGCGAAGGTTAAATTTATTGGCTGAATAGAGTATATTTTTACAAGAACGTTGTATGTCCAGCCTCCTCTCTTCCGCCACTGGTTTGTTTATCTTTAGGAATAACAGGTTTTAGATTTGAGAAATATTTCCCAACACAGTTAGTAGGTTTATGCGCTACATTTATATCATACTTTTTCAAACATTTCTTAATTTTCTCTGAGGTCTCCGGAATGTATGGTAAAGTTATATAATTGTCTGTATTACCTTTTACGTTATTTTTATATGACGATCCATTATAAATTTTGTTTATTCTCTCTTTAATAATAGGGTTGAAAAAAGTTTTTGGGTAACCATTCAATTCCAGTGTATTACGAACAATTTTTAGATTTTTGGGACGGTCCTCTGGGTGGGACAATTTAACCGCGCGGTCTGTAAGACTGTTTATGACGCTTTTTTTATAACAAGTTGGTGCAACGGAATTGAAGTGAACATAGCGTTGAGACCAAACTTCTTTAGTAAACCACGAAGTTTTTATTTCTCCATCTGCATCATGCCTAATGTTCATATCTAAGAAATTTATATTTTTGTTCACTTCTATTTCACAGGTAAATTAAAGTTTACAGTGGAAATTGTTAAATTTATTAATCACGTACTGAATTTTGTCATTGGGAACACACATAAGGCTGGCTATCATCTACATACCGTTTAAAAAATACGGGCTGAAAATCTAATGAACTTATAACAGATTCCTCCAGGCATTCCATAACGAGGTTAGCAATGGTAGCAGAAATAGGAGATCCCATTGCTGTGCCGAATATTTGTCCAAAATATTGTTCACCGTACTGAAAATAAGTGCATTCTAAACAAAACTTCACAGCATTTATAAATTCCGATTGATCTAGAGGTGTGTGGTTTTTAATCTCTGCCCAACGTTTTTTGATGCTATTCAATGCCAAATCGACTGGTATATTTGTAAATAAAGAAACAACGTCCAAGGAAATTAGTTGATGGTTTACGGGTACGGATTGATTTTTTATAAATTCATTAAAATGCCATGAGTCTTTCACATAAAATTCATTATTTCCTATTATATTATTGATCGATTTTGATAAAAATTTTGATAAATTCTAAGTAGGCGCTCCTATATTACTAATAATGGGTCTTAGAGGTATATCAATTTTATGTAGTTTCGGAAGCCCATAGATATAAGGTGCTAGCCCATTATGGCAAATTAATTTATTTTTCAATTCAATAGGGATTATCTTATTTTTGTGCCAATTATTTATTAATTTATTCATGTTATTTTGTATTGATAAAGTAGGATCAGATTTTAATTTTTTATAAGTTGTTTCATCATTTAAAAGGTTTTCTATTTTCTTTTCATAGTCATTTCTATGCATTATGACGGTTTTATTACATTTATCCGCGTTCAAAACTAAAATTTCAGGGTTAGCATTTAAGAACTCTTTTGTTATTTTTGTATGATAGTTAAAACGATTCTTTGCAGTACCTATTTCTGCTTTCTGTTTGTTCTTCTTGTTTGTCAAGATGTTACAAATTTTGTTTCTAATTTCATTTTTTTCTTCTAAATTTTTATTAATGATTCCACATTCTAAATTTGCAATTATATTGTCGATAGGCAGTTTTGTTGTTAGTCTTTCTTTTATCACCTAATAAATTATGACATCTGGCGCTTGAATGAACACTTGAGATTGTCTCGTCTGTTAGCAAAGAGGATAGAACTCTTTGTCTGTTAGTCTCTCGCAGACATTTATGAAATGTGTTCGTATTTGTTGTTAATTCTACTTAATAGTGGATATTTAATTTTTACACTGCAACATTGCTGTGTTAGTTCCGATTTCATGTTTCCGTTCGTTTCGGCGACGTTGGCATTTAAACGAAATTTGTGCGATAAGGACGCTTTGTGTTATTACAGTAGTTCTAAGTAATCAGGTTATTGTACTAATAAGTCTTCTGATGATGGTCGTGAGACCGAAACGTACGTAAAGACGAGGTTAAAAATAAAAATATATGTGTTGGTGTGACCTATTTCCCGAGAATTTTGTATTAATTCATGCGTGGGTCAAGAATCTTTTTGGCTGGGATATAAGCCTTAATATGGAAGGAACAACCACCTATCCTGGAGATTTGAAGGAATACGGAAAATTAATGAAGATATTAGCAAAAGAGAAGAATCGCAGAATATTTGTGGTAAGATGTAGGAGTTTGCAAGTTTTCCCAAATTTTATTATATCTAAATCAAAGGAGAATATGTTTAGCAAGCTGCAAAATAAAAAGGCTTACGCAAAATTATTAAATTCGCTTCATAAAAGCTGTTTAAATTTATGCATTAAAGAAGCATGCGCGAATGTAGCAGAGGTTGAAAACAAAATTAAACGCGTTAAACAATCCTGTTATTTAAACTTTGATAGCAACTTTATCTCGCAATTTCTTCAAAATCAACAAAATAACTTCGAAAAAAATTTCAACAAAATCAAAGCCATACAATCCAAAAAGATAAATAATTTAATGAAAGGCGTAGCTTATGAAAAACAAAATATCAATGAACAATGGTTGAAAAATCTAACCGAAACAAAAATTCCGGATGAGGTGCAGCTTAACGTGTAGCTTAGGTCCGAAATTTGCATTGCCTGATAACAAAAAACTGCCTATCGACAATATAATTGCAAATTTAGAATGTGGAATCATTAATAAAAATTTAGAAGAAAAAAATGAAATTAGAAACAAAATTTGTAACATCTTGACAAACAAGAAGAACAAACAGAAAGCAGAAATAGGTACTGCAAAGAATCGTTTTAACTATCATACAAAAATAACAAAAGAGTTCTTAAATCCTAACCCTGAAATTTTAGTTTTGAACGCGGATAAATGTAATAAAACCGTCATAATGCATAGAAATGACTATGAAAAGAAAATAGAAAACCTTTTAAATGATGAAACAACTTATAAAAAATTAAAATCTGATCCTACTTTATCAATACAAAATAACATGAATAAATTAATAAATAATTGGCACAAAAATAAGATAATCCCTATTGAATTGAAAAATAAATTAATTTGCCATAATGGGCTAGCACCTTATATCTATGGGCTTCCGAAACTACATAAAATTGATATATCTCTAAGACCCATTATTAGTAATATCGGAGCGCCTACTTACTACAATTTATCCAAATTTTTATCAAAATCGATCAATAATATAATAGGAAATAATGAATTTTATGTGAAAGACTCATGGCATTTTAATGAATTTATAAAAAATCAATCCGTACCCGCAAACCATCAACTAATTTCCTTGGACGTTGTTTCTTTATTTACAAATATACCAGTCGATTTGGCATTGAATAGCATCAAAAAACGTTGGGCAGAGATTAAAAACCACACACCTCTAGATCAATCGGAATTTATAAATGCTGTGAAGTTTTGTTTAGAATGCACTTATTTTCAGTACGGTGAACAATATTTTGGACAAATATTCGGCACAGCAATGGGATCTCCTATTTCTGCTACCATTGCTAACCTCGTTATGGAATGCCTGGAGGAATCTGTTATAAGTTCATTAGATTTTCAGCCCGTATTTTTTAAACGGTATGTAGATGATTGCCTTATGTGTCTTCCCAATAACAAAATTCAGTACGTGATTAATAAATTTAACAATTTCCACTGTAAACTTCAATTTACCTGTGAAATAGAAGTGAACAAAAAAATAAATTTCTTAGATATGAACATTAGGCATGATGGAGATGGAGAAATAAAAACTTCGTGGTTTACTAAAGAAGTTTGGTCTCAACGCTATCTTCACTTCAATTCCGTTGCACCAACTTGTTATAAAAAAAGCGTCATAAACAGTCTTACAGACCGCGCGGTTAAATTGTCCCACCCAGAGGACCGTCCCAAAAATCTAAAAATTGTTCGTAATACACTGGAATTGAATGGCTACCCAAAAACTTTTTTCAACCCTATTATTAAAGAGAGAATATACAAAATTTATAATGGATCGTCATATAAAAATAACGTAAAAGGTAATACAGACAATTATATAACTTTACCATACATTCCGGAGACCTCAGAGAAAATTAAGAAATGTTTGAAAAAGTATGAAATTGTAATAATCCTGGGGATTATTATTTTTTCACGATTGAATCAAAATAGCGTAAGCAGGGGAAAACTCCTGAAAATTAATTCACTCTAAGTAAACCAGGTATACTTGACACATGAGAGTACATCTCGAATCATTCAGTAGCGTGTATTTCCGTCCTTACGGGCATTTCAAAACCTAAAATTCTAAATCCGTGACAGGAACAGACTATACATAGACATTCTGGATTCAACAATTAGAAGTTGTATTTTGATTTAAATAATGAAATTCCTTGCCGGCGACATGAAGTCGCCATTCGATACCTTTTACAAGTTGTACGTGATTTTTAAGAATTAGAGCCTTCGAGGTGCTATTCCTGCGGAACTTGCACTTATCTACGAAGACGGAGTTAATCACTTAGTCAGCAGCGTTTGGAGAATTTATTTTTGTGGTGACTCGCTGCCCCTCGATGTGGAAAACAGGCAACTTTAAATACAGATTTGTGTGTTAGAGCAAAGTATACTTTGGTACAGCAAACCTCATTGGCTATAGTTGAAATGTCTCGAGCTGGTAGGGAAACGAAATTTCGGCGGGATTCGAATTATAAAAATGAAAACTCGTAGGAAAAAAGGCAGTTCCTGTGTCGTATCTTGCTGGGTAAGCTCACTTCTTGTACATATAGCTCCGTCTCTCTCAAAGCCAGATTCATTAATTCTTTTAATTGATATTTTTAACTTAGTCATTTGATTGTTTTTTTTTGTGTATTGCAAGTTACAAGATTTCTATTTTTTCAACTATATTTTCCTTTTGTTTATTACTCAAAGTAATTTAATTCATTCGAATCAATTTTTATCATTCTTAAAGTTCATTTTCATTCACCTAAAATCATTCTAAGTATCAGTTTCAAGAGAACTTACATTTTACTTTAAATATCATTTTCTATTTAGTGAATATTGTTTGGGTAACTAGAATCTAAAATAACCTGTAAAAGAAATTGTGGAGAACGTCATTGGTAACTTGATGATAGAAATCTAAAGTAATTTGATATTTTGGAGAATTGGTTCCCTTTAACGATTAGACAATTTGATCTGGGTGCGAGAGAGAACTAGCTCCGGGGTGTAATTTATAACTTAACAAAAAGACGCCGCGTAATACATTTTGTGGAGGCCGTGCGTGAAGTGTAAACTCAGGTGTTAGTGGTTTACTTTGTGGATTAAGGATTAAATACTGAGTCAGGGTAAGTCTATAGAACAAGCTATTTAGTCTGAATTCAAGCCAAAAATTCTGAGGTCAGCACCCCCCTTTTTCTCGTTTTTTTTGTGTTGGTTTATAGAGGACCCTAACCATTAATAGAGTACTTTGATTTATTAGAAGTGTATTGATCCATCGGCCGAATTTCTCAACTTAAGATAGGTATAATTGAAATTAGGGTTATTGTAGGTGTAAAGTCAAATACCTAATTATTTGGGGGACTATTGGGAAGGATCATTATTTAAAAGTTGTAATAAGGGTAGTTTATTTAGAATTTGAAGGGTTCTTGAAAACCCCTACTGAGACAGCCATCAGCGGCGAATTTAAGAGAAAGTGTTTGAGTTCATCTTGAAAACTAGGGTTTCATTATATTGTTTAATTTGTTGAATCAATTACTTGATCTACATATACATAGCGAACCAGGTAGTTGTGGACAAGGCAACAGGGCTATTTATTCAGGGAGTCACCCTTCTGGAATCTCAACCTTACTATCAGTGGCCCCTCTGGTCCACTTTATAACCTTAGTTACTCCATCAGAGTGGTATATTCATTTCAAAAATAAGGTTAGCCCACTAAGAAACAACCCTCTGGCTACGTTACATCAGGCGAATCAATAATTCACTGATTGATCATACTTGATAAAGTTTTATCAATTTATTATATATATTTTATTTAAACCATTCAGAAACTTGCACCAAGTTAATTTCGTTTAATTTAAATTTTGTTTTGTTTCTTGTTGACAATTTGTCATATTTTTCACTTCATGTTTATATATATATCTGTGTGAGTATTATTGTTTTTGTGTACGATTAACTTTTTTTCCCCAATATACACCTTATACTGTTTGCATTGTTCTTCATTGATACACCATCCCTTAAATAACGTTATAGTGGAATAGAATAATCCTGTCGTGATTGTCATTCCGAACATCTTCAGCAACGTGAAGCTGTCATACTAGCCTAGTATATACTTCGGCCAGGAAAGGCCCGCTACCTAACAATTCTATACCAGGTGCTACTGGAGGGGAAATCTTTCGAGTTTAGTTTCGTTCCCTGAACTATTCTCTAAAACATCTCAAAAGGGAACTGGTGGCAGCTAAATTCAATCCATTCTACCAACGACAGGGTACTCCTTGTAGTGCAACCCTGCAATTTTCACCCTCCGCAACCCTCGAGTTGCATAGTAAGGGTAGCTATTCTAGCATAGTTACAGCAAGGTTTCCACTCTCCGTAGCAGCATATGATCCCATAAGGCTTTGACCTGAGGGAACAGTAAACAAACATAACCTAGTAATATCTTGAGCTGGACTTGGTATACCTGGCTTGTGTGCAATAACATTATAAATAAGTTTAATAGTTGCTCCCAAGTACCAGCTTTTCAGATTATTACATTTGGTGTCGCAGCGGTGATATCTTAGGTTTTTTTAAGCCTAAATAACAAGGTGATAATTCACGTCTTCGAAAAATTTAGTAGTGACAGCTTCGGAAGTAACAAAACATTTCATTGTTTTGTTTTAAAGTAAGGTTATAACGCAAGGGAAATAACAGTGGTGCTGAGAACATAGAACAGTAAGGTTATTAATTGGGTAGTAGTTCAATAGCCCCAGTAAATAGTAGGTCAGATCATTTAAAGCATATATACACTGAGCGCCGTTGAAATCAGGCATAGCAATTGAGAGTTTGGAAATTATTTATTTCCAATTAGGAAGTTTTTGGTTATCGCTAATAGCAACAAGGTAAAAACAACCTTTCATTTAGGGAACCGGATAAGGTTTCCGTATACCTTTTTATGAGAACGGATTCTTATCGGAAAGGGGTGTGACCATCAGAATAAATAGTAGGTGCTTTAAATTTAATAGCTTGAATTAAGTGCTTACAGCATTGTAGGAGCTCGCAGACTAGGGCCAAGAGAAAGTGTATATTATTTTTGTGTAACTAGGTCAAGGAACAGTGAACCAGCAAGGGAAGGAGCCGGGTGAATTGAATCAAAAGGTGTCTCTCGTGTATAGGCACTAATTACGTGCTCGAGCAGAAAGATTTTGATACTGGGAGTTCTGCGTTTTGATTTTACATTTTTTTTTTATTTTTTTTTTGATGTTCTCCAAATTTGTTTGGTATTGCAGGGTCAACCTAAACAGATAAATTTTTTATAGTAACAATTCAAGTCAAAAATTTTTTTTTATTTTTTAACTTTCAACGCAGATTGAATTCACCAGTTATATTTTATTTTTGAATTTCTTCTAAATTCAATTTAAGGAAGTAGCCGAAAGCTAACGAGAGGTCAAATATTTCTCTTTTTTTTGGGGTAGTGTCTAGTAGGTACACAGTTGGTTTTCCGGTAGCGGAACCATTCCGAGTTGAAGTCAAAGATAGATGCTTTAGTTCTGCTTGATGATGTTTTCGCTTCACAGGAATTATTATTTTTTTGTTTTGTTGTATATTGAACTGAACTAACGATTCAGGCGAAAACATCGGAACCAGCTGTTCTAGGACCAGGAGAATAATTGTGTTATTGCAGTTGTTTATGTAATTTTTTTTAACTAGTATAGTTATAGCCAGGACTGGAGTACGAGATTTGTGTTAAAAACATTCGCGTATAGTATCCAGTTGACACGAATTATGTCGGTCCTAGGTAGAAACGAAGTAAAGCATGTCTAAGAAACAGGTCATGTTAGGGAACACTGATAGAGCAAAATTTTGAAATTTCATGTTTGTATGTTTATGTTTTATTACTGCTTTTGAACTTTAACTGGTTTTAATTTAAACGGACTGTACCCATTATTTTAATTCAAAACCCATGTTCAGGGTGGGGACGGGTGAGCGTTCGGCTGAGGTATTAATGGAATTATGGGCACAGTAGACACGAGGGAGGTGTATGTGTATGGATTTTTGAGTACACTGTGTTTAGTGAGGGATATGGAATTGTTATTCCGGTGTACGGATTTAGAGTGGATAATCCCGGGGATAGAAGGGCTTTGACCTGAGGGAACAGTAAACAAACATAACCTAGTAATATCTTGAGCTGGACTTGGTATCCCTGGCTTGTGTGCAATAACATTATGAATAAGTTTAATAGTTGCTCCAAAGTACCAGCTTTTCAGATTATTACAATATAAATGTAGCGCAGAAACCCACTAACTGTGTTGGGAAATATTTCTCAAATCTAAAACCTGTAATTCCTAAAGATAAACAAACCCACACAGTATACACATTAAATTGTTAAGATTGTGATGGGACCTATACTGGTATCTCTAAACAATATTTACAAATCAGAATGTATGGCCATAAATATAGCACAAGAAACAAAAACTTAGAAAATTCCACCGCGCTTGCTAAACATTGCTTTGATTATAACCATCAATTTGATTACAAGAATGTTAATATTTTAACTAAGGAAACCAATTATTATAAAAGATCTATTCTGGAGATGATTCACATAAAACGTGACTCCAAGTCCGTGAATCATAGGAGTGACGTTCAAACACTAAGTCATATTTATACTAATGTAATTAATTAATATTCTTGCAAATTCCTACTTACGTCCTATATTGTAAAAGTTTACTTTAGGTAGAATTGTCTTAAGTATTTCTCAGAGACCAGAGTCTTTCTTTTATCACAAAGAAAGACTCTGACTCACAAAAAAAATTATGACATCTGGCGCTTAAATGAACACTTGAGATGGTCTCGTCTGTTAGCAAAGAGGATAGAACTCTTTGTCTGTTAGTCTATCGCAGACATTTATGAAATGTGTTCGTATTTGTTGTTAATTCTACTTAATAGTGGATTTTTAATTTTTACGCTGCAACATTGCTGTGTTAGTTCCGATTTCATGTTTCCGTTCGTTTCGGCGACGTTGGCATTTAAACGAAATTTGTGCGATAAGGACGCTTTGTGTTATTACAGTAGTTCCAAGTAATCAGGTTATTGTACTAATAAGTCTTCTGATGATGGTCGTGAGACCGAAACGTACGTAAAGACGAGGGTAAAAATAAAAATATATAAGTTAGTGTGACCTATTTCCCGAGAATTTTGTATTAATTAAACACTACTATTTTAATATCATTTTATTAGTATCTTACTCGAGTTGGGGCGATACAAAATGGTAAAAAAAGGATTATACTGCCGTGCTAGGCTCAAAGGCGGTAACTGCATATTTTACGGAAAATTAGATTCAATTATTTCTGAATAGTTAAAGGGATTTCGAATTGATAATCTATTAGAGCGGTATAAATAATATATTCCAAATAAAAGTATAATTTTAATAGGCGTTATTCCATTTATATACATTAGTATTTGTATACATATCACTAAATGTTACAATAAAGTAACTTTTGTTGTGTGTAAGTAAATGAACAAATATTATTATTGAAAATAAATTAAAAATATAATTAAAATTACGTTAGTATTGAATTTACTATTGTGATATATCCATAATAGTTTTGATAAAACATTTTGATCGAAAATTTTTTATGATTCAACGCGACCCCACGGAAAATGTTCGTTTTGGTGTATAAAACAAAAGTATAAAATTTCTACCTCCTAAATTGACCGCAACCCCTTTTCTTCCGCCATTTTGTGGTATTTTGGACATTCTTAGGGGAATTTAGTCAAAAAAAAAAAATTCTATCTCCAGTTGTATTGGGAATTAAGAAACCAAACTGGAACTCTTTTATTGTCAATGTTTAACGAACTCCCAGTTCACATTTCAAGTTGATCCGACCTCCCCCTTCCTCGCAATATATATATATATATATATATATATATATATATATATATATATATATTTGTATGTTTTCTTGGTATATTGGTTCGTATATATACTGATAATGAAATAAAAATTCTGTTTTGACGTTTCGACAACGTTTATTGCCTTTATTTTGTCGAAACGTCAAAACAGAATTTTTATTTCATTATCAGTATATATACGAACCAATATACCAAGAAAACATACAAATATTACAAATGGTTCAAGAATATCAACAAAAGAATATAAATATATATATGCATGGGAACTTGCGTGACGGCTAACTCGGGCAGTTTTCCTCCGATTCAACTGAAATTTGAACTATAGGTAGGTTTTATGCCCTCAAAACTGTTTAGCTAATTTCCCAATTGAAATATCTCATGTCCTTTTCATCCTATTGACATTTGCTTAGCGTCAAAATGTAGGTATTTGCATATATTTTTACGTAGTAATCATCGTTTTTATACTACATTAGCAATATGATACTATTTTAGGTGATAAAGGTATATACATTTTTTTAACATAAAAAATCATAAAATGTGCCTGTGAATGCAAATATGCATGTGTAAATACGTGTTAATGTGTTTGTATGTGTGTATGTGAGTAAGTGTACGTTTATGTAAGTGTGTGTGTATGTAAGTGTGTGCGCGCGCGTGCCTTATTACGCGTACGTTAAAAAATCACAGAATGGTCTAAATAATATACTTGAACACGCCCAATATCCATCTTATAATGATAATAACAAAACACACATACCTACATGTAAATGCACGTGTATAATAATTATAGAATACTATAACAAATGTGAGAGGTACATATCTATCTCAGGTATACGACAGATTCATCGTATTGTAAAGATGAGAGACCCGTTTTTACTACATTGCATTATACATAGTCTATACCTACACATACCTATAATAATAAGTATGTGTGAAGAATTTGTATATAAATAACTGATGAGAACATAGTCTAAGAAGATCTTCTCATCTTATGGATGAGAACTACTTTGTAAGGCTGATTCAAGTTTTTGGTACAACAGCTGTCAGTTTTTGTAAGAACACGTGTGGTCTTAGTGATCTCGTGTCGTGCTTCAGTCTTTGTTTGACTTTCTATCGCAAACGTCATTTTATTATCAATCACTATACTTAAGATATTCCAAGTATTATTAAGTAACGTTGCTCTTTTAAAAAAAAATTTTGAAAATCAATTTCAGAATCATCACTTATACATATATATATTGCGAGGAAGGGTGAGATCGGATCAACTTGAAATTTGAACTGGGAGTTCCTTAAACATTGACAATAAAAGGGTTCCAGTTTGGTTTCTTAATTCTCAATACAACTTTGACTAACATCCCCTAAAAATGTCCAAAATTCCACAAAATGGCGGAAGAAAAGGGGTTGCGGTCAATTTAGGAGGTAGAAATTTTAGACTTTTGTTTCATACACCAAAACAAACATTTTCCGTAGGGTCGCGTTAAATCATAAAAAATTTACCGATATCACTTATTTTTTGGTTTCACATACTCTACTATAATACATTTAAAATCAAATCAAATTAAAGTGATTAACAAAAACAGTTTTTCTCTTTGTCCTTTCATCCTACCGTCAGTCAGTAAAAAATATGAGAATTTCTTTTGGTTTTGAAAAATGAATCGTTTAGAAGTCTTAGAAAAGTGTTTCATATTAGAAATGGTTTTAATATCAATAGCAAGCAAGTTATAGCATTTTACCGCAATATATAGGAATGTTCTTTGAGTTTTAGATTTGGTGCATATAGAGATGCTGAGTTGTTTATTTGAAGTGTTCCTTGTTAAATGTGTATGATAAGTGTGACTTATATTTCTCTTTTTGGTGGAAAAATTTACATACAGTATGAGTATACAGGTTTCTCACATTTATAATTTCTTCCGAGTATAAATGTTCCGTGAGAAATAATTTAGATTTGTGTTTAATAACTTGTAATTGTTGTTAATATGTAGAATTTCTAATGAATTAACATACAACCTGTCCCATGCGATTACACCATAACGGATTAATGACTCCACTAAAGATTTGTAAACTGTTACAAGTAAACCATTTTGTAGTATATCCCATAGAAAGTAAAATTTATGTATTGTTTAATCTTTTTATTCAGATGAAGAACATGATGGTCCCATTTAAGATTTTTATCAACATAGATACCTAGATATTTAATTCTATTAGTTTCATAAATATATTCAGTAGTATTAAGTTGTAGGTAACTGAAATCTGGCCGAGAATGGTTGCTGATAGAGAATGCGATGTAGTTAGTCTTTGTTAGGTTAATTGTTAATCTAAGAGCATCTAGCACGGTCTTTATTGTTTTGAGTCCTTCGCAAGTCCTTTCTTTTACAAGATTCCAAGATGGACCAGAGACAATCAAAATTGTGTCATCTGCATGAGATATTATTTTACCATTTATATTGCAATTGCAGAGTGTATTGATATAAACTAGGAAAAGTATCGGGCCTAATACATTGCCCTGTGGAACTCCTATATTAACTGTCAATGGTTCACTTAAAGTACCGTTAATTTTAACTATTTAACACCTATTTTCTAAAAGGTTTTTCATTAAAATGCGCGTCTTTCCCATGATTCCATAGCTAGAGAGTATATATATCTAATAATTCTTTATCTGGAACCGTGTCGAAAGCCTTAGCTAAGTCCATAAATACTGCAATTGTTTTTTTGATCATTATTAAAATTATTTGTAACAAAGTTTGTTAATTCAATGATGGCATCAGCCGTGCTCAAATTATCTCGAAATCTAAACTCATTGTTGGAAAGAATATTGAATCTATTAAAGAAACTCATTATCCATTTTTACAAAAATTATTGATAAGACTGATGGGGCGATAGTTGTCAATACGATTTTTAGTACCCGATTTGTGTGGGAATTACAATCACTTTATCAAATGCCTCGGGGACTTACCGTTGCTTATCTGCTCAAACACTACAACTAATTTTAGGGAAATACACTTGTTCGTACGATTTATATCGTTACATATTAAGAAAACTCTTTCGGTAAATTGGGGCACCAAGACTGCGAACAACGTGAAACTTTTAAATTGCATGAATACTGAAGAAAATTTATATCATAAGTATATCTTCAGTAGGGGGTCAGGTAGCTCAGTGGTAGAAGCATCAATCTTCTAATCACTGTGGCTGCCGGTCGCGGGTTCGAATCCAGCGACTGCGGAATTTTTCCGATGGCCCGAGAAAATGGTGCGGCAAGATACAATGAGCTGTTAAGCCCAAGGGTCATCGTGACTGCCCTGGTTGCAGGATCGAGCCTACCACACGAGGTGGAGTGTTTAGTGGGTATACCTGAGGTGATTAAGTTCGGGACTCAGGGACTCCCACACTACCTTATGGGATGTTACAGGACCATAAGGTGCCCATAAAGGGTTTCAACCACCTCGCACCCCAAAAAAAAAATATCTTCAGTATCAAAGAGATCGGTTAAAAATTTCGTTTTGGGTTCATAATTGTAGCGCCCAAAACAAGAATTAGGCGTTTTTAAGTTATTAGTATTCATAGTTAATAGTCAATTTGTTGAACCTAAAGAAATAATGGTAATGGTACCTGCAAATATATTACAGTTTTGGCAATTCAATTTCATTGTCAAGTGATGCATATTTTGATGGAGAAGAGATTTAGATTATTTATTCCATATTATTCACCATTTATTGGGCACATACTTGAAATTGTATTCATTTTTTCAATATAATACCTAAGCAACTGATTAGTTCTTTTATTAAATTGTAACATAATTAACAAATTATTCAACAATAAAATCGGTTACCGCTAAATGACTTAGTTGTAGTTACATTTTCATCACCATGAAATAGGGAAACTACTTTCGTTTGTTGAATGTATGTTTTTAGGTATACTACCCATTGAAACTGAAATATGTTTGATTACTTATGAAAAAAGCATCCCATGTAAAGGAACAAATTTTACATGTACTAAAATAGGATAATAGAAATACAAAACTTAATTTCCTATATTATAGTCACCTGTTAGTTACCGCTAATAGGCTTAGTACGGCCGTATAGTGGTCATTCATTAAATGAGAGGTGAGATTACTGTTATGGGAATTCTTGGTGTGTTTTACCCGAATAATTATTTTCTAGGAATCAATGAGCATAGGAGTAACTAAGATGAAGAATTCATAACATTAGGGAATTACTACTACTATACTATGAGATGGGAATTCTTCGTCTTGTAGTTACTCCTGTACTCGTTGTTTTCTACAAAGTAATTATTCGCGTAAAACCCATCATGCGTTTCTAAAGCAGTAATCCTATAATTTTATTAATGACCACTATAATAATCATTTGTTTACCGTTATACTTCTTAAGTTCTTATGAGCATCATGATATGTAGGGTCGCAAAAAAAAGGGTCGCATAGTGGATGGAGGTGGAACTATCGAAATCCAAATAAATCTATGTAACACATGTATTGTCTTTTTTACCAAATTTATAGAAAACCAATATGTTGTTGTTCCTATGTTTAGAAAAAAATATTTAAAACTATTGATCTAATATATTTCCATATTTTTGTTATTTTTTTTGATCTCTTTATAACATATTTAATATATGAGTTTTAATATGAAATCGTTTATCTTTCATATATTCAAAACCCTTACAACCTACAAAGCAACTCTAATCCCTAATGTTATATTTATTCAACAAAAGTATAATAAAATATGACATAAGTGGAACAAGTATGAAGTATCGAATAACAATATTTTGCTTTGTATTTGCAACAGAATGTACAGGAACACATCAAAATACAGTAATAGATGTAGATATACAGATGTGAATCTAGAAAGGTGAAACAGTCCAGTCAAAACTGTGAAAAAATAGGGGCCATTACTTAAATTTTATAGACCGCACGAAAATGCAACATTCTTTTTGCATCGTGTTCAGGATGGCTTACACATCGTTAGTAACAAAAAAATGGGGCTTGTGATTATTACTCGTAATAAACAATGGAAAAGCATTTTCACTTAACAAATGGAATATCTCGGAGTCTTTTAATCCAAAGTTTCTGAAATTTGCTATCGGGGGCTTTGGTGGAAAATTGCGTCGTTTTCCTTCATATTCCTGTCTCGGTTCTCGTCCAACATGTGACATTTTAATGATCGCTGAATATTATTTTATGGTTATAAAATAAAAAGCAAATATAGTTCTTCGGTAAATGAAAATTTGATAAAACTTTAAGGCTGGGGTTTTGTGGAAAAGGAAGACGACTCGACAGAGAGGGAATAATATGCCCAGTAGTGCCATCTACACGCGTGAGATGACTATCTATGCAAATTCATTCTCTTCACATCTCATACGAGATTCAGATAGAAAATTATCTATTGAAACTTGTATCTTGTCAGTAGCGTAGATTACTTGAAATGAGATAATGACTATCGTGAGATCGTGAAACTGTTAGGGATTTTGTCTTTGAAATGATTTATTGCGTAAGCGGCCAGATGGTCATCAGTGCTCTCAGAACGAACAAATAGATAATCAAACCTAACGCTGTTTACTGTTTAGATATATTTTATTTTGAACTTTTATTCAACGATAAGATCTAATAGTATATTGTTTGAATTCATATTTAGGCCAGTCTAGGAAACTTTTTCAATCGAAACATTCATACGACACGGTTTTATTTGCGATTCTTATAGGAAAAGTCGCGCTGATAACAATGATTGTACTAAAAATATTCTAAACCACAAGGTTCACTGTTATAAACAATAGTTAATTGTAAATTAATTGGACAATAGAGCGAAAACGGTATATCAAACACGAAAAATCTTGAATTAATAATAAAGGTTTTCTCTACATATGTGACGTTTGAGATGACCTTTTATCTTGAACCGGTAAATTGTTATAAACAAACTAAGGGTTCTAATTAACACATTTTTTCTCTCCAACTAATTGATATTTATTAGTTGATAAAAATATTTCAATTTGTCCACATTAACCAACAATTCTTTTCCATTTCTATAACTTGCATATTTTGCAATTGTTTAAGCAATCAAGTTGGTATGTTTATCAATGGAGCGGTAATCCTATAAATTTGTGGGTCTACTGACCCCATGTAATCGATTAATATTGTTACGAACTACCATCTGTATATAGTCCTGCCCTGAAATTTTATCTTACAGTTGTTTATTCAAAGTAAAAAGAAGACCTTATTAACAAATAGGATAACTAAGCGTAGGAAGATCCTATGTAAATGCGGTTTTCGAGTTTGAAGGAGTTTGGAAAAAAACAAATTGTCACATATGGGAATCTTCAGAAAGCACATAGACAATATCAATAACATGCAAGATCAACAATTTCTTTGTTTCAGTGAAATATAAGCAAGATTAACATTTCTTGTTTCTTCAATACACTTTATGATGTAACTTTTAACCAGTCAACAACTTCTAGAATACCTATTTATATTCTTTGTAATTTTGAAGAATAAATATTTTTTATTTTGTACTCTCAGTTTTAAAATACACTTTACTGCTAGTTCTTTGGTATGTTTGTTTTTGAACGTTAGTTAATAAATCATTGTGATTGTGATATAAACAATTAATAGCGCTGGTTAGTGATTTGCGAGTATAAAATATAAACGTTATTGGTCCCTACTTTCGCATTTACTCACGGAGTGCGTTGTTTGTATTCGCATTAGCCAATCGTAAGTATAGATTCAAAAGTTGAAAAAATTGAAATTTTTATGAAATTGTGTTTATTTTTTATTGTAACATTATTATTCATTTTTCAGTTTGATTGTATAGTATTTACATATTGTCTATAACACAATGGGACGAAATTCTCGAAACGTTATTTATCTATAAATAAACAACGTTCTCGTAGTATGAGAGTTAGCTGGGGAACAAAAGCAAAGATTCAAATGGCTTACGAAATATTGAACCATCTGTTGGAAAATGTGAAACAAAATAAACAATCAACATTGGACTGCAAATGGATCATGAAAAAACTACTTGAACATGTATGGAATCGTAGTGATTTGAAACTCAGTGTTAAGTACGAGCGTACTTAAAGTATAAGATGATGCTAGAACGGTGGGGGAAAATTACCCCAGCCGCGAGTCTCTAGTAGCCATCAAAACAGTAACGTTTTCATATTCGTTACGACAATCTAGATATAGTAAAAGAGTCTAAGAACTAACATTCTGTTCAGCATTGTTATAAGTTTGTTGTTGTAATATAGATTTTATAATTATCAAGTGTTATCAATTCAACATAAGAGTTAGTGTTATCTCAATCAAAATAACACTGGTCCTTCGAAATCATTACTCCTCAATGAGTACGAAACATTGGTCCAATCGAGCCGGATCGTGACAGCATATGTGATTACATTCAAGAAAAAATAATCAACATCAGAACTCCCCGGTCCAGAGGGTCGCATCAGTTGCTGTCAACAGAAATCAAGGTAGGTAGGTTCTTGTTACTATCGTTTATAATTTCCTCATCGCATATAATGATGGAAAACTACATCGAGGTTCTGATTGCTAGGCGTGGTCTAGTTAAAGCTGCGGTAACTAGAATTAGAACTTTCGTCGATAAATTTACCAATATTGACGATATTTATCACCTGAAAACTCGTTTACGGAATCTCCAAAATGCATTTAAAGAATTTTCTAGTATTCAAGATCAAATTGAACTCACAGAACAAAGGGAAGAACATTTCAAAAGTGAATTGAAGTAATAGAAGTGAATAAAAACATAAATTTCCTAGATATGAACATTAGGCATGATGCAGATGGAAAAATAAAAACTTCTTGGTTTACTAAAAAAGTTTGGTCTCAACGTTATCTTCACTTCAATTCCGTTGCACCAGCTTGTTACAAAAAAAGTGTCATAAACAACCTTACAGACCGCGCGGTAAAATTGTCCCACGCAGAGGACCGTCCCAAAAATTGAAAAATTGTTCGCATATTCCTACTTGCGTCCTTATAATGTTAAAAGTATATTTTTAGGTAGAATGGTCGAAAGTATATCTCAGAGGCCAGACCTTCTTTTATTACCTAATAAATCGTGACATCTGGTTCGAAAGTAAATACTTGAACTTGTTTCGTGTTAGTCGTTCATAGACTATGATGAGATGTGTTCGTATTTTTTGAGATTTCTACTAAATAGTGGATTCTTGATATGCCTATCATACTTATAACATTTGTGTTACAGTTTCGATTTTAAACAAAATTGGTGCGATAAGGACGCTTTGTGTGAATACAATTAGTTCTAAGTATCAGGTAATTGAAATAATAAGTCTTCTGATGATGGTCGTGAGACCGAAACGTACGTAAAGACTAAAATATAAAACATAAGTGTTAATGTGACTTATTTCCCGACAATTTATATATAATTCTTACCTGGGTCAAGAATCTTTGTCATAAAAATATAACGTCAATTGTTTTGTTTTGAACGATATTACCCAACGATTACCGGAAATATCAATAGAATTAAACGAGATTCACATTCCTTCAAACATATGTTTGAGTAATTCAGAATTCTACGAATCCAAAGAGATCGATTTATTACTAGAGGCTGAGTTATTTTGGCAAATTCTTGGAAAGGGTCAAATAAAAGAGAACGAGGGTCTTATTCATTTTCAAGAAACTAGCCTGGTGTAATAATCCGACGGATTATTACTTTTTGTTTTTGAGGCCTTTGAATAATATTGATTTAATTCAAATTGAAAGTTTTATAAATTATTATATCTTGAACACGATATACCAGACAGACCTAGCGGCAGTAATCTGAGCCCTCTTTCCTGTATCATTGACCAGCCAGCCATGAACCATGCTTTACAAACGTAAGCACGGCACGAGGTCAATGGTACTTTTTTCCCTGATTCAGGAAAAGTCCACGTGGAGTTGAACAGAGCGATTATTTCGCCTAGTTAGATTCCTATTGGATGTTGTTCAAACTCATGGGCGTGTTTTGCTCCCGGTATTCTAAATTAAACATATTTTTCAAGCTTTGCGCGTGGGGTGGCCCCCCGCTTCAATGATTTGATAAAAACTTATGACTTTGAGAAAAACGGGGAGTTATTCACCATCTACTCGACAGTTCTCAACCACCTAGTCGGTAGTTCTTCATCACCTACTTATTCGGTAAGTCCAGCTTGCTTTATGTTCACAGGGATGCTCCATTGTTGCATTAAGTCAAGTCATGTATCAGTCAAATCAATTAATATCATGTTGTCAAGATTTAAACAAACTAAATTCCAGAAATTTATAGAGAATAAATTAATTCATCAATTTGTGTTCATTGCAACAAGGGTTATGCATCCCTGGGGCTAAAGCAGTGCTGGACTTGTTCGCGTCTTCCGCGTCTCGCGTAAAGTGTTTGATCCCTTACTTAAAATCATTTTGTGACAATTTCCTATTATACCAAATTTAATCCGATGTAGAACTCGAGGGTTTAAATCCTTTGTGCATTATTTCTACAAGAGTTTGAGAGGAAATTGTGTTATTAAACCAACAGGGTGAGTGCAATTTGATTGCCAGAGAACAACTGTTATATTGTCTCCAACCTCTGAATCGACGATATAATATAATGTGGTTATTGCACCTTCAGACCATCCTCCGCCCGCCAATGTTTATTTTGTTAATGTATGTTTTTTCAGCCATTTAGGCTATTTTGAGTGTTCTATACAAATTCCGCTTATCGGAGATCACTTAGATGATTTGATCGAGTATCAGGTCGTTAGGCTTACCCCAGGTTACCAGAAAGAGAGGAATCCTCCAATTTCAAATATTATCTATCAATCATCGACCTGATCGAGCGCGAAATCGATCACTGTTACCTGAGCAGGATCTCGCTCGCTGGCATAAGGGGTAGAACTAGCGACATTGATAACGGCTTCACAGGTTCCCTCTTGGGGTGAACCTGAATTAGACGCTTTTAAATATATTCATATCATTCCCTTTTTTAGATTTTGAACTAATTTTATATTCGTTTGCGGTGTTGTAATGTATCAAATTTCGTTAACTTTGTTCAATATATATTTATTATTTAATTTGATAAACGAGTTTAACTGGTAATTCCTAATCACCTCTCAGCGAAATACGACCTTCAGAATTTACGCTTGAATAGATATAAAGATGTAAGTATAAGTAATTGTACGAGGCGGTCCCTTGAAAGAGGGATCTTCGATACCCGAGCAGTTCCAACAAACAAATCTTAATTCACATAACACGTCGATGAGGTATTAACGCTACCTGAAATAATACCCAGCCGACTGTCACAAGTTCAAGTGTTACAAGCAGTGAGATAGGATTCCGAACCTATTCACTTATCTGGAAATATTAAATCTGGAGTTCAGATTTATAAAATACAACGCTCGGCTCACCGTTACACTGGATTGGATTGTTGGCGGAGTGGTTTTTTTTTTTTTTTTTTTTATTCATCCATATCCCGGGACCGTTTATCACATTGCTTCAGGATATGGACTGCGTCTTTCTCTTAGTTTGTCGATTTTATATCGAACTGAGTTTCTTTCTTGGTGTTTATTAGTGATATTTACGTCGATTAGACGTAAATATCAACCTTCGTTGTTTACGTAGATGTTCACGTTATGTTTATACCGTAATATGGTTGATACCCAATTTTACGGTATTGTGTCTTAGTGATTTAACTTCTGTGGTTAAATTCCTATATGTTTCGTTGTTTTACCGATGTTACGGTTTCTGGATTTCAGTACTCGAACACGTTATGGATCTTTCCTGTGAGTATACCCCCAATAATGTTGTTCCACAATATTGGGGTGTCCATGTATCAGTACTATATCGGTTCGTTGATATTTCCTGTACGTATCGCTTTAACCATGTTGTTCTGGTTTCTGAGTTTCCAGTACTCCATCACGCTATGGATGTTTTCTGTGGTGTTTCGTCTTGTACCAAAATATTGTTTTTCCCAATATTAAGGTACCTGTGTTTCAGTACTTTATCCGTTTGTCGATATTTCCTGTATGTTTCAGTAAGTTACCTATGATGGGATAACTTACTCTTCCGGAACATATGGTTCTCCGTATCAGCCGCAATCTATCCGTCACCCTCTTGTCAGGAACATGTGACTGGGAGTCCCACATTCTATCCGGGGTCTGGGTGCCTGTTGGTCCGCGGGAGCATGTCTACTCCTACCCTTGACCCTGCTGGCAACAGGGCCATGAGCATTCCCCTATCCGCCACCTAGGGACGCGCCTGGTTGCGGTTTTCAGGCTCCGCGCAAAAGAAGAGGCTCCTGCTTTCCAGGTCATAGTCATAAACCTAGGCCTATCACATTTATCGCTAAAGGCATTAGATAAACAATTGAAGGCGTTCTGGGAAATAGACCAGTGGCCTGCCGACACAGGGGCAGATTGTGAAACACATTTTGTAAACACTCATAAACGAGATCGAAATGGTCATTTTATTGTGAAACTTCCGTTCGTAAATAATATTAAAATGCTAGGCAATTCTAGAAATCTTACACTCAAACGATATTTTGCATTAGAAAATAAATTAAAACACAATAGTAACTTGAAAGAACGCTACGTGGACTTTATGAGGGATTATGTTCGATTGAATCAGATGGAGCCTATTTCTGTCACAAATGATCATGCTGACTGCTATTATCTCCCCCATCATGCAGTTTTGAAGGAAACCAGTATTACCACCAAATTACGCGTGGCTTTTGACGGCAGTGCGAAAACCTCGACCGGAACAAGCTTGAACGATAATTTATCAATCGGGTCTAAATTACAGGATGATTTGACGACCTGTATTCTCTTGCGATTTAGACTACATCATTATGTAGTCACCCGCAGATATTGCCAAAATGTAGGAAGACCGTAAGTTTCAGCAAATATTTTGGCGAGAAGACAGTGAACAGACTTTAAGGGCCTATCAGTTGAAAACCGTGACATATGTTACAGCGTCTGCACCATTTTTAGCCGTTCGCTGTCTGCAACAATTGGCAATCGAGAATAAAGCAACATATCTAAATGCCTGTAGGGTATTGCTACAAGATTTTTGTATGGATGATCTGTTAACCGGAGCAAATTATATTGAAGAAAATAATTCATTACGCGATGAGTTGATTAAGGTGTTGAATTTAGGCGGGTTTACGTTGCAAAAAAGGGTTGCTAATGATAGAAGAATATTACCTACTTCCGACCAACCATACACTATTTTCAATTTTGATTCAAAGGGGGATGCAAAAACGTTAGGTTTATATTATATAAAATTCTCGGGAATTAGGTCACATTAACACTCTGTTATAAATGTTCGTCTTTACGTACGTTTCGGTCTCACGACCATCATCAGAAGACTTATTTTGTTAAAAAGGGGTTAACTAAAACTAATTAGCACAAGCGTCCATATCGCACAATCTTCAATCAAAAAGCTCACGCCGTCGAAACGAACAGAACCACGAATAATCGAAAATTGTATCGTTAATATTAAAGTATAGATTTTTTTTGTAACAAGAAACCACTGTTAAGTAATATTCTCATAATGTACAAACGCATATTGCTATGGTCTCAAAGCAACTGAAGTTCTAAGCTATTTGTTTGTAATAACACGACCCAGATGTAGATTTATGACGTACTTGAAAAGGTTTTAGACCTGCATTGGAATTTAGTTTACTTTAAGCGTTCTTCCTAAAATATACTTTTAACATTATAAAGACGTATGTAGGAATTTGCAAGAGTTTTAATTAATCAAGTTAGTATAAATCTGACTCAATCCTTGAATATCATTCCTATGATTTACAGAATTTGAATCCCTTTTTATGTGAATCATCTCCAGGATAGATCTTTTATAATAATTGGTTTCTTTAGTTAAAATATTAACATTTTTGTAATCAAATTGATGGTTATAATCAAAACAGTGCTTAGCAAGGGCGGTGGAATTTTCTAAGTTATTATTTCTTGTGCTATACTTATGGCCGTACATTCTTTTTTGTAAATATTGTTTAGAGATTCCAGTATAAGTTCCATCACAATCTAAACAATTCAATTTAGGTTTATATTGTAACTGCAATTACGACAGTTTAAGGTACGAAATATCGAAATATGATATGAGCGAGAATTATACCAAAAGAAAAATTCTGTCTATCACATCAAAAATCTTTGACCCTTTAAATTTAGTCGGTCCGGTAGTAGTTTAAACAAAATTGATAATTCAAGCGTTATGGGAAATGAAATTAGGATGAGACGAAAAATTCCGGACTTATTGGCAATTAGGTGGAAGCAATTATTACAAGAATTACCTGCAATTAAAATTCTAAGATCTGTAATCAACGACTTCCCATATCAGCTGATTGAACTTCACGGATTTGCCGATGCGTCCCAAAAGGCGTACGGTGAAAGTATTTATGTTCGTACACAAAGCTCCAACGGTACATATGCTTGCAATATACTATGTGCGAAATCGAGAGTAGCACCACTGAAAACTATAAAAGTACCGCGGTTAGAGCTATGTGCGGCATTGTTATTAACTAACTCAATGAAGGCAGTTCTAAAAGACATTAAAATTGGAATTGACAACGTATACATGTGAACAGATTCCACAATCGTCTTAGCATGGTTAAGGAAATCACCATCAAATTTAAATATATTTATCGCCAACCGTTTAAGCGAGATTCAATCAAGCAATTTCAAAAATTGGAATCACGTGCTGTCACAAGACAATCCAGCAGACATAATTTCTAGAGGAATGTCACCTCAAGAATTATGTGAGTGTAGCATGGTCCGAAATGGCTCCAACAAGATGAAAGGTTATGGCTTATAGCACGGACAGAAGTAATTGAAATTCCAGAAATCAAAAGAACGGTACTTAGTCACACTAAGATGCTTCAATTAATAGACTTTACTAAATTCTCGTCATATAAAAAATTACAACGCATCGTGGCTTTAATTTTATACATAATTGTCGGAATAATAAGTTAACAGGTCAGTTACAACTGGGAGAGTTGGCCAAGTCAACCATTTATACAGGATGTTCCATCTCAGACGAGCCACCCCGTGTATTTCTTATCCCATAGTGAGTGGAAAAATCTCCCGAAACACGTCGAATGATTTTGTTTGGGGGACATCTTTTGACGTATATTTGAGGCTTGAACGAGCAACCCCCTAATAGGGGGTGCTTCAACCCCTCAAAATTGAATAGGGGAGAGGGGTCGAGTGATATGTCACTTTAAAGGTCTTGGAAGCCTTTTTACAACGGTGTATGAAAAACGTAAATTTGATGAACCGTTTTTGCCAAAAATTAATTTTGTTGCTCGAATGCGCCACCTTGAATATTTTGGTTATTTCTACAATGTACAAGCTCATTTTTATTAAGCCTTCTTTACAAACTTGGACAATCTTCAAATAATCACATTCGTAAAAAAATTGAATTGTGTTGTCATCCTTACAATGAAAAAAATTAAATCTGTGTGTTTAAATCAATTGTTCAAATTGTCCTCCATTGACTTCCATACAATAATACATTCTCTCAAACTAATAAATAAAAAAACAGCAAAACATTTCCTTATGTTGCCTTCATTTTTTGTTCTTAGAAGGTGTTTATCTGGTTTTAACGTTTCTTCGATCATTTCATGATTTTAATCAATCTGTTGAGTTACTACTTTGCTGATTTGTTTAAAATTTCAAAAATATGGTGTACACATTGCAAGAACGTGTTGAGCTGGTTAGCCTTTATTACCAAAATCAAAATTACGCCCGAGCGGCTGCAAGGATATTTAACGAAAACCATCCTGAACGTAGCGTTCACCATAAGTACGTAATGGAATTGATTTCAAAATTTGTGGAGATGGGTTAAGTAATGGATAAAAAAAGGGCACCCATTGGAATTGTTAATGATAAAGGAGCAGCTGTGGCGGTATTGGGACATGTCCAACTTATGCCAAACACGCAATCTGTACGACAACTTTCTGCAGCTTCCGGTATTAGCCAATCTAACGTTTTCATAATTTTACATAAACACAAGTTCCATCCGTACAAATTTAAATTAATTCAGGAATTAAATGATGATGATTGGGATCGAAGGCAAGAGTTTTGCGAAATTATGGTCGAGCGTATCAACGTTAACCCAAATTTCTTGTACAACGTTTGCTTTTCTGACGAATGCAATTTTTACTTAATGGAGAGGTTAACCGGCATAACTGTAGAATTTGGAGCCATACAAATCCTCATGTATTTAGAGAAGCTCACACTCAACATCGGGAAAAGCTAAACGTTTGGGTAGGAATTTTGGGAGACCACCTAATTGGACCTCTGTTTATTCCTGGTAATTTAAATGCCGAAATTTATCTTCAAATGTTGGAAAATGCGTTTGATCCGTTAATAACTGAACAATCAGAAAACGATCCTCTACTACTTGAACAACAATTGCATTTCCAACAAGACGGAGCTCCTCCTCACTACGCCGCACCAGTTCGCCAATACCTCAATTTGCAATACCCCGGTCATTGGATTGGAAGAAGAGGTCCTATGGAGTGGCCTGCCCGATCTCCTGACCTGAACCCTCTGGACTTCTTCTTGTGGGGACATCTTTTAAGTCAGAGATTTTTGTGACTCAGCCTAAAAATTTGGACAAACTACGCCACTAATTGTAAATGAGTGTCGTCAAATAACTCCAATTATGCTGAACCATGTTAGGGACGGTTTTCAGTCAAGATTGTATTATTGTATGGAAGTCAATGGAGTACAATTTGAACATTTGATTTAAACAAGCAGATTTAATTTTTTCCATTGTAAGCATGACAACACAATTCAATTTTTTTACGAATGTGATTTTTTGAAGATTGTTTAAGTTTGTAAAAAAGGCTCAATAAAAATGAGCTTGTACATTGTACAAATAACCAAAATATTCGAGGTGGCGCATTCGAGCAACAAAAATAATTTTTGGCGAAAACGGTTCATCAAATTTACGTTTTTCATACACCGTTGTAAAGAGGCTTCCAAGACCTTTCAAATGACGTATCACTCAACCCCTCTCCCCTATTCAATTTTGAGGGGTTGAAGCGCCCCTATTAGGGGGCTGCTCGTTCAAGCCTCAAATATACGTCAAAAGATGTCCCCCAAAAAAATCATTCGACGTGTTTCGGGAGATTTTTCCACTCACTATGGGATAAGAAATATACGGGGTGGCTCGTCTGAGATGGAACACCCTATATAGTGAAAACGTTATAATGTACAGAGTTTTCAAGGGAATTGGCTGAACTTGGAAACAGAGAGTTAGTGAACAAGGGCAGTAAATTAAAAAATTTAAATCCATTCCTGGATGGAGATTTGATAATAAGAGTAGGTGGGCGATTACGTAATGCAGATATCAATTATAACCAAAAATACCCAATTGTACTACCTAGACATCCTATTTCCAAATTAATAATAGCTCAAGAACATCAAAATTTAATGCATGCAGGGCCTACCGCAACCTTAGCGTCAATTAGATTGAAATTTTGGCCATTGGCGGGTTGCGATCAAGTACTACACGTCATACGTAATTGTTATGTTTGTTCTCGTTTAACACCTTTGGAATTCACACCCCAATGAGCGACTTACCGGCTGCGAGAACTGAAATCATTCCAAGAGCTTTTTTTAATACAGGTGTAGACTATGCCGGGCCTTATCTAGTTAAGGACGGGAAAATTGAAAACAAAAGGACAACTAAGGCCTACATTGCGCTTTTTGCATGTTTTTCCACTAAGGTAATTCATCTCGAAGTAGTGGGAGATTTAACTACGAACAATTTTTTTAATGCATCAAAGAGATTCATTGCGCGTCGAGGACTAATATCACACATTTATTCTGATAATGCTACCAACTTCACGGGAGAGAACAATGAATTAGAAAAACTATTTCAAAGCGATGAATTTAGAGACAAAGTTTTGAATCAGGTTCACCGTTAGGGCACTCAGTGGCACTTTATACCACCAAGAGCTCCTCATTTTGGAGAACTTTGGGAAGTCTGCGAAATTTCATTTAAACAGAACTTTAGGCGAAATAGTTTTAACATATGAGGAATTATCTACGTTATTGACAGGGATAGAGGCTTGCCTGAACTCCAGGCCGATAGCTCCTTTAAACGAAGATCCTAACGACGATGAGGTATTGACACCCGGCCACTTCCTAATTGAAGCCCCACTAATCTGTATTCCGGAACCCGACATCACTATATTGAAACTCGGACGTTTATCACGATGGCAGCATGTGGAGCAAATGCGGCAACACTTTTGGCAACGATGGTCCAAGGAGTATTTGAATCATCTCCAACCACGCTCCAAATGGCAGGTAGAACATGGGCCGCAACCTACAATCGGTACTCTGGTATTACTCAAGGATCCAACACCCCCCTTATGTTGGAAGAGGGGTCGTATAGTGGATGTGCACCCGGGAAAAAACGGTTATGTGAGAGTGGTATCAGTGAAAACTCACAATAAAGTGGTGAAACGTGCAGTGCGCACTTTGTGCTTACTAGCAATGGACGAAATCTCAATAAAATAATATATTCTCTGGTACATGAGGGAACTATGTTTGTGAAGTACATTTAGTTACAAACTTGAGTGTTTATTAAGACTAATCAATGATTATCAAATTATTCCACTTCTTATTGCTAGTTTTAGTTTATATTCATGTAGCGTGTAATTCTGAACAGTTTTTGTTGCTAATATTGACTTTCAAGTGAATGTTCGATTAATTTTAAACCCATGGTTCAAGTCGCCCAGAATGTTAAGTATAAGATGATGCTAGAACGGTGGGGGAAAACTACCCCAGCCGCGAGTCTCTAGTAGCCATCAAAACAGTAACATTTTCATATTCGTTACGACAATCTAGATATAGTAAAAGAGTCTAAGAACTACCATTCTGTTCAGCATTGTTATAAGTTTGTTGTTTGTTGTTGTAATATAGATTTTATAATTATCAAGTGTTTTCAATTCAACATAAGAGTTTGTGTTATCTCAATCAAAATAACACTGGTCCTTCGAAATCATTACTCCTCAATGATTACGAAACACCCAGCGAAAGTACACACAGGTCACTTCAGCTAAGCACAAGCACTGATTCGTCGTTGCCACCTTTTACAGTCTACTCTTTTGGACGAACCAGGTGCGTCGCGATGATTCCGAGCATAGGGGGGGTGATTTCCATAAAAATGCCGACTATTAGTTCAGAAATTTTCCCACAACATTGTCAATAATGATGATATAATTTGTTTGTAAAGGTTAGACAATGTGAGTAAATTGTAGATGAATTGTAAATGGAGAGGAGTGGAATAAAAAAACCAACAATGATAAGTGACAATTTTATTAACAAGCAATTTTCGTTGAATAATTGAATCAATTGTTCAGACATTTAAGAAACATGGTACGCAAAAATCATTAGTAGAACAATAAAATATAAAGCATAAAGCTGAGCCAAATTTTTATTCTGTGGTGTTTCAAAAGGGACTACTGCCGAACCACTTCATGGATGTCCATTTTATCTACTTTATCTTTTGATGAAAAAAGTAGCGTCATTGAGTTCAACCGATCATCTCCCATAGTTGTGCTCAAATGGTTAGCTACTATTTTCAATTTACTAAAGGAACGTTCACAAGAAGCTGAAGTGACCGTTGCAGTTAAAATGTAACGAATCAATTTGTATGCGAGTGGTAGAACATTTCGCAGTTTGTGAACGCCTGTTTAGAAAAGTCATTGAAATTAAAAGATTCTTTACATGAATCAAAAAAAATTTGTACCTTAGCAAGCAAACATTCCGGTTCCGACTTGAAAAATGCAGGTTCCAATCGTTTTATTGATTCTATCAATTCAATTGAAACATTATTTCTGGGAACTGGAATTCAATCAACTTCCTGAATGAGTTTGAAAGTTGACAAGGCTGATTGCAAATGATTCTTGATCGAAGTGATGAAAACTTGGAGCAAAATTTTGAACTCTTTTCATCAAAACTCAAAGTCAAAAGTAGGTTCCGGATTCTGATCATACTTTTTTTGGGATACGCCGGACTCTATGATGTCTGAGAAAATCATTTTCAGTGCAAATCTGGAATTTTCTAGCTAATAAAACTGAACTTTGAATCAACTCGTTAATTTCTTCGTCCTTCCTCGTTCATTTGTTGTAGTGAGGCTGATGTACTTTGAATCTACAGTATAGCATCAATGACGTTGAGTTCTTCAGCTTCCAAACATTCTGTCAAATTTTTCACTTTGAACATTACATTCTTGCAAAAATATAACGCTCAAATGTTAGCTTAGATGGTTGATCATTCTGAGGTGATTCATTTGTGGGTATGAATTTGGCGACAGTTTCATTTGTGACTGGAAGTTTGGTAGCATCATTAACATGATCAGATGAGGAATTTACGGACGGAATCGGAGGTTTTCTTTTAGAGGCTTCGAATGGATTCAATGTAACTCTGACAAGTTTGATTCCAACATGTTGACCGTTATGTTTAGCCATTTCAAGACGAAGTTTGTAGTCTCCATCGAACTGACTCGCACAACCTTTGCATTCAACTTTTATTCTTTTTCGTGGTGGCGGCTTTAGCATTATGAGTTTTTAACAAAATCTAAAAAACGAAGTTTTTAAATGTAATTATTTGAATAAAAATTTCGAATATATATTTTCGAATAATCAATTCAAGCTTCAAGCAAAACTCAAGCCTCAAAAATTAAATATTTCCAAATGAGAACTTTAGAATTATGAAAAAAAATCTATAAGCAATGATAATCTATCTATATTTATAAAATTACGTTGAAGTTATATACAGGGAAAATTTTTCTGAAAAAGTGCTACGAAGTTGGAAGAAATTACCATACTCAACAGAAATGGCCGAATAAAAGGCAAATTCGCAAATTGGTCGAATTTTACCTTACTTCAGTCGGTAAATATTCATCGCACTTTCTGGGGATAATTCTTGAATGAAGATCGAAAATTACCATGCTGAATGACATTTCTTTTCTTAAAAAAAAACGGTCGAAAAGACGATCCCGTACTTAATACGTACATGTGGCAAAAATTAGTAAAAATCTACGAAGTAATTTGGATTTTGCACTGTATCCCGTCATTCCTGTCTAGTATGGTAATTTCTTTTAACTACCACATCGTAGCACTTTTTGAGAAAAATTTTTCCCCGTGTCTGAAAGTTTTTATGGCATTAGAGTAATCGATTCAATAGATTGTTATTGCTTTCGGAAGGAATAGAACATTGTAATATAAGCATACAATTACGACTAATAATAAAGATTCTTGACCCAGTATGAATTATATAGAAAATTCTCGAGAAATAGGTCACAATTAACACTTTGTTTTATATTCGTCTTTACGTACGTTTCGGTCTCACGACCATCATCAGAAGACTCACTATGTCAAAAAAGGGGTATATTAAAACTAATTATAGCACAAGCGTCCATATCGCACAAGTTTAATTTCAATCAAAAGAGCTCACGCCCTCGAAACGAACAGAACCACGATTAATCGAAATTGTATCGTCAGTATTAAAGAATAAACATTGTTTTTTTAGTAAGAATCCGCTATTTAGTAATATTCTCAAAATATACAAGTGCATGTTGGTATTCTCACAACAACTGAGTTCGAAGTTATTTGTCAAGCCCTACTTTCGAACCAGATGTGTAAGATTTATGAGATACTTAAGAAAGGTTTCAGACCTGTACTGGAAAAATTACTACTAGGCATTCTCCCTAAAAACATTTTCAACAATTATAAAGACGTATGTAGGAATTTGCAAGAGATTATTTAATCAAATTAGTATAAATATGACTTAGATTTTGTATATCTGTTCTATGATTTACAGATTTGGAATCCCGTTTTATGTGAATCATCTCCAGGATAGATCTTTTATAATAATTGGTTTCCTTAGTTGAGATATTAACATTTTTTTGTAATCAAATTGATGGTTATAATCAAAGCAGTGCTTAGCAAGGGCGGTGGAATTTTCTAAATTATTATTTCTTGTGCTATATTTATGGCCGTACATTCTTTTTTGTAAATATTGTTTAGAGATTCCAGTATAGGTTCCATCACAATCTAAACAATTCAATTTATATACTGTGTGGGTTTGTTTATCTTTAGGTATTACAGGTTTTAGATTTGAGAAATATTTCCCAACACAGTTAGTAGGTTTATGCGCAAACCTCAAGAATATCTGTCCCTTTCTAGTGCGTTCGGAAGAATAGAAAGAGAAAGTTCCCTAAGAGTGACGCGCATGACATCGGTGTGCGCGAAGTTTCAAAATGTATTTCTAATTTTGTAACATATTGTTTCAGGGATGACGATTGTTTCGGGAATAATAAAAATGTTGCTAATGCCATCGCTGAAAACTCTGGAAATGCCGACTCTTCTTCTTCTTTTTCATTTTCATCACATTGTATTTTATCTCGGTTTGATTTCAATTTTAAATATTCATTTGAGGTAGATTTATTTCTCATTTTACTTTCAGAACTTTCAAATAACTTCAACAACGATCAAAAACGAACGGGCCTGTATACTAATTGGGAACATTTTCTTTGTTTGAACCTTGATGGAATTTATGGACAGTTACTTATGAATAAATGCAGGTATTGCACATATCTGAATTTGGGAGGATAAGGACAACTAAAATATGTTTTAAAAAATACAAAAAAATCGTATCAGATTAAGAAAAGAGGATTCCAAATTTACCAAATACCTACTTGATTTTACACGACCACAGTTTCCCGGAAAATCCTGAAATACTTCACATCCAACAAAAAAGTTTTAAATTAACGTTATTAGAATCACTGGATATCCATAAAAATACCGGACATAATGACTTATACAACTCCCCCATCTTGAAACGGTTTTGAAACATATTAGTAGATTAGTAGATACAATCCATAGCGTTATCAGTGATTGTGAGTTACCCGGTCTGTGCTGGCGATTGGCATCCGGTGTTTGTAATTAGTGTTATCGGGTAGATAGCGTTATCGGGTAGATAGCGTTATCAGTGATTGCGAGTTTGGTTGTTTGAATGTATATACAGGGTGTTTGTAGAGAGTGAGTTATGTTGTATATACAGGTTGTTTGTAAGAGAGGTCCTAGACACGTGGTTTTCAAAGATGTGTCATGGCAGCTATCACGTGATCCTTCGGTGGTCAACGAGGTGTCATGGCGTCTGTCACGTGATCCTTGAACGAGGCTGTCAACGAGATGTGATGGCGTCTGTCACGTGTTACATCACCGAGGTGGCTATCACATGCTCCTTCAACGAGGTGTCTGTCACGCAGGTCTTAAACGAGGTGTCATGGCGTCTGTCACGTGTTCCATAGACGAGGTGTCTCTCACATAGGACTTCAACGTGGTGTCATCGCGTCTGTCACGAGGTATCATGGCGGTTGTCTCGTGTGAATCGATCATAACGTCTACGACGTGTACATCAAATGAATCAATAAAAAAAATGGTATTCTTTGGTGAGAAAGATTGAGAGGGATCCGAACCCGCGTCATTTTTATCTCAAACTGTTCATGATTTCATTATCTTGCATGTATACTTACCAGTTCGATCAACCTCTTATCTCTCACCCGCAAGAAGACCATTTAGTTTTGATTGTATATTTTAGGTTGAAAAAGTCAATAGCTTGACATGCGCAGAGTATGAAGGAGTGTGTTGTTGTGTGTGACTGCTCCAACTAAATCGAACTCGAATCAGTTCGTGATAATGTCTCCTCGATTATGCAACAGTTTTATTCATAGTGTGCTTACCACCGTGTACGATGCAAATAAATTCGTAATAAGCGTATGTCCTCCGAATTTGATGGAAATCCTCGGAGAATTACAATTACCATCCAAAAATTGGATAATCGCTGCGAAATTCATAACTTCCCTTGTGGGGGCCTCGACCGATTGGGCATATGCTGATATTTTCTATTTCGGAGGAGATTTCGATCCACCTCCAGAAAATTGGAAGATAATCGATATGAATATAGAAGGCCAGTTCAAATATAAACATAGAAGAATGAGAAAAATCATATTGCATCAAATTTCGGGTAACGTTATGAAACCAGGATCGTATATACTTGATTCTTTTAGAGATAAAATTAAAGTACTTTTACATAACACCAGATTTATGTGCTAATTATTTACTTGAATTACATGCATAAGGATAATTGTATACTTGCAATTAACATTTTCAGAATTCATTGTAACTGGGGGAGGGGGGGCGCCTATAAGACGTCTATTCAATGTACTTTTCCCTCGAGATGTATCAAAAAGTACTTTTAATCCGATACCATGCAAACAAAACTCGGCCTTCTGCGAAAACGACTGCTCGGCGAGCGTTCAGGACAGCACTCACATCACGATACCTTTCGAGCTGATCAACGGTCAAAACTTGAGTGCTCAGCTTCTACAACAAAACTATAATCTTATATTAGATGTTATATTAAATAATACGTAATCGAATAATTAATTATATAATTTGTATTTGTTTATATTGCTTTGTGCTTAATAACTCAACAATCTATACGCTGTCGATATAATTTTCCCCTTAACTATATACAGGATGTCCTCGAACTGCGTGGCTAAAATAAAATCGAAGATTCTTTGATTCGAAAAAAATTTGATGAGCCTTTTTACTTTTGCCTCAAGTGTCTTGTTTAGCCGGTAGAGGGCTTGAAAGTTGCGAAAATAATTTTGTTTTTTCGGTATAACTTGAGAACGTGATGGAGGACTTTTACAATATTTTGGCTTACTAATTTTACTTGATTAAAATACCTTAGTTGCCTTTGCTTTTCTGATGTCATTTTGGCATTTGGAGAATTTATTCTCAAAACTGTCAGTTTTTACTTTGCTTTCCGTAAAAATTTTATAAAATTATGGCTCAAAATTTCACTAACACTGAAATGGTTAATATCTCGATAAAACACAATAATAATAAAAACAATAGAAATGTGGAAACGATGTGATTATTTAGGAAAAACAAATGCTAAATTAAAAGAAACAACAAAACTTTTTGGGAAATCGCTAAGGCATCAATTGTTCGAAATGTTGCCCATTTTCCTGAATACACAAATTAATTCGTTTCAAGAAATTGGATTGAACTCTGGCTAGTACTTCAGGAGCATTCTTCAATAAATCCGCTTCATGATTAATTCGTTGCAACAATTCCTCTCGTGTGTTTACTGGAGCTGCATAAACTTTCGACTTCAAAGCGCTCCATAGAAAGATGTCGCAGGGCGTCAAATCAGGGGAGCGGGCCGACCAGTTCACTGGTGCATCGTGTCCTCTACCTATCCAGCGATCTGGATATTCCGCATTCAAATGTCGCCTCACAGCTAATGTAAAATGAGGAGGTGCACCATCATGGATAAACCAGGGCACGACGAATGTGTAAGGGCAAGTCTTCCAACAGTTCAAGTAGCCTTTGTTCCAAAAAGTTCAAGTAGTTCTCCCCGTTCAATCGATCGGGTATAACGGTAGGGCCAATAATAAAGTTATCCACAATTCCAACCCAAACATTGATTTCAGTTTGATTCTGAAAATATGTAACTTCCGTTTCATGAGGATTTTCATCAGCATAGAAATGTTCATTATGGAGGTTAAAAAGACCACATCTCGTGAAAGTATCTTCGTCCGTGAACAGAATTCTTCTACAAAAATTGGGGTTTGCGTATTGTCTTTGGACAATAAGCCGACAGAAATCTAGCCGATGACCTGGATCCATGGGCAATAAGTCTTGAACTGTTTTGATATGATAGGGATACAACAGTTCTTCTTTCAGTACATTATGAACTAATGATTTTGAGGCTCCAATACGAAGTCCCAAACGTAGTGTGCTTATCCCAGGTTCAGTTTCAACCCCTTCCAGTATCGCTTCTTCGAGCTCTAACGTCCTTCTTGTCCGTCTGCGTCCAGTTTCTCTGCGATTTGCTTCAAATTTGCCAGTTTCGCGAAGGTTTGCCGATTTGGAATTCTGCGATGCGGATATATTTCCCTTCTCCGGCCATTTCAACGACAAAGTCCATAAATCAATAACATATCAACCATTTCAGTGTTAGTGGAATTTTATGCCATAATTTTATAAAATTTTTACGGAAAGCAAAGTAAAAACTGACGGTTTTGAGAATAAATTCTTCAAATGCCAAAATGACATTAGAAAAGCAAAGGCAACTAAGGTATTTTAATCAAGTAAAATTAGTAAGCCAAAATTGCAGAGACTCGAAATATAATTTTTTCAAGCTAATCCGTTGATTTTATCAAAATTTTCTAAGAGTAAGAAAAGTTTTCAAATTAGATAAGCTATCTACATAAAAAATATCGAGTGAATTACATCGACCAAGAAAAAGTTCTGGACTCTTTTCCCGTTACATCCTCAAGTTTGAGCCATTTCTATGGTCTCTAAGGCTCTGTGCTCCACTCTCAAAAATGGCCATTATTGACAGTAACTCACCTGCTAAATATTGTAAAAGTTCCTTATCACGTTCTCAAGTTATACCGAAAAAACAAAATTATTTTTGCAATTTTGAAGCCCTCCACCGGGTAAACAAGACACTTGAGGCAAAAGTAAAAAGGCTCATCAACTTTTTTTCGAATCAAAGAATCTTCGGCTTTATTTTGGCCACGCAGTTCGAGGACACCCTGTATATCTGTATAAAAATATACATTCTAAGTTAATGTGGGACACTATTGTATCTTGCAGGTGCTTTTCTTCTACTGGATATTTGTGTCGGCCAGAATTCCACATAAGTGGTATTGCAAACTATACCGACACACATTGAATTACCTATTTTTACGAAAGACATCTTCGAATTGTCTTCCGTCATCCACTACCAACATCCAAGATCTTTGCGAGTATTCAATGAGAACGCCATAGGGCATTACAAGACGTTTGGACGCAGACCGAATCAGTCCTGGGTCGAGATGGACGATCTGCTAAGCCGAACAAAAGGCGTCATGAAGGAAAGAAAAATCCTTCCACTGTACATCGTATACCGTCGAACGAAAGTGAACGAAGAGTAGCCCACTAAATACAATCTTTGACCAAAAAGACTCCCTACGTAATAAAAAATTCGTTTTCCGATTGTTTAAAATTATTCAGCACAATTAACATTTGTTTATCACTGTAAAAAATGCGTCATGATTATGACGCTTTTGTCCTTATTTTTGAGTCACTTCAAATAATTTACATTCAAGTACATAATTAGTACATGAATCTGGTGTTATGTAAAAGTATTTTGATACATATCAAATAGAAACTACATTGACTAGGTGTCTTACCACCGCGCCCCCAGTAAAAATGAATTTCGAAAATGTTAATTGCAAGTACAGAATTCTCTTTATGCATATAAGTCGAGTACGTAATTAGCACATAAATCTGGTGTTATGTAAAAGTACTTTTTGATGCAACAGGAGGGAAAAGTATATTGACTAGACGTCTCACCAGCGCGCCCCCCGGTTAAAACGCATTTCGAAAATGTTAATTGCAAGTACAGAATTCTCATTATGCATATAAGTCGAGTACATAATTAGCGCATAAATCTGGTGTTATGTAAAAGTACTTTTGATACATATCAAGTAAAAAGCACATTGACTAGACGTCTTACCACCGCGCCCCCAGTAAAAATTAATGTCGAAAATGTTAATTGCAAGTTCGGATTTCTGCTTATGCGTATAAGTCGAGTACATAATTATCACATAAATCTGGTGTTATTCAAGAGTACTTTTAATACATATCGATTAAAACGTACATTGACTAGACGTCTTACCAGCGCGCCCCCCAGTTAAAACGCATTTCGAAAATGTTAATTGCAAGAATACAGTTATCCTTATGCATATAAGTCGAGTACATGATTAGCACATAAATTTGATGTTGTTCAAAGTTACTTTTTGAATAACATCATATTTATGTGCTTATTATGTACTCGACTTACATGCAAAAGGAGATTTTTGTACTTGCATTTAACATTTTCAATATCTATTTTAACTGTGGTACTTTTTGAGTACATATTAAACATGTAAAAATGATTTACATGTAAATTTTGATGAGCATTCAATGACATCTTTCTTTTTTTGTTAAAAAAACCAAAGATAAGTTTATTAAGTTTAAAAGAAGTGCGTTCGCAATTAAACACTGCGAAAATCAATTTCTAAATGGTCCAGGACACTAGGGAGCGCCAAAAAGGCGTCTACCTAGCGCCCCCACTCTTCAAACCCGTGTTTTTTTTATATATTTTTGTAGCACGAAACGTTTAAGTTTGGGACCAAATTAGCACATAAAAAGTACAAAATATTCAATTATTTTAACAAATTTAGTTTATGTTTTCAGTTGAGGGGGCGCCAAAAAGACGTCTACCTAGCGCCCCCACTCTTCAAACCCGTGTTTTCTTATATATTTTTGTAGCACGAAATGTTTAAGTTTGGGACCAAATTAGCACATAAAAAGTACAAAATATTCAATTATTTTAACAAATTTAGTTTATGTTTTTAGTTAAGGGGGCGCCAAAAAGACGTCTACCTAGCGCCCCCACTCTTCAAACCCGTGTTTTCTTATATATTTTTGTAGCACGAAATGTTTAAGTTTGGGACCAAATTAGCACATAAAAAGTACAAAATATTCAATTATTTTAACAAATTTAGTTTATGTTTTTAGTTAAGGGGGTGCCAAAAAGAGGTCTACCTAGCGCCCCCACTCTTCAAACCCGTGTTTTCATATATATTTTTGTAGCACGAAATGTTTAAGTTTGGGACCAAATTAGCACATAAAAAGTACAAAATATTCAATTATTTTTTTTTTGATTTGGAGCAAGTGGCGCCTACTATATAGACCTTTGTGATGAGTTATTTCCTCGTTCCCCTTGATTTGAGAAATCTGCTCAGATAAACATTGAGAACATAGTTTGCGTGGGGGTTATGGACCATCGCAATCTTCATCGACATGTTCCTTACACTGCATATGACGGTAAAGGTAATCGAACATATATTCCGGAACCTCATTCTGATTGAGAAACACCACATCCAAATGTTTTAGGATGTATTCCATCGTTAGAAACGTTAAATTCTTACGTGTAAGTTCGCTCTTAGGTTTATTGATAGCCTCGATCAAATTTCCATAAATAAAATAAGATTCTCCTCAAACTACTCCCACTACTACTCTCATTTTCACATATGTATTGTATTAATGCAGAAGTGAAATCCATGGTGGTGTGTGGTTGTTACTCTTTGAAAAATCGAGTGTGACTGAGCAATTTCAAACACAACTGTCCACATATCACTTGATTATAGTTCTTATAGGTGTCGTTATTGTAGAAAATCCTAACATTCTCACCCAAATATCGAACGAGTTCCTTTGGTGGCTTCAAATTTCCAAAAGAATCAAAATATTCTACATCGTTATCGATTTTTCTGAACGCTACCCAATGCGTTCCATTGTTTTTAGTCAAGTTCAAATTTAGAATGATACATTCACGACGTCTAGGTTTGTGCGGTAGCGTATCTCGCATGAAGACACCGCGAAAATTTGGGATTTTCAGAATTTTAGCGAAACGTATCAAATCTCGATCGTACATTGGTCTATCATCGGGTAGCTCAATTAATAGTTTTTTTGCTGCTGCTGCTTCAAAAACAATCCATATCCTCCTTTAGCGTTGCGTTTCAAGTATTAACCTTTTCCCAGCGATTCCATAGCTTTGTTGTGACGTTGATCTTCTTCAAACTTCTTTTTGGCATTTTTAGCGTTAATCACCGTATTTGCGATAGCACTTACACCTCCTGCAACCGATCCTAAGGCTCCTAGAGCTCCTAAGATGGGTAGTAATAGTGGGAGGAATCCTCCAGATTTTGGTAGTGGTATTACTCTTGGTATTCTGATACGCTTTTTACCTCCAGCTCGTTTAATCGCGATCCGTGCGGCTTTCAACGCGTTCTTAGCAGTCATTATATCAAGATAAGTACATACTGTTGCAGGAGATTTTGGAACGAGTAAGAGGAGTTGCTTATTTCCCATATAAAGACAATGAAGAAATTATGAGTCCGAACGATGCAAAACCAAATTCTATCTTCATTTTTGATGATATATCCTGTGAGACACAACAGAAAATTCGAGAATATTATTCGATGTGTAGACATAGAAACATTGATGCATCATATCTATGTCAGACATACTCTAAAATTCCTAAACAACTGATTCGCGATAATTCTAACCTGATCGTGTTATTTAAACAGGATGAAATAAATCTGAAACACGTGTTTGATGAGCACGTATCCCCAGACGTTACTTTCGATCGATTCAAAAAGATGTGTTCTATGTGTTGGATGGAGGAATTTGGAACATTGATAATTGTTAAAGATTTCGATTTGAACAATGGAAGATACCGCAAAGGTTTCGATGTATATATTAAAGTGTGAATGTGAAATCTATAGCAAATACACAATGGACGCTGAACGGTTAGCACGTAAACGAAAAATCGCTCAATTGGCACGATCTATACGCAAGAAATATCTCACATTGAAATTGCGTAAAACGGAAGAGGACGGTCGATCAATAAATTATTTAAACCCATATCGGAACCACTTCGGGAAATCATCAAATCCAATAATACACCATTAATTAAACGTGAAATTAAGCAAGAAAAGGATGATGTGGATGAAGAGGAGGAGGAGGAGGATGAGGGAGAGGAGGAAGATGAAAGAGGAACGGTATTGGATGTAAGCGATGCTGTGAAATATGTAACACCGCTCTATTGTTTATTGACTTAATCATTTATGGACATCTCATCAAGTCATAGATACAGAAACATAGAATAAATGAAATTATGAAAACAAAGTTAACTGTGTAATTATGAATAAAGAACTTGTCAAAATAATAATAAATAAACACTCAAACAATATCCATTGCTTTAATTTAATAATTTAAAACTCAGAGGTTATGGGCCCAGAATTCGCAACGTGAGGAAATACGTGATTAATAATTCTTCTCGGGAAAAGTGCAAAATCGTACGGAAATAAGCGTGCTGCACTAGAGTTGATTCAATCTGAGCATGGCGAGAGAAAACCGAGGTCTGACTGCAGGTATAAAGCAATTCAATGGAAAAGGGTTCTACGCCTGGAAGATTCGAATATACGCAGCCTTGGAAGAATTGGACATACAGACAGTAATCAGCAATGAATGGAAAGAAATGAATGATAAGTTGTTTGGACCTGCAAACAGGAAAGCCAAGAATGTGATTATTCAATGTTTGCACGATCGCATCCTTCATAGCGTCATGACAAAGTGAATGCAAAGGACATCATGGACTGTCTTGAAAAAACGTACTCTCGTTCCGGACTTTCAGAACAGATTGAACTGAAAGCGAAATTAAATAACTTAAAATGCAAAAGTGGACCGCTGACAGCGTACTTTGAAGAGTTCGACCGAATAGTGACTAATTTAGTAAATGCAGGAGCGAATCTAACGGATCAGGAAATGGTTGTAATTCTCTTAGGTGGAATGCCGAGATCTTATAACCCAATAACTGCATCATTAGATATTTTACTGTCAAATGAATCCAAAGGAATTGATATTCACTTCGTGAAGAACAAATTTTTGTTGGAGGAATCAAGACAACTAAAACAACAAAGACATGAAAGCGTACCGTCGGTCACATAAGTGGACGCGGATACCAGACAAAATTTAAAAATAATACTTGTGATAATACTTTCAAGTACAAATGCTATAAGTGCCATTCATATGGACACAAAAGAAATGATTGCCCATATAACAATACGGAAAAGTGGAAATCTAGTAGTGGTGGGAATTCTGGAAATCCAGTGCATGGTGGTTCTACTTCAAACTCAAGGTCTAAAATTTATAATACAAGTAATAATCGTACGGGTACGGCTCATGCAGAAGTGGAGGAAATGGAAAATGAGGAAGAAATTGCTTTTGGTTGTATATCAGAAAACTCGAAAATTGCAGAAGAACTGGTAGGAAGTGGATATTCTCCGACGATTGAGTATCTCGTCGATTCTGGTGCAAGTGATCATCTTATCAGCGACGAGAGGTATCTGACAGATGTTGAAGAGCTCCAGACTCCAATCAACATCCGAGTGGCAAAGAAAGGACAGTCTCTAAAGGCCATCAAGAGAGGTTCACTACGGACGACAGCATGTAAGCTTACAAATGTATTGCATGTTCCAAATTTAAGGTGCAACCTTCTGTCTGTTCCCAAAATGGAAAGTGCAGGTTCAGAAATAATTTTCAAAGATTCTAAGGTACTTTTGTACTCAATAAAGGAAAGAAGGTCTTTCTGGAAGGTATAAAGAAAGGTTCCATGTTTACAATCAAATTCAAAATAAAAGATTTTGATAACAGTCACCGTGCAGCTCTTAAGGCTTATTCAGTAACAAATGATAGTTTGCTTTGGCACCGTAGGCTAGGTCATACATCCGCTGGTAAATTGAAAATCATGTTTGAAAAAGGGTTAATTGATAAAAGTTAGACAAACAAAAGATTATTGTGCTAGATATGATGGAAAAACTAATAGGTTATTAGAATTAATTCATTCAGACGTATGCGGACCAATAACTCCCCCGACTCATGATGGCAAACGCTATATTTTGAAGTTCCATGACGATTTTTCAAAATTTACTTATGTCTATTTACTAAAATGCAAGTCAGAAGTACCTGAACGTTTCAAAGAATTTGTGAATAGGGTAACTGCTCAATTTAATTCTGAAATTTCGCGGTTTAGATGCGATAACGGTACGGAATATATGAATAACGAGTTACTTGAATTTTGTAAAATACAAGGAATTACGATTCAAAATACAGTTCCATATTGCCCGTTTCAGAACGGTAAAAGCGAAAAACTAAATAGATCTCTTGTTGAAAAGGCTAGGACATTAATTGCTGAATATTCTCTTGACCATGAATTATGGGGTGAAGCCATTTACACAGCTGCATATATAATTAATCGAATTCCAAACATTGACAAAGTAATACCAGCAGAAAGGTGGTTGGATGAAAAACCTAACTATACAAATCTGAAAACTTTTGGATGTCCTGCTTATTCTCTAATACCATCCGAAAAGTGTGATCGGAAATTTAGCGAAAAATCAAAAAAAATGATTTTTGTTGGGTACACTATGAATGGTTTTCGTTTGTGGGACTCAGATACAAGAAAAATTATCCGTTCAAGACATGTAGGTTTTGATGAAACTCAGCCTGTGGAAAATCCAGCACTAACACCTGAAACAACTGACAGAGAACAAGATGAAATTGTTTCGGATGAACTCAGTGAAAACGATACGAGAAATGACGTCAACGACGATAACATGGAGGAAGGAGAAAATTTGGAAGAAAATTCATCTGGAAAACGTGAGAGAAAACCTCCCAATTGGCATAAGGATTACGAAATATCATCGTATTATGCATTCAGTGCTGCTGCATGGGTTTCAAATATTCCTAAAACAAGGAAGGAAATTCGTGGAAGAGAAGATGAACATCTCTGGGAAGCTGCAATCCAGGAGGAGCTACAGTCCTTGAAGAAGCATGAAACATGGACTCGTGTAAAAAGGCCTGAAAATCATGAAATAGTGGACAGCCGTTGGGTGTTTCGTATTAAAAATAACGGAACTACGAATGGAAAGAAATACAAGGCCAGGCTAGTAGCAAAGGGATACCAGTCTTCAAACTATGCAGACACATACTCACCTGTAGGCAAATTGTCAACATTTCGCACCTTGATATCTGTTGCAAACGAATTCGACTATGAGATGGTACAAATGGATGTAAAGACAGCATTTTTACATGGGGACCTGAAGGAGGAAATTTTTATGAATCTACCTGAAGAGTTAGCCGAACAGAAATTTGTTTGCAAGTTAAATCGCTCCATTTATGGACTAAAACAATCCCCTAAAAATTGGTATAAGAAATTTGACGAATTGATGTTGAAAGAAGATTTTCATCGCTCATTTCATGATTCATGTCTTTATTTTAAACTAACTGCAACATTCAAACTTTATTGTTTTATTTATGTTGATGATCTGATTCTAATTAGTAATAGTATTTCTGAAATTGATAATTTTAAATTGAAATTGAACGAAAATTTTGATATGGTAGATTTGGGAATGGTTAAGTTATTTTTGGGTTTGGAAATTGAACGCGATAGAGTGAAAAATATCATAAAATTACATCAGTCTGCTTATATGAAACAATTGTTACAAAAATTTCAAATGCAAGATTGCAAAGGGAGTAATACACCTATTGAGAAAATTTTTAAATTAACTAAAGCTGTGTCAGAGGAAGACAAAACTGACGAACCCTATCGTCAACTAGTCGGGTGTTCAATGTATCTAATGATAGGTTCACGTCCTGACATTTGTTTTCCGCTAAATTACTTCAGCAGATTTCAAGATTTCGCGAAAGATGAACATTGGGTTCATTTAAAGCGTGTCCTGAGATATCTTAAAAACACGGACCATTTTGGATTGATTTTCAGTCGTAATAAATCAAGTTCCTTAATTGATAGTTATGTAGATGCTGATTGGGCTAATGATTTCGACGATCGAAAGTCGGTAACAGGATTTTTAGTAACTGTTCGCGGTAATATTGTTTCCTGGGGTACTAGAAAACAAAGTACTGTATCTCTAAGTAGTACAGAAGCTGAGTATAAGGCTCTTACAACTGCAATAAGCGAAACACTTTTTATAAATGGAATCCTGAAAGACATTCTTTCTTCTAATGAACCTATTTTAATTTATGAAGACAATATTTCTTGTATTTGGTTAGCTAAGAATGGTGAAAATAACAAACGTACCAAACATGTTGATATAAAGTATCATTTTATTAGGGAAAAAGTAGAAAATGGAAATGTTGTTTTAAAATACATCCCTCTTGATTTCAAAAAGTTTGTTTCCTTTCGCAACTTAATGAAAATAAATGTGTGTTAAAAACAAATTGTAATATTGTATATTAAATACTTACAAGTTATATTGTATTCGAATGCTCAATTTGTTTGTTGAAAACTTCAACTTTGTTGTAATATTATTCTGTAATGTTATTTCATTTCGATATTATGTGTAATTAAAAATTTCTTTGCTATGCAATATGTGATCTTTGCGATGTTAAGGAGGAGTGTGAAATATGTAACACCGCTCTATTGTTTATTGACTTAATCATTTATGGACATCTCATCAAGTCGTAGATATAGAAACATAGAATAAATAAAATTATGAAAACAAAGTTAACTGTGTAATTATAAATAAAGAACTTGTCAAAATAATGATAAATAAACACTCAAACAATATCCATTGCTTTAATTTAATAATTAAAAACTCAGAGATGCAAGTATGAAAGCTGTTATTGAAGAGTCTGACAACGATGATGATGACTATGACGTATTAGAATCTTACCCAGAGTTATTTCAAAAATATATCGGTGATTATTGGTCAGGGAGTATCAGGGAGTAGAAACATCGATAGAGTTTATGGCCGAGTTTACGATGCTAGTTCATTGTCATGGTTACTAGAAGGTAAATTAATCGATTTCAGAAATAGAGATACTATCGTGACACAAGGAAGAAAATTCAAAATCACCGTCGGTCTGTGTGAACTTATATTCTATGACAAACCTAGAAATTTCACCAAGAAAGATAAGATGAATTACAGGTTGATTCTGAACTTGACAAATCCCCATAGAAATAGTGCTGGAAACTTGAAAGGTACTCGAAAATACAAGTACATTAAAATAATTCGACCTCTAATTCATGAGGACGCTCCCGGTAGCGGTATGCAATTGACATACAACAACGAACCAGTGGAGTACTTGTACTGGGACGATCCGAACGAGCTTGTGGAACGATTGAGTCTATTGATGGCATCTCAACAAGCTGGGAATACATCGCACGACAATGAGATAGTCGCTATAATAAATGAGCTCCGAGAAGCCGATATCATATATTATTAGTGTGTGTTCATTACTGTTTCATATCATTTACACGATGAGTCTTGATAAGTTTCGACGAAGATCTGTGATTGGTGGTTCAACCAGCATCAACGCTCTTCGACAATCGATGTTTTCACACGTTCTAGCCCGTACACCAGATGGGGATGTAGATATCGAGAACGTCAAAATTTGTAATGTGAAAACGCCCACATTCCAGAACGATGTTGCAAGCAAGATTTATGTCGATGATGCGAGTGCGAAGATTGGGGAGAACTTGGAGCGCATCTTCAACGATGACTTTTCACATAAGATTCAGAAATTAATTGGAGAGATGAGTAGTTTCTCCATCAACATACAATCGCACAAAAATCAAAGTGATGCTAGCTTTACGAGTTTACAAACAGAATTGGATGAATACAAGAAGAAAAATGCTAAGGATCTCAAAACCGTTGGAGCAAATACCGCTTATGTATTCGATATCTTCAAGAAATTGTCTGATACTTTCGAAACATATCATAAGAGTCAACGCGTTATTTTGCGTGATCATAATGATAAATTGTACAAGATCACTATAGATTATAACATAATGGATGTACATCAGGAGGATATTATGAGTAGGCTGCTGGCATTGGAACAACGTATGACGACACCCTCGAAGAAAAGACCACCTAGCGATTCATCAAGTCAAGTAGCTTGATATTTTAACAAACTACTTGAGTTGACTTGAAAATCAAGCTCGTGACAATTTACATACTTGACTTGACTTGATTTGAGATATTATTTGACTTGAAATCAAGCTACTTGATAACACTTGATCTTGATACGCACGTGTCGCACGGCGTATATTTCTGCAAGCTCGCTCGCGCTTAGACAAAATACGGGGGTTCCCCGAGCTCCGAGTTGACTGCATCAATCGCGCACTCTTGCTTATTATGCATACACACGCCCTAGGTGAATGGTAGTTTTGTCCAAGTGTGTGACTTGTTAAGTTGTTACATCACAAAATTACATAAGTGTTTGAACCTGTGCCCTGCAGAAGAAAAAAATTAGTAATTCATCGGAAATAATGGAATCAGAGACCAGCGAATCAGAATATTTGTTAGAGGAAAATACTTCTCAATCCGAAGATCGTGAACTTGTGCAAGAGCCGGCACACAAAAAAACTAAGACTAATGGAAAGAAAAAGTCACAGATTATTTCACCGTTGAACAAGATCCGAAGAGTACGAAAAAGACTGATAAGCAAGGGAAGTGCACGCTTTGCACAACGAAACCCACCGTACTGAAATTGAAAAATTGTGGAACATCTGCATTAAAAAGGCATTTGCAATCCAAACATACTAAAATCTATATACAAACTTTTGGGAAATTAGAACATTCGACTTCCTGTGCAAGTTCCTCTGCAAGCACCAATACCAATAAGGAAAATGCGATTTTAAGTTGGCTAAGTGGTAGTGGCACTGGCAGTACTACAAATGAAAGGGTAAGTTATTTTCTATTGTCTATTATCTTCAAAAGCAGGCATAGAAAATATTGAATATATTAAGATTGCATAGACTGCGCTGCTGCTTAGTGCTTACTGCTTATATGCCACTGTGTAGCGGAATTTGCAACCAAACAATGCAAATCCCTCAATAATCAGCCCTCACCCAGGTTATCGCTGAACCCTGAAATAGGGTTTCACAGAATAGTATATATGTATATTACACAATTAGTGTAGAAGGTGATACATTTCACACGAGTGAGAATATTGTTGAACGTGACGATAGCCGAGTGAGAAAATCTCACGAGTGTAAGAAAGTCACTTTCTTACCTAGTTGTGTACACTATTTTTCCTACGAACACAATAAATTTTCTTCGAGATTTGTGTTAAATTTTGTAATTATTACTCTTTATTTTCTGCACGTGTGTGGAAAATATTTACCACACATGTGTGGAAAATATTTTAATGTCAACATTACTTTCCACACATGTGCGAACATGATTTTTTCCCACATAAGTGGAAATATTTCTGCGCACGTGTAAAATTTAGTAGTTTATAAACAACCAAAGAGTGCGAATTTTGTTATTTTCGGGTGATGTGGTCGTAGAAAAAGAATATTACCTTCTTGAAACAAAAACTACTTATTACTGGGTACTTCTTAAAAATTATAATTCGTAAATATATTAGGTAATATATTTATATATTAATTTGATTTTTCCTACAATTTCAGGATTTCCAGCAAGATAAGTTTCAGAAGCTACTTGTGGAGTATATGGTGAAAAAGTACCTACCGTTGAATTTTTTCGAGGACGAAATAAGTTTACAAGTTTATAAGTACTTAAATCCTAAAGCAATTTTGCCTGGTAGGAATAAAATGAATTCTTTGGCAATGGAAATGTTCGGGTCAGCACAGAATACCCTCAAAAGTTTACTAAAGAAATATAAATCAAAAATCTCATTCACAATAGATGGTTGGTCTTCTTTTAGTATGAAAGGATACTATGGAATTACTGCTCATTTCATTGATAATAATTGGAAACTGCGTGCCATTCTTTTGGATTTTGTTTCGGCGCATGGACAACATACTGGCAGATGGATACCAAAGCTTTTTGCTGATACATTGGAAACAGCAATTTCACATTCATGAATGAGCTTACAGGCTTCATTTCCGACATTGACCCTAAAAATAGTCACTTCGTATGTTTTCCGCATATTTTAAATTCGGGGGCAAGAGATTTTATAAAAATACTTGATTCGAATTCTGAGTTTCAAGAGACAGAGACAGATGCTACCCTATCGGACAGTGATGAAATAACTGGAGATCTAGATTCGCTATCTCCAATAAAAAAATTCATTGTATTGGAAAGAAGTTAAAAAATTCTGAAAATCTGCTCTACGATTTCGAAAAATTTTCCACTACTCTGAATTTAACAATGGCTATGCCAAGATTAGATGTCATAATAAGATGGAATTCAACTTTGGATATGCTGCGATGGGGCCCCAATATGAGAAAGTCTATAAACATTCTTTGTGATAACATAAAAAATATGAAAACTTTGAACCCTACAGACTCGGAGTGGTCGATAATAGATCGAGTTTGTAAATATCTGAACAGTTTCAAGACTATTTCCAAAACATTAGAGGGTGAAGCATATTGCACACTTCCGATGGTGATAATTGGTATAAATAAGCTCCTGGATAAGCTAGAACAATGGGCTATTGAACTCGATAATAATCCAAGTAGAAATGAGACTGATGAAAAATTCATTTACAGTATTCAAGCGGCTAAAGATAAAATCATCAAACATTACCATATTACCAACTGGATGTACTGTGTTGTATTAATCTTAGATCCCCGGCATAAAGTGGAAACATTCTACAATACAAGTTGGGGAAAAGACTTGGAAAAGGAAGCAGTCAAACACTTTGAAGAAATTTTTAAAACAAAATATTTTCAGCCAGGTCTACAGAGCACAACAGCATCATCTTTATCTTCAAAGGATGAATACAGTGAGTTTGACATCGATCTTCTAAGTTTATTCAAGAAATCTCCTGTGAATCAAGCAAATGAAATGGCTTGGCGTTATGAAATAGACAAATTCCTGTCTGAACCACGTTCTAACAGCTCTGAAGATATATTAGAATGGTGGAAGAGGCACGAAAACATTTTTCCAAACTTGGCCAAAATGGCCAAGGATTTTTTATCAACGCCAGCATCTTCAGCTCCTGTTGAAAGAGAGTTCTCCAGAGCTGCTCTGATTGTTACAAAAACCCGCAGTAGATTAGGCGACACATCCATGCCTCATGTGCCTTAAATCCTGGATGGAAAATGATGAAATCAAACAGTGCTTGGAGGTTTCTCAGTATTAAGAAACAATTTTTTTTAATATTTTGTATTTTGTTATGTTTTATAGCGATTTATTCCATTTTAAAATAGTTTATATTTTTGGTTCTTTTATGCAATAAGTTTCATAGATAAAAGTGTTTTTCGCAAAGTTCATTCTCATTATTTTCATCATTTATGAAACAGCTAAGAATCAAGTAGCTTGATAGAAGTACTTGATTTTTCAAGTACTTGATAAATAAATACTTGACTTGACATTAAAAACTACTACTTGACTTGAACTTGACTTGATAATCAAGTCAAGTCAAGTCAAGTAGCTTGAATATCAAGTCAAGTCAAGTAGCTTGAATATCAAGTCAAGCCGTGAATCTCTACTACCACCTCCACCCCATCAACCAATCCGAAACGTATAACTCCAAATCCTATAAAATAAACCGATAAAACTGATTTTTAACTAGACAATAATTGAAAAACGATGCAACAAGTTGTCGATGAGATTCATAAGCCAGCCCGAAGAAATTTCAAATGTCGTCGTACAATTTTGAAGGGACTGGATGACTTGTGGCAGATGGATCTAGCCGAAATGGATAATTATGTTCGTGAAAATCGAGGATTCAAGTATATTTTGGTGATGATCGATTGCTTTTCGAAATTCGTGTGGACTCGTCCATTGAAAACGAATCAGCCGAAGAGGTTCGGAAAGCAGTTAATTCTATATTGACTGAGGGAGGAGGAGGAGGAGGAGGACGTAAACCTAGTAATCTGCAAAGCGACCAAGGTAAAGAATTCTTTAATAAACATTTTGAAGAGCTGATGAAACAACATAAAATCAACCATTATAATACGTATAGTGTGAAGAAAGCCGCCATTGCTGAACGTGTTATTCGAACCTTGAAAGAAGCGCTCTACAAACAATTAAGTTTGAAAGGAAAATATAGATGGATTGATATACTTCAAGAAATCACGGAAAAATATAATAAACATAAACATAGAACTATAAATATGGCTCCCTCCAAGGTGACAAAACAAAATGAGAGCGTGATATTGAAGCGATCCTACTCACACCTCAAGTTGGCTTCACCACATAAATTCAACGTGGGCGATATGGTACGTATAAGCAAAGCCAAATATATTTTCAAAAAATCGTATACGCCTAATTGGTCGGCGGAGCTCTTTAAAATTATAAAAGTTAAAATCACTAACCCAGTCACGTTTCTACTCGAGGATATGAAGAGCTCCCCAATCAGCGGTTGTTTCTACGAGGAAGAATTATAGAAGATCAAACAACCTGATGTCTTTTTGATTGAGAAAGTGCTTCGGAAAAAAGATGATAAAATGTACGTCAAATGGTTGGGAATAAAGGAGAAAAGTTGGATTGCTAGAAGTGATATTATATGATCTGCGCGTGCGTGTGTGATCTTGAGGGTGTATGTTAGAGAAAATCTAACAATCAGTTCAGTTGTAGTAAAATACATACATTCGGTACATCCGAAGATAGTTCCGAGTTAGATCGAATGTTTGAAGAGTTTGAAATGTTGATTCGGGATGAAAAATGTCTATTGTTGAATACAACATACCCATTGGAGGGGGTTATGAAATTAAGTGTGGATTGAGTCCTATGCGAATCTTCGCACCAACGATATCACTTATCCATTCTTCGCAAAATTGTAAACTCACCTTTGGACTGCTGGAATGGCATGACTTCATCGAAATTCTTCGAACTAAAATTTCTTCTCAAGCTTACAAACAGATTTCGATCCTGCCCCCATAGCATCCGATGAATATTGCCAAATAGTTCAACTTGTGTGGGACAATAATGAAAAAGTACTTCAAGTTACGAAGCATGGTATTCATTTTTGGCTGTGTGAGGAAGATGTTCGAGAAATAATTAATATCAACGACGGTGTTATCACATCGAGTGTCTTTTCTAGAACAATTTGATTTTTCTTCACACTATCACAATGTTATTGATGTGATAAAAAGCATGAGGAATCATGCCAGTGCATTAGAACTCTTGTATTGATTTATTAATATTTCATCACCAAAATGTTTATTGACCAATACACTTAGAGAAATGTTATTTTTCTATAAAAATAAGGTTTTGTATTGTAGAACAATAAAATATGATCAACAGTTTTCGTTTTTTATTGAAAAACACATATACATACATATATCATAGAAAGTTTCTTATTAAAACAAGTATATATAACATATGAATACAAATACAATTACAATTAACATATCAATACAAATATTAAAATTAACATATCGAAACAAATATTAAAATAATAGTGAATAGTGTCCATAAGATAAGGTGTTTGTTCTATGGTTCTGAACCTCTATAACTATCATATTTAGAAATGGAATCATCGAAATAACATTTCAGATAATAGCCTACACTGTAAGCTTCATGTAATTCTTTTCGGTTGGTGTATGAAGCTGAATTTGATGGAGAACAGTTTTGGATTGGTAGCAATAGAGCCTCAAAATCGAAATAAATCACAAATGCCATTGGAATTTTATTTGAATAATTCTTGAAAACTAAATGATCATCTTCAGGGAATTTTATTTTACAAGTATTCATCTTAGCACAATCCTCGATATGATTATTATACTTGATCACACTCCAGAAATTATTCAAACAACGTTCACATAAATAAGTTTTATTCCTAGTAGTAATTTGCGAATTAGTAAGTCCACCAAAATTTTTAATCAAGCAATAATGGTATTTAACTATTGGATTAACAAAATTCGATGTATCTGAAGATTCTACATCGCGATAATATTTATCCTGAATCAACAACAAATTAAAGTGCGTGTCTAGTTTATTTTTTGATAGATATGAGGGGAGAACCTTTAATTTTTCCTTATCAGCAGCACCATCTGTTTTATCACATAATTCTAACAAAAAAACGTGTATGCTTATATTATTCAGCTTCTCGAATATATGGATTTGTGAAATAGGCATCGGGAAAGTTAAATTCCGTAAATTTAAAACAGTACTAAAATGAGGATATGAAGTGATTCTATCTGAATGTGTAGTACCAGGATGTAATCCAGCTGTTACTGCCCAAGCGAAACAATACTCATCATAATTTTCAACATTGATAACAGCATGTTTATTCGCAATTTCTTTAGGAAGAACTATATATGAAGATCCTGAATTTATTACTTCATGTTTATTGATATTTATTTGTAGACTTACTATATTTCTGAGACTCCAATTAGAATCTTTCTCTTGGAATTCGTCTGATTTTGTAGAAAGTTTCTCAATATTATTATCTTTATACCATTCTAATAAATTCGTTGTATTATCTATCCCTATTGATGGTGTATGAATATATTTAAAATCTGTCTGAATAAGTTCATCGTTAACGTTTCCTTCAATGTACTCGCCACAAATTGTTGAATTAACTTTAATAAAATTATATTCATGAAGGATTTTGGAGATTCTAGTATTGAAAAGATGAAAAGCATCTTATAAAAAATTAATTGGGTCTAAATGCGAAATATTGATAATCAATCCGGTTCTTATTCTACATTTAAAAGCAGACTGTTCATCCTCCCATCTGATTCTATCACTGCGATTCTTATTTGATATAGATGGTTTATTTCTAATTTGTAATAAAATCTTGAAACGCTTTATATGACCGATATTTGTCTGAAGTTGATTCTTATTAGCTAAATTTAAATCATCTTTTATCAAATGTCTCGAGAAAGTACGGATATATTTCATACAAAAATCTATCCATTTCGTTGTTTCCTGAGGGGAAAATTTTGACTTATACAAATCTTTTTGAGCCTGATCGATAATTTTAACAATTTCGGTGCTAATTTTTGAAATAGAGTTCATGATAATAATAGAATAAAAATCTTACCTTACACCCACCACTTTGTTTTTTTTAATGAATATTATAAAGTCTGCGAACGCTCCCTAGATCTCTCGGAACTCAATTTTAGCTGAAGGATTTGATTTCCCAAAATGTTCCTCTCCTCTATAAATCAGTCCTATACATTGTTTTTCATTGATGCGATCCAACAGAGGTTTGAGTAGTGGTGTTAGACGTTTTGGGAGGAAAACACCGAAATCATCAATCTCTGCTAGCACAGATTCTCCAAACCGAGTTTTGACAATTTTTGCATTAGTTATCTTATACACTTTACCTTCTTCGAGCTGGTTAACTGTTTTCTTAGGTAATCTCTATAATAGAGAACACGAGTTTAATGCTTCCATGCTCATTATGATATGGATATCTATAACAAGGATAAATATTACTCAAAAGAATTCGGTATATATCCAAAACATCGAGAAAACAATAGTTAGGAAATGTAATAATCGGTGTGAATCTGAGTGTACAATAGTAAGTAAATATAATAATCGGTGTGAATTTAAGTGTAGAAGTGAAAAGCTAACTTGTTGACATGAAGTTAATTTGAAATGTACCAATTTGAAATAAAAGTTCCCTAAATCGAGTTTATTATCATACGAATCATATTCATTTGAAGTTAATTTGAAATATATCAACTTGAAATGAGAGTTTTCTCAATCAAATAAAAATAATAGTATAGACTTACCTCAGATTGCAGCACACAAGAAACAAGAGTTGCTCGTTAGAGAATGAAATGTGTAATGATTGAATTATGTTTGAGACAATACCATTTCCACCTTCTTATCAACGCTGCGCGCGATTGGTACAGTTGCTTACGTGACCTAGATCGCGTAATCACATTCCCAGGCTAATTTGCTGAGTAGCTATATGAATATCAGCACAGGAAACAGTTTACGTTTTCATTTTGTTGTTGACATTGATAAGATTAATATTTCAAACTATTCATTTCTGATTATACGTAGATAAAATATCAACCGCATACAATCAGTTGGTTGCAAAACAAAGTGTTATCTGTCTTCGTTTAAAATTTACTGGTAACTGCGCGCGATTCCTACAGTTGCCTACGTGACCTAGATCGCGTTATCACATTCCCAGGCTAATTTCCTTCACTCTTATCAATATCAGCATAAAATATCAACCGCATACAATCAGTTGGTTGCAAAACAAAGTGCTATCTGTTTTCGTTCAAAATTTACTAGTAAGTATCTACCACAAAATCTACAAGTTACGATGTAACTATTATATTACTCCACTTTGGAATTGTTTATTTAATTTCAAAAATGCGAGAACAGTCTTATTTTAAAATACAAAAGTCAATATGAGTGCGGAAGTTCTAGAGCTATTTATCAATCGTACATACATTTTTACAGCTACTATGTATGTAAACTGATATGACAGTTCATTAATTCATAGATGGCGTCCAGATATCTAGACATCTGTGACATCTGTGTAATAAACGTTTTGACATATGTGATATACGTCATACAATGAGATCAACACGTGATAGACGCCTTGTTGAAGGACTATGTGACAACCGCCTCGTTGAAGACTCACGTGACAGACGCCATGTCATCTCGTTTAAGACCTGCGTGACAGATACCTCGTTGAAGGAACACATGATAGCCACCTCGGCGATGTAACATGTGACAGACGCCATGACACCTCGTTTAAGACCTGCGTGACAGACACCTCGTTTAAGGAACACATGACAGCCACCTCTTCTATGAAACACGTGACAGACGCCATGACACCTCGTTTAAGACCTGCGTGACAGACACCTCGTTGAAGGAGCATGTGATAGCCACCTCGGTGATGTAATTCGTGACAGACACCATGACACCTCGTTGACCGCGTCGTTCAAGGATCACGTGACAGACGCCATGAAACCTCGTTGACCACCGAAGGATCACGTGATAGCTGCCATGACGCCTCTTTCAAAACCACGTGTCTAGGACCTCTCTTACAAACAACCTGTATATACGACATTACACACTCTTTACAAACACCCTGTATATACATTCAAACAACCAAACTCGCAATCACTGATAACGCTATCTACCCGATAACACTAATTACAAACACCAGATGCCAATCGCCAGCACAGACCGGGTAACTCACAATCACTGATAACGCTATCTACCCGATAACACTAATTACAAAAACCGGATGTGACGTCACACTTCGTGGTCCGAAGCGCGTGGATTGTATCTACTCATATTCCTGATTTGATCTTAGGTTATAATTATTTACTACTTCTTAGTTATTGTAATACATTCATTCGTGATTGTTTGATTACACAAAATACAATAGCAATAAACTCGTCACCAATTATCAGAAATTGTAAATAAATATGTTTTCATACAACTTTAATTCAATAATTTAGCTAGCTACAAATCGATGAAAGCGAATGAGTCGTCATCAACATAAATAGCGGCTTTCGGCACATAAAGAGTAATGTCTTATGAGTATCTGGCCTACTTCTCTACACGAATACAAGGCCGCGCGTAGATCCAAGACAAAGAGGTTATCAGCAAAGGGAACGGGGTTCTTATTTGATATTTGTTTATTGCCCTACTACTCCACTAAAACCACTTTTCTTGCGTCATCTACCGACGAAAGGTCGACATATAAATTCGCATATTTCGGTCAGAATTTACAGAAACCTTTCTAGATCTATACTTCATAACTATAGCTTTGTCAATATTTTATAATTATGTTGGTTTCGTATTGATCTACAAAAGTATTGATCTGATTTTGCCGACCGTTACAAGTGGCATCTTCAGGGCAGGCTTGAGGCTTGAACTTACAAAACGTCGGCATCAAGTCGTGCTATTGTGACGCGAAATCCATCCGGAAGCCAAGGTCTTCAAGATAAGCTGTCCACAGAACTCTACTATTCAAGATGATCTCATAATATTTGTTTTTACAGCTTCATCCCTTTGTTGCTTATTATTGAGTAATTTGTTAGCATTGTTGCGCTGTTTGAGATGTAATAAACCTTTGGAAATGAAGCATGAATAGAATATTAAAAACGGTTTTTTTTATTTTCCGTACATTTTGTAGATTCCGGATTGTGAGTAAAATGCTATGTGAGTTAAACTAGAAGGAACATTTCAACTCTGTATATTTTGAATAGAGCTAAAACCATTTTTCAAGAAAGTTAATCATTCTTAAAACAGTACAGACAAATATCTAGGTAAATTAGGAGGGATGGAAATGTATAAACAAAAAAGCAATTTATTGAATTTCGATTCATCTCCAGCTGAGGGAAACTCCTTGTTAACATTATTATACCCAAATAGTATTCAAACAGGCACAACGTGACTCATAACTCAGTACTTTAATATTATTTTTAGAGGATACTGGTGATTATTTCTTATGTGACAGTGCGCCGAGCGTATAGTTTTAAAAATCTGAAATTACTCCAGATTTAATATTTCAGGCAAGTGAATAGGTTTGAAAGCCTATATCACCGCTGAGCCACTACTTGTAACAGTATTATTTCAGGTAGCGTTAATACCTCATCGACGTGTTATATGGATTGAAAATTGTTTGTTGGAACCTGATCGGGTATCAAAGATCTTGGTTGATCCGTGTACCCTTAAGGTTCTTTTAAGCTGCCATCACTAGGTGTATAATTCAGCTGTTTCTGACTACGATGGCTCGATCCCTTCCCAGGGACCGCCTCGAGTTAAGTACAATTATGTCTTTATAACTATTCAAGCGTAAATTCTGAAGGTCGTATTCGCTGACAGGTGATTAGGAATTACCAGTTAATCTGATTGATCAACTTAAATGATAAATATATATGGAAAAAAATTAACAGAATTTAATGAATCAAAACAACACAAACGATTATAAAATTGGTCCAAACTCTAGAAATCGGAATGATATGAATTTAAAATCGTCTAATTCAGCTCAAGTGAGAGACCGTTATCAATGTTGCTAGTTTTACCCCTTTCGCCAGCCAACGAGCTCCTGCTCGGGTTCTCTCAAGAGAATGAAAACTAATTAGCACAAACTTTGAACAGTGATCGATTTCGGTCTCGACAACGCCGATAATTAATAGATAATATTTAGAATTGAAGAAGAATTCCTCTCTTTCTGGTAGCATAAGCGGAATAACAATTGATCACTACTTAGCATGTATGGCTGAAAAAAAACATATATTAACAAAATAAACATTGGCAAGCGGAACGTGATCTGAAGGTTAAATAACCACATTATTTATATCGCCGATTCAAAGGTTGAAGTCAATATAACTGTTGTTCTTTGGCAATCAAAATACACTTACCCTGTTGGTCTAATATCACAATTCCCTCTCGAATCCCGCGTAGAAATAAGGCACAGAAAATTTACTCACTCGAGTTCTACGTCGGATTAAATTATGGATGTTATGGAATTGCCACAAAATGATTTTAAAGGAACAAACACTTTCGGCGAAACGCGAAAGACGTGAATAAGTCCAGCACTGCCCCCCCCCCCTCCTTAGCAATAGATAACTCTTGTTGCACAAATACTACGTTTAATTTTGCTACACAACTGAGTTCTAACTATGAGTCAATTGACTGGAAAATTACTTTATTACTTTATAGAGACATTATCTCAACAACAATAGCAAGATGTTAAAAACGTTTTAATTATTTTGAGTGTGGAATCTGAATAAAATGTATGAGTTGAAATTAATGCAACAAAGGGTTATCCTCAAAGGAGCAAAGGCTAGCTGAACAAGAAAAAAATCACTTCACCAAAAGAGTAGGTGGTGAAGAACTTTCCTTTTTTCTCAAAGTAATTAGTTTTTATGAAACCATTGAAGCGGGACCACCCCACTCGCAAAGATCAGGAAATGTGTTTAATTTAGAATATCGGGAGCAGACTCAGCCTATACATTATTAAAATGACCTATAGAAATCTGACTAGGCGAAACAACAGTAAGTGACACCTCTGTTTAACTCCACGTGGACTTCTCCTGACTCAGGAAAAACAGGTACCATTGACCTCGTAGCGTGCTTACGTTTGCTAAGCATGATTCCATGCTGGCTTAGAAGTCTATGCTCCAGGAAAGAGGGATTGAATTACAGTCGCTAGGCCTGTCTGGTATATCGTGTTCAAGATATAATAATTTATAAAACTTCAATTTGAATTAAATTGAAATTTCATGTAAAATTAAATTATCTAAAAGTAAAGAACATCTAGGGGTTGCCAGATGTTGTCAAATGTTTTCTTTATAGTAGCAATAGCAAATGTCAGCATGAGAAATAGTAAATGAATTTCTAACATGAACACAAATTATGTCACACCCGCTTCAAAGAGCCATAGCTGACATGGTCGAGAGGGTTTCAATAAGTTCACAAAAGTTTCTTGTTGTAAAGGAAATCATAAACCTGTCAAGATGAATAACCAATATAGGACGGTAAACGAATGCGAAAGCTATATGTTAAATCTTAATTTTAACCACCTGGAGATGTTTAGATAGTGAGTGCTCCAGGTTCATTGTTAATCTGAATATGGAAGTTTTACACGCCTTTCTTTCATAAGTTACATAATTAATCGTAATGTATCACACGTGAATCAGGACGTAACGTAGTATCTAATCATGAAAATTGTAATTAAATATTGTCTTGATTATAGTTGAAATAATATGTACATTCAAATCAGTTAGTAATATTTATTTAGAAAAGGATAGATAGATTTAGATCTCCTCACCGGAAACATTCTGAACTAGAGACCTCAAGAGAGGAATCGTATTGCTTATTGATTAAACAATTCAGGAAACCTTTTCGAATTGTAGATTGGTTTTTGATAAAAAGGACGTATTACAAGTACCAGGGACAATGCCTTAAACCTTCAGTTATATTTTCTAGCTTGAATTGGTCACGTGACACTTAGTCAATTTTAATTGATTTAATTTACTCGTTTCTTAAGAGTGTTTTGGTAAGAATGATGGATTTCGCCAAATCAGAATTTTTTTAGATTTTCAATCTAAGTTTGTTGTTCTCAGTTTATTCAACCTCAACTTCAATAATACTTTCAAATCAGTTCATTTAATTCCGAGCCCCTAGGTTCATGGTTGGGTATCAATTTAATATACACAGTTTTATTTCTAACTTGATCTTATACTCTTTATCCTTATTAGTAATCAAGTTATAATAATCTTTTTTATTATCTTCAATTATTATCATCATCATTTAATTGTTAACTTATTTAATAAATTCTAATGTTGTTGTTGAGTACGAGTTTATCCGATTAATATTAGCGTTTAACCTTTCACATACCTTCGAGTGTGATAAAATCTTAAGTGTCTTATGAAATAACAGGGTAAGTGTCAATGATATTTTTCACGTTTGTTTTGGCTAATCAATGATTAGGATCTAACTCCAACCTGTCATGGTTCCCTAAATTAAATGGCTGTATAATATGAATTCCTTAAGTAAAGTTCTATAGAGTTTAATAAATAGAGAGCTATGTTACAGTTTTCTGTGACAATAAAAAGTTGTATAGATTTGGGGATGTGTACCAATTATCTGTGAATATTGTATGTCATTAGAGTGAGCTTAATGTTTTCTGATATCATCACATCAGGGGCTTTTTCTTCAATATCAGAGTATCCACCTATGTAAATAATAACATTTAATATAAGCCTGGTCTCACAATCACAGAAGATAACAATTTTCACCCCAAACCTATGCGTTTTAGAAGGTATATACTGTTTGAATCAGAGCCTCCGTTTGAAAAGAATGAGACCCTCGTCAATGCATACATTCGTAGAGGGTTGAAATACTATTTTGAAAGAAATTTGTATATGCTTCAAAATTATACGTATTTCCCCTAGCTTGTCTTTCTTGACCTCTTCATTTCTTCATTGTTATTTACAAAGTGTAGGTTCTCAGAATCGAACTGTAGCTATCCCGAGACATGACTTGGCCAAATATAGAGGTTTCTAGAAGAACATTTTTCGACCTATAGTTTTTTATTTTCAGTCTTTTCACTTAGGGCATTAGTAACATACATTTTTACAGCTACTATGTATGTAAACTGATATGACAGTTCATTAATTCATAGATGGCGTCCAGATATCTAGACATCTGTGACATCTGTGTAATAAACGTTTTGACATATGTGATATACGTCATACAATGAGATCAACACGTGATAGACGCCTTGTTGAAGGACTATGTGACAACCGCCTCGTTGAAGACTCACGTGACAGACGCCATGTCATCTCGTTTAAGACCTGCGTGACAGACACCTCGTTGAAGGAACACATGATAGCCACCTCGGCGATGTAACACGTGACAGACGCCATGACACCTCGTTTAAGACCTGCGTGACAGACACCTCGTTTAAGGAACACATGACAGCCACCTCTTCTATGAAACACGTGACAGACGCCATGACACCTCGTTTAAGACCTGCGTGACAGACACCTCGTTGAAGGAGCATGTGATAGCCACCTCGGTGATGTAATTCGTGACAGACGCCATGAAACCTCGTTGACCACCGAAGGATCACGTGATAGCTGCCATGACACCTCTTTCAAAACCACGTGTCTAGGACCTCTCTTACAAACAACCTGTATATACGACATTACACACTCTTTACAAACACCCTGTATATACAAGTAGATGTGCTAGGACAGTTCGGGAGCAAAATCACCCTTTTTGCATGTAAATCTCCATAAGGAAATCTAAGGTTCAAATTGTCAGAAAACGGCCATTCCAAGGTCATCCACAATCACGCATGCGCAGTCATATCGATAGGGGTAGGTAGTCTATGGTTCTGTGAACTGGTCATATGTCTATGGTTCCCGAAGTCTGTGAACTAGTCATCTGTCTATGGTTCTTCCTTAACTATGGTCGGGTCAAGTTTGTGAACTAACCATCTGTCTATGGATCTTCCTTAACTATGGTCGGGGCAATCTGAAGTCTATGAATTAGGTATCTGAGTACTCACATTCTACTGAAATGATTTTTCTACACACCGAGATTCGAACCTGGGAAATAAACTCTAAAGTTAGGCGGCTTAACCGCGAAAGTGGACTTGAACAATTTAATGCACTCCTACTGAAAATGAAATATTTTTCTACACACGGGAATCGAACCCGAGAAATGAAATCCAAAGCCAGCTCCTTAACCGCTCAGCTATGGAGGAATTGAGAACAACCGATTTTAATGTTGTAGATATAACCACGGGGTATCCGGTCTGAGTGATAAGTGAGAGTATATTGCAGTCTATATGATGCAGGTAATTGTTTTACATGACGTCAATCATGTAGGTATGTCACGAAGCCTACAGCGAGGTATTGAATGTGAGGCTGCTTCTTCATAGCGTCAGTCCTAGGGTTTTGAAATAGTATTGTTTGTACATATCGTCAGTCACGTGATTTTTTGAAAGAGGCGGGTATTCATCGGAGGTATCATGGGAGGGCTGCTGCTCCTTGAATGCATAGATGGAATGTTATATAGTATAGAAATGATATCTTCTACATTTCTCAAACGCGATGTTTATAAGGAAATTACTTTCAAAACGTTTATTCAAGCAGCCTGTACCTTACTTGATTGCTATATTACAAAATGCGATTTCAATCATCTTGAACATATAGATATGTGGATATTATTTTCAGTATACAAAAATAGGGTTGGGGGACTTCAAATAAGGTATGGAATGTGGGGTTGTTTGAACATAACGTCAGTCATGTGAATTTGAATGAAGCTGGCGCTATCTCCCAATGAGACAGGTGTGTATGTGAGGTTATACAGAGTGTGCAGGTATAATGATGTCTATCAAGCAGGGCTTCAGTGAGGTATCTACCTTGCGGGAGTCTTCAATGAAATGTGGGGTTGTTTGTACATGCCGTTAGTCGCAGGGGTTTTGTCTGAGTTATAATGATATCGGTCGCGATGCATCGGCTGCTCCACAAGTCTTCAATAAGGGGTCATAACATCTAACATGTGATAGTTTACAAAAATGCTGCTTCTCATAATAGCGATATTATGAAGCGTTTGCAGAAATAACTATTAAATCATCTAAGGACTTTTTGCTTGATTAGTACTAGCGAGTACAATATTCTTTATAATATTATAAGTATGTATCATTAGCTCACTTGAGCGATAAGGTTGTGCTAAATCATCTCCAAGAGTAATGTATTCAACTTGAAATTATCGTAATGATGTGCGATCCTTCAATGTTAAAGTAGTTTCATAAGTTATCCGAAAGTAATATGAATATATAAAATGTTTTCCCAAAATTAGTTCCGAAGTAAACATAATTCGTTATAATATTATATTCATTCATGTATGTTACATAAATTATCCGATATAAATCAAATAAGTTTATGCTAAATTTGTGGCAGGTTGAACAATATCCACTATCATATTTTGCGGTAGAGCTACAGCTCGCTCGAGCGATAAGAAAGTTACACCGATCACCTTCAAACGCGATGAGAATACTTTATTTCAAATCAAACATATTGTATCTATGTATATTCGAATCATATTGATTGTAAATCGCATAATATAACCCGAAATCTAGCTGCTGCTGGGTGTAGCCCAATACCTATACAGAATCTAGACGAAGCGGTGTTACGCATCACGATGATTATTCGAACTGTCTGTACAGCTCGATTGCTATATAACAAAATAAATTTTTAATCATCTTAAACATATAGATGTGCTAATATAATTTTTTCGGTATGCAAGAAATACACTAATAATAATAAAAACATTTTCATCAACACACATTTCTTCATAGGAACAGACAGACCGACGGATAGACAGCTTTTTATAAAATTCAATCAATTTCAATGGAAACATATATACGGGAGAGTTTTATGGAGATCGAGCTCGTTTCCCCAACCACCCAAGAGGTAGAACTATGATGGTTGAATGAGGAATAGATGAGAATAATAATAATAATCATATGAATATCTTCATAAGCGCTAATCATTTGACATTCATAATAATATTGCAACTATATCTAAATGTAAATGAACCGCCAATCAATTACTCTAATCACGCTTACAATAACTATTCAGGTTATATCCTATGATATAATATTAGATTCTAATTATGTGAAATGAGTATATTGTAACTATATGTAAATATCAATAATAATAACTACATCTGAATAGATATCAATAATAATATTGCAGCTACATCTAAATGTTAAATATATTTATACTCGAACATTAATTATTTGAATATAATAATATTGCAGCTATATAATATGTTTATACTCGAAAATTAATTGGGGAAATATAAAATATATTCTAATAAATAGGACGAAAAGTGCATATCGATAATAATAATATTACAGCTACAGCTAAAATGTAAATGAAACAACAATCACTAATCATATAACTAAATGTTAAATGTGCTTATATTCAAACTATTCAGGTTATATCCTATGATATAATATCAGATTCTAATAATGAGAAATGAATGTATTGTAACTACGTGTAAATAGATTTAAGCTACAATCACTAACTCGCAGGAGTACATGTTTAGCGTCTGTTCGCTAGGGCAAGTGATTAATAACTGATACCTCTATTGATCACTCCAATACTCAAACTACCTGCTGTTGTTGTTCAATGTTTTCTTCATCATCTTCTTCCGAGAGGGTTTCGGGCGCGTTATCGTGTCTTGATAGAATATAGCTCTCATCTGCAGAATAACCATAGGAAAATGAGTGTTTCGAGAGAATTATCAGGGCTTGATAGAATCTCGCTCTCATCTACAGAATAACCACTAAACAAATTAATGCATTCATGATATATAGTAAGATCAAGATGGAATGAACAACTCACTTGTCTTGTCAACCACGCATTTGCGTTTTCGTAAATATATCCAACCTGTTGGTCAACTCTTGAACATAATCGTAAAATTTTCCTGTTTTCACGCAATCATTCAACACTCACAAGAATACTATTTTTTTTCCCTATGAAGTACCTAGAGTTTTATACACAATATTTAATCCAAAGTCCTACGAATTAAATTAGTTCCCAGGAAAAATGATAAAGTTGTTATCGGTTGAGGAAAAAATGTATGCGGTAAAATATTTCAAGGAAGTTTCTGCAATCACGCGATTTCAAATAGAATGTAACATCCTGCTTGTGGTTGTAGATCTTACCAATATGAATATAACAGACGGACGAGACTTCCTGCTTGTGGTTACAGAGAACTTATTATCATGATATAACAGGCGGATGAGACATCCTGCATGCCGTGTGAACATAACATGAAAGTGATAAGAAGTTCCTATAAAACTCGATGTGCGTACAATTCAATCATTCAACAGCTTGGTTCGGAACAAGTGAGTCGTACTTACCTGTGCTCTGTGTCCGCGTTAAATATATTTTGTGAAAAACTTTCAATCAAGTGTCAGTGCTTTAGTGCAATAATAATGTAAGTTAACATATTTTATATCTTACTTTTATGCTTCACCATCTATCCTAAGGTCTAAAGGGTGGTCGACTTTTCCCAAATGGAAACACGATAGGTATCTCCTTTAGGGGAGAGATAGTATCAACTTCGGTATCTGTTATTCCCACCTACAAAATGGGTTGTTACCATCAGAGGTTAGGTATATACAGTGTTTTTCATTTGCTTTAGCAGCATTAAAGGGAATTGTCGCCTGACGGCTATGAAAGAACCGCCTTGTGACTTTGCATTCAAAAATTGTTGCTTTACACCCCCACTTTTATGCTTCACCATCTATCCTAAGGTCTAAAGGGTGGTCGACTTTTCCCAAATGGAAACACGACAGGTATCTCCTTTAGGGGAGAGATAGTATCAACTTCGGTATCTGTAATTCCCACCTACAAAATGGGTTGTTACCATCAGAGGTTAGGTATATACAGTGTTTTCCATTTGCTTTAGCAGCATTAAAGGGAATTGTCGCCTGACGGCTATGAAAGAACCGCCTTGTGACTTTACATTCAAAAATGTTGCTTTACACATATATTAAATTGATTAATTTCAAAAAATCGGACATTTATGTGCATCTGACGGAAGTAGATTATGTAGTCGGCACATTATCACACCGGAAGTGAGACCGGAAGTGGTGATTTTATTGCATATTCAGAATCTATGTGATGTGCTGAATAAGAATATACTATTTATATGTCGATCAGTTTGGCCCATCTCTCGCGATAAGGATTTGAAATTTTTATTTTTTAAAGTGAGGCTTCATGGTATCAAATGAAAGGTTGTAACCTACTTTTCGGTATTTTGTCTCGAGCGCCAGATTTTATTTGCGAGGTTTACTCCCCGGAAGAGTTCTCTGTGGTGACGGTCTCTTCTGACTGCGTTATACAGCCTGTGTCAAAGTTCTCGAGATGGCTCGAAGTAGCTACTGAGTTGTAGATTTTACTTACCACTCGTAGGGTTCTGGGTTATTTCTCAATTGGGATAGTACAGAGAAGATGTAATATATCACTAATATATAATTAAGGTTGTTCAAACATTTATTCAGGTAGGATTACAGTTATCAATAACCAACACCAACGGGACGTAAGCGGGGAATAATGACGGAAGCGTCCTTAACTATTAAGCCGGGGAATTAAGCTAAGTCTTAAAAGGAAGCTACGGACACCAAAGCGTGCAAAGCGGGTAACTACGGCGGGTAATCAGCTCCGGTCGGGAAAAGACTAGCAAGATCGGTAAAGTAACAAGCAAATCTAATGCATAAATCTCATTCAGTTTTCTCAACTAATATACGCCTTGTTACAGGCCAGTCCTAAAATATCTACTGCAGAGAGAGAGAGAGAGAGAGAGAGAGAGAGAGAGAGAGAGAGAGAGAGAACAAAGAGTGTTGCCTCGCAATCCTCGACTTCAGACAATATTAAATATTACACCGGCGGAAAAACCCGACAGCCTGTCGACGTTGCCGGGACGTACCCTTCACTTACTTCAGACAGAACCCCAGGGTAGTCGCGCTAGAAATTCTGCCCTTTTCAGATCCGAAAGTCTAGACTGTCTTTCCTCAGCCACCGACTGGCTTTTATATGCTCCCAGCTAGTGGACATTCTGCTCCGGTGTATCCTCGCCGGCGCGGAATTGGTGGAAACCTGTTTTTTACTTATGACGCTTGTTTCGTTATTTGATAATGACACGGTTTTACTACGATTTGAATGGAATCCACTATACACGATTCATGGATTCAAACTAAAACAAATATGACTTTTATAATGCAAAGGGCTACACCGGATAATATCCTTTATCAATTACTCTATGACGATTTATCTATTCGGAACTTTTGGGATTCTACTGCTATATACGCATTTATGATGATTTAGAATATTCAATTACCCTGAATTATAATTAATATGCGCATGCCTCAATCGACAAACTATAACATTCATGTAGAATTTAAGAACTTCGTTACATTCCCCCCTTACTTTCAAAAGAAAAAAAAAATATTTTTTTTTTCGTTCAACGTTGGCTTACATAAATTGAAATAAGCATTTCTACGAAAACAAATCATTAACTTCCATGCTCTTCCATCAGAAATAAAATTTCTTCCAATAAAAAATAACTTCTTCCGGAAAATAAACTCTTCTTTCCAAAAAAAAAACGGTCTTCCAAAACTAAAATCTTCTTTCCAAGAAAAAAAAATAAAACGGTGTTCCAAAACTGAACTCTTCTTTCCAAAAAAATAAAAACGGTCTTCCAAACTAAAATCTTCTTTCCAAGAAAAATAAAACGGTGTTCCAAAACTGAACTCTTCCTTCAAAAAAAATAAAACGGTGTTCCAAAACTGAACTCTTCTTTCCAAAAAAATAAAAACGGTCTTCCAAACTAAAATCTTCTTTCCAAGAAAAATAAAACGGTGTTCCAAAACTGATTAGTTGCAGTACGGTGCGGTTTAGAGCGGACTTTATTTGTCTAGTGACGGTTACATCTATGACACATATATCTTCGGTTGCAACATCGGTTATCAATTAAATTACATTGTATTTCCACCTCCTTGGTGTTTACGGAGGTTTGCGTTTCTACTGATACGGTACGGAATCTTTTCTTATGATGAATAGAGGTTGTACTTGTGGATATAGCCTGCTCATTTTTGTGTGTGCACGAGCAATCTCGGGACATCACTCCCACCAGTCCACACCTGGAGCAAAATAGACGGCGAACTCTTTGACACTCATATCTGGTGTGCCCTGGATAACCACATCTCCAACATAGTACAAACTTTTCCACTGGTAAATATATGGGTACCTTACCTTCGAAGTGTGGTTTTAGAGTTTTTGTTGGTACTATGTGTTTCACTAAATTATCTTCGTCTTTAACGGGTGTAATATAATTCAAATTCGTCCTTATTTCGTTTTTCTCCTTAGCGTACTCCGGAGGCGTACTTGCCATTTCTGCGGATTGTCCCTCGCTAAAATAATCCAAGCATTCGAATGAAAGGGTATCCGACACGAGAGGCTCGTTCATTAAAGTTGAATCCGCCATTCTGTAACGAATAATAATACTTATTATTGATAATAAATTTCATCGGGTCATCATGACCAATAAGTTTTGAATTCATGGAATACGGATGATCCTGTTCATACCATCCGGGAATTTGAACCGTAACCGCAACCGTTTTGTTTAGCAACCACTTTTCCTAAATACGGCCATACGACGTTTGGTGTTAGAACACCACTTGGACGGGTGTGGTTCTCTTAACAACTCGTCCGCTATACTCGGGGGGATCCTCCTGGTCGACGGTAGGGAGTCGGTGAGGTCAATGGTTGCGAGGTCACCTATCACTATTGCTTGGTGATTTTGTTCCCGTAGTGCTTGATGTGCTAAAGCGTCTTCCACGGTAATCCGCTGAGCCAGATCTTTTTCTATCATCCGTCCGATAAGGTCTTTCAGATCTTCAGACACCGGCCGGTTGGCTATTTGCCAGAGGTCTGCGCCCTTCTCCACAGCCGCCTTCAAGTCTTCGGACTACGGGAAGGGGTGTCGGCCGGTTATCGTAAAAAATGCTGTTAGGCCACATGCCCATATATCAACAGTCATGTTATAGGCCTCTCCTTTAATCAGCTCTGGTGCCATATATCGGGGTGTGCCGCATTTCCCGAACTGACCCGGAGCATTACTGGCAAGTTGAAGAGACAGACCGAAGTCCGTTATCTTGTAAACGGTTTCTCCCTTGCCACTGCTCACCAATACATTTTCGGGTTTGATGTCCCGGTGAATTACTTTCCGATCATGGAGATATTTTAAGCCCTTCAGTACATGTGTTAGACACTCGCCTCCCATCTCTTCATTTAGTGTTCCCCGCTTCAGCACATAATGGAACAAATCACTGTCCAATAGTTCCATGATCAATACGAGACTCTCTGGTCTCTCTACACATCCCAAGAAAACTACAAGATTGGGATGAGAAAATTGCTGGGCGATCTGGGCCTCATGTCTGGCCGCTCTAATATCCGTTCCCCGCCGATACTCTTTAGCAGCCACTAGTTCTCCGGTCACCTTATGCCGACATTTTAATATAATTCCAAACCCTCCTGCACCGATGCTTGCTAAAATTTCAAATTGCCGATGAAAGGGATCGTTAATTTGCCTGGCCAAATCGTTCGCCTTCTGCCGGCGGTCTTCCAGCCTTGCCTGCTTCTCTCGACCTTCAGCGGCCAGTGGATGCAGCTCCATTATAGGGGTCATCTTTCGGGCTTTTCTGTTGACACGGTTCATGTTCAGATCTAGAATGGAAAGGCTTTAGATCTTTTATGTGGGTATGCTTTACCCTCTTGCCGGTGTCATCTTTCAAATCATACACGACGGGTGAGACTACTCTAGTCACGGTATACGGCCCTGAATAACGCGGCGCTAACTTAGCTGCAAAGTTACGAGGAGCGGATGACAAATGATGTTCCACTTTCATCACCCGGTCCCCTACCCGACATCTCCAATCCCGGCGACGTAGGTTATAGTAATTACACTGCCGCGAAAAAGCTTTAGCTAAGTTAATCCGGACTAATTGAAACACTTCACCTAGCTTTCCTACAAGATTAACGTGTTTTTCAATTTCTTCGGGATCATCCCGTAAGTTTACGTCATTAAAATTGAGATCGGTTGGTTGATCGTGATTAACTCCGGGAGGTATCACCAATTCGCGACCGAAATTTAAAAAGGCTGGTGTGAAACCAGTACTTTCATGACGGGCTGTATTAAGGGCAAACATAAATTCGGACATGTAATGATCCCATTTTCTGTGGTCGGTCTCTCAAAATTGGGATATTATCGTCTTTACGGTCTTGTTTGTCCTTTCTACCGGATTAGCTTGCGGTGTATATGGCGGTGTCAATCGGTGTTGAATACCTTACTCTTTCAGCATATTTTTGAAGATGCGGCTTTCAAACTGTGTCCCGTTATCTGATATTATAGTTTTGGGACAACCAAACCTAGTAATGATTTCGGTATATAGCGCTTCACGGACGGATTTCGCGGTAGCTTTGCGGAGTGGTTTACACTGCACCCACTTAGTGAACCGGTCCTGCATTACCAGGATATACGAGTTCCCCTTACTTGACCTAGGCAAGAGTCCTACCAGGTCAATTCTGACGGTATTCCATGGGTAGCTGTTGAGGGACGGTTGCATATGTCCTGGTCGTTGCTGTTGCAAAATTTTATATCGCTGACAATGCAAGCACCCTCTGACGTATCGAGCTATGTCGCGAAACATCCCTGGCCAATAATAATGATGGGATATACGAGATATGGTTTTCGCAACCCCCATGTGTCCAGCGGTCGGTGCATCATGATTTTCTTCTAATACAGCCTTACGTTGCGGCTTGGGAACACAAACTTTCCATGAGTCAGACATATCTGGTTCAGTTAAATCGTTTGAATCCCAGAAATGTCTGTATAAACGGTTATCGCGGATGCAGTAGTCGGGAAATGCAGTGGGATTTTTCTTTACTTCATTTTTCTTGGAATTATACCAATTGCAAGAAACTGGTTCCTCCATTACACACAAATCCCGGCTTTCCCTGGTCGTAACTTCACACGGTAAAGGGTCTCGAGAGAGGGCGTCGGCAACACGGTTTAGAACTCCTTTCCGGTATTTGATTTCAAAATCATATTGTTGCAGGAAAATGCTCCAACGGGCCAATCTTCCACTAGGACTTTTGATAGAATGTAACCATCGTAACGACTGATGGTCAGTCAGAACGATAAATCGGTAGCCTTCTAAATATGGTCTCATTTTGTTAATGCCCCATACAATTGCCAAACATTCTTTTTCGGTAACAGAATAGTTATTCTCGGCTGGTGCCAGAGTTCGACTGGCGTAGGCAATGATTCGGTCCGTTCCCTCTATGTTTTGCGTCAGCGCCGCCGCAATTCCTATATCCGAGGCGTCGGTTTGTAGGGTAAATTGTCGGCTGAAATCAGGACAAGCCAACACGGGGGCACTCGTCAACATGACCTTCAATTTGTCAAATGCTGCTTGTTGTTCATCACCCCAGTTCCAAGGACGGTTTTTCTTCAATAAGCTGGTCAACGGACTTACAACCTGTGAGAAAGAGGGTATGAATCGACGGTATCATGAAGCGATTCCCAAAAAACGACGGAGGCCTCTTACAGTTGACGGGCTGGGAATTTGCATAATAGCTTCTATTTTATCCGGGTCAGTATGAATACCTTCGGCGGTAACGACGTGTCCTAAATATTTGAGAGACGTACGGCAGAACTGACACTTTTCTGGATTGATCTTTAAGTTGGCTTGGCGTAATCGTCGGAAAACTTCTCTCAAATTGGCCAAGTGTTCTTCAAACGAATCTCCCATAACGATAATATCGTCTAGGTATGGGAATGCATGAGGATCCATTTCCGGTCCGATGATGGCATCCATTAATCGTTGGAAAGTGGCCGGCGCGGAGTGCAATCCGAACGGCATAACTTTAAATTGAAATAATCCTCGGCCCGGAACAGTGAATGCCGTGATGGGTTTACTTTCCGGTGACAGCGGTATCTGCCAATAACCTTGCTTCAAATCTATGCTTGAGATGTAACGGGCCCGACGAAGTTTGTCCAATATGGCACTGATATACGGAAGAGGGTAAGCATCTTTCACGGAAACGTTATTAATCATCCGGAAATCTATGCAAAACCTCGGTTTGCCATCTTTCTTCTTCACCACCACCACGGGTGAACTCCACGGACTGCTAGAAGGTTCGATAACATTCTCGGCTAGCATTCGGTCAACTTCCTCGTTTATGATTGCCTGCATCCTCGGATTTTGCGGTCGGTACCGCTTTTTGATCGGATCCTTCTTCGTCAACTTGATTTCATGTTCTACCAATGGTGTGGTTCCCTGAATCTTCTCAAATAACGGAAGTTCAGTTCCTAAAAATCGGTTTAATGCTCCCTGTTCTACTGCGGACAAAGTAGCAAGATTGGCATCCTGTTCGTCCCAAAAGTGCACGTGTTTAATTATTTTTGATTTCGGTAAACCAACCGAATCGGTTTCTCGGAAAATACTCTTCGGATCGGTGTCCTGATCTACATTGCTCGGTATCAAATTGTCATTAAAGTACACACTGGCGGACGGTAGATGCAGTGAAAACAACCCTGAACTTAGAATTTCCATTCCTATCACGATATCGGGTAATAATGTGGGTAAATGTACAAACTCGGCTTCAATTTCACCACATCCTACGTTAACTGAAATTCGGTAAGCGGTTGTGCTAGGCACCAAATTTCCATTGGCCATTCTAGTACCAACTGTATTGATAAGAAGTGGCTTTACCTTGGAGGTCTGGCATAAACAAGCGACACGATCATTCATAAAAGAACGGGTGGCTCCGGTGTCAATTAAAGCAGAAAAATCTTTCCCTAGTACACGCACTTTTATAAAGGGCCGGTTTTCGGCAAAAGATATAACAGCGGTATTTTTGAAAATAATTCTATCGGAGTTCACACATGGGCCTGAAACAATTTCTTTTTCTAAATTCGGAAAATCTGTCGAATTAGGGGTTTCTATGTTATTTCGCATAAAAAACGGTTGAGCACATCGCGGAACATCAGAGTGATCTGCACCTAAACTTTTACGGGTATTATGTGAGTTCAGATTACTCACGGTATTTGCGGTATCAACATTTAGTGAACTCTTAGCAGCGGCGGTGGGCGGAAGATTGCCGTCAGACGACTTTACGGTTAATCTTTTAGGACATATGACGGTATTTTCACGTTTTCCTGTAGTGACAGATTCCTTATCCATAGCAATGGTACCAACTGTCGCAAGATGAGTTTGCTTTTCATCCTTTATCGAGGCTCTCACAACGGGAATCTGCATAGCCCTCGTTGCTACACAGTCCCCTGAGCGTTTCCCAGATTATTGCAAGGGCAGTTGCGTGACATAATTCCGGGGCGGCGGCATCTAGAGTAGAATAATTTAGGTGGATTCCTACAATTATTCCGACTATGTCCGGTTTGTCCACACCTCCAACAGGACATGGGCTGTGTGGCGATTTCCTTCGGTCTGGTAGGACACTGCGTCTTATAGTGGCCACGTAGGCCACAATCCCAACAAGTCGGCTCAGGGATATTCGGTTCCACAGACTTGACTGGTTCAGCTACGGGTCGCCTACCCTGTGGTTCCAAAATTTTCACTGTCGGACTTGGCATTTGTGCCCTCACTGGCATAGGAAATGCCCTTTCCTGCATCAGTCTCTGCTCAGCCTGCAGATTCTCAAATTCCTTCGCCTGGAGCATCAACGACGACACGTCGTTGAAAGTTCCTTGTCGGATGAACTGTCTGTAATCAGGTAATAAATTTCGGTGCAACCAAAATAATTCACGTTCGGCAGTCATGGCACCATGCCTCCTTATTAACGTCTGCATATCCACAACGTATGCAGCGGCGGGTTCATTTACTCTTTGATGGCGGCGACTGATTTGAACCTCCAAATCAATGTGATAGTTGGCATCCATAAAAAATAGAGTAAAGTCCCTCTGGAATTCAGCAAACGTGGCCCAACGTCCACGGTTATTACGGTACCATAATAGTGCGGTTCCTTCTAAAACTTCCGGTAATGATAGCAGCAATGCATCTTTCGGTGTATTTAACTGCATCGCAATCTCGTCTAATCTTTCCAAGAATGTAGCCGGCTCTGACGTGCCATTGAACTGTAGTCGATACTGATGTAGTCTTGGAGCATTGTTCGGAGCTTGAAAATTATATCCCGGTAGTTGCTGAACAGGGGGCACCGGAATGCTGTACCCTTGTTGTGTAGTAACCGGAACATTGTGTGCAGGTACTTGCGGAATATAAGGTACATGCGGAACCTTAGGGGCTTGCGGAACTGTCGGTATTCGCGGAACGGTCGGTGCTTGCATCCACGGCGGTATCACATACGACGGCGGGGTCCTACTATAACTTGAATAAGTCATAGCATTCGGCGGAGAAAAATAGGTTGTAGGCTGGATTGGTGGTGACGTGGTTGATACGGTGTGGGTGAATGTCACCGTATTTGTTGTAGATGTAGTTGCCCAATAGGAGGGCTGAACGATCGGTGTACTCCTCGTTGGCGGTCTTGACGCAACACCTGCAGGGCTGAATGTAGGTGTTGTGTTCAATGCTGCTTCTGTGGATATCGCCTTTGTAAGAGATGCCATGGTACTAGCTAGAGCGTCTAGTATTCCACGGGGTGGGCGTATCGTCCCTTTACGGATCCCTCTTACGCATCTCCTACGTAAATCATCGGTGGTTCCAGTATTATCAATACTATAATTGTTCAGGATTTCCTGAAGCTGTTCTTTCTTTAGTAAATAGACCCAGCTGACTTTTGAGTCTACTCCAGTTGCTTCTGATTGACTGTCCTCTCCAGTTGACCACGATTGGGCCATTTCGTCAAATTGAGCTACCATTTCTTCAATATTGGTGGGTGTGGGCTGCGGCACCTTAGGTATGGCACCAGTATACCCAGGGAACTCCATTTTATCCAATCAAATTCGAAATCAGAATTCTCAACCCCAAAAATAAATTATTTTGTTCGGGGGTAGGTAACGGAAGAGGGTGCGGTAACCAAAACCAGTTCACACCTTCCTTCCAATAAGGCAGAAGCAATCGAATCACTTGCCCCAATTTGGGCAACGTAACTTCGATTTGGGGAGGTAACTCCAAAACGGTTGGGCCTATTCGCCCAAAAATGTTACCAACGGCTTCCTCGGTATCGGTTTAGTTGGAAAGGAGCTATGACTTGCCCAATCCGGGCTACGGTTGACTGGGAAAATCAAAGGGCAAAATATGGGCAAAAATCGAAATTTGGGCAAAATACTGAGGTGTAGTTAACAATTCTACACCTCACGGCACAATCAATTTTTCAATCAGATTTTCGGTTAAAAACTTGATATTTCCCCTGAAACGGGGAGGCGGATCGAAAAACAAATTTCACCAAATAACCCTGGTGAATACGGGGGACAAGTTTCCGTCGAAACTTTTCCAAATTTCCAAAATTCAAAAACAAACTCCTGGGGATGTTTCGAAAACTTATTCGAAACATCGGAGTCTTGAAGCTTGTTTTTCTGTCACCCTATATCTGAAATTACATTGAAAACGGACCACCGGTTCGATTGCAATAAATTATTCAATTTCTCTTTTCGGAATAAAAAAAAAATAAAATTCCCTCTCGGTAAATTTTCAAAAGTCCCTGCTCGCGGGCGCCATTTTGTAACCTACTTTTCGGTATTTTGTCTCGAGCGCCAGATTTTATTTGCGAGGTTTACTCCCCGGAAGAGTTCTCTGTGGTGACGGTCTCTTCTGACTGCGTTATACAGCCTGTGCCAGGGCAACTTCAGTGAAGAAATAAATTCCAGGGGTCAAAGTTCTCGAGATGGCTCGAAGTAGCTACTGAGTTGTAGATTTTACTTACCACTCGTAGGGTTCTGGGTTATTTCTCAATTGGGATAGTACAGAGAAGATGTAATATATCACTAATATATAATTAAGGTTGTTCAAACATTTATTCAGGTAGGATTACAGTTATCAATAACCAACACCAACGTAAGCGGGGAATAATGACGGAAGCGTCCTTAACTATTAAGCCGGGGAATTAAGCTAAGTCTTAAAAGGAAGCTACGGACACCTAAGCGTGCAAAGCAGGTAACTACGGCGGGTAATCAGCTCCGGTCGGGAAAACACTAGCAAGATCGGTAAAGCAACAAGCAAATCTAATGCATAAATCTCATTCAGTTTTCTCAACTAATATACGCCTTGTTACAGGCCAGTCCTAAAATATCTACTGCAGAGAGAGAGAGAGAGAGAGAGAGAGAGAACAAAGAGTGTTGCCTCGCAATCCTCGACTTCAGACAATATTAAATATTATACCGGCGGAAAAACCCGACAGCCTGTCGACGTTGCCGGGACGTACCCTTCACTTACTTCAGACAGAACCCCAGGGTAGTCGCGCTAGAAATTCTGCCCTTTTCAGATCCGAAAGTCCGCCCGCCCGTGTCGTCAGACTGCAGTTTTTCAATTCGCGGAAATGGTGTAACCAACCTACCGTCTGTTGACGTTGCTGGGACGTACCCTTCACTTACTTCAGACAGAACCCCAGGGTAGTCGCGCTAGAAATTCTGCCCTTTTCAGATCCGAAAGTCCGCCCGCCCGTTTCGTCAGACAGTGATCTTCGCACCACTATAAATAACACCTAATTAGTTGTCAGGACTTCCCGCCCTTTCACCTTTAATGACTGTACCCCAGGGTAGTCGCGCTAGAAATACAGCCACCTCCAGCGATTAGGCGTTGGTTCCCGAAAACCTGAACTGGTGTTAACTTCAGTTTTGAATTTTTTCATTCAACCGAAACACGATCGGTCACCACGATACAATACCCTTGTTTTATCTCTCTTTAATTCACTAAAATTCAATACCCTAAACTCAATTGAGGAAACGGTGAGATTCTCTGTTTTAAGCGGACTTATAATTACCTGATTAATATTTCGGTTTTGTTAAATTTTCGGTTAAGTTTCGGTTTCTCAAATTGTTTTGTCTTGCAAGATGTTATCTCTTGGTTAATAAGACAGTCTAAACTAGACTGTCTTTCCTCAGCCACCGACTGGCTTTTATATGCTCCCAGCTAGTGGACATTCTGCTCCGGTGTATCCTCGCCGGCGCGGAATTGGTGGAAACCTGTTTTTTACTCATGACGCTTGTTTCGTTATTTGATAATGACACGGTTTTACTACGATTTGAATGGAATCCACTATACACGATTCATGGATTCAAACTAAAACAAATATGACTTTTATAATGCAAAGGGCTACACCGGATAATATCCTTTATCAATTACTCTATGACGATTTATCTATTCGGAACTTTTGGGATTCTACTGCTATATACGCATTTATGATGATTTAGAATATTCAATTACCCTGAATTATAATTAATATGCGCATGCCCCAATCGACAATCTATAACATTCATGTAGAATTTAAGAACTTCGTTACAAGGTCTTAACAAGTAGAATATGAATTTCAACTTTTTCCTCAAAAAATCTATCATTTATGTGCATCTGACGGAAGTAGATTATATAGTCGACACATTATCACACCGGAAATGAGACCGGAAGTGGTGATTTTATTGCATATCCAGAATCTATGTGATGTGCTGAATAAGAATATACTATTTATATGTCGATCAGTTTGGCCGATCTCTCGCGATAAGGATTTGAAATTTTTATTTTTTAAAGTGGGGCTTTATGGGTATCAAATGAAAGGTCTTAACAAGTAGAGTATGAATGTTATGGTTTACATGGAGAAAAATCTGATATCGAGGGTATAAACTGGAAAAACTGTAAATTTTGTTGCAACCATAGCTTCATGGGTATTGAATGGAAGGCCTTGATGTGTAGAATATGAATTTCAACACAAAAAAATCTATATGTAAAATTGGAGGGGAGCGTATAAATATGACATTATAAGAATCGGAAGAAAATGGGATAGGGTGCAACTGTTTTATATCTGTAGATGTAGAATAAAGTGACTACATAGTTTATATATGTAAAAACAATGCGTATGGGCTGATATAAACAAATTAAAACAAAAAGTTCAATATTCGGTCGTCGATGAAGTAATATACCAGCGTGTAATATACTCATAATCTCAGTTTAAGTCATATAGGTAATTATACAGCAACATATAACCTTATAAGTCACCGGTACATAACGTTCGAGAGTTTATATAAAGGGGTGATTTGGAGAGTAAAATTAGATACATTTATATCATCCAGCTGCATATAGGTAATTATACAGCAACATATAACCTTATAAGTCGCCGGTACATATCGTTCGAGAGTTCATATAAAGGGGTGATTTGGAGAGTAAAATTAGATACATTTATATCATCCAGCTGCATATAGGTAATTATACAGCAACATATAACCTTATAAGTCACCGGTACATAACGTTCGAGAGTTTATATAAAGGGGTGATTTGGAGAGTAAAATTAGATACATTTATATCATCCAGCTGCATATAGGTAATTATACAGCAACATACAACCTTATAAGTCACCAGTACATATCGTTCGAGAGTTTATATAAAGGGGTGATTTGGAGAGTAAAATTAGATACATTTATATCATCCTGCTGTTTCCATATAATTCATCTGTAATCTCAACAGAAAAACCGGATTCCGTATAATTTCTACAGGTATATATCACTCGAGTTCTCCTTCAATAATTCTCATGTGGAAGTTGGAGAAGATCTTATCCATTTTTTTCAAACGATAACATTTACTAATTTTCAATTCTACCGCAGATCAAGATGTCCATTTTCACTGATTTGGTGAAGCATATCGCGGCTCTACTCGGTCTTCTAACACCGCACTATGATGGAGCAGTGGCTGCCGAGGGGTTGCGGAAATGCTCTCTAGGGATAAGGAGGATAAATAATGCCCTTAAAACGGCTAAAAATATTGGGGAGAAGCAGCAGCTGCTATCAGCATTGGGAGCTCTGAAGACGCTGCGGGTTCAGATAAAATCTGAGCAGAAGAAGGGATCCGGTGTGGATTCACGAAAAGAAACAGTGTGGGATCGAGTTCATTGGACTGATCCCATGTCTGCATTCAACAGCCGCATCCGTACTGGGATCCTTTCAAACTTGAAGCATAAGGATCCCAAAGCGTTTCTAGGAGACTGTAAGGCCCTCTTCAAGCGACGTATTAAGAATGCTCTCAAGAATGACGAGTCAATTAAGGTTAATTCAGTATTCTGTGGAGAATTCCAGCTCGTCAAAGCGAAGCAGGTATTGACGGAGTTCAAATACTTTAACACATCCAATTCACCAATCTTTCGAGACACCTGCTTGGATAGTTAGTTTGAGGATAAGATAGTGAAGCCTATATTGACTCAATTAGAAGAGTTCCAAGAAAGAGACAGCGGGTGGGCGTTGACTAAGATTATCAATTTGGGGGTGAATATTAACAAGTTCACGCCTCAGCTAGGATCTTCATATATTGATTTACCTGTCCAGATCAAACGTAAAGAGGCATGCATTAATGTGAAAAATGATGATGATGCATGCTTCGCATGGGCTGTGACATCAGCACTATACCCTCCTCAAACCACTTCAAATAGAGTTAGTTCGTACCCTCACTACAAGGAAGTATTAAAATTGAAAGGGATTCAATTTCCGATGACAATGCGTCAGATCCCTAACTTTGAGAAGCAGAATGAAGTCTCCATCAACGTATACATCTTAAATAAAAGTGGAAAGTCATTCGTTACATTACCTACCTACCTTACGAAGGAGAAGAGGGGTAGACACGTTAACCTTCTACTTATTCAAGATCGATACTTTGGGAAGGAAGAAGAAGATAGCGATGATACGACCCCAATCCGTTTCCATTACGTATGGATCAAAGATCTATCACGTCTGGTTTCTTCGCAGCTGAGTAAACATGATGGACGGAAATATTCTTGCGAACGATGCCTCCATTACTTCCGCTCTGAGGAGAAGTTGGGTAAACATACTGAAGACTGTGAGAAGCTGAATAGCTGCAAAGTTAAGATGCCCGAAGTTGGAAAGAATATCCTGAAATTCAAAAATTTCAGGAATAAAGTGAAAGCACCATTTGTGGTATATGCTGATCTAGAAAGCGTTCTTACACCCACTTCGGATCCGAAGAAGCCTCAACAACATATCCCTGCAGCTATCGGCTATTACATGAAATGTTCATATGAAGATTCCCTATCCTTCTATCGAGCCTATCGCGGCGTGGATTGTATGAGTTGGTTCGCAGATCAGATGAAGACTCTGGCAGAAGATTTGGGTACAGTTTTCTGGTGTCCATATGACATCGATATGTCTGAGGACGATGAAGCTGCATTCAGAAGGGCGAGCTGTTGCCACATTTGCGAACAGCCATTCTCGGAAGCCGATAAAAAAGTGCGAGATCACAATCACCTTCTACCTATGAAAAATTATCGGGGAACAGCACATGAAGGGTGCAACATCAACTATCAAGACACATGTTGTTCCTGTAGTTTTTCACAATCTTTCCAATTACGATGCAAACTTCATTATCGAAGATGTGGCTTCGCGAATGGGAGGTAAAATCGACCTACTCCCAATAACCAAAGAGAAATATATAAGTTTCACCAAACATATCGATTATGCCCCCATTCAACTCAGATTCATCGACTCGTTTAGATTCATGAATTCCTCCCTGGATAAGCTGGCGTCATACTTGGAGGAATTCCCAAATTTAAAATGCCAGTTTGGAGAACTTGATGATGAACGAGTTAAGCTTCTAACCAAGAAAGGTGTTATGCCGTATGATTATGTCGACTCGTTTGATAGATTCTCCGAATCTTTTTTACCTCCTATTGAGGCTTTCTTCAATAAATTGGAGGAGAAACCATGTCCGCGGAGACTCTACCAGCAAGCTCAGCATATATGGGAAAAATTTGAATGTCGAAACTTGGGCCAATACGTCGATCTGTATATGAAGACGGACATAATGCTACTGGCCGATGTTTTCGAACAATTCAGGAGTAGCTGCCATCAAACATATAATTTGGATCCTGCGCACTACTTTACACTGCCTGGCTTTACTTGGGATGCGATGCTGAAACATACGAAACAAGAACTTGAGCTTCTCACAGATCTCGATATATTTCTATTCGTTGAGAAAGGGATTAGAGGCGGACTCAGTCAAGTATGTTCTAAGCGTAGAGCCCACGCCAACAATAAATATATGCCGAATTATAATCCGTCGAAAGCTGATTCTTATTTGATGTATTATGACGTCAATAACCAGTATGGTTGGGCCATGAGTCAAGCTCTCCCATATGGCGGATTTGAATGGTGCGATACAAATATTGATGTTACTACAGTTCCAGATGATTCTGATGTAGGATATATTTTAGAAGTCGATTTGGAGTACCCTAAACATCTGCATGATCAACATAAAGATTTACCCTTCTGCCCTCTACATATTAATCCTCAAACAGGCAACGCCCCCGCGTCATCAAATGCACCATCAAAATTGATGGCAACACTTCACCCTAAGGAGAAGTATGTCATCCATTACCGCAGCCTTAAGCAAGCGTTAGCAAACGGAATGATCCTTACCAAAATTCATCGTGCCTTGAAATTTAAGCAAGCTCCATGGCTTAAAGCATACATAGATCTGAATTCTGATCTCCGAAAGGCTGCGAAGAATGAGTTCGAGAAGAACTTATTCAAATTGATGAATAATGCGGTGTTCGGCAAGACTATGGAGAATATTCGCAAAAGAGTGAATGTTCGCCTACTTACCGAGTGGGGTGGGCGGTACGGAGCTGAATCATGTATTTCTAAGCCTGAGTTCAAGAGCTGCACCATCTTCAACGAGAATTTGGTAGCAGTTGAGCTAAACAAGTTGGAAGTGTGGTTAAATAAACCTATTTATGTAGGAATGTCTATATTGGATTTGGCTAAGACAACTATCTACGACTTCCATTATAAGTATATGGGTCCAGCGTTTGGGGATAGTTGTTCTACACTGTATACAGATACAGACTCTCTCATATATGAGTTGGGGAAAGACCCTTATGATGTAATGAAACGTGACTGCCATCAATACTTCGACACCAGCGACTACCAGCCTGATAACATCTATAATATTCCGCTCGTCAATAAGAAAGTATTAGGGAAGATGAAGGACGAGAACGGGGGAACTCCTATGATTGATTTTGTGGGCCTCCGAGCTAAATTATATGCAGTAAAGATTTCGACTTCTGAGGATGATGTCACTAGACTGCTTCAAGATCTTGAAGCAGCTGAAAATGACGAGACTGAAATTAATGATATTATACGGAATTATGGCGTAACAAAAAAAGCTAAGGGAGTAAAATTTTCCGTCGTTAAAAACAGAATCGATTTTGAAGACTATGTTGAGTGCCTTGAGGAGTGGAAGGAGGTGTCAGTTACTCAAAATCTGATTAGGGCTGTAAAACATAAAGTGTTCTCCATAAACCAGGAGAAGAATGCCCTATCCCCCAACGATGATAAGCAATACTTAATACCAGGAACTTTTGCTACGCTTCCTTGGGGGCATCATGCAATCATGGACACAGATTAGTGATTATTAGTTGAATATATTAGCATATAGTTGCAATCATAGAGATTTATAAATCCTGATTAGTTTTGAAGCATATTTAATATAATTATACAACTATTGTAAGCAGCTTATATGAAGGACATGTACAGATTTGTGATTGGTTGACGTTCCATATACGATGGAGGAAAATATATGTATGCAGCCCAACATGTTGATGATCTGCAAGATTGACTTCTCAATATCATACCCCCAAAATGAAAATGTGCTTTTTTCAGAATAAATGATATAATAAATATCGATATTTCATTTCTCATACATCTCACACGTGGTTTGTAGGCCTCCTGGGGATGCTTTCCACTTTATCAAAAAAAAGCAACGTGCCATAAGTTCTACCTCTTGGGTGGTTGGGAAACGGACTTGATCTCCATTAAAACTCCTTGCTTATATGTTTCCATTGAAATTGATTAAACCCGCGAAAATAAAAATGTGTTTATCAATATAACTTTTACGTAACTGTCTGTATGTATCTATATATAAACGCTTTAACATATGAAGTTTGTAAAAGTCGTGCTCGCGAAGGAATCACGTGTCTGAATATTGAAACACGTGTCTGAATGTTGAAACACGTGTCTGAATGCTGAAACACGTGTCTGAATGTTGAAACACGTGTCTGAATGTTGAAACACGTGTCTGAATGTTGAAACACGTGTCTGAATGCTGAAACACATGTCTGAAACACGTATCTGAATACTGAAACATGTGTTTGAATGTTAAAGCATGTGTCGAATCATGCGATAAAACATGTGCATGAATGTATTACAATCATTATGATTATTCACATTTTATTCCTCATTAGCCCATCATAGTTCGTGAACGATGATGACGTCATCATCGTTCGTAAACTATGGTCGCCGGATTGAATCAGTTACTGTCATTGGCTTGAAGCAGTGACGTCATCATCGTTCGTGAACCATGGTCGCCGGATTGAATCAGTTACTGTCATTGGCTTAGAGTAGTGACGTCATCATCGTTCGTGAACGATGGTCGCCGGATTGAATCAGTTACTGTCATTGGCTTAGAGTAGTGACGTCATCATCGTTCGTGAACGATGGTCGCCGGATTGAATCAGTTACTGTCATTGGCTTAGAGTAGTGACGTCATCATCGTTCGTGAACGATGGTCGCCGGATTGAATCAGTTACTGTCATTGGCTTAGAGTAGTGACGTCATCATCGTTCGTGAACGATGGTCGCCGGATTGAATCAGTTACTGTCATTGGCTTAGAGTAGTGACGTCATCATCGTTCGTGAACGATGGTCGCCGGATTGAATCAGTTACTGTCATTGGCTTAGAGTAGTGACGTCATCATCGTTCGTGAACGATGGTCGCCGGATTGAATCAGTTACTGTCATTGGCTTAGAGTAGTGACGTCATCATCGTTCGTGAACGATGGTCGTCGGATTGAAACAATGAATGCCTCCCGTGACGTCATCATCGTTCGTAAACTATGATCGCCGGATCTTCAGTTCAATAAAACACCACTCACTCGTCAAAAAACAACCTCACATCCCATACCTCGTTGTAGGCCCCCGCGACAGACACCACCACACGACTAACGTCATGTTTAAACAACCCCACATTCCATACCTTATTTGAAGTCCCCCAACCTCATTTTTGTATACTGAAAATAATATCCACATATCTATATGTTCAAGATGATTGGAATCACACTTTTGTAATATAGCAATCAAGTAAGGTGCATATAGCTTGAATAAACGTCATGAAAGTAATCCCCTTATAAACATCACGTTTGAGAAATGTAGAAGATATCATTTCCATACTGTATAACATTCCATCTATACGCCCACTCCGATGAAGGAGCAGCAGCCCTCCCATGATACCTCGATGAAACCCCGGTCTCTTTCAAAAATCACGTGACTGACGATATGTACAAACAATACTATTTCAAAACCCTAGGACTGACGCTATGAAGAAGCAGCCTCACATTCCATACCTCGCTGTAGGCTTCGTGACATACCTACATGATTGACGTCATGTAAAACAATTACCTGCATCATATAGACTGCAATATACTCGCACTTATCACTCAGACCGGATACCCCGCGGTTATATCTACAACATTAAAATCGGTTGTTCTCAATTCCTCCATAGCTGAGCGGTTGAGGAGCTGGCTTTGTATTTCATTTCTCGGGTTCGATTCCCGTGTGTAGAAAAATATTTCATTTTCAGTAGGAGTGCATTAAATTGTTCAAGTCCACCTTCGCGGTTAAGCCGCCTAACTTTAGAGTTTATTTACCAGGTTCGAATCTCGGTGTGTAGAAAAATCATTTCAATAGAATGTGAGTACTCAGATACCTAATTCATAGACTTCAGATTGCCCCGACCATAGTTAAGGAAGATCCATAGACAGATGGTTAGTTCACAGACTTGACCCGACCATAGTTAAGGAAGAACCATAGACAGATGACTAGTTCACAGACTTCGGGAACCATAGACATATGACCAGTTCACAGAACCATAGACTACCTACCCCTATCGATATGACTGCGCATGCGTGATTGTGGATGACCTTGGAATGGACCGTTTTCTGACAATTTGAACCTTAGATTTCCTTATGGAGATTTACATGCAAAAAAGGGTGATTTTGCTCCCGAACTGTCCTAGCACATCTACTTATACATTCAAACAACCAAACTCGCAATCACTGATAACGCTATCTACCCGATAACACTAATTACAAACACCAGATGCCAATCGCCAGCACAGACCGGGTAACTCACAATCACTGATAACGCTATCTACCCGATAACACTAATTACAAAAACCGGATGTGACGTCACACTTCGTGGTCCGAAGCGCGTGGATTGTATCTACTCATATTCCTGATTTGATCTTAGGTTATAATTATTTACTACTTCTTAGTTATTGTAATACATTCATTCGTGATTGTTTGATTACACAAAATACAATAGCAATAAACTCGTCACCAATTATCAGAAATTGTAAATAAATATGTTTTCATACAACTTTAATTCAATAATTTAGCTAGCTACAAATCGATGAAAGCGAATGAGTCGTCAAAAATAGCGGCTTTCGGCACATAAAGAGTAATGTCTTATGAGTATCTGGCCTACTTCTCTACACGAATACAAGGCCGCGCGTAGATCCAAGACAACGAGGTTATCAGCAAAGGGAACGGGGTTCTTATTTGATATTTGTTTATTGCCCTACTACTCCACTAAAACCACTTTTCTTGCGTCATCTACCGACGAAAGGTCGACATATAAATTCGCATATTTCGGTCAGAATTTACAGAAACCTTTCTAGATCTATACTTCATAACTATAGCTTTGTCAATATTTTATAATTATGTTGGTTTCGTATTGATCTACAAAAGTATTGATCTGATTTTGCCGACCGTTACAAGTGGCATCTTCAGGGCAGGCTTGAGGCTTGAACTTACAAAACGTCGGCATCAAGTCGTGCTATTGTGACGCGAAATCCATCCGGAAGCCAAGGTCTTCAAGATAAGCTGTCCACAGAACTCTACTATTCAAGATGATCTCATAATATTTGTTTTTACAGCTTCATCCCTTTGTTGCTTATTATTGAGTAATTTGTTAGCATTGTTGCGCTGTTTGAGATGTAATAAACCTTTGGAAATGAAGCATGAATAGAATATTAAAAACGGTTTTTTTTATTTTCCTTACATTTTGTAGATTCCGGATTGTGAGTAAAATGCTATGTGAGTTAAACTAGAAGGAACATTTCAACTCTGTATATTTTGAATATAGCTAAAACAATTTTTCAAGAAAGTTAATCATTCTTAAAACAGTACAGACAAATATCTAGGTAAATTAGGAGGGATGGAAATGTATAAACAAAAAAGCAATTTATTGAATTTCGATTCATCTCCAGCTGAGGGAAACTCCTTGTTAACATTATTATACCCAAATAATATTCAAACAGGCACATCGTGACTCATAACTCAGTACTTTAATAGTATTTTGAGAGGATACTGGTGATTATTTCTTATGTGACAGTGCGCCGAGGGTATAGTTTTAAAAATCTGAAATTACTCCAGATTTAATATTTCAGGCAAGTGAATAGGTTTGAAAGCCTATATCACCGCTGAGCCACTACTTGTAACAGTATTATTTCAGGTAGCGTTAATACATCATCGACGACCTCATGGATTGAAAATTGTTTGTTGGAACCTGATCGGGTATCAAAGATCTTGGTTGATCCGTGTACCCTTAAGGTTCTTTTAAGCTGCCATCACTAGGTGTATAATTCAGCTGTTTCTGACTACGATGGCTCGATCCCTTCCCAGGGACCGCCTCGAGTTAAGTACAATTATGTCTTTATAACTATTCAAGCGTAAATTCTGAAGGTCGTATTCGCTGACAGGTGATTAGGAATTACCAGTTAATCTGATTGATCAACTTGAATGATAAATATATATGGAAAAAAATTAACAGAATTTAATGCATCAAAACAACACAAACGATTATAAAATTGGTCCAAACTCTAGAAATCGGAATGATATGAATTTAAAATCGTCTAATTCAGCTCAAGTGGGAGACCGTTATCAATGTTGCTAGTTTTACCCCTTTCGCCAGCCAACGAGCTCCTGCTCGGGTTCTCTCAAGAGAATGAAAACTAATTAGCACAAACTTTGAACAGTGATCGATTTCGGTCTCGACAACGCCGATAATTAATAGATAATATTTAGAATTGAAGAAGAATTCCTCTCTTTCTGGTAGCATAAGCGGAATAACAATTGATCACTACTTAGCATGTATGGCTGAAAAAAAAACATATATTAACAAAATAAACATTGGCAAGCGGAACGTGATCTGAAGGTTAAATAACCACATTATTTATATCGCCGATTCAAAGGTTGAAGTCAATATAACTGTTGTTCTTTGGCAATCAAAATACACTTACCCTGTTGGTCTAATATCACAATTCCCTCTCGAATCCCGCGTAGAAATAAGGCACAGAAAATTTACTCACTCGAGTTCTACGTCGGATTAAATTATGGATGTTATGGAATTGCCACAAAATGATTTTAAAGGAACAAACACTTTCCGCGAAACGCGAAAGACGTGAATAAGTCCAGCACTGCCCCCCCCCCCCCCCTCCTTAGCAATAGATAACTCTTGTTGCACAAATACTACGTTTAATTTTGCTACACAACTGAGTTCTAACTATGAGTCAATTGACTGGAAAATTACTTTATTACTTTATAGAGACATTATCTCAACAACAATAGCAAGGTGTTAAAAACGTTTTAATTATTTTGAGTGTGGAATCTGAATAAAATGTATGAGTTGAAATTAATGCAACAAAGGGTTATCCTCAAAGGAGCAAAGGCTAGCTGAACAAGAAAAAAATCACTTTACCAAAAGAGTAGGTGGTGAAGAACTTTCCTTTTTTCTCAAAGTAATTAGTTTTTATGAAACCATTGAAGCGGGACCACCCCACTCGCAAAGATCAGGAAATGTGTTTAATTTAGAATATCGGGAGCAGACTCAGCCTATACATTATTAAAATGACCTATAGAAATCTGACTAGGCGAAACAACAGTAAGTGACACCTCTGTTTAACTCCACGTGGACTTCTCCTGACTCAGGAAAAACAGGTACCATTGACCTCGTAGCGTGCTTACGTTTGCTAAGCATGATTCCATGCTGGCTTAGAAGTCGATGCTCCAGGAAAGAGGGATTGAATTACAGTCGCTAGGCCTGTCTGGTATATCGTGTTCAAGATATAATAATTTATAAAACTTCAATTTGAATTAAATTGAAATTTCATGTAAAATTAAATTATCTAAAAGTAAAGAACATCTAGGGGTTGCCAGATGTTGTCAAATGTTTTCTTTATAGTAGCAATAGCAAATGTCAGCATGAGAAATAGTAAATGAATTTCTAACATGAACACAAATTATGTCACACCCGCTTCAAAGAGCCATAGCTGACATGGTCGAGAGGGTTTCAATAAGTTCACAAAAGTTTCTTGTTGTAAAGGAAATCATAAACCTGTCAAGATGAATAACCAATATAGGACGGTAAACGAATGCGAAAGCTATATGTTAAATCTTAATTTTAACCACCTGGAGATGTTTAGATAGTGAGTGCTCCAGGTTCATTGTTAATCTGAATATGGAAGTTTTACACGCCTTTCTTTCATAAGTTACATAATTAATCGTAATGTATCACACGTGAATCAGGACGTAACGTAGTATCTAATCATGAAAATTGTAATTAAATATTGTCTTGATTATAGTTGAAATAATATGTACATTCAAATCAGTTAGTAATATTTATTTAGAAAAGGATAGATAGATTTAGATCTCCTCACCGGAAACATTCTGAACTAGAGACCTCAAGAGAGGAATCGTATTGCTTATTGATTAAACAATTCAGGAAACCTTTTCCGAATTGTAGATTGGTTTTTGATAAAAAGGACGTATTACAAGTACCAGGGACAATGCCTTAAACCTTCAGTTATATTTTCTAGCTTGAATTGGTCACGTGACACTTAGTCAATTTTAATTGATTCAATTTACTCGTTTCTTAAGAGTGTTTTGGTAAGAATGATGGATTTCGCCAAATCAGAATTTTTTTAGATTTTCAATCTAAGTTTGTTGTTCTCAGTTTATTCAACCTCAACTTCAATAATACTTTCAAATCAGTTCATTTAATTCCGAGCCCCTAGGTTCATGGTTGGGTATCAATTTAATATACACAGTTTTATTTCTAACTTGATCTTATACTCTTTATCCTTATTAGTAATAAAGTTATAATAATCTTTTTTATTATCTTCAATTATTATCATCATCATTTAATTGTTAACTTATTTAATAAATTTTAATGTTGTTGTTGAGTACGAGTTTATCTGATTAATATTAGCGTTTAACCTTTCACATACCTTCGAGTGTGATAAAATCTTAAGTGTCTTATGAAATAACAGGGTAAGTGTCAATGATATTTTTCACGTTTGTTTTGGCTAATCAATGATTAGGATCTAACTCCAACTTGTCATGGTTCCCTAAATTAAATGGCTGTATAATATGAATTCCTTAAGTAAAGTTCTATAGAGTTTAATAAATAGAGAGCTATGTTACAGTTTTCTGTGACAATAAAAAGTTGTATAGATTTGGGGATGTGTACCAATTATCTGTGAATATTGTATGTCATTAGAGTGAGCTTAATGTTTTCTGATATCATCACATCAGGGGCTTTTTCTTCAATATCAGAGTATCCACCTATGTAAATAATAACATTTAATATAAGCCTGGTCTCACAATCACAGAAGATAACAATTTTCACCCCAAACCTATGCGTTTTAGAAGGTATATACTGTTTGAATCAGAGCCTCCGTTTGAAAAGAATGAGACCCTCGTCAATGCATACATTCGTAGAGGGTTGAAATACTATTTTGAAAGAAATTTGTATATGCTTCAAAATTATACGTATTTCCCCTAGCTTGTCTTTCTTGACCTCTTCATTTCTTCATTGTTATTTACAAAGTGTAGGTTCTCAGAATCGAACTGTAGCTATCCCGAGACATGACTTGGCCAAATATAGAGGTTTCTAGAAGAACATTTTTCGACCTATAGTTTTTTATTTTCAGTCTTTTCACTCAGGGCATTAGTAACAATAACGCCGTGAAACAACGGAATTCATTTGATACATCTATTCATCTTCTTGCATGGTTTGACTGTTCCAAAATTGCAAGCATGAGACAACAACCATGAATTTTACTTCCTAATCCCAAGTTGCATGTTTTACTAGAGACCTGATGATTTTTATAACTTGCCGGTCATCCAATTATTCTTGCAATATCTACAGATTCTTTTAGAAGATAATTTCCGATCACTTATTACCGTTAGATGAAGAAGTTGAGTTATTTTCTGCAGAAAAATGGGTATGTTTACGGCAACATGTTTACTGGCGAATCGATCTTGAACATTAAATACACGAACTGTCATTTTGTCACATTTTTGAAGAATCAAGCTTCTTTCCACACTCCGACGATCTCTGGTCCTTCCACCATAAGCTTCAAAGCAATGAGACTGTTAATCACTTGGTGTGACCGTAGCGTTTACTTTAAATATTGTTAATGATTTCTTCTTTCATCAATGACCTGATTCAACCAATAAAGACAACAGTAATCTTCTGCAAATTGAAAATAATATCTACCTCATACCTACCTAGCCGGATGTTAAACAGTTGAGCATATAATAATTACTCTAAAAAATACTAATGCACGGTGTCATGATGTGATTCAAATAAAATCATTGAAGCATGTGGCAAAAGAAATCGCATTTCCATTGACATATTATTAACAATTGCTTGAGTGAATGCATATTTCCTGACAAACTAAAAATTGCCCAGATATTTCCAATTCATAAAAAAGGTCCTCTGGACACTATCTCAAACTATAGACCAATCGCGTGCTTCCGAATCTGAGTAAAATATTCGAAAGAATTATATATAAGATAACCATTATCTATTACAGGAACAATTCAAAATCTCTACTCACAAAACGAGTCTACTACTCACTGAATGAATATTTAACGAACAAAGATATTTGAGCTATTCCTATTTCTGAGTATTCTAAGTCACTTTAGTCAAATCTGTATGTATCGTTTTCATTTTAATGTAATGGACCTATACACATTCTAATCTGTTTACCCACTGTTATTTTTATTTACGATGACAAATGTATTGTTATTCATATTTATATAAAATTTCAACTTAACGTGCTCGACACCTCCCTGAGGTGCTCTTCCATATATTTTTTTGTATTTATATTGCATCTGAGCAAAAAAAAACTAAACTGATGCCCCTCTGCATTGGCATATGGGTTGGGTGACGCGGTGATGGGGTTGTTAGGGTCACTACAGAGAAAACAGCAACCGGCTTGATCAAACATCCAGTGGTGAAACAATGACCTTTGCCACAGTCTAATTAATTTTGAACTGCACTCCTTTCTCATGTCAAATTCATTTTCTTCATTAAAATTATGATTTTCCAAATGCCATTGTCGCAATAACTTCACTTTTTAACTGTGCAATTTGGTACCTGAGCCTTTCATAACACATGTGCTGGAGAGAACTTCGCATCAGCGATATCATATCATTTCCAACACCGCATCGATTAGAATGTGAATCTGAATCTCGTTTGTTGTTTAATAACAGACTGAATGTTTACTTTCGACCATACTGGTCGAACCTTATTGAAAGGACTTTCAACTAATGAAATAATATACAGGGAATTCCATAGAAAATAAGAAAATTATGCGCGTTTTTCTGGCTCACCCTATACACTTTGCGCGTATTCGAGAAATGGGAATACTATTTTCTCCACCACACTGGAAAACTGCTCCCCGTAGAATCCCGGTTTTATCTCGATCAGTAAACACGAACTTTTGGAGTATAGTCCTTTTAACTCTAAAATGTCTCCTAATTCGAAAAACGTTAATAATAGACTCTCGATGTGTTATATCAATCTTCGCAAATTTATAAGGGATTTCGAAATAATGATCACGATATATGGTGTTCCATTGAAAAAATATAAGTTTGGTGTATTACCTAATAAAGACCACCACTCTGTATATGAATACAAATATTTTCCAATTATGCTCTGTTTATATATATATATATATATATATATATGTATTTCATTAAAAATATCTCCAAAAGCAACTGAGCTATTGGACTTTTTCGGGACTCTGGGTCACTTATATATTTCCTCAGAAATGACGGACAAATCTACTTTTGTGGCAATTTCAAGGATGAAAATGATTGCAGCAAAATTCAAAAGTAACCAGGTCGATCCTCAGCCATCGATATGACATTCTCTTCTCTGCACTCACTTCCATTTTACCAAAAGAGAACTACCTACCTTGAACGTGATAATTTCAGATGACAATGTTTATATTTTGATATATGGAGAAATACAAGAGCAACTAAATATATCAGCTCTTGATTTTATATCCCAATTGGTTAACATTTCTGATCAAACTATCACAATCATAAATGATAACGTTCCGGATGAAATAGTGAACTGGATTGATGAAGATTATCCAAAATCAACCTGGAAGGTTTGATATAAAATATATGGAAGACTCAACCACAGTGGACGAGAGGTTGTGTATGATGTGAGGGATTATAATAATCAAAGTATGCAATGAAAAAAGTTGCTCTTCAAGGTAAATATGTCAATTGAAACGATAAATATTAATTGTCAAAACTGATTGCAATCTATGGCTTAAAAGAATCGGATTTAAATGATAAGGTCTTTCTAGCCCAGGCTCTCTTACATTAGAATCAGATTTGTTGAAAGATCGAGTCAATGTCCAACTGCAGTGATCATGCAATACTTTAATTTGTCGTTTGAAAGTTGTCTTTACACTCAATTGGAGTTATGTTCTGATAATCCAGAAATATTATTATTTAATTTGTTTAATCCCAGAAATCAATAAATTTTTTTAAGTATGTGATTTTGTACTAGCTACATTTGATGGGCAGACAAAACCAGAGGACATGGAATAACTAATTACATCGAACCTGAGGTCAATAAATGAACGAAATACAATCCCAAGGCCGATATTTATAACCTTGGAATAATAATCAACAGAAATATTTCTGATCAGTGTGAGTGAATCTAATAATTCAACAAAAAACTATATTATAATCACAATATATCTTTTAATATTGTACAGCTGTGATAATGATTACCAAGATCAAACTCTCATCAATAAGCATAGAGAATTGAGGGATATCATCCTATCAATGATGAATTTAGAACATAAACTAAGGCCGAACAGTCAAATATTATCCTGCTCGGATAAATGGGGCTTCTCAAGGAAAGAAATAAACTCGCATGAATTGATCCATTCTGAATTTTCAAAATCGAATCAGTGGATACTTTTCAACAATTCTTTTTTGATTATTCACTTACAAGAACACTTCAACCAATTTAAAATGCACAACCTGGATTATTTTTCATAAAAGCTTCTCATATTTTAGTGTTTATTAACTTGAATAAACCGTTTATTGAATCATTTAGTACTGAAATGAAAATCGAATTCTTCAATAAATTTTAATTAAAGGTTCAAAAAAGGTTCCTCTCGGACATTTCCACTAGTCAAATACAATACGATTTTATTGGATTATTTCCGCAAGCTCTTATACCAGCGGAGTACAGACTTAAGAGGGTGCTCTTGTGGTCTATAACGTGTCTCGGTAAGCATACTATTTCTGGACATCAGACTAACTTTCAAACTATTTTCTAATTGTTTCCCATTAATAGGCAGTGAAAAAAGTCTTTTAACCATTTCATTGATATCATTCGGAGTGAGAGGCTTGGCATTATCACCCTTGGTCAGCGACATCTCCATTACACGAACCTCTTCTATGTAATTGTTGAGCGTACCTTCCAACCTTTTGAGGGACTTTTGATCGCCAGCATCTCCCTGCGTGAATAAAATTACAAAAGTTTATTAAGATTTTGCCAAGATAATTTCCTCATATTAAAATTTCGTAATATTTTCATTCATTTTATAAATCATAGATAATTAAATAATTATTACCTTCTCCTTTTCCTGTTTAATTAGATGCTGAAGATATTCTTTGAGTGCATCGTTATAAGGACTGATAGCATTTGCCTTCAAAAAGCAGCCAAAGTTCACACTAACTTTAGTAATTTGCTCCTGCTCCTTCTCCAATTCATTGATGTCCTTCATCAATTTCGAAATAAATATGTTAACTTTATCAACATCGCTCTTCTTTGAATTAATTAGATTCTGCACGGTCTGATCCATAACATCTTTGCTATCCAGGTTATATTCATATTCAGTATTCATATGACGGTCCCAAGAACACTTACAACGTTTGCATTTAAAGTTTTCATCCATTGCGGTACACTTTTTAAGGTCCGCATTAGGGTAGCTTTCCTTCTCAACTACGTTCAGACCACACGACACATGGCAATGTGTTACGTATTCAATTTGCGTTTCTTTTGTCCCGGGTATTAGATGATATTTCACACATCTAGAAGAAGTGCAAACTGTTCTTGGTGTTTCCAATTTCTTTGCCACAAGTACAATCTGTGGTACGTATAATTTATCGGACAAATCCTTTAGGCTCAAATCTGAGTTCGAAATCTCTTCTTTTTTATCGTCCATAATAGCAATATTACGTTGAATATTCTTGCTTATATCAGCCATTGGTCTGGTTAGATTGAAGATCACGTTGCGCGCATGATTCAACGAGATTGTATCCTTGGTCGAGTGTGGTTTCAGGCCATCAAAGTGTTCAAACATTCGATTTGTTTCGGAAACAGATTTGTTCCAGCTCTCTGAGACAGTACGTGTTTCATCGTCGTTGACCTGTACTCCATCATGTTTCGTGCAAAGAAACCGAAAAGATTCGTTATCCAGACAGTAGATTTTGTCCTTGGACATCTCTATGTTAACATTTATGTTATCCTCCAGTAGACGCTTCAGTGCAGGCATTGTATCACCCGGTCTATAGAAAGTGCTCCTGGCATTTGTGAAACAGAATACAATATTGTCACTGGCACTTTTATGCAAGTGGGTTAATAACTCCTTGATGCAAAATTGGAACATTACAGTCAAGCGGGAGCTGTTGGGCTTCAGTAGTATACAAATACCATGCAATTCTTGAAAACTAGCAATGTAACGTAGAATTACATCAACATTTTTTTTGTCCTGTTCAATGCCCCTGGTGTCCCCAATACCAGGTGTATCGATCAATCTGACTAAGGATTCTCTCCAATCAATCACATATGCCTTGGGACTTTGAGTAGCCGACTGACCATCCTCCGTAACCTCATTCGGATCGATGCGAGTTTTGATTTCACGCTCCTCCAAATTTTCGTCAGTTATTTTAAACGAGGCCCCTATTACACTAACGGACTTATTCTTTGCCGCATCATCTAACGATCCATATGTTATATAATTGACAATTGCATTAATCCAGGTAGACTTGCCAACACCTGTCTCACCTAGAATGAGAATGTTCATCTCCTTCATTGAGCTGATTTCTGACAATAGTTGATTCAGTTCTTTTTTCTTGAAGTCCAAGTATTCTGCGCCATGACTATCGCTGTTACACTTGAATAGATAGCAATCATTCCGTGCTTTACCACAATCACAGTAGAAATAGTCGTCAAATCCGTGGTCAATCGGCTCTCCGCAGTAATAGCAAGACCATGTGTGCTCTTGCTTATCGCAGTACCCGGAAAGTGAGCCAGGGCAACGTAATTTCAAAATTACCCGTTTCTTTGGTTTCGTCGTGGCCAGTTCTTTTTTATCACTTTTATACCGTGCCAGGCATTTTTGATTAGAAGTTATAAACTCTGATAAAACATCTAAGCTTATATATTTTCCATTCTTAAATAGACAAATACGAGAGCCAGGATCGATACCTTCCTGGTTAACCAATTCCGGTCTCATTTGCAAATCTACCGCCACAAATGAATTGATGCATTTTTGATGATCTGTTTTTATTGTATCAAGGTTGACAGACTGTTCTTTCTCAGATTCTATAATTCTCAAAAAATGATGCTTGTTATCCGACAGATTCTGAAGTGTTGAAGTATCATCTTTCTCACTCTCTTCAAAGAACAGTACGTATATCTCACCAGTTACATTTTTCAACTTCACCATGTCCAACGATGTACCATCGTTTCCTTCTCCTATATAAGTTATACCTTCCTCTGTCAAGATTTCAATAAAATTTATCTTGTCGACGATATCTGAACAACTTTTAATGAAATTCCTAATTTTATACAACGGTAGATCTCCTGAAACAGTTTCTTCGATAAGGGCTTCCAGTACTTCAGCTCCAGAATTACCAGAACGCACTTCAACTAACAGTTTCGCTAGCTTAGATCTGTTTGTTAAAAAAAAATTTGATTGTCAGTTGATATATAGAGTGAGTTATTGCTGTTACTTATTATTCAATCGATTTGAGATTAATTTTTTTAAAGAAAATGTACAGCTTTTAATTCTTTTAAGCCTGATATTATGTAGTATAAAAGATTATTACCTTAGGTTGGCCTCAGCAGAATCTACCTGGTTCTTCAACTTATCTATTGATTCGATCCTCTCATAGGGAACACAATGCTTATGTGAATTCACTTTTTTATGGAGATCATATAGTGGTTGTTTCATCTCCGAAATTTTATCGAAGAGTTGAACGAATTTGATGATTGACTGTTCGTCTATACTGTTAATCATTCTTTCCTCTATATTGCTGACCATCAGATGTTTTTGCAGTGTTGTGAGGGGCATCATTATATACTTCAAAGGTTTGCCCTTGCCATCGTTCGCAGACTGAACCAATTGTGGCATTCGTTTCAGCAAATTCAATGCTTTTCCAAATGTTTGGGGTATGACCTCTTCTGTTGGAATAACATCTCCGAATACACGCAGCTCATACTCTTCTTGTTCCTTCCCTTGTGTAGTAGTGTGATTAGCGCCACCACTTGAATTAGCACGAAGAAGTTCCAGTTGACCCTGTTCACATATTATTGGAATTAAAATTTCAACAAAACTCATGAAAAGATAGTTAGCCAAAATAAAATGGCTTGTATCTACAGTTTCGGCATTTAGGTAGTATAAAATCATTTAAGCTTTCGGAAGATGGAGAATTAAACTGAAATTTGCACATAATAATTTGGATGAGAGATTATTCACAAAATAGTTGACAATCGGTTGTTATTGATTTGGTCTTTCAATATTATGCTACTAATGCTTCTTCAATGTTTTTAAATTTCTATGGATTCTAGAATATTGAGTTTATATTCCTTGAACGTTACGCTGAAACTGCGTCCAGTTTGTCCTATGTAAAAGGCATTACAGTCATCACATCTCAGCATGTAAGCTCCAGATTTCTTTAATCTATTTTTTTCACATTTTGAATTAATAATATAAGGTTATAGATTGTTTGTATTTTAAAGGTGACGTTTTTATTCTGGTTCTTAAGAAATTGAATTGTTATTATTATTAATCAGCTGATAAATTAGGTTTTAGGGTTTTTTATTCTGAAATAATTTGTATACTTGCGGTTAAAGAAGTAATGTGTATGGTGGTATCTGTATGGATGGGTTTGTGATAAATAGCGAAGCTGTTGTTTTCTATATTCGGATGTAAGTTGTTATTGTAGGTAAGAGATGAATTTATATGCCGGGTACTACAGGTGAAACAGCGATTACGTCGTCAACATACCAATATTCCATGTGGTAATATTTTGAATTTAATCTTGTAGAAATTCATAAATATTTCTACTGGTAGAGGAATATTGGCAAACCCATGGGGAGCCCAGTCTTCTGTTTGTAACATTTATTGTCAACCGTGAAGTAATTTTGGTGTATGCAAAGTGAGAATAAGCTCGATATTTCTTGTGCTATTATCCCTAAAGTATTATTACGAATTAAAAGTTCTTAAATTAGGCTGATAGTTAGCTTCGTGGTAATACTTGGAAAGAAGTTCTTGACATCAAATGATACAGGTCTGGTTTCTGTCTTTATCCTTATATTATAAATTTTTCATTAACTAAATGAATTTATTATATTGTAATTAAGGCTAAAATTTGTATGTTTTGATATTATGTTGACTAATTACCTCGCTATTTTGTGACAGGGGCATTTAATTATCACATTTCCGTTTTCACCAAAAGTTTTCTTCATTATTATAAATCATTTTTATTCCCATTATAATATTGCAGATATTTTATTTCCATGTATTATCTGATTACGAAACTTACTATAAACCATTTCCTGTCAGTCGATGTAAATTTCATTCTCAGATATTTTTATATTGCAAATAATAAATAATACTGTCATGTCATCATTAGTGTTCGTTATTCTGCAGGACAAATTCATCTACTGTGTGAATTCTAAATTGCAAGATTTCATCAATAAAGTCTATATAAGCGTCCGACAGAGGAAAAGTGAGATATTTGAACTTTCTTCTCCCGTGTTTACGCATCGATCCGAATGATGTGAGTAATGTTTTTCATTCACATTTAATGTAGAATTAATGAATTGATTCTAAAATATTCTTCTTTTTGTTTTATGAATTAATCATCAAAAACGCGAGCAAAATATACTTAGGGAATATTCCCGAACACATCCGATATTTCGTAAATTCGAACCAACTACCTTTACAAGCTGAATTTTTCATACAAAACTCCGAAAGTTCAAGCGTTTAAAGTGATTAAGTTGACTATTTCCAAATTTTTTTAAATAAATTTCGTATGTTAACATAACCAGCAAATGTTTAGTTTGTGGCTGAAGGAGCAAACCTGCAGATTGTTACCATTTCATAGGTAGGTAAACATAATAATCACGGTTTTATGCATTGGCCATATTGCACACAGGCCATTGCTTATTCATGGAAAAAATTAGGTACCATTAATATTCTTAAATTTCCTGACAAAATTAAGACAAGGCAACAATAGTTGTTCATCTTCAGAAGTATAATGTTAAAGCATTTTGGCAAAGAATGTTGAAATAGGAAGCAATTCCATTTTTGCCAGTATTTGAATATGAGCCTACTCCAAAGTTAGTGATTTATAAGTTGTGATGTATCCCAGTTAAGCTCACCATCATTGATTGATGTTTGATAACGTAGTCTCATTCTAAATCGCTGTGTTAAATGTATGAAGTTATGGTATGTACAGTATTGTCTTATTAGTATTATCAGTATCGAATAAACTGATATAAGACCTAATCACCAAGTTAACAATATCAATAAAACATAATATGTATCTAGCCCAACAAAATAACAATACTAACTGCTTCATCAAAAACAATAGGCTTGTTAACAATATAATTTACATCGTGGAAGATTTAGAAACAACGGAAAACCTTGATATCCAATAAAAATCTATTAGTGCCCATCGACCAGCCCATCACAAAATTATCTGAAAAATTCAGAAAAACACTTGCAAAAAAGCAAGACAACGACAAAGGCAACTATCAATCCCCTCTCCAGGTTCATCATCTACCGGTACTGTCAAGAAGCAAGAAACCCGGAAAGACCTAGACGAAATACCTAAAATAGAAACCCGTTCCAACAAAGTATCGAAAAATCCATCAAGAAGCCAACAAGAAAAGTAGCGATAGATCCATTTATGAGAGATTATGAGCATATTCTAATTAACACATTTTCTTCGTCAAATCTCTCAGAATGTAAAAAAAAAGCTCAGTGAAAAATTTTTTCATGCTACGTAATAATATAAGGAGTGTTCAAGAGAATTTTGATGAATTACAGGTGATGCTCAAATGTTCCCATTTTGAAATCGATTGCATAGTTTTAACTAAAACTTGGAGATTACATAATTTAGATCAATTTGCAATGGCGGGATACGATATTGTATATTCAAAGGGAGATTTAAACAAGTGTGATGGCATTATGTTGTATATTAAGAGCAATCTAGTATTCAAATCTCAAGTCTTCAGTTCAAATAATTCCAAGATTATTGAACTTAAAACTAAAAAAAATATGAAAAAATGAACATTCTGTCTATTTCTGTCATCATCATGTTGCCCTCTAACTTTTGGTTCGAACTTGTATGATTACCTGAAAAATAATAAGCAAGTATGTGATTACCGGCGACATAAATTTGGACATCTTGAGAGAAACTGATTATTGCCATGAATACCTAACTTTACTGCAAAGCACAATTCCGTTTCCCCATTGCCCCATTATGTTTGAGAGTGCCATTTCATACAGATTTTGAATCATACAAAACACTTATTGATTATAATAAAGTGAGAAAAAAAGGCCCTTACCTAGATAAATGTTTATAAAAGTAATAGTATAGATGACGCAACTGCATCCTTCATCACAATACTTAAGCTGTGTATATCAAAATGTACTCGGAAAAAAGAAATCAAGACAAAACATACACATCAAAAGAAATTCTTGAACTTCAGAATCTCTAGCTGTATCATTGGATAACTCCAAAGCATTTGACCGAGTCTGGCACCGATATCAACTTTCTCGGTTACTCGAGTTTTCTCTTAGATAGATCACTCCATGTTATGGTTGACGGAGTCTCCTCCGATACAATAACCATCAAGACTGGTGTTCACAGGGATATGTCTTGGCACCAACTTTATTTCTGCTCAATATCAACGATGTCCTGAAAGTGATCACCTGTCCCATTCACAGCTTTGCAGATGATGGTACACTTCATACCGCTTTCTCATCTAGAGACCCTATACCATCCAATGAAGCAAGAGGATCGAGACAGGGACAGGTTGATGCAATTAATGGAGATCTAGCAAAGATTTTGAAATGTAGATCTAGTAGTGTTTAATGCAACCAAAACTCAAGCTTGCATCTTCTCCATGAAGGCGGATCCCTCAATCCCTAATATGATGATGGAAGATACAACTATTTATATGAAGTCTTCCATAACAATGCTCGGAACCAGCACCAACAGCACCCTGTCATGGGGCGATCAAGTGGGTTCATTGCGAAAACCGCTTCACAAAAACTTGATTTTCTATTCCGTGCCAAGAGCAACTTTACGTCCCAGCAGCTTGTCATAATCTACGCAGCAGAAATTCGACCTGTTCGGGAGCACTATATACATGTTTGGGGTTGGACTCCTAAACATACGCTGAAGCTCTAGGATTCTAGTGTGAACTTTTCGTTTGACTGATGATGTCTCACTTACGACTTCATTGACCTCTCTAGAAGATCGTAGAAAGGTGGGAGATCTCTTCCTTCTCTATAGACATTTCCAATGTCAGTGTTCATCAGAAATCTCGTCTGTTCTTCCACCACGAGAGATTCCAGATATGCGGACGAGACGAGTTCAAACTATTCACCCCTTCACTGTCAAGCTCGAAACCAGCCGAACTTCTTCCTACCAGACTTCTTTTTTTTTATCGAACAACGAAGTTGTAGAACTTTTTTCCTACATTATACTGCTGGCTCAGACGATGTTCTTCGAACATTATAGGTTTCGCTCCTTTGTAGTCAAAGTATTAAAAAAATATGAAAAAAAGCGAAAATCTGTCCGACAAATCTTCACTCTGACATTGCTTGCTTGAACACCAACGCAAAATTCTCAGTGAAGTTAAACTTATTGATCACGCATATTTTTTTTTTATATCACGATATAAAATAAATTCGATTAATAAATGAACAATGTCAAAAACTATTGGTCAACGAAGCTATACTTATCTTGCTCCTAAGTTATACGGTGTTATGCCCGGCCAATGCGAAACGCTCAACTCTCTCACTTCCTTTAACGTCTACCAGCTGATTGATATGGAAGACAATCGATTACAATGCTTAATTTGAGATAGGACTGAAATGTATGATAAATTATGTGTCCTTTTTATATATACTTTGACTACACGAGAGAGGTTAACCGATCTTCCCCTCTTCTATCGATATTTCCAATGTCGGTTTCCATCAGAAATCTCGCCTGTTGCTCCACCACGAGAAATTCCACATAGGCAGACTAGACGAGCTCAAGCTAGTCACCTCTTCATTGTCAAGCTCGAGACCTACACAACTTCTCCCTATCAGACTTAATTCTTCAATCGAATGGCGAAGTTGTGATATTCTTACCTATTGAGGTCTTTCTCTATGCCTATAACCTCCAAACCTTCAAGAAAAATTAGAATGCCTATCTCTTCTCCCAACATTCCACCGCTGGCTCGCACGATGCTCTTCGAACAAAATAGGTTTTCCTCTCGTGTAGTAAAGCGTAAAAAAGTTGTGGATGAAAAAAACTTGTATTTTGATCATACATTCACCTGAATTTTTCCTGATTTTTCTACATTTTCCCTTCCCCTTTTTAGGAATTTTTGAGTAGCCATATCTCGTAACATATTAATTTTTCAGAAACGTTCTCAAGAGTATCTTATTTTGGGCCAAATTAAAAAAGTGTATTATTTCATTTTTCATTTTACCAAAATTTTACATGTTACGGAACCCGTGATAAAAGGTATTTCCTACTCATTCCAATCATTTCCGCATTTAATTTTCTTTTACTTTCTCTATTGACGAAACCCGTGATAAAAGGTATTTTCTACCCCTTCCGATAATTTCCGCATTCAATTTTCTTTTGTTTTACTATTGACGTCATTACCATCTCATAACATAATCGATATAATCGATAACATCGAACAATACTCAATCAAAACCATCGGAGTCACAGCAGATTGATTCCTTTGAATTATTTTCCAAATCACTTGACACGTCAGAACCAAGTATCTCAAAATGCCAAGGAATCGAATCTTATATAGCTTTGTCGTGTATCAGGTATGCAACTAAATGGAAGTGGTGCATTGCAAATATATCAGAGCTACAGTTTAAAACCACAAGATAATGAACTGGTACCTAAAAAAACGTATTTTTGTTATTTTATTGTTTTGATTTCTAGATCTAGTTCGCAAGGTACCATCACTGCTTCTGAAATAACCTGAAAGGACTATGACTGCTTTAGATTCTGAAAGTGGCACACTCACAGTCTGAGAAGTTGGGTATATTTCAGAAGATGGTTTATATCACCAGGCAATTGCACATGAGTATTATCTTGAAATTCCTGAATGTAGAAGGTATGTTTTTCCATGAAGATTTATTGAAATTATTAATAAGTTTTCTCTTCAAAGGCGACAAAATAAGACATAGAGTCAAGTTTGAGTTCATCAAGTTCAAGCACTCACAAAGTGTCCTTGACATTTCTGATACTGCCGCATCTTCAACCAAATCTGATGAATTAATATATCAAACAGTATTTTCCATGACCTCATGTTCTCAAATATAAATAAAATATACCCAGATCATTTTAAAATGCCTGAGTACCTACGTATTTCAGCAGCTAAGCTGCCGTCTTAAGCAAACCTGCAAAGAAAAAAGATTATCTGGTCCTATTAGTATCTATTAGAATATTCTGTTATCATTGAGAATTTTCTGAAAAATGTTTCTTAAAAGATACTAGGAGGATCAGCTTATCTTTTTAGGTCTACTTAAGGTGACAACTTATTTCCCGAAATATTTATTTAGACATATTTAGGCAGTCTCCAAATCTGCGTTTTATGATCAATGTTTCTTATATTACACCAAACCTAAATTGTCCTGATGTACTCTACATTGAGTTTTTCATTCCAGGCTTCAATACCAGCTCCTGAAGTGAAGAGAATTTTGAAAGGGTTCGGAAGTGAACAATATTCGCCTTCTTTTCGCGGGTTTGCCTTACGTTCCACTTTTATTCCCTCTGCCAATGTCGTCAGAGTTCGCAGCAGCCTTGACCAGGTTTAAAAAAAAAGTATGTTTATATATATATTCCTATTTTTATGTTCCAAGACTTTTTATTCAAATTGAGTATATTCACCGCTTGAACGCACCATAGAAGGAGCGTGGCTATAGATAATCAGCTTTTCGAGTGATTTTTCATATTTTCGGTGTGAAATACTAATTGCGCTATATACTTCTTCCTCCGACGATGAAGCTTCAAGTGAATTATTCAGCAAACTCATATCCATATCAGGGCAAACTTAAATTTCTTCTTTTACTACATCATCAGGATAAACCAGATCAAAATCGCTTGAAAAGCTGATTATTTATAGCCGCCAAGCTTCTATGGCGCGTTCTAGCTGTGAAAATAAGTTTTTCAGAAAAAAACATTTGCAACATGAAAATAGGAAAATTTCCGGTTCATAACTTTGCCCTCTTGATGATTTCCACCAAAATTAGTACTTCACATTGAAAATGTGAAAAACATTCAAAAAGCAGATTATTTATAGCCGCGCACCTTCTAGCAGTGAAAACACTCAATTTCAATAAAAATTCTTCGAACATAAAAATAGGAAATTTTCCGCTCTACAACTTTGCTCTCTTGATAATTTGCAACAAAATTCATATTTTCCTCATAAATTGCAAAAATCGGCTAAAAACGCCAAAAAATGTATATACAGGGTGTCCCAGGTTTTAGTAGCAGAACTTTCACAGTCGATAGAAAATTTGATTTTGAGGAAAAAAGTTCCTATTAACATATATGCACAGACGCTTAGTTTTTGAGATACAGAGTGTTGAAATTGAAAAAAAAATTCTTTTTTGCAAATACGTCCGGAACCGCTTATCGTATAAAACAGCTTTTGCAAGCATTTTCTACTCATAGTAACCTATGTTCTGTGCGATGAAAAAAATTTTTTTCAGTCATAATTGGTGAAGATTTTGAAGGGGTAGTGGGTGTTTTTCTCCCCAACTTCTACGCCACTGGGAAAAGTACAGTTTTGAGACAACCATTTGAACTGCCACACAAAAAGGTACCCTTGCCATAAGCTCTTAAGTTGACCGTACTCCAGAAAAATCATTTTTTATGTTGAAAAACATGGTCAATTCTTACTAATTAACAAACAAAACGAAAAAGTTTACCATGTTTTTCAATATAAAAGTTGATTTTTCTCGAAAACGGTCAACTTTAAAGCTTATGACCACCTTTTTTGTGTAGAAAACATTGGCGGTTCAGATGATTGTCTCAAAACCGTACTTTTTCCAGTGACATAGAAGTTGGGGAGAAAAACACCCACTACCCCTTCAAAATCTTTAGAAATCATGACTGAAAAAAAAAAGTTTTATAGCCCAGAACATAGCTTACTATTAGTAGAAAATGCTTGCAAAAGCTGTTCTTTGTACGATAAACGGTTCCGTAGATATTTGCAAAAAACTAATTTTTTTTTCAATCTCAACACCCTGTATCTCAAAAACTAAGCGTCTTTGCATATATGTTAACAAAATTTTTTTTTTCTCAAAATCAAATTTCCTTTCGACCTGGGACATCCTGTATATATACATATCTTAAAAATCACCCCTCAGTATTCTGAAGTCGGAACCTTCCTAAAAAAACAGTTCTGTATGCTGCTCAAACTTTTCACACAAAAAATTCCAATTCCAATAGACTATGATATATAATTTTCAACATTATTATACTTTATAAACAGTGTCGAAATATAACATGCTATCAGTGGCGGCTCCTCGAAGGAGGCTAAGGAGGCTCAGCCTCCTCACCAATTTATCCACCAGAATTTCAGAACTATGATCACGGTAGGTACTGGCTACCTTATAGACTTATTTCATATTATTTTCAAGGGTTAAGTGGTAGAACTCAGCTTGTGATTCTCAGCTCTACTTATGGCGAATTTAATCAAATCAATTATTGATATTAGTTACTTTCATATAAAAATGTATGTTTTATATCTATTGCTGAAACTAGACTTTTGTTCGCTAACTCTTGATATGACTTTTGAAATAAAAGTTCATTTCAAGATAAGAAGTCTGAAGATGACACGTTTAGTGTTGAAACTATAGTAACGACTATATTAAATATCAGTGATAGTAAAACAAAGTAGTTTTATTTATTATTTCGTTAAAATGATAAACAATCACAAAGTAACGGCTTCCACAATTGAATTTTTCAATATTTAACTATAAATTATAATCCGTTAAGAATTACCAGGATAATTATTGAAAATGACCCAAATTTGTACTAGCTATTTCACCATTCATAGTTTCTCCGTTATGAATTACTAGTGTTCCAATAAATCATCAGAAGTAGTAGTTGTTTATTTACACGCTTTCTTGCATAATCCATACAATTACAATCGAAATTTCAAAATATAAAAATGACGACGCCACTCTCACTAGTTATTGTTTGGGTTTGAAGAACGTCTACTCTCCAAATTCGCTTTTTCTTTGTTGATCTTGAGCACGTTTTCCTCAAATGCACATATGAGCGTTACTCATCTTTGTAAGATTATATAATCTAAGCATATATATAGCTCTATGATACATAAATCAGTTAATATTCCATTGAGATTTAAACAGATATTCAGAATATCATAGATATTGCTAAAAATGAAATTTATGATATCAAGATAATAAATAAAATGCTTCAAAATAAACTTAATAAGAAACCCTTACCCTAATTTATCCGCAGATTAATAATAATTTCGAATCAAATTTCGCATATCTAATATATTCAGGTTGATACTCACAAAAATATCTAAATTTATTGAAAACCAGAATAAAAACGTGGCTTTTAATACAACAAATAATTTATACACATATATTATTAATTCAAAATCTAAAAAAGATAAATCAAAGAAATATGGAGCTTACAAGCTGAGATGTGATCACTGTAATGCCTTGTACATAGGACAAACGGGATGAGATTTCAGCGTGAGGTTTTATGAACATTTGAAAACTCAAAAAAAAGAAGACTCAAAAAAGAGGACTTTACTTTCGCGAATCACCTATTGGAGCATAATCACAATTTTACCTTCAATCCGATATTCTAAATATTCAAGGAAAAGTACATATACTCAATATACTAGAACCGATAGAAATTTTAAAACATTCAAAAACCAATAGTAAAAATATTAAATGACCAAATCGTTACCTATAATTCACCACTTGACAATAATTTTCTAAATATACTCCCACCCAAAACATTTTCTACATCATCCCTCAAATAGAACCCCATTCAGATTGATTCCTAATATTTAAGGGCATATTTAGATTTGGATTTAGTTGATAACTCCTAGCTTCCGTTTCCGTCCTAGTAAAAATGTCAGGGCCAAAACTTTTCAATTTTTACCAACTAGTTATAATACCATATTTTGCTTTGAATATTTAGATTGTGAAAAGAACTTTCGAAACACACCCGTGATGATCACAACCCTCTCATCTACACCAATTTGAAACTGTCTTGATAACTGACCTGCAATTTGCCTCCAATTTCTTTTACATCCTTGTTCTCCTTGTTTTTATGCTCCATGGTAATCGTGGAGTTTGCACCCCAACCGACTTCTACCACTACATGGGTGGCAGTCTTCGAATTGAGCGCATTGGTTGAGAAATAGTCCCTCAGCTCTTCACCTAGCAGATTGATTCTTTCAATTTTGGTCTGTATATTGTATATTAGTGAACTTCTGACAGCCCTTTCACTTTCCTTCTGATTTGTCAAATACTCGCCACTAAAACCTACACTGAACAGTCCGGCCAATATACTGACCTTAAGCTCTCCTCCTACATCCAATTTATCAAATTTATCTTCATAAGTATCAGATTTAACTAACCGATAGTCAAAGGACGGGTTGTCTGTGACCCGAATCACACTCGCAGGGGGCGTTTTTTTGAATAAATTAATATTACAGAATTTGTCCGAACGGGCGTCGTATAGATCACCGATTGAAGCCACCCGTCCAAGGGCTGCCCTCACTAATTCTTCCGTTTCCATTTTATTCCAACCAAATCTAAACATAATGAGAATTCATCAAATTGATTGGAATCAAAACTTATCTATTAAAAGTATTCTATTCGAACAGTAGCAAACGTCATTTTAAATACAAGTGATGAATAATTCAATCAATATAATCCATAAATTCACTCAGTTTTACTCATTATGCATGTTCATGTAAATCAGTGATGCCCAAAGGGAGTATATTATGTTTACCCCCCCCCCCTCCAAATCGAAAAGTCGGTTACAAATCGTTTTGAACAGGTTTTAAACTGAATTTAAATGTTGATTATGCTTATTTAAGGCATACTTATATTATTATCTAGCGCGAAATCTGGCCAAAGACGGTCATTTTATGGATTTTTGAGATGGCGATTCAATATTGTGTATACCTCTCCGAGATCCTCCACCGAAAGTCGAAAATAACCCAACGAAATACCCGTCACCTTGAAACTCGCGAACCTTGAGCATCGCTGATGTAAATAACATTCCAACAAAGTATTTAAGCATTAAATTTATACAATAAACAAATTTTGATAAATACGAAATGTGATGTCAGTGAACTGAGGAATGAAGCCTCTTCGACAGAAATCTCCTAGGCAATATATAAGGCTATTTTGTATTATGGATAAGATGAAAACATTAAGCTTACAATGCGTCAAATTTTTTTGAGATAAATTGAAAACTGAAATAAAGTATTGAAATATTGAATATTCTGTTGAATCTCACTTTTATTGAATTTTTTATACTAGAGGTATCTCAGGAGGGTCTTGACATTTTTTTTACAGCGAAGATACAAGGTTTTCAAATCGGATTTGATTTACAATTGTTGGTATTTTCAAGAAATTCAGGGGTCAAAGTCACTGGATTTGTATTATAAGATTTTCAAATTTACATATTTTAGCTGGCATACTCGACTATAACACAAACGACTTCTACGTTTTCATAAAATTTGGGGAGTGGGAGTCAAGACTTAACGGATTTCACATTTCCTTCAGATTTTCAACATTTTCGCTGGCATACTCGACTAGCACACCAACATCGTCCACTCACAAAAGATCCCTATAAAAGCTAGGTGCGGGGATTCCAAACTCACCAGATTTGAATGGACAATTTCTCAATTTTCAAGAGAGATTTCCTCAAACTCAACGGAGAGTTCAGCCGAGCATAAAGACAGTTGCGTATATGGCCTGTACAAGTATACCCTAACCTTTGGATGTCACTACTTTATACAAGAATTCTATACTGAATTTGAAAGAGATATTCATCAGTATTTGCTCAATTGAATTGAACTTGGAGATTTAATCCACTAGGTTATAATATAATCCAAGTATATTTTCATAATTTCAATGAGTCTGTGCGAACTTAAAAGGATATAAATGATTTTATTTCTAGAGCGTTATTACTAAGCCTACAGACGATAAGTATTCAAATACAATCTGTATTTGAATACCGGTGTGAAAACAGTCATCGCGCCAGAAACGAAATATTTATACGCAAGGTTGCCAAGCGTTACTCCCTCGAAATGTTCCGAATTGATACAGCAACTCGAATTTTCTACATTATTATGATGGTAATAAAGATGATAAATGAAAGTTTAGACACTAAAATGATGAAACGTGACAGTGGAGCTTTCAATAAAACAAGATCATATTTCTCATGGGATAAAAAGGGAGTTTATGACAATTTCTTCCTCAATATATATTCATAATGAGTCACGATACCATAAACGATGAATTAACACTATTTTGGAGATTAGTTTTCATATGGGGGTAGTTTTTAGGGCGAGTATTGAAATACAAAATCTGAAATGGGGTAGGTATAATTTTTCAGTTCGTTCTGAATATACAGTGAGAAAGAAATTTCCAGAAACGATGAATTAACACTGTTTTGGAGATGAGTTTTAATAAGGGGGTAGTTTTCAGGGAAAGAATTGAGTATTGAGAAACAGAATCTGAAATGGAGTAGGTATACTTTTTCACTTCGTTCTGAATATACAGTGAGGAAGAAATTTCTAGAAACGATGAATTAACACTGTTTTGGAGATTAGATTTAATATGGGGGTAGTTTTCAGGGAGAGTATTGAGACACAAAATCTGAAATAGAGTAGGTATATTTTTCCAGTTCGTTCTGAATATACAGTGAGGAAGAAATTTCCAGAAACGATGAATTAACACTGTTTTGGAGATAAGTTTCAATATGGGGGTAGTTTTTAGGGGGTGTATTGAGATACAAGACCTGAAATGGAGTAGGTATACTTTTTTAGTTCGTTCTGAATATACAGTGAGAAAGAAATTTCCAGAAACGATGAATTAACACTGTTTTGGAGATTAGTTTTAATATGAGGGTACTTTTTATGAGGAGTATTGAGATACAAGATCTGAAATGGAGTAGGTATACTTTTCTGGTTCGTTCTGAATATACAGTGAGAAAGAAATTTCCAGAAACGATGAATTAACACTGTTTTGGAGATTAGTTTAAATATGGGGGTAGCTTTCAGGGAGAGAATTGAGTATTGAGATACAGAATCTGAAATGGAGTAGGTATAATTTTTCACTTCGTTCTGAATATACAGTGAGAAAGAAATTTCTAGAAACGATGAATTAACACTGTTTTGGAGATTAGATTTAATATGGGGGTAGTTTCCAGGGAGAGTTCCGAAATACAAAATCTGGAATATAATAGGAATATTTTTCCAGTTCGTTCTGAATATACAGTGAGAAAGAAATTCCCAGAAACGATGAATTAACACTGTTTTGGAGATTAGTTTTAATATGGGGGTAGTTTTCAGGGAGAGTATTGAGATACAAAATCGGAAGTGGAGTAGGTGTACTTTTCCATTCCGTTCTGAATATACAGTGAGAAAGAAATTTCCAGAAACGATGAATTAACACTGTTCTGGAGATTAGTTTTAATATGGGAATAGTTTTTAGGGAGAGTATTGAAATACAAAATTTGAAATGGAGTAGGTATACTTTTTCAGTTCGTTCTGAATATACAGTGACGAAGAAATTTCCAGAAACGATGAATTAACACTGTTTCGGAGATTAGTTTTAATATGGAGTAGTTTTTAGGGAGAGTAAAGTATTGAGATACAAGATCTGAAATGGAGAAGGTATACTTCTCCAGTTCGTTCTGAATATACAGTGAGAAAGAAATTTCCTGAAACGATGAATTAACACTGTTCTGGAGATTAGTTTTAATATGTGTTAGTTTTCAGGGAGAGTATTGAGATACAAAATCTGAAATGGAGTAGGTATACTTTTCCAGTTCGTTCTGATTATACAGCGAGAAAAAAGATTCCAGAAACGATGAATTAAAACTGTTTTGGAGATTAGTTTTAATATAGGGGTAGTTTTTAGGAAGAGTATTGAGATACAGAATATGAAATGAAGTAGGTATCCTTTTTTAGTTCGTTCTGAATATACAGTGACGAAGAAATTTCCAGAAACGATGAATTAACACTGTTTTGGAGATTAGTTTTAATATGGAGTAGTTTTTAGGGAGAGTAAAGTATTGAGATACAAGATCTGAAATGGAGAAGGTATACTTTTCCAGTTCGTTCTGAATATACAGTGAGAAAGAATTTCCTGAAACGATGAATTAACACTGTTCTGGAGATTAGTTTTAATATGGGGTAGTTTTCAGGGAGAGTATTGAGATACTAAATATGAAATGAAGTAAGTATACTTTTTCAGTTCGTTCTGAATATACAGTTACGAAGACATTTCCAGAAACGATGAATTAACACTGTTTCAGAGATTAGTTTTAATATGGGGGGTAGGTTCTAGGGGGAGTATTGAGATACAAGATCTGATATGGAGTAGGTATACTTTTGAAGTTCGTTCTGAATATACAGTGAGAAAAAAAATTTCAGAAACGATGAATTAACACTGTTTTGGAGATTAGTTTTAATATAGGGGGGTAGTTTATAGGAAGAGTATTGAGATACAAAATATGAAATGGAGTGGGTATACTTTTTCAGTTCGTTCTAGATATACAGTTAGGAAGAAATTTCCAGAAACGATGAATTAACACTGTTTTGGAGATTAGTTTTGATATGGGGGTAGTTTTCAGGGAGAGTATTGAGATACATAATCTGAAATGGAGTAGGTATACTTTTCCAGTTCGTTCTAAATATACAGTGAGAAAGAAATTTCCAGAAACGATGAATTAACACTGTTTTGGAGATTAGTTTTAATATAGGGGTAGTTTTCAGGAAGAGTATTGAGATACAAAATATGAAATGAAGTAAGTATACTTTTTCAGTTCGTTCTGAATATACAGTGACGAAGACATTTCCAGAAACGATGAATTAACACTGTTTCGGAGATTAGTTTTAATATGGGGGGTAGGTTCTAGGGGGAGTATTGAGATACAAGATCTGACATGGAGTAGGTATATTTTTTCAGTTCGTTCTGAATATACTGTGAGAAAAAAAATTTCAGAAACGATGAATTAACACTGTTTTGGAGATTAGTTTTAATATAGGGGGGTTGTTTATAGGAAGAGTATTGAGATACAAAATTTGAAATGGAGTAGGTATACTTTTTCAGTTCGTTCTGGATATACAGTTAGGAAGAAATTTCCAGAAACGATGAATTAACACTGTTTTGGAGATTAGTTTTGATATGGGGGTAGTTTTCAGGGAGAGTATTGAGATACATAATCTGAAATGGAGTAGGTATACTTTTCCAGTTCGTTCTAAATATACAGTGAGGAAGAAATTTCCAGAAACGATGAATTAACACTGTTTTGGAGATTAGTTTTAATATAGGGGTAGTTTTCAGGAAGAGTATTGAGATACAAAATATGAAATGAAGTAAGTATACTTTTTCAGTTCGTTCTGAATATACAGTGACGAAGACATTTCCAGAAACGATGAATTAACACTGTTTCGGAGATTAGTTTTAATATGGGGGGTAGGTTCTAGGGGGAGTATTGAGATACAAAATCCGATATGGAGTAGCTATACTTTTGAAGTTCGTTCTGAATATACAGTGAGAAAAATTTTTTCAGAAACGATGAATTAACACTGTTTTGGAGATTAGTTTTAATATAGGGGGGGTAGTTTATAGGGAGAGTATTGAGATACAAAATTTGAAATGGAGTAGGTATACTTTTTCAGTTTGTTCTGGATATACAGTTAGGAAGAAATTTCCAGAAACGATGCATTAATACTGTTTTGGAGATTAGTTTTGATATGGGGGTAGTTTTCAGGGAGAGTATTGAGACACATAATCTGAAATGGAGTAGGTATACTTTTCCAGTTCGTTCTAAATATACAGTGAGAAAGAAATTTCCAGAAACGATGAATTAACAGTGTTTTGGAGATTAGTTTTAATATAGGGGTAGTTTTCAGGAAGAGTATTGAGATACAAAATATGAAATGAAGTAAGTATACTTTTTCAGTTCGTTCTGAATATACTGTGACGAAGAAATTTCCAGAAACGATGAATTAACACTGTTTCGGAGATTAGTTTTAATATGGAGTAGTTTTTAGGGCAGTAAAGTATTGAGATACAAGATCTGAAATGGAGAAGGTATACTTCTCCAGTTCGTTCTGAATATACAGTGAGAAAGAAATTTCCTGAAACGATGAATTAACACTGTTCTGGAGATTAGTTTTAATATGGGGTAGTTTTCAGGGAGAGTATTGAGATACAAAATCTGAAATGGAGTAGGTATACTTTTCCAGTTCGTTCTGATTATACAGCGAGAAAAAAGATTCCAGAAACGATGAATTAACACTGTTTTGGAGATTAGTTTTAATATAGGGGTAGTTTTTAGGAAGAGTATTGAGATACAGAATATGAAATGAAGTAGGTATACTTTTTTAGTTCGTTCTGAATATACAGTGACGAAGAAATTTCCAGAAACGATGAATTAACATTGTTTCGGAGATTAGTTTCAATATGGAGTAGTTTTTAGGGAGAGTAAAGTATTGAGATACAAGATCTCAAATGGAGTAGGTATACTTTTCCAGTCCGTTCTGAATATACAGTGAGAAAGAAATTTCCTGAAACGATGAATTAACACTGTTCGGGAGATTAGTTTTAATATGGGGTATTTTTCAGGGAGAGTATTGAGATACAAAATCTGAAATGAAGTAGGTATACTTTTTTAGTTCGTTCTGAATATACAGTGACGAAGAAATTTCCAGAAACGATTAATTAACACTGTTCTGGAGATTAGTTTTAATATGGGGTAGTTTTCAGGGAGAGTATTGAGATACGTAATCTGAAATGGAGTAGGTATACTTTTCCAGTTCGTTCTGAATATATAGTGAGGAAGAAATTTCCGGAAACGAAGAATTAACACTGTTTTGGAGATTAGTTTTAACATGAGGGTAGTTTTCAGGGAGAGTATTTGAGAAACAAAATCTGAAATGGAGTAGGTATACTTTTCCAGTTCGTTCTGAATATACAGTGAGAAAGAAATTTCCAGAAACGAGGAATTAACGCTGTTCTGGAGATTAGTTTTAATATGGAGGTAGTTTTCAGGAAGAGGATTGAGACACAAAATCTGAAATGGAGTAGGTACACTTTTCCAGTTCGTTCTGAATATACAGTGAGAAAGAAATTTCCAGATACGATGAATTAACGCTGTTCTGGAGATTAGTTTTAATATGGAGGTAGTTTTCAGGGAGAGTATTGAGATACAAAATCTGAAATGGGGTAGGTATAGTTTTCCAGTTCGTTCTGAATATACAGTGAGAAAGACATTTCCAGAAACGATGAATTAACACTGGTTTGGAGATTAGTTTTGAAATGGGGGTAGTTTTTAGGGAGAGTATTGAAATACAAAATTTGAAATGGAGTAGGTATACTTTTTCAGTTCGTTCTGGATATACAGTGAGAAATAAATTCCCAGAAACGATGAATTAACACTGTTTTTGAGATTAGCTTTGATATGGGGGTAGTTTTAAGGGAGGGTAAAGAAATACAAAATTTGAAATGGAGTAGGTATACTTTTTCAGTTCGTTCTGGATATACAGTGAGAAAGAAATTTCCAGAAACGATGAATTAACACTGTTTTGGAGATTAGTTTTGATATGGGGGTAGTTTTCAGGGAGGGTATTGAGATACAAAATCTGAAATGGAGTAGGTATACTTTTCCAATTCGTTCTGAATATAGAGTGAGAAAGAAATTTCCAGAAACTATGAATTAACACTGTCTTGGAGATCAGTTTCAATATGGGGTAGTTTTCAGGGAGAGTATTGAGATACAAATTCCGAAATTGAGTAGGTATACTTTTCCAGTTCGTTCTGGATATACAGTGAGAAAGAAATTTCCAGAAACGATGAAGTAACATTGTTTTGGAGATTAGTTTTAATATGGGGGTAATTTTCAGGGAGAGTATTGAGATACAGAATCCGAAATGGAGTAAGTATACTTTTCCAGTTCGTTCTGAATATGAAGTGAAAAAGAAATATCCAGAAACGATGAATTAACACTGTTTTGGAGATTAGTTTTGATATGGGGGTAATTTTCAGGGGGAGTATTGAGATACAAAATCCGAAATGGAGTAGGTATACTTTTCCAGTTCGTTCTGAATATAAAGTGAGAAAGAAATTTCCAGAAACGATGAATGAACACTGTTTTGGAGATTAGTTTTAATATGGGGGTAGTTTTCAGGGGGAGAGTATTGATATACAAAATCTGAAATGGAGTAGGTATACTTTTCCAGTTCGTTCTGAATATACAGTGAGAAAAAATACGGGGGCAGTTTTCAGGGAGAACATTGAGACACGAATTGTGAAACGAATTGGGTATACTTTCTCAGTTCGTTCTGAATATACACTGAGGAAGAAATTTCCAGAAAAGATGAATAACCACTGTTTTGGAGGTTATTTTGAATACGGGGGTAGTTCTCTGGGAGACTATTAAGATACAAAATCTTAAATGGGGTAGGTACACTTTTTCAGTTCGTTCTGAATATACACTGATAAAGAAATTTCCAGAAACATTGAATTAATAGTGTTTTGGAGATTATTTCGAATACGGGGGTAGTTTTCTGGCAGAATTTTGAGATACAAAATCTGAAATGCAGTAGGTATATTTTTTCAGTTTGTTCTGAATATACAGTGAGCAAGATATCTCCAGAAACGATGGACTAACACTGTTTTGGTGTTTATTTTGAATACGGGGATAGTTTTCATCGAGAATATTGGGATATACGGTATGTATGCTTTCTTGGTTCGTTCTGAATATACAGTGAGAAAAAAATTTCCAGAAATGAATTATAGTGGGAAAAAGTTGCAGTTGATGGATTAACACTGACCAACGAATATAATTTCGAATTATAGACCTATTTCTCTGCTAATTAATCTCAGCAAAGCACAAGACCAACAAAGTTTCTTTAGAGGCTTGCGTAATATCCGAAACACAAAATGGATTTAGAAAAGGTAAATCTAATAGTACAGCTATATATCAAACTCTTCGTAGGATTATAAGCTCGCTCAACGATAACAACTCAACCCTGTTAATGTGCCTTGACTTGAGCAAGGCATTTGACAGTGTGGACCACAATGTTTTATTAAATAAATTGGAAATGCATGGTGTGAGGGGAATAGCACTGAGCCTCTTTAGATCATACCTATCAAATCGCTACCAATATGTAATCAGCAAAGGTAAATTAGGAAATCTAGTTAGATCAGACAAGTTGAAAATATACAAGGGAGTACCGCAGGGATCAGTGTTGGGGCCTCTTTTGTATGTGGTATATACAAATGACTTGCCTGATTATCTGCTGGAAAGTTCTGAACAGTTTGCTGATGACACGTCGATTACTCTTTCAGTTTCTCCGTCTGATGCACTTGACGTGAGGGTTTTTGAAACTCTATCTACTTTAAAAAATGGAATAGTTTTTTGGGGCAACTCGGACGAATTTCAGAGGGTGTTCGCTCTTCGAAAAGATGTGTTAGATGTATATTTCAGTTACCTCAGAGAGAAAGCTGTAAACAGTATTTTGTAGGGAATGGAATACTTACCTTACATATTTTACATATTTATGAGATGGTGATCTTTGTTATCAAGAATCGGGAAATATTCAAAGACTACTTACAGAAACACGATCATGGCAAAAGATATAAGAACAACTATAAGTGCAATAAATTGAACTATACGTATCTACAAAAAAACTTTGAGTTCACTATCCTGGAAATATTCAATAAATTGCCTTCATCACTGCAAAAGCTGCCTACTCTAATCTTGAAAAACAAGATAAAGAAAATACTCATTCATAAAGCATACTATACGCTTAATGATTATTCAACTGATCCCCATATAGATATTCTTTGAAATGTTTCTCAAGTTCCATAAAGTATGCAATTGCGTATCTGTAGAATAATTTTACTAATTTTAATTATTGAATATTTCTTTTTATTGCAGTATTATATTTTAACTATTTACCTGTTATCTGACGTGTTTTGCGCCCCTTGAGGGCATATATGTAAAAATGAACGAATAAACGATCTATCTATATATCTATCAAAAATCAACTCCCCCACCCCAAATAGGGGATGCACAAAAAAATTTCTGTGAATTTTTCTGAATTTTTGATATGATGTAGTCCATGTAATTTTGAACAAATTTTATCCATGCGCAAGCCCCGAAAAATTAACAGTTTATCCGCTAGGGGGAGTTATATTTACATTTTACTCATAACAGACTTATTCATTTCTGTAGGCGAGTACAATATCTTTACATGCTTCACTCTAGCTTATGTTGCATAATATTGTTCTTCTCCCATGAAGAAATGTTGGAGCCCCCCATCTTCTCCCCAACCCCCCATAAATACAAAAATATGCCTTTTCACTTAAAAAATTATTGGAAAATGTTTTAATAAGCTCAGATGCGGGAACCTCACTTCTGTATCGTAATTGCATCTGTTATCCACATTGAGAGGAGGTTTGTTTACCACATTTCGCCGGATAACTATTCATATAGCTATTTCACGTTTATTTGCTTTTTTATAAGGCGGGAACATGGCTTCAAATGTTTTCGATTGAAATGAACGCATACGGAACTTTGGAGTACATTCGCTTCTTCATTCTAATGAACGCACGTTTATCAATTGCAATTAATTTAGAGGCGGCTATGAGCAATCTTTTATCTTGCCCTAAGAACTGTCAAACTTATGCACTGCGTCTTGTCATCTTGTTCATTAGTAGTTATTATTGTTGTACTTTTCTGCATTATTGTAGTGTTGTTTGCTGGTTGTGGTTACTAAAACTAATGGCGTACCTAAATCGTGGGGATTGTTAAATACGCGAAAGATCTTTTCGCCCAGCGCAACTATCAAGAATTGATGGAGTGATAAACGCAAATAAACGTGAAATAGCAGTTATTCGGCGAAATGTGGAGAACAGACCTCCTCTCAATGTGGATAACAAACGCCTTTGCATTAATTGCAGTCGATCCATGAAACAAGAATTGATAGGAATAGAAAATAATCCATCCTGTTTAAGACTTAACATTTTGAGTCAAACACAAAATTCGACTTGTTTTGTTTGTGATGTTGTGAAAGACATTCATAGACTAATGTAGAGTTGATGCATTTATTGAAAGAAATATTTACATTTCTGAAGATGTGAGATTATGTCGGGAACACTTGGACGATAACGGCCATATTTTGAGAATATTTCTTCCAGGTTTGCGTTGTGTACACAAACCCTATGTTCATAAAGAAATTCAGATACAACAATTTTTGCAACAAATGCGAATATCTGTAAGCAAGGTTCGCGAAAATAGGTACAGTGATGAAAACTGTTTCAGTAATGAAGACTTTGACAAAGTGTTTTCTGTAACAAAAAGACAGTTTAATGAACTATATACATTTTGTGACCCTGTACCTGGAGGAAATGTTTTGAGATATGTGAGCAAAAAATATTTACTCACTTTTCTGTGCAAGATGCGGCATAGCCTATCTGATGAGTTCTTGCGGGTTATTTTCCAGTATTCCACAAGATAAAATACTAGTTCAATCATATCGTTAGTGAGGAGAGCTTTATTGCAAAGGTTTGTCAATGAAAATATTGGTTTTAATTCAATAACAAGATAACAGTATGTGAAAAATCGTGTGACACATTTTACAAATACACTGTATAACCCTGAGCCTGATGTTGAAAAAGCTGTTGTTTACGTATATTCCGAAGTGCAGCAATTTTAGCGTTTTAAGGCAATCATACAGCACACATTTTTATATCAGATAGGGGATATCGTGACGCAATTGTCTTCATGGAACAAAATGGTTTCTTATGTATAATGCCTCCAATTTTGAAACCTGGTCAGCGCCAATTTACTAGTGAAGAAGCTAATGCATCCATATTGATAACCAAAACCAGGTGGATAGTGGAAGCACATCTAAAAGCTATGTTCAAGTTTTTAGCCGATACTATTCCTCTACAACATGTTGTATATATAGGCGACTTTTTTCGGATAGCCGGAGCGATAATTAATAGGTAGGTGTATATTCTGAGACTTCTTTATTTCAGTTTGTAGTATGCATCCTCCTGTTATATTCTCAATGTTCTAAGTGTCTTAGATTCTCAATTCTGGTAGGATATAATTGAATACAAATATTCGCATATTATATTTAATATTAGGCAAATTTTTTTCATTTGAAAAGAACAATATTATACAACATAAACTAGAATGAAGCATGTTAAAATATTGTTCCCGTCTTCAGAAATAAATAGTCTATTATGAGTAAAATGTAAATATAACCCCTCCTAGCAGAGAAACTGCTAATTTTTGGGGGTTGGCGCAACGATATTATTTGTTCAGAATTACATGAACTACATCATATCAAAAATTCAGAAATATCCACCAAGACCCAATTCTCGCAAGAAATCTGCGGAGTCCTTTCTAGAAACGATGGATTGACACTGTTTTGGAAATTATTTTGAATACGGGGGATTGTTTTCAGGGAGAATATTGAGACACAAAATCTGAAATGAATTGGGTATACTTTCTCAGCTCGTTTTGAATATACACTGAGAAAGAAATTTCCAGAAACGTTGAATTAATACTGCTTTGGAGATTATTTTGAATACAGGGTTAGTTTTCTGGGAGAATATTGAGATACACAATATGAAATGGGATAGGTATGTTTTCTTAGCTCGTTCTGAATATACAGTGAGAAAAAATTTTCCAGAAACGATGAATTAACAGTTTTGAAGTTTATTTTGAATACGGGGTAGTTGTCAGGGAAAATATTGTAACATAAAATCTGAAATAGGGTAGGTATGCTTTCTTAGCTCGTTTTGAATATAATGTTAGAGATGAATTTCCAGAAACGATGAATTAACACTGTTTTGGAGATTATTTTGAATACGGGGGGGGGGGTAGTTTTTATGGAGAATATTGAGATACAAAATATAGAATGGGGTATGTATAATTTTTCGGCTGATTTTGAATATAGGTACAGTGAGAAGGAAATTTCCAGAAACGATGAATTAACACTGTTTTGGAGATTTTGAATACGGGGGTTGTTTTCATGGAGAATATTGAGATACAAAATCTGCAATGGGGTATGTGTTCTCTCTCAGCTCGTCTGAATATACAGTGAGAAAGAAATTCCCAGAAACGATGAATTAACACTGTTTCGGAGATTATTTTGAATACGTAGGTAGTTTTCATGGAGAATATTGAGATACAAAACCTGAAATAGGATAGGTATCCTTTCTCAGCTCGTATCCATTTAAGGTTCAACATATTTCCTTGTATTGGAAGATGATTATAGCAGAATGTCATTCATCTATTTTTTGACAACAAAAAATTAAGTATTCGATCGTTTTACAGAATTTCAAGCTTTGGAAGAGAACCAGAAAGGAAATAAAATTCAATTTTTTAGAACAGATAATGGTGGTGAATTCTTCAGTGGGGAATTTGAGAATCTTCTAAGAAAGGAGAGTATGATTCATCAGAGAACAAGCCCCTATACCACTCAACAAAATGGGGTTAGTGAAAGATTAAATCGCACAATACAGCAAATTTTCAAGAAATATATGTATTGCTAGCGGATTGAACCATAAAACACCTTACGAAATTTGAAATAACAAAAAACCTGATTTATCTAATTGACGTATTTTTGGAAGTACTGTAATGGTACATATACCAAAAGAAAAAAGGCTTCAATTTGATAAGAAATCAAAAAAAAACATATTCTTGTAGGATATTCAGAAAACATAAAAGGTTACAGGATATATGATCCTGAGAAAAATGTCATTTTGACTAGCAGGGATGTTATCATCTATGAATACTCAAGATCCAGGAAACAAGATGTGATAACCAATTTAAAATAGGAAGAGTCATTGGTTCCAGTGGTGGATTTAGAAGATAATAATGAAGACATAACTAATATTAACAACAAAATGAAAGTGTAGATTCAATCAATGATATACTTGACTTGACAACTTATGAAATTCTAGCAGAAAATGACAGTGACTGTGTACCTAAAAATATTTGTAAGAAACATGAAAATAAACAATTAATTCCAAGAACATCTGAAAGACAGAGGAGAGATAAAAACTTTGACGATTATGTAACCTACATGAGTGTGGATAATGAAACCAACCTGGAATGTTTTGGTGATATCAGAAGCTTTGGCAAGATCTGATGGATGGAAATGGAAACAAGCTATGATAGAAGAAATGAAGAGTTTTGAAGAAAACAAGACATGGGAAAATGTGGATATGCCAGAGAAAGAAACGATAGTGGACTGTAAGTGTATTTTTAAAAAGAAAAGTTAGTGACAGCAGTGAAAGTTATTGTGCTAGGTTAGATGCAAAGGCTTTTACCCGAAAAGAAGGGGTGGACTACACAGAAAATTTTCCACAGGTAGTAAGACACTCTACTTCCAGACTGCTGATTGCTATACCTGTAAACTTAGATTTAAGTTTTTTTTCACCTAGATGTGATCACAGCTTTTTTGCATGGTTACTCAGATGAAACAGTTCATATGAAATAATCTGAGGGTTTCGTTATATGTCATCAGAAAAAATAAGTTTCAAGACTAAAACGTGCAATATATGGTTTAAAACAGTCATCCCGTATTTGGTACAAAAGAGTTGAAAGTGTTTTAACAAATTTAGGATACAAAAAATCAGAATTTGAGCCATGTGTTTTATTGTATCTAAAAATAAATTGATAACAATTATAACGTTGTATGCTGATGATTTTTTCTTTTATTTCAAATGACAAATTTCAATCTGAAAATGTAAATATTGAGTTAGCTACAATATTTAAATTAAAAGATCTAAGAGAGGTCAAACAAAGGTGAAATTTTCCTTAGCCGAAACTACTTATATATGAAATGTTTTTTTCATTATACAGAAACCTCCCCAAACAAAAAATTACAAAAAAAAATCTGAGGAAATTCATAATTTTCATTTTCCCGACTTCAGAATAACTGAAACAAGCTACATGAAAACATGTTTCTCATTTACATTCTAGACACTTTTCTAAACATAAACACACAAAGAACTTCTTGCGGAAATATGTCATTTTCATTTTTTGATAAAATATTGTAAACTTCAGAACAACTGAAATTATTTCTACAGAAATTTTAATTCTCTTCATATTCTAAATGCCATTCTGAATACACATATAGGAAAATAATTTTGCGGAAACACATCCCAAACTAACTCAAACTAATCTAAATTTCTAAATTGAAAACTGTAAACAATTGAAAAAAACCTAAACGTTAAAAAAACTAACATACCTGTATTATATGAATAAACTAAGTTTCTACAATACTTATTCTGCCTAGCGAAAATATCTCTTTCGAGTCGAACTCTAGAATCACCTTGTAAAAATATAAACATATTGTTCAGGATAAGCTACACAACAAGGGACCCTGACATCCCGAGCGTGGGAACCTTAGAGTCAAGGTAGGTATTGCAAGACTAATATATATACTAGGATTATTATTAGAACCGGTTATGATGGTTATAATTATTGAGCCTTAAGATTGGTATTGATTATGGTTTGATTGTAATGTAATTTGATAGTTCAACCATTGAAACTAACCTAGTGTTCCCCAAAAATATATACAAATTTGACAAACTAACCTGCGATAGCGTTGATAAGAGCCAGGGATGATCAAACAATTGAAAAAACTACCTTCAAATAACCTATCAGTACTAACTTAATGTGGTGTTTCCCAAATATATATATATAAATTTAATAAACTAATCTACGATAACGTTGCCGCCTGAAATTTCCTGCGCATGTGTATGAGGGCCAGCACAATCTAACGATAACAAAAACCTACCTTCGAATAACCTGCAAGTACCAACCTAGCCTAATGTTCCCAGAAATATATAAAACTTAACAAACTAACCTGCGATAACGTTGCCGCCTGGACTGTCCTGCGCATGTGTATAAGGGTCAGGAAAATCTAACGATTACAAAAAGTTACATTCAAATAACCTACGAGTACTAACTTAGCCTAATGTTATCAAAAATATATAAAATTCAACAGACTAACCTGCGATAACGTTGCCGCTAGGACTTCCCTACGCATGTATATAAAGGCCACAAAAATCTAACAATTACAAAAATCGATCTTCAAATAACCTACCAGTACTAACCTAACCTACTGTTTCCCAAGAATATATAAAAATTCAGCAAACTAACTTGTGATAACGTTGCCGCTTGGACTTTCCTGCGCATGTGTATATGAACTAGAGCTAATCAAACAATTACCACTACTCCGCACTCCGTAGTCCGCACTATCTATTTTACTACGCATATACCAACAATCAAAGAGCTACTATCTTAACGACATGTTAAAACTTGTCAAAATTTTTGAACGCGAGTGTTTACGAGATCGAATTGCCAAATACAGTTTAAATTATTCTAAATTCTACAATATTCAACCAATAAATAAGAATGATATATTTCCGCAAAAAGTTTTTTGCATGTTCATATTTAGAAAAAAGTAAAACAGAAACGTATTTTCATATAACTGGTTTCAGCTATTCTAAAGTCGGAAAAATGAAAATGATGCATTTCCGCAGGAAACTTTTAGTGATTTTCTGTTTGGAAAAGTTTCCAAATACTAAATAAACGAATATCTCCTACATAACTAATTTTAGCTAAACGATAATTGAGCCCAAACAAATTTTGGGCTTGAACATTTGTATTAATAAAGAAAAAGGTATAATAACATGAGGTCAAAGTAAGTATATTCACATATTGTTACATATTTCCAATATGACAGAATGCAAAACTGTGAACACACCGATGGAGAACAATTTGAACCTTATCAAAAGTACGAATAGCATTAATTCTTTACCATATCAGCAACTTATTGGTAGTCTGATATATCTAGCGGTCATGACCAGACCAGATACATGCTACAGTGTCAGCTTTTCAAGTCAGTTTAACAAATGTTTTGATTAAACTCATTGGCTTAGTGTTAAGAGATTTTTGAGATATTTAAAGGAAACTAAAGATTCCTGTTTAACCTATGAACAGAATTCAAAGTCATTAATAGGATTCGTAGATGCTGATTGAGGCAACAATTTGGTAGAAAATCATACACAGTGTTTTGTTTTGAACTTTCTTGCAGTGCAATAGCCTGAGTAAGTAGTAAACAAAAAACTGTTGCTCTTTCGAGCGCAGAGAGATATATGGACATGTCAGAGGCAATATATTTGGAAATCTTGATTAATGAACTAGCAGGTATTTAAGAATGTGTTTCAATTTATAGTGACAGTCAAAGTGCAATCAAAATAACATCCAATCTTATGTTTCACAAAAGAACGAAACATATAGATGTGAGCCATCATTTTATTAGAGAGACGGTCCCTAACAATTTAGTAAAGATTGAATATTTACAAATAGATGAAATGCCTGCTGATATATTTACCAAAAGATCAAATGAGCATTACAAATTTTTGCATTATTTAAATATTGTTCCAAAGAATAGTATGTAAATGCAATTTAAGCTAGTTATTTTTCATGTTTCAAACAAGTAGGGGTGTTGAAATGAGTTTAAAATATAAATAACGCCCTCTACCTTCAACTCTATGTTCTATATGTGACAAAATCTGATTTTAACAGCAGAGTTGTGCGTAGTAGAAGATATGTTGTGTGATACAAAAAAAAATTTTTTGTTCGTTTTTTGTCTTTTATTTTTTTTGGATTTTTATTATTTTTTCTTTTTTTTGGAATTTTTCATATTTTGTTTTTTTTTAATTAATTTTATCAACTTTTTTATATATTAACGGAATTCTACGGTCTCTAGTTTGCGAAAAATGATCAATAATATTATCAAAAAATGTATCATTTTGTTTTAAGTGTTTTACTAAATCTTTTTCAATAGATATTAAACTAACATTGTATAAACGATTTTGGCCCATTGTATTTGGCATGTAAGTTTTAATTCGTTAGAGAGTAGAAAATGATCTCTCCACCGATGCCGACGTGACAGGAATGGTGACTGTCAAACAAAGTAGTTTATAAAACTGAGGTAAAACTTGTGGCAAATCATTGTCTATCATATATTTTATCATATCGGCGTGACTGTCGTACTGGCCTAAAATATCTTTATCCGAGTATATAACGCATAATTCATTGTGCCGTGCTATTTTATCAAAAAAATTATATTTTAGAACTAAGTTATCTAAAAGTGTATTGGGGAACTCTTTTGAAAAAGATTCGAAAAATCTTCTATTCGTCAAGTCAAAAAACTTCAATTCATGTAAATCGGAAAATCGAATCTCAATTTGACCTTTAACAATATCTAAAATTTCATAAAAAAAGTTGTTTATAATGTAGTTTATTGTCTATCAAATTATACGTTTTCCTCCTTTTCGCGGGAGGAGCCTCATCAGTTGAAAAATTTTCAAATAAAATATTAAAATAAAAATTCTGTATTACGGAAACTTGAAATTTTATCAATGAGATGTTTCAAACGATCTCTTGAATGAATGATATCAGTGAATTTATGTTGTAAAATTTGAAAAATAAGATCAGTTTGTTCAAATATTAATTTAAAAGTATCAAGAAAAAACAAAAATTCTCCATTTTCTAAATAAGATTTTAAACCAACAGCAGCATTTAATGAAACCTGATCTGTTGAAAAGTCATCACTGTTTAATACAAAATCAAATGTTTCAATTAATTTGTCTTTATTTTTATGGATGGTAAATACTGCACGTGATGTAAAATTCCATCGAGTTGGAGCATTACAGGGAATTCTGTTTCCTACTATGTTATTTAAAATTTCAGATCTTTTGGTGGATTTTCTAAAAAAATTTGAGGTGCTTGCAAATACTGACGCGTTACTCATAAAATCGCGAAGCGCACTGTCGTATTTACGAAACAAATCTAACAATTCCCTAAAATTACCTTTATTAACTGAATTTTCAGTTTCATCATGTCCTCTTAAAGCCAAATCTTGAGATGATAAATACAATAAGAAATCAATGATTTTTTTTTAAACTTCGTCTTGTCAATACTACTATTAGTATTAAATGATCGATTTTGATAGTTACCTGACATTACTAATCCTTTCAAATCCGGTAAAGGCCGTTTATTAAAAAAAAACACTTTTATCATATGTTAATCCACTATCCACTAAACGGATTTTCTAAAAGGCAGCAACTAACTCACTAACACTGATTTCAAATTTACAACAGACAACAATCTAACCTTACTTCGCGTGGCGTGACAATACATAAACAAGCACTGACTGACCTACTCAGCAATCGGCAGAACGCACGTGTCGTATTTCATAGATTGCGAGCGGCTGCCGGAGGCTAGCCTACAGAGGGTGTTGCCATTTTCGCTGTTTTACTATTTGGCGATTGAGCTGGTCGGAAAAACGGCAACTGGGTTGAACAACACATGCTCAGCGTTTGAGATATATAGAGAGTCTAGCCTCAGGGCACTGTTGCCAGATTAAAAATAACTACTGAGAACGGGGAATTAATTGTAAAATTAAAAAATTTTCAGAGAAACAGAAAATAAAATGGAGAATGATCACTAAGATAAATTGGTGAGGAGGCTGAGCCTCCTTAGCTTCCTTCGAGGAGCCGCCACTGCTGTCATTCATTATTATCATAATAATGTAGAAAATTCGATTTGCTATATCAATTCATTTGGGCACCTTTCAACATAAGAATGTTTTCATAGTTTTAACGTTCTTGATAAAAAGTGTAATATTTTTGGTACACATAAATGACATAATTAAAAACTTTTTCATATCATATTTAACCTGGTAATTGATAAAATTGATGACTCACATCTCATAATCAACAAAGTGTTGTTATCTAAAGAAAACATAAATATTTCTGAATGTTTGATCGTGTTCAAATAAGGCAATTTGAAGACAGTTTTAGTCAGTTGATTTCACCCTATATTTACTATATGATATGAAATTTTATTTATATTGTAAAATTAAACACTACTTATGCTATCTTCAGCCATCCAAATACAGATTGTATTTGATGCAAGGGCGTACCCAGCGAGGGGCAGACAGAATGAAGACTTATCTGGAAAAGTATTGCTGTAGTGCAGTTTATACGTCGCTAAAAATTCAAAATGAAAAAAAAATTTTATGTGGCGAAGCTATTAGGGAGAGTATAATAAGTGATGTTAAAAAAACGCTGGCTTACTCGGTCTCAGCTGATGAAACAACGGACATAGCTGAGAAAGAACAGCTATTAATTGGCTTGCGGTTCTACGATGAATGCAAGGGGATAATCCGAGAAGAATTTGTAGGTTTTGTGGAACTAAAGACACAAGATGCCTCATCAATCGCTGAAGCAATTGACAATTTTTTGATTAGCTGTTATCTATCACCAGAATATTGCGTTGGTTTGGGTTTCGATGGCTGCTCTACAATGGCAGCCAAAGAGGGCGGTGTACAAGCAATTTTAAGGAAGAAATATTCTCGAGCATTATATTTTCATTGCTCAAGCCACAAACTAATTGTTGTAGTGAACGATTCAAACGAGATACCGGAAATTAGAAATACTATTGCCACTACAAAGGACACAATAAACTTTTTCAGAGAATCGACTGCCGTAGGAATTGCGCTCCCAATCTATCACGAATGTGTTTGACGAGATGGTCGGAAAAATATAAATCAATCCGGAAATTTTCTCAAAATTTCCCAGAACTTGTAAAAGCGTTAGAAAAATTATCCACAGAAGGAAACTATGCTACAAGAAAATCTGCATTTCAGATTCATTCAGCGATTACAAAACCAGTGTTTATCGTTGCCTTAGTTACAATAGCAAAATACTCGGCAGTGTTGGAACCAGTAGTTAACGCCTTGCAAGCAAAGACCATGGATTGGATTGCTGTAGGAGAATACATTACAAGAATCCTTAACTGAAGTACTCAAAAGAGACCATCAAGAAGCAGATCGAATCACTGACCAATTACTCAAAAAAGCGCAAGACATTTCAATGGAATTGGAAATAGAAATTTCTGTCCCACGTTTTGCTCAAAAGCAAAAACACAGGAGCAATCCTCCATCAGACAATGATAATGAATACTGGCGACGCTCACTTATTATTCCTTATCTTGATTCATTTACGTCATCGTTAAATATTCCATCTTCCCAAGAAAATACCAAAACTTTTGTTTTAAAAAAACTACATCTTTCATACAGGACGGGAACCAGTATTACGAACTTACAAAAAAACGCAGAAATGTTTCAAGATTCTTATGATTTGGATGACATCACAGGAGAACTTGACCTGTGGAATAATTTGTGGACGAAGAAGAATTTATCTAAAGACAAATTGAAGAATATTGAAGTCACTGACCTGTTTACGGAAATCAATATTTTTTTTCCCGCCTTGAGAAAAGCAGTCTTAATTTTGAGCAGTATTCTATGCACTACGACGACCGTCAAACAATCATTCAGTACGCTTCGAAGAGTGGAGACCCGGCTTAGGACCACTATGGGAGAGACAAGGCTTACTGGATTATGCTTGATGAGAGTACATCGGAATTTTGTGAAAGAAAACCGTGAAATGGTGGAAACGAAAGTAATGGATAAATTTGCAGCAAATCCGAGAAGATTATTATTGATATAAAAATTTAATTAAGTTTATTAAAATCCTTAAATTTATTTTGAATTTTTTTTTTTTTAAAACCGTCTCAGCTGTAGCATGGCATGTCTAGTGATTATTACAGTTTCTCGGTAGTTCTCAGTTCCCCATCCTTTTCTCGAAACAAATATGAGCTGCCCCCCCCCCCCCCTAGTTCAGATCCTGGGTACGCCCTTGATTTGATGAGAGAGTTTTTCATATCATAGCCCTCAGTCGATCAATAAAAGTTTGATAATATATTTACATCAGAAATACATTAGAAAACTGTGAATTTCATAACGTCCTTCAAGCAGAGAATCTAGAATTTTGATTTGGCATATTTTCAATTAAAGAACTCGTGAAATGAGCATTAGTAGCCAAAAAACCTTGTTGCAATGTTTCCAGATTCAAATTCCATAAATGGAAATTAAAAGTATGTTTCATAATGAACTATATATTCCCATTTATAAACAACATTAACGAAAAAAAAACATCAAAAATACTCTAAAAACACTTACTTAAGATGAAAATCAAAATTGCTTTATCTGATGAACTGAACTTAATACTTGCTATCAACTTCAATAACCAGATTCAAAGTATAGTCTGAAACTCTCGAGAAGACCCTACTGCGCCCAAAGTGTGTGGGGGGGGTTAGGTGAATTGGAAAAGCGAGTGGGGGGGGGGGGGGGTAACTGTCTCATCGTTCAACAATCCTATCAAATAAACATCGAGTCTCCGAGTCCCTTATTATTGTAATAAAAAGGGATATCATTCTAAAGTGTGTGAATGTGAGCCTGTGTAAACACAGCCTCACTCCGACTTGGTTACACTGCGCGGTTCTAACTTGAAGCTTCTCACACGTTTTACATTAATACGAAATGTAATACTGAATACTTAATTATTTATTCATTTATTTAATTATTTCACAAACACAAACAGGTTACAATCACTTATAACCTACTTACATGTTGTGACATACATTACTTTTTGGCGATAATCACTTTCTACGGCTTCAATACTCCTTCAAGTCTACCAGATCTGAATCTAATTGACTTTCAAGCTGGTTCCTCGGGCGCCAAATTTTTGTCAAGGTTTACTCCTCGTTAAGGGCTTCTGCTAGGGCCCTTACCACAAAGCGTATCACTGTACTATCTACGGATAGCCTTGTCGTAGTCTCAGTGAAGTGAGTAACCAAGGTCAATATAGGGCAGACTGAGTAGTATTGAAATTGCAGGCTTTAATTGCAATTAATACTTGGTTACTTTTTGATTACTTAATTGCTGTTGCAGAAAGTCACTTTAGATAAACACGGAACTTTCCAATAATTTATTTGTAGCTTGAACATACATTGATATTCCACTTTCTCTGTACAATAATAATTTATCCCGACCCCGGGGAAGCACAAGGAAGCTCAGAAACAATAATTGCTAAAAACGCGGTTAAAACAGGCTAATTCCCCTTATTATAGCCTTGCCAATAAATATTCATATGAGTATTATTAGAACGGCTTTTCATGCACCAATTCTTAGCAAAATTAATTATCGTGCATGGTATACTCGAGCAGAGCAAGTGACAGCAGGGCTTGAGTTGTAATGGAACCTCCGCAATACCCTCACTACGCCCGCGTTATATCAGTAATTCTTAGGGCACTTTTAAAAATGGTGAATACTGAGATTCATTTATCCTGCACTTCTTTCAGGTTAGTACGCGTAATTTTCCGGGAACGTTCACGGATAATAATTGTACGACAGTGCCAGCACTTATATACTACACACACATGCATTTGGCAATTATAACTCTCACTTCCGGGTAGAACACAGCGTGTTAGACTTATAATCACCTCGTCAACAATACCACCCTACTTCCGGGTAAAACACAGCGTGTACAGTGGATATTACGACTCTCAACCACACATCCTCCTTCAGAGCCCACTTCCGGGTAGAACACAGCGTGTGGATCGTGGCGGAGGACTATCTAGCGCACACCCTTATTTCCGGGTAGAACACAGTGTTTATTGGTGTGTCGTAATTCCCTTTCACTCTGATCATTCACACCCTCTGACACAATACAATTACTTTACAGATTCAATTTTCACGTTTATCGGTACAGAACACAATCAGTTTTATCAAGACGTTATGGAAATCTGTACAGGATAAACTTATCAGGTACAATACAATATTTACAATTACTAATTAAACAATATTTGATAGTACAAGGGCGCACCGCGGACAAAACAATGGAACTCAATGTACTAACTCAAATCGCAAAATCACTATTCACCTAATGCTTTAACGGTAATTGGTGGAGCAATTACTTTTTGTTCTCGGCTGTCTAATTGTTACCTCGCACTTCGATTGCTTGCTCACTATTCGGAATCTAATTGCTCCGGCTATCTCTTCGCACTGTCTCACTGACAATAATTCCATTCAACTCTTGCAAGGCGTTCTTTCATACCAATCGAGATTCAGGTCAAGTCACCTACACCAGCTCCAGCCGTGCACATTCCGCTCTCATGATGTTTCACCAGCTCCTCGATTTTGTACCGTTTTTAAGATTACATCTGTTCCGATATCTTTTGATGACACGAATTTACTTTTCATGAATGAAATCAAAATATACGCGATTTATGAATGGAACCGTATTCAAATCTGACACTTAAACTACACGGATGTCAATGCTTGGTACAATATATCTTCCTATACAACGATATGATTATTCAGAATTAGCAATTTGAAATACTAATATAAACGAAATCTAAAATTTACAAACAATCTGCGTCTTTCCCATTAAATAATTAGTCAAGATTTCAGAGCATCGTTAAAATGTTCTAGAGTTATATAAAGCCCTCCAATAATCGATGAGAACCAACCATATATAGTTCAAAGATAAAACAAAAAAAGTAAGACGAATCAAATACTCAATTAGTACAACTAAACTAAAACTAATCTACAACCCTACTGCTGGCTCACAACTACCCCGCCACTTCCACGGCCATCGGTACTCACAAGTCCATCCAGATCTGTGTTTCACTATCTAGAGCACTCGCCAACACATACACCACATCCATCAGAAATCACTCCTACCAACGAACCGCCTCCCGTTGAACTGCATTACTCAACTCAAGCTAACCTTGTCAAAACTGTTTAAGCCACACGGCTCAAACGAAATAGCACAATTGGAAAGAATAAGATTTCCTCTATTTCGATGAAACTTCGAGTGTACATTCCTAAAGATGTGTGCTTTCATTTGATACTATACACAATACTGCACAAATGAGGTAGCATATTTGGAAAAAGAAAAACTGAGATTTCTCAAACATTTCAAATTTTTTTCAATTTCTTTTTGCGTAAGGACCCATATAGCCTCTCTGTGCACTCATGAAATTCAAAATGTACATTCCAGATGATGTTAGCTTCAATCTGATAACATAAACAATACGGCCAGAACGAGATAGCATACTTAGGAAAATAAAAACTGAGACCTCTCATAATTTTTTTTTTCCAATTTCTTTTTGGGTAAGGACTCATTCAGTTCTCTGTGTAATAATGAAACTCCCAGTATACATTTTCGGAGATGTTAGCTTCAATTTGATCCTATACACAATATGGCACAGATAAGATAGCATACTTACAAGAAATTAAAACTGTGACATTCTTTTTGCGTAAGAACTTATTCAGGCTGCTCTTTGTGCAATGATGAAACTTTCAGTGTACATAACTGAAGATGTGAGCTTTCATCTGCTACCATACGCAGCTGTTCATAAATGCCAGAAGAATATAACAATTACAAAACCCTACCTTCAAATAACCTACGAGTACTAACCTAGCCTAATGTTCCCGAAAATATATACAAATTTACAAACTAACCTGCGATAACGTTGCCGCTTGAACTTTCCTGCGCATGTGTATGAGGGCCAGGGATGATCAAACAATTACAAAAACCTCCCTCCCAATAACCTATCAGTACTAACCTAATCTAGTGTTTCCCAAAAATATATGAAAATTTAACAAACTAACCTGCGATAACTTTGGCGCCTGAACTTTCCTGCAGATGTGTAAAAGGGCCAAAAACATCTAACGATCACAAAAACCTACATTCAAATGACCTACGAGTATTAACCTAGCCTGATGTTACTAATGTTCCCAAAAATATATAAAACTTAACAAACTAACCTGCGATAACGTTGCCGCTAGAACTTCCCTACGCATCTGTATAAAGGCTACAAAAATCTAACAATTGCACAAATCTATCTTCAAATAACCTACCAGTACTAACCTAACCTACTGTTCCCCTAAAATATATAAAAATTTAGCAAACTAACCTGCGATAACGTTGCCGCTTGAACTTTCCTGCGCATGTGTATAAGGGCTAGGGATAATCAAACAATTACCACTACTCCGCAGCAACGAGTTCTATAACTCTATATATTATTATTACATATTATAGAACTCTTTGCTCCACAAGTTATATATTCTGAAAGCCGGCCCTTACTGTGTCAGTAAGATGACTCATAAATATAAAACAATAGCTAAGAGTATTAATCATTCTATTCATCATAAAAACTATGACTAATGCTAGAGACGGTCAACAGGTGTTATCCGAGTATAAATAAGATGATCGACCTGTAAAGATCATCATTACTTTATGAGAGTTGGTAGCTTTAAAATTGCTTTTAATTTATCATTGTAATTTTCAAATCATTACTGTATTTAACATTGTAGCTTTTACATTGCACACTAAATGTAGTAATATTCCAATCGTTTTTTAAAAACGTTATTTCTTGAACCGGAAATAAAACTGGCGCAGTCGGAACGGATTCCAAGAAAGTGCATTTTTACTACAAAATCGAGTACCAATGTTCGTTCATTTTAATGCTTGAAATTGGAATAAAAGAAAATCAAACATATCTTGAACAAAATCGTCGAGATATCCAAGTGGCCTGGACAACATCGCCGAAGTCACTCAAAAGCAAATCAAACATATCCCGAACAAAATCGTCGAGATATCCAAGTGGCCTGGACAGCATCGCCGAAGCACTCATCAGAAGACATCAATCAAGTAAGAGAATCTGTTTATCCTATAATATCCACTATCTCATGTCAAATGAAATAGATGATAATTTGAGTAATATAATCAGAAAAGTAAGTAACTTAAGAATAAATAACGAGGAAAATTCAGAATTCATTGAAGAAAATAATTCTTTTAATAATTCTAATTATAATCAAACATTGGCAAATTTTAATATAAACAAAATATTCATTGACGCTGTTCCCAGTTACAGTCGAGAACAAGCAACTATAGGAATTTTTATCGATGCTTGCGAAAAATTCTTAACTACATTAATGGACCCAAATCAACCTCAAAATAATGAATGGCTATTAAGAATTCTAATAAATAAATTAGAAGGACGATCTCTAACACTAATAGGTAGTAGAGAAGAGGCAAATACATGGCCTGCAATCAAAAATCTTTTAATATCTTATTTTGGAGATCAAAGAAATATTAAATGCTTAATTAGAGATTTAATGAATGTTAAATTGGAAAAAAATGAAACCCCATATACGCTAGGTATGAGAATACAAGATATCAGAAGTATGATTTTGAATAAACTTAGATTAGAAGAACCAGATAATGCGGTAAGAATAGTGAAAACACAAATGTATGACGAAACCTCTTTAGATTCATATTTGAATGCCTTGCCTGAAAAACTTTCAGACAGAATAAGATTCAGAAACCCTGAAAATTTAGAGAGAGCTATGAATTTAGTTGTAGAAGAAGAGAATGTAAACTATTACAGAGACAGAATGCATACAGTAGGAAGTAATAGATTTTATAAACCCCCAGTAAAATTACAACCAAGCAAACCTATGATTAATCGTCAAAATTATAATCCTCAAAATTATAATCATAAAATTTTAATCCTCAATATCAAGGTTATAATAGACAACAATTTACAAACAGACCAAATATTCCAAATCAACCAAGACCATATTATAATAACACGAATCATTGGGTTAATAGACTTCAAAATCAAAATTTTAATAATTCTCAATGACCAATACAAAATAAACCTGTACCAATGGACACAAGTTCAGGTAATACGAGACGAACTAATAATACAACTCAAGGAATGTACAATGTACAATCAGTACAAAGACCAAATCAACAAAGACATTTCACGTCAGAAGAGTTATTCCATCATGAAATGGATGAAACCGAACCAGAATATTCAGATAATCCAGAATATAATGATATTGATTATGATTGTCAAAATGAAGAATTTGACGAAAACTATGATAACGATGAGCAACATTTTCATTTAGACCTGACACAAACAGAGAAGACATAATAGGATTAAATAATATTGATAATAATGTATTACCCTACATTAAAATTCCTCATGCAAATTTAAAATTTTTAATTGATACGGGATCGTCAAAAACTTTATTAAATCCGAAAACCGTAGATAAACATTATAAAAATTATGTTTGGAATGAACCATTTAAAATAAGATCTGCACATAATACCACTTTACACAAATACGTCGCGAAAATACCTTCACCAAAAACATTGAATACGAAATTAATTCATAATTGTTGTATATTCAATTTTAATAACAGATATGACCGTTTGATGAGCACAGATTTACTAAAGAAATTAGAAGCAAATATTGACATAAAAAATGGAGTATTAAGAACAAGTCACGAAAGTTATAATAAAATGATTGAACCTCGTACGAAACAAATAATTGAAATCCCAGTAAATTCAAATGCAAGTCAGGGAATAATAGAATACTCTTTATTAGAACCAGGGCTTGAATTACCATCATCTCTAGTAACAATAAATAACAATCACGCTATTGTTTCTGTAACAAATTCAAATGAATACCCAATAGAGATGAAACTTGATAACCGCTTGAAGTGACAGAATTAAATAATTATGAGCAATTAGAGATAAGAAACAATGACTTAATTAACGAACACGATAACGAATTGAAACAAAATATCAAACACCTAAGACTTAACCATCTAAATTTAGAAGAGAAAAAAGCCATCAGAGAATTATGTTTCGAATATAGAGACATTTTTCATTGCGAAAAATTACCTTTATCCTTCACAAACGAAATTAAACATTGTATTAGAACTAAGGATGAAATTCCGGTATATTGGAAACCATACCGGTTACCTCACGAAAATCAAAAAGAAGTAGAAAAACAAGTCACACAATTATTAGAACAAGACATAATCAGAAATTCAACAAGCGCATGGAGTAGCCCTGTAATAATTGTACCAAAAAAAGAGGATGCTTCAGGAAAAAAGAAATTTAGAATGGTAATCGATTATTCAAAATTAAATGATAAAAGTATTGACGACAAATATCCATTACCTAACATAACTGAAATTTTAGATAAACTAGGTAAATCACAATATTTTACAACTCTAGATTTAGCATCTGGATTCCATCAAATAGAAATGAATGAAGATGATATATGCAAAACAGCGTTCAGTACACCAAGAGGACATTATGAATACAAAAGAATGCCTTTCGGTCTGAAAAACGCCCCAAGTACATTCCAACGAGTAATGGACAATGTTTTAAGGGGAATTCAAAATGAAAAATGTATAGTATATATGGATGATATAATAATATTTTCGGTATCCTTACAAGAACATATTGAAAAATTGAGAATTGTGTTTGAAAGATTAAGAAAAGCTAATTTCAAAATTCAAATTGATAAAAGTGAATTTTTAAGAAAAGAAGTAGCATTGTTAGGACATGTTGTAACACCTAATGGAGTGTTACCTAATCCAAAAAAAATTGGAGGAGTAATTAAATATCCAATACCAAAGACGACGAAAGAAATAAAAGGATTTTTAGGATTAGTCGGTTATTACAGAAAATTTATTAAAGACTTTGCAAAACTTACGAAACCAACGACAACATTTTTGAAAAAAGGACAAAAAATAGCCCATGATCAAGAATTTATAAAATCATTTGAAACTTGCAAAAAATTATTAGTAAATCACCCAATACTTCAATATCCAGATTTTACAAAACCCTTTGTCTTAACGACAGACGCTTCAAATGTAGCTTTAGGAGCCATATTATCACAAGGTACGATTGGAAAAGATAAACCAATATGCTATGCCTCTAGAACTCTGAATGAAACGGAACAAAAATATAGTACTATTGAAAAAGAACTACTTTCGATAGTTTGGGCAACAAAGTATTTTAGACCTTACCTATACGGTAGAAAATTTATAATATATACTGATCATCGACCATTAACTTGGTTATTTAAGCTCATAGATCCAAATTCAAAATTACAAAGTTGGAAAATACGTTTAGAAGAATACGACTATGAGATAGAATATAAAAAAGGCAAATATAACACAAATGCAGAGGCATTATCAAGAATTCAAATAAACGCACTTGAAAATGAATCTGTAATTGCAAATATTGATGAAAGCGATATAGAAAATGCGCTTCGATCACTAACATCACCTAATTTACCCCAAATTGACCAAGAATACTTAGATGAAATATTAGAAGGTATTGATACTATCCATTCACGTGAAAATGATGAACCATTAGAAGCAATCAAAATTTTAGATAATATAATAAATAATAAGTCGAATCAATATTTCATTTCAGAAGTGTATAATAAACCAAAAAAAGTGAATGTTATAAAAGAAGACGGAAACACTAAACTATTCGCACAATTTACAAAAAATAATAATGACCAGCAGATAATCGATTTTTTACGAGAATATACAACAGAAAACAAAAAAATTTATATGTATTTTGAATCTGAAAAATTATACAAAGATTTTTGCAATATCTATATATAAATATATAATAACAACGGACCTGAATTGATTAGATGTACACAAAACAAACAAGAAATAAAAGATAAAGATGAAATATACCTCACAATAAGAAATCAACATGAATCAAAAACAAATCATAGAGGAATACAAGAAACTATGAAACAAATTCAGAGAAAATATTATATCAAAAATATGCAACATGAAGTTTCCAAGTTCATAGGAAATTGTGAAACTTGCAAAAAATCAAAATATGATAGACATCCCCCAAATCCGCCAATAATGATAACTGAAACCCCGAGTAAACCCTTTCAAAAATTACATTTAGATACTTTCGTAATAGAGAAACAAAATTATCTGACAATTGTAGATGCTTTCTCAAAGTTTGGCCAAGCAATACCAATTCAATCTAAAAATAGTATAGATGTAACAGACGCATTATTATTATTTTTTTCCTATTATGGATTACCAGAACAAGTAACTACAGATAATGGACCAGAATTCACTAGTAAAGTAATCCAAGATTTATTAGAAATACATAAAATTAAAATTCATTTCATTACCGAAAACCATCCAGAATCAAATGGATTAATTGAAAGATTACATTCAACGATACTAGAACATATAAGATTACTAAAGCAAAATCATAAAGACCCTATAACAACTTTAATGAAATATGCAATTATAGCATATAATAACTCGATAAATGCAAGTACGAATTTCACACCAATAGAATTAACAATAGGGAGATTCAATGAGAAAAATCCATATGATATAGATTATGAAAAACAATTATTCCAAACTTATGTAAAAGAACATAGAGATAAGTTAGAAACTACATATAATAAAGTTAAACAAAAATTAGATAAGGACAAAACAAATGCAGCAAATAAACACATTGAAGAGTGTAATTTAGAAAAATTACAAGTAGGTTCAAAAGTATACGAGAAAAATTATAGAACAAAAATAGCTAAAACAGCTGATAGGAATTTAGGACCATATGAAATAAAGAAAATAAGTGATAAAAATGTAGCATTAATTGGAAATGATAGGGTAAAGAAATACGTACATTTAAAAAACTTGAGACATGTTATTGTTACAGATGGACAATTTTCATCTGCCTCGCAGCAATCTCAATTAAATCAACAAAAGGGACATAAAAGATGTAGAAATAAAAGAAATTACTGACAACCCTGGTATTATACCAATAAGACTAGGCAGAACTCAAAACACAATAGACTATTGGTCATTTATTCAAACTATAAAATTGGACTCATTAATTTATAAATATGAAAATTTAAAACAAAATTATGTGAAATTAAAAAACTCCATATATGATAAGAAAAGTCATACTGAAGAATTACACAATTATTGCTATATAACTGAACATGCTATTTTAAAAATTGATAATCAAATCAATCGATTAATACCCAACACTGAAATTAGAAAAAAGAGAGGTTTAATAAATGGATTAGGAAATATAATCAAAGCAATAACGGGAAATTTAGATCAAGATGATGCTGAAAAATATGACAATGCAATAAGTCAATTAAACGGTAATCAACAACAGATAAAACAGGCATTAAAAAACCAAATATCCTTGACTATTGAAACAACAAAACGAATAAATCTAACAATTAATAAACTATCGTATAATCAAGAAACATTGAAAATAAAAATTGATGAATTAAGTAATTTATTTAATCAAACAGAATCAGATCTATATTCACTTGTAATGTCAATCAATGTATTTACGCAAATTAATTTAGCCTTAGAGACAACAGGTAAAATCCTAGATACTTTAGAAAATGCTGTAGTGTTTGCCAAGTTAAATACATTTCACACATCATTAATTGAATCAAGAGAATTATTGAACGAATTGATAAGCATTAAGCCATTAATTTCAAAAAGTAAATTGCCATATAACCGACAATCGAAACTATATTGTTATTTGAAAAAATAATAAATATAAAAGGATATGTAAAAAATAAGGAACTTGTATTTATTCTTCAGATACCATTAGTAGAATCAGAATTTTACAACTATTATCATCTATTTGCATTCCCAATCAAACGAGAATCCCAATTCCAATCAATAATACCACAAACCAAATACCTATTCCTGAATAAAAACAGATACGCCATGTTCAATAAAGATTGTCGAGAAATCAAGAAGAATGAATACCTATGTGAATCAAGGAACACCAAAATCGTAACAAACAACAGCCCTTGCGAGACACAACTATTATCATTCTCCCAAAATTATAACAAATGTCATCCCAAGCCAATGAAGATAATGGAAAATAAAATACAGAAGATAACGGACAATAAATGGATTGTTGTAGTACCAAAAGAAACAACAGTCACTGTGAACTGCAAAAACAACGAATATAAAAACATAATAAAAGGTAGCAATGTTGTAACAATACCAGAAGGCTGTAATCTACGAATAAAAGAAGAAACTGTAAGAACATATCAAAATCCAGGAATGGAACAAATATAAAGATAGAAACAACCGAAATAAAAAATAAACCAACCGAAACACCACTTCAACTAGAAAACATCGAATTGGACGAGATACATCTATTTATTCAACAAATGAACAATAATAAGAAACTAATCCAATCGATCAAACATGTGGAAGTGAATCATAATGGTATAAGTGTGTGGACGATAATTCTATATGTGATCCTTATTTTGGTGGTCATATACTTCGCACGTAAAATTATAATGATTGAAAGAAAATAATGATTGAAAGAAATAATAGAATTGAAAAAATAGAAATCCCATTAGAAAATATTAAGTTGAGAAATTAAAGGGATTTACCCTTAATGTTTCAAATTGAGGAGGGACGAGTTATATGTTCTGGAAACCGGCCCTTACTGTGTCAGTAAGATGACTCATAAATATAAAACAATAGCTAAGAGTATTAATCATTCTATTCATCATAAAAACTATGACTAATGTTAGAGACGGTCAACAGGTGTTATCCGAGTATAAATAAGATGATCGACCTGTGAAGATCATCATTACTTTATGAGAGTTGGTAGCTTTAACATTGCTGTTAATTTATCATTGTAATTTTCAAATCATTACTGTATTTTGTAACGATCCCACTTTTGAATATATCGTTACAAATCATTATCATGATAAAAACCTATAATAATTTGATTTTATAACTTTGAACTACCTCCCAATTAAAGAACTCTATCTTAAATAATATAGTTAACTGTATTCAATTAATACGGTGCGGATTCAACGAACACTATATTGTTACCACCACATCCGAATTATTAATTAGGGAGGGAGACTCGGAATAAAACCGGTTGCGGTTGATAACTAACCACCTTTGGTATTTCTGTGTAGACAAAGTTAATCAAAGTTATTAAATTGTTTTTTTGAGTAGCATTGAATCTTTAATATTTCATTCATAATCAGGCTTACTCTGATTTATGCAAAACTTTGATTGTTTCCTGCTCTTATAACAGGCACCTAGATCTCTTGATTATAGATATTGTAATTTCATATTATCATTTATTCAATTGAACAAATCACTTGATTCCATTTTCTGAATACACGTGGGATTCTTATATCGTATATTTTTTGCTTTGAACTCTTCGTAATACGAACAACGTAGCGTTATCCAAATCTAAAAGGTACGAAACATATAGAGGATGGGCTAGAACTAACCACTCCATAATTATAATTCCATGAGCCTTGTTTCCAGTACCTTCGATTATAGAGTTAACGTGGGACTTGTTAAACAATCTCGTAATCGTAATAAAGAGTCCTAATAATACGAAATCCACCCACGTGGTTCTAGGAATCTCTGAACTTTAACTCATATCTAACTTCAAACTCAATTAATTTTTCTCTAACCTTGTTTAAATTCATTTTTTTTAAATTGTAGTTAGTTCTTATAATTGTCACATATTAATTTAATTTGTAATTGTAATCATAATTTATCTTCGCTTCACCTATCAACATTTTTCTAGCTTAACTCAGCTATTCACAGCGTCAATACTGAGCCATTGCACATATTAAATTTTACTTCTTTGGTGGACATCCTCCTCGTTTATTTTCTTTCTTTTCCGATAGGAGGATATTGGATCCAATACAGTGCTAGAGGCCTCGCGGAGCCATCATCAGGACCACAAGAGGAACACAGGGGAGTAATTTTAATATCTCTGTTGCAACTTTCATTACCATGATGAATTAGATGCTGGTCGTAATTGCTGAGTCAAAGTAGATTGATTACCTTCATTTACAATTGTTTCAGTTTTATATCGGTACCCCGAAAGGGCATGTGACTTTGTATAACTATTTTCCTATTGTTCATTAATTATTGAATATATTTGTTATTATTTTTATATGCTTTGTTTCTTTTCCTTTTTACTTACTACCAATTCAATGATGCTTATTTCTTTATTTATAACAGCCTGAAATTCTTCTTTTTTAACTCGTGGTGGCGTCCAGGGTTTGTTGTTTAAAAAGTAATAGGGCAAGAATCATCATTGTTAACGTAAAGAGCCGAACAACCACGAATTTGAGCTAGTTTGGGGAATATTAGTAACTTGGGTAAATTCATCTTTTCGATTAATTTAGAATCAAGGGAAGGTGGAAATTGTGTAGCTTACATTTGGCACCCAACAATTATTTTATTACAGTTTAACATTGTAGCTTTTACATTGCACAATAAATGTAGTAATATTCAAATCGTTTTTTAAAAACGTTATTCCTTGAACCGGAAATAAAACTCGCAGTCCGCACTATCTGTTTTACTACGCATATACCTACAATGAGAGAGCTACTATTTTGACGACATGTTTAAACTTGTCAAACGTTTTTGAACATGACTGTTTACGAGATCCAATTGCCGAATACAGTTCAATAATTATTCTAAATTCTACAATATTTTATCAATAAATAAGAATGATATATTTCCGCAAAAAGTTTTTTGCCTGTTCACATTTAGAAAAAAGTCTAGAAAGTAAAACAGAAACGTATCTTCATATAACTGGTTTCAGCTATTCTAAAGTCGGAAAAATAAAAATGATGCATTACCGCAGAAAATTTTAGTGACTTTCTGTTTGAAAAGGTTTTCGAATACCAAATAAACAAATATTTCCTACATAACTAATTTCAGCTAAACGATAATTGAACCCAAACAAATTTTGGGCTTGAACATTTGTATTAATAAAGAAAAGGGTATAATAACATGAGATCAAAGTAAGTATATAGACATATTGTTACATTATTTGAATATGACAGAATGCAAAACTGTGAACACACCGATGGAGAACAATTTGAACCTTATCAAAAGTATGAATAGCATTAATTCTGTACCATATCAGCAACTTATTGGTAGTCTGATGTATCTAGTAGTCATGACCAGACTAGATATATGCTACAGTGTTAGTTTTTTAGTCTGTTTAACAAATGTTTTGATGAAACTCGTTGGCTTAGTGCTAACAGATTTTTGAGATATTTGAAGAAAATTGAAGATTTCTGTTTAACCTATAAACGGAATTCAAAGTCATTAATAGGATTTGTAGATGCTGATTGAGGCAACAATTTGGTATGCAGAAAATCATACACAGGGTTTTGTTTCAAACTTTCTTGCAGTGCAATACCCTGAGAAAGTAGTAAACAAAAAACTGTTGATCTTTAGAGGCAGAGAGGAATATATGGACGTGTCAAAGGCAATATATTTGCAAATCTTGAATAATGAACTAGCAGGTAATTAAGAATGTGTTTTACTTTATAGTGATAGTCAAAGTGCAATAAACTAACATCCAATCCTATGTTTCACAAAAGAACGAAACATATAGATGAGCGCCATAATTTTACTAGCGAAACGGTCACTAATAATTTGGTAAAGATTGAATATTTACAAACAGATGAAATGCCTGCTGATATACTTACCAAAACAGCAAATAAGCATTACAAATTTTTGCATCATTCAAATATTGTTCCAAAGAATAGTATGTAAATGCAATTTAAGCTAGTTATTTTTCATGTTTCAAACTAGTAGGGGTGTTGAAATAAGTTTAAAACATGAATAACGCCCTCTACCTTGTACTCTATGTTCTATATGTGACAACATCTGGTTTTAACAGCAGAGTTGTAGCGTAGAAGAAGATATGTTGTGTGATACAATAAATGACCATTACTTTGAAGTTACTTAAAAGAACAGTGTTTCATTCCACCTCTCGGTATCTTCAAATTATATACTTTGTGATTTACAACAAAACTATCATTCATTATTATCATAATAATGTAGGAAATTCGATTTGCTATATCAATTCGTTTGGGCACCTTGCGCATAAATATTCCGTTTCTGGCGCGACGACAGCTTCTGTTTTCACACCTGTATTTGAATACCGTCTGAAGATAGCGTAAATAGTGTTTAATTTCTTTTCACGGTAAATAAAGGGTGCAAGAAAAGAATTTTTTAACAAAAGAATGATTCCATAGTTTTAACGTTCTTGATAAAAAGTATAATATTTGTGGTACACATAAATGGCGCAATTGGAAACTTTTCCATATTATATTTAACCTGTTAATTGATGAAATTGATGACTCACATCTCATAATCAACAGTGTTGTTATCTAAAGGAAACATAAATATTTCAAAATGTTTGATCGTGTTCAAATAAGGAAATTTCAAGACAGTTTTAGTCAGTTGATTTCACCCTTTATTTACTATATGATATGAAATTTTATTTATATTGTAAAATTAAACACTACTTATGCTATCTTCAGTCATTCAAATACAGATTGTATTTGATGTGAAAGTTTTTCATATCATAGCCCTCAGTGGATCAATAAAAGTTTGATAATATATTTACATTAGAAATACATTTGAAAACTGTGAATTTCATAACGTCCTTCACGCAGAGAATCTAGAATTTCGATTTGGCATATTTTCAATTAAAGAACTCGCGAAATGAGCATTAGTACCCTAAAAACCTTGTTGCAATGTTTCCAGATTCAAATTCCATAAATTGTGAAAGCGAGTGGGTCGGAGTTATCTGTCTCATCCTTCTACAATCCTATCAAATACACATCGAGTCTCCGAGTCCTTTATTATTGTGATAAAAAGGGATATTATTCTAATGTGTGTGAAAGTGAGCCTCACTTCGACTTGATTACACTGCGTGGCTCTAACTTGAAGCTTCTCACACGTTTTACATTAATACGAAACGTAATACTGAATACTTCATTATTTATTTAATTATTTCACAAGAACATATAGTTTACAATCACTTATTACCTAATTACATGTTCTAGAGTTATATAACAGCCGTCCAATAATCGATGAGAACCAACCATATATAGTTCAAAGATAAAACAAAAAAAGTAAGACGAATTAAATACTCAATTAATACAACTAAACTAAAACTAATCTACAACCCTACTGCTGGCTCACAACTACCCCGCCACTTCCAATGCCATCGGTACTCACAAGTCCATCCAGATCTGTGTGTCACTATCTAGAGCACTCGCCAACACGTACACCACATCCATCAGAAATCACTCCTACCAACGAACCGCCTCCCGTTGAACTGCATTACTCAACTCAAGCTAACCTTGTCAAAACTGTTTAAGCCACACGGCTCAAACGAAATAGCACAATTGGAAAGAATAAGATTTCCTCTATTTCGATGAAACTTCGAGTGTACATTCCTAAAGATGTGTGCTTTCATTTGATACTATACACAATACTGCACAAATGAGGTAGCATATTTGGAAAAAGGAAAACTGAGATTTCTCAAACATTTCAAATTTTTTTCAATTTCTTTTTGCGTAAGGACCCATATAGCCTCTCTGTGCACTCATGAAATTCCCAATGTCCATTCCAGATGATGTTAGCTTCAATCTGATAACATAAACAATACGGCAAGAACGAGATAGCATACTTAGGAAGATAAAAACTGAGACCTCTCATAATTTTTTTATTTTTTTTTCCAATTTCTTTTTGGGTAAGGACTCATTCAGTTCTCTGTGTAATGATGAAACTCCCAGTATACATTTTCGGAGATGTTAGCTTCAATTTGATCCTATACACAATATGGCACAGATAAGATAGCATACTTACAAGAAATTAAAACTGTGACATTCTTTTTGCGTAAGAACTTATTCAGGCTCTTTGTGCAATGATGAAACTTTCAGTGTACATAACTGAAGATGTGAGCTTTCATCTGCTACCATACGCAGCTGTTCATAAGGGCCAGAAGAATATAACCATTACAAAACCCTACCTTCAAATAACCTACGAGTACTAACCTAGCCTAATGTTCCCGAAAATATATACAAATTTACAAACTAACCTGCGATAACGTTGCCGCTTGAACTTTCCTGCGCATGTGTATGAGGGCCAGGGATGATCAAACAATTACAAAAACCTCCCTCCCAATAACCTATCAGTACTAACCTAATCTAGTGTTTCCCAAAAATATATGAAAATTTAACAAACTAACCTGCGATAACTTTGGCGCCTGGACTTTCCTGCAGATGTGTATAAGGGCCAGAAACATCTAACGATCACAAAAACCTACATTCAAATGACCTACGAGTACTAACCTAGCCTGATGTTACTAATGTTCCCAAAAATATATAAAACTTAACAAACTAACCTGCGATAACGTTGCCGCTAGAACTTCCCTACGCATCTGTATAAAGGCTACAAAAATCTAACAATTGCACAAATCTATCTTCAAATAACCTACCAGTACTAACCTAACCTACTGTTCCCATAAAATATATAAAAATTTAGCAAACTAACCTGCGATAACGTTGCCGCTTGAACTTTCCTGCGCATGTGTATGAGGGCCAGGGATGATCAAACAATTACAAAAACCTCCCTCCCAATAACCTATCAGTACTAACCTAATCTAGTGTTTCCCAAAAATATATGAAAATTTAACAAACTAACCTGCGATAACTTTGGCGCCTGGACTTTCCTGCAGATGTGTATAAGGGCCAGAAACATCTAACGATCACAAAAACCTACATTCAAATGACCTACGAGTACTAACCTAGCCTGATGTTACTAATGTTCCCAAAAATATATAAAACTTAACAAACTAACCTGCGATAACGTTGCCGCTAGAACTTCCCTACGCATCTGTATAAAGGCTACAAAAATCTAACAATTGCACAAATCTATCTTCAAATAACCTACCAGTACTAACCTAACCTACTGTTCCCCTAAAATATATAAAAATTTAGCAAACTAACCTGCGATAACGTTGCCGCTTGAACTTTCCTGCGCATGTGTATAAGGGCTAGGGATAATCAAACAATTACCACTACTCCGCAGCAACGAGTTCTATAACTCTATATATTATTATTACATATTATAGAACTCTTTGCTCCGCAAGTTATATATTCTCAAAGCCGGCCCTTACTGTGTCAGTAAGATGACTATATAAGATGATAAATATAAAACAATAGCTAAGAGTATTAATCATTCTATTCATCATAAAAACTATGACTAATGCTAGAGACGGTCAACAGGTGTTATCCGAGTATAAATAAGATGATCGACCTGTGAAGATCATCATTACTTTATGAGAGTTGGTAGCTTTAAAATTGCTGTTAATTTATCATTGTAATTTTCAAATCATTACTGTATTTAACATTGTAGCTTTTACATTGCACACTAAATGTAGTAATATTCCAATCGTTTTTTAAAAACGTTATTTCTTGAACCGGAAATAAAACTGGCGCAGTCGGAACGGATTCCAAGAAAGTGCATTTTTACTACTAAATCGAGTACCAATGTTCGTGCATTTTAATGCTTGAAATTGGAATAAAAGCAAATCAAACATATCTTTAACAAAATCGTCGAGATATCCAAGTGGCCTGGACAACATCGCCAAAGTCACTCAAAAGCAAATCAAACATATCCCGAACAAAATCGTCGAGATATCCAAGTGGCCTGGACAGCATCGCCGAAGTCACTCATCAGAAGACATCAATCAAGTAAGAGAATCTGTTTATCCTATAATATCCACTATCTCATGTCAAATGAAATAGATGATAATTTGAGTAATATAATCAGAAAAGTAAGTAACTTAAGAATAAATAACGAGGAAAATTCAGAATTCATTGAAGAAAATAATTCTTTTAATAATTCTAATTATAATCAAACATTGGCAAATTTTAATATAAACAAAATATTCATTGACGCTGTTCCCAGTTACAGTCGAGAACAAGCAACTTTAGGAATTTTTATCGATGCTTGCGAAAAATTCTTAACTACATTATTGGACCCAAATCAACCTCAAAATAATGAATGGCTATTAAGAATTCTAATAAATAAATTAGAAGGACGATCTCTAACACTAATAGGTAGTAGAGAAGAGGCAAATACATGGCCTGCAATCAAAAATCTTTTAATATCTTATTTTGGAGATCAAAGAAATATTAAATGCTTAATTAGAGATTTAATGAATGTTAAATTGGAAAAAAATGAAACCCCATATACGCTAGGTATGAGAATTCAAGATATCAGAAGTATGATTTTGAATAAACTTAGATTAGAAGAACCAGATAATGCGGTAAGAATAGTGAAAACACAAATGTATGACGAAACCTCTTTAGATTCATATTTGAATGCCTCGCCTGAAAAACTTTTAGACAGAATAAGATTCAGAAACCCTGAAAATTTAGAGAGAGCTATGAATTTAGTTGTAGAAGAAGAGAATGTAAACTATTACAGAGACAAAATAAACCTGTACCAATGGACACAAGTTCAGGTAATACGAGACGAACTAATAATACAACTCAAGGAATGTACAATGTACAATCAGTACAAAGACCAAATCAACAAAGACATTTCACGTCAGAAGAGTTATTCCATCATGAAATGGATGAAACCGAACCAGAATATTCAGATAATCCAGAATATAATGATATTGATTATGATTGTCAAAATGAAGAATTTGACGAAAACTATGATAACGATGAGCAACATTTTCATTTAGACCTGACACAAACAGAGAAGACATAATAGGATTAAATAATATTGATAATAATGTATTACCCTACATTAAAATTCCTCATGCAAATTTAAAATTTTTAATTGATACGGGATCGTCAAAAACATTAATAAATCCGAAAACCGTAGATAAACATTATAAAAATTATGTTTGGAATGAACCATTTAAAATAAGATCTGCACATAATACAACTTTACACAAATACGTCGCGAAAATACCTTCACCAAAAACATTGAATACGAAATTAATTCATAATTGTTGTGTATTCAATTTTAATAACAGATATGACCGTTTGATAGGCACAGATTTACTAAAGAAATTAGAAGCAAATATTGACATAAAAAATGGAGTATTAAGAACAAGTCACGAAAGTTATAATAAAATGATTGAACCTCGTACGAAACAAATAATTGAAATCCCAGTAAATTCAAATGCAAGTCAGGGAATAATAGAATACTCTTTATTAGAACCAGGACTTGAATTACCATCCTCTCTAGTAACAATAAATAACAATCACGCTATTGTTTCTGTAACAAATTCAAATGAATACTCAATAGAGATGAAACTTGAAAACCGCTTGAAGTGACAGAATTAAATAATTATGAGCAATTAGAGATAAGAAACAATGACTTAATTAACGAACACGATAACGAATTGAAACAAAATATCAAACACCTAAGACTTAACCATCTAAATTTAGAAGAGAAAAAAGCCATCAGAGAATTATGTTTCGAATATAGAGACATTTTTCATTGCGAAAAATTACCTTTATCCTTCACAAACGAAATTAAACATTGTATTAGAACTAAGGATGAAATTCCGGTATATTGGAAACCATACCGGTTACCTCACGAAAATCAAAAAGAAGTAGAAAAACAAGTCACACAATTATTAGAACAAGACATAATCGGAAATTCAACAAGCGCATGGAGTAGCCCTGTAATAATTGTACCAAAAAAAGAGGATGCTTCAGGAAAAAAGAAATTTAGAATGGTAATCGATTATTCAAAATTAAATGATAAAAGTATTGACGACAAATATCCATTACCTAACATAACTGAAATTTTAGATAAACTAGGTAAATCACAATATTTTACAACTCTAGATTTAGCATCTGGATTCCATCAAATAGAAATGAATGAAGATGATATATGCAAAACAGCGTTCAGTACACCAAGAGGACATTATGAATACAAAAGAATGCCTTTCGGTCTGAAAAACGCCCCAAGTACATTCCAACGAGTAATGGACAATGTTTTAAGGGGAATTCAAAATGAAAAATGTATAGTATATATGGATGATATAATAATATTTTCGGTATCCTTACAAGAACATATTGAAAAATTGAGAATTGTGTTTGAAAGATTAAGAAAAGCTAATTTCAAAATTCAAATTGATAAAAGTGAATTTTTAAGAAAAGAAGTAGCATTGTTAGGACATGTTGTAACACCTAATGGAGTGTTACCTAATCCAAAAAAAATTGGAGGAGTAATTAAATATCCAATACCAAAGACGACGAAAGAAATAAAAGGATTTTTAGGATTAGTCGGTTATTACAGAAAATTTATTAAAGACTTTGCAAAACTTACGAAACCAACGACATAATTTTTGAAAAAAGGACAAAAATAGCCCATGATCAAGAATTTATAAAATCATTTGAAACTTGCAAAAAATTATTAGTAAATCACCCAATACTTCAATATCCAGATTTTACAAAACTCTTTGTCTTAACGACAGACGCTTCAAATGTAGCTTTAGGAGCCATATTATCACAAGGTACGATTGGAAAAGATAAACCAATATGCTATGCCTCTAGAACTCTGAATGAAACGGAACAAAAATATAGTACTATTGAAAAAGAACTACTTTCGATAGTTTGGGCAACAAAGTATTTTAGACCTTACCTATACGGTAGAAAATTTATAATATATACTGATCATCGACCATTAACTTGGTTATTTAAACTCATAGATCCAAATTCAAAATTACAAAGATGGAAAATACGTTTAGAAGAATACGACTATGAGATAGAATATAAAAAAGGCAAATATAACACAAATGCAGATGCATTATGAAGAATTCAAATAAACGCACTTGAAAATGAATCTGTAACTGCAAATATTGATGAAAGCGATATAGAAAATGCGCTTCGATCACTAACATCACCTAATTTACCCCAAATTGACCAAGAATACTTAGATGAAATATTAGAAGGTATTGATACTATCCATTCACGTAAAAATGATGAACCATTAGAAACAATCAAAATTTTAGATAATATAATAAATAATAAGTCGAATCAATATTTCATTTCAGAAGTGTATAATAAACCAAAAAAAGTGAAAGTTATAAAAGAAGACGGAAACACTAAACTATTCGCACAATTTACAAAAAATAATAATGACCAGCAGATAATCGATTTTTTACGAGAATATACAACAGAAAACAAAAAAATTTATATGTATTTTGAATCTGAAAAATTATACAAAGATTTTTGCAATATCTATATATAAATATATAATAACAACGGACCTGAATTGATTAGATGTACACAAAACAAACAAGAAATAAAAGATAAAGATGAAATATACCTCACAATAAGAAATCAACATGAATCAAAAACAAATCATAGAGGAATACAAGAAACTATGAAACAAATTCAGAGAAAATATTATATCAAAAATATGCAACATGAAGTTTCCAAGTTCATAGGAAATTGTGAAACTTGCAAAAAATCAAAATATGATAGACATCCCCCAAATCCGCCAATAATGATAACTGAAACCCCGAGTAAACCCTTTCAAAAATTACATTTAGATACTTTCGTAATAGAGAAACAAAATTATCTGACAATTGTAGATGCTTTCTCAAAGTTTGGCCAAGCAATACCAATTCAATCTAAAAATAGTATAGATGTAACAGACGCATTATTATTACCATTATTATTGGATTACCAGAACAAGTAACTACAGATAATGGACCAGAATTCACTAGTAAAGTAATCCAAGATTTATTAGAAATACATAAAATTAAAATTCATTTCATTACCGAAAACCATCCAGAATCAAATGGATTAATTGAAAGATTACATTCAACGATACTAGAACATATAAGATTACTAAAGCAAAATCATAAAGACCCTATAACAACTTTAATGAAATATGCAATTATAGCATATAATAACTCGATAAATGCAAGTACGAATTTCACACCAATAGAATTAACAATAGGGAGATTCGATGAGAAAAATCCATATGATATAGATTATGAAAAACAATTATTCCAAACTTATGTAAAAGAACATAGAGATAAGTTAGAAACTACATATAATAAAGTTAAACAAAAATTAGATAAGGACAAAACAAATGCAGCAAATAAACACAATGAAGAGTGTAATTTAGAAAAATTACAAGTAGATTCAAAAGTATACGAGAAAAATTATAGAACAAAAATAGCTAAAACAGCTGATAGGAATTTAGGACCATATGAAATAAAGAAAATAAGTGATAAAAATGTAGCATTAATTGAAAATGATAGAGTAAAGAAATACGTACATTTAAAAAACTTGAGACATGTTATTGATACAGATGGACAATTTTCATCTGCCTCGCAGCAATCTCAATTGAATCAACAAAAGGAGACATAAAAGATGTAGAAATAAAAGAAATTACTGACAACCCTGGTATTATACCAATAAGACTAGGCAGAACTCAAAACACAATAGACTATTGGTCATTTATTCAAACTATAAAATTGGACTCATTAATTTATAAATATGAAAATTTAAAACAAAATTATGTGAAATTAAAAAACTCCATATATGATAAGAAAAGTCATACTGAAGAATTACGCAATTATTGCTATATAACTGAACACGCTATTTTAAAAATTGATAATCAAATCAATCGATTAATACCCAACACTGAAATTAGAAAAAAGAGAGGTTTAATAAATGGATTAGGAACTATAATCAAAGCAATAACGGGAAATTTAGATCAAGATGATGCTGAAAAATATGACAATGCAATAAGTCAATTAAACGGTAATCAACAACAGATAAAACAGGCATTAGAAAACCAAATATCCTTGACTATTGAAACAACAAAACGAATAAATCTAACAATTAATAAACTATCGTATAATCAAGAAACATTGAAAATAAAAATTGATGAATTAAGTAATTTAATTAATCAAACAGAATCAGATCTATATTCACTTGTAATGTCAATCAATGTATTTACGCAAATTAATTTAGCCTTAGAGACAACAGGTAAAATCCTAGATACTTTAGAAAATGCTGTAGTGTTTGCCAAGTTAAATACATTTCACACATCATTAATTGAATCAAGAGAATTATTAAACGAATTGATAAGCATTAAGCCATTAATTTCAAAAAGTGAATTGCCATATAACCGACAATCGAAACTATATTGTTATTTGAAAAAATAATAAATATAAAAGGATATGTAAAAAATAAGGAACTTGTATTTATTCTTCAGATACCATTAGTAGAATCAGAATTTTACAACTATTATCATCTATTTGCATTCCCAATCAAACGAGAATCCCAATTCCAATCAATAATACCACAAACCAAATACCTATTCCTGAATAAAAACAGATACGCCATGTTCAATAAAGATTGTCGAGAAATCAAGAAGAATGAATACCTATGTGAATCAAGGAACACCAAAATCGTAACAAACAACAGCCCTTGCTAGACACAACTATTATCATTCTCCAAAAATTATAACAAATGTCATCCCAAGCCAATGAAGATAATGGAAAATAAAATACAGAAGATAACGGACAATAAATGGATTGTTGTAGTACCAAAAGAAACAACAGTCACTGTGAACTGCAAAAACAACGAATATAAAAACATAATAAAAGGTAGCAATGTTGTAACAATACCAGAAGGCTGTAATCTACGAATAAAAGAAGAAACTGTAAGAACATATCAAAATCCAGGAATGGAACAAACATACGTTGAAGTGCCAAATATAAAGATAGAAACAACCGAAATAAAAAATAAACCAACCGAAACACCACTTCAACTAGAAAACATCGAATTGGACGAGATACATCTATTTATTCAACAAATGAACAATAATAAGAAACTAATCCAATCGATCAAACATGTGGAAGTGAATCATAATGGTATAAGTGTGTGGACGATAATTCTATATGTGATCCTTATTTTGGTGGTCATATACTTCGCACGTAAAATTATAATGATTGAAAGAAAATAATGATTGAAAGAAATAATAGAATTGAAAAAATAGAAATCCCATTAGAAAATATTAAGTTGAGAAATTAAAGGGATTTACCCTTAATGTTTCAAATTGAGGAGGGACGAGTTATATGTTCTGGAAACCGGCCCTTACTGTGTCAGTAAGATGACTCATAAATATAAAACAATAGCTAAGAGTATTAATCATTCTATTCATCATAAAAACTATGACTAATGTTAGAGACGGTCAACAGGTGTTATCCGAGTATAAATAAGATGATCGACCTGTGAAGATCATCATTACTTTATGAGAGTTGGTAGCTTTAACATTGCTGTTAATTTATCATTGTAATTTTCAAAACATTACTGTATTTTGTAACGATCCCACTTTTGAATATATCGTTACAAATCATTATCATGATAGAAACCTATAATAATTTGATTTTATAACTTTGAACTACCTCCCAATTAAAGAACTCTATCTTAAATAATATAGTTAACTGTATTCAATTAATACGGTGCGGATTCAACGAACACTATATTGTTACCACCACATCCGAATTATTAATTAGGAAGGGAGACTCGGAATAAAACCGGTTGCGGTTGATAACTAACCACCTTTGGTATTTCTGTGTAGACAAAGTTAATCAAAGTTATTAAATTGTTTTTTTGAGTAGCATTGAATCTTTAATATTTCATTCATAATCAGGCTTACTCTGATTTATGCAAAACTTTGATTGTTTCCTGCTCTTATAACAGGCACCTAGATCTCTTGATTATAGATATTGTAATTTCATATTATCATTTATTCAATTGAACAAATCACTTGATTCCATTTTCTGAATACACGTGGGATTCTTATATCGTATATTTTTTGCTTTGAACTCTTCGTAATACGAACAACGTAGCGTTATCCAAATCGAAAAGGTACGAAACATATAGAGGATGGGCTAGAACTAACCACTCCATAATTATAATTCCATGAGCCTTGTTTCCAGTACCTTCGATTATAGAGTTAACGTGGGACTTGTTAAACAATCTCGTAATCGTAATAAAGAGTCCTAATAATACGAAATCCACCCACGTGGTTCTAGGAATCTCTGAACTTTAACTCATATCTAACTTCAAACTCAATTAATTTTTCTCTAACCTTGTTTAAATTCATTTTTTTTAAATTGTAGTTAGTTCTTATAATTGTCACATATTAATTTAATTTGTAATTGTAATCATAATTTATCTTGGCTTCACCTATCAACATTTTTCTAGCTTAACTCAGCTATTCACAGCGTCAATACTGAGCCATTGCACATATTAAATTTTACTTCTTTGGTGGACATCCTCCTCGTTTATTTTCTTTCTTTTCCGATAGGAGGATATTGGATCCAATACAGTGCTAGAGACCTCGCGGAGCCATCATCAGGACCACAAGAGGAACACAGGGGAGTAATTTTAATATCTCTGTTGCAACTTTCATTACCATGATGAATTAGATGCTGGTCGTAATTGCTGAGTCAAAGTAGATTGATTACCTTCATTTACAATTGTTTCAGTTTTATATCGGTACCCCGAAAGGGCATGTGACTTTGTATAACTATTTTCCTATTGTTCATTAATTATTGAATATATTTGTTATTATTTTTATATGCTTTGTTTCTTTTCCTTTTTACTTACTACCAATTCAATGATGCTTATTTCTTTATTTATAACAGCCTGAAATTCTTCTTTTTTAACTCGTGGTGGCGTCCAGGGTTTGTTGTTTAAAAAGTAATAGGGCAAGAATCATCATTGTTAACGTAAAGAGCCGAACAACCACGAATTTGAGCTAGTTTGGGGAATATTAGTAACTTGGGTAAATTCATCTTTTCGATTAATTTAGAATCAAGGGAAGGTGGAAATTGTGTAGCTTACGTTTGGCACCCAACAATTATTTTATTACAATTTAACATTGTAGCTTTTACATTGCACAATAAATGTAGTAATATTCAAATCGTTTTTTAAAAACGTTATTCCTTGAACCGGAAATAAAACTCGCAGTCCGCACTATCTGTTTTACTACGCATATACCTACAATGAGAGAGCTACTATTTTGACGACATGTTTAAACTTGTCAAACGTTTTTGAACGTGACTGTTTACGAGATCCAATTGCCGAATACAGTTCAATAATCATTCTAAATTCTACAATATTTTATCAATAAATAAGAATGATATATTTCCGCAAAAAGTTTTTTGCCTGTTCACATTTAGAAAAAAGTCTAGAAAGTAAAACAGAAACGTATCTTCATATAACTGGTTTCAGCTATTCTAAAGTCGGAAAAATAAAAATGATGCATTTCCGCAGAAAATTTTAGTGACTTTCTGTTTGAAAAGGTTTTCGAATACTAAATAAACAAATATTTCCTACATAACTAATTTCAGCTAAACGATAATTGAACCCAAACAAATTTTGGGCTTGAACATTTGTATTAATAAAGAAAAGGGTATAATAACATGAGATCAAAGTAAGTATATAGACATATTGTTACATTATTTAAATATGACAGAATGCAAAACTGTGAACACACCGATGGAGAACAATTTGAACCTTATCAAAAGTATGAATAGCATTAATTCTGTACCATATCAGCAACTTATTGGTAGTCTGATGTATCTAGCGGTCATGACCAGACTAGATATATGCTACAGTGTTAGTTTTTTAAGTCTGTTTAACAAATGTTTTGATGAAACTCGTTGGCTTAGTGCTAACAGATTTTTGAGATATTTGAAGAAAATTGAAGATTTCTGTTTAACCTATAAACGGAATTCAAAGTCATTAATAGGATTTGTAGATGCTGATTGAGGCAACAATTTGGTATGCAGAAAATCATACACAGGGTTTTGTTTCAAACTTTCTTGCAGTGCAATACCCTGAGAAAGTAGTAAACAAAAAACTGTTGATCTTTAGAGGCAGAGAGGAATATATGGACGTGTCAAAGGCAATATATTTGCAAATCTTGAATAATGAACTAGCAGGTAATTAAGAATGTGTTTTACTTTATAGTGATAGTCAAAGTGCAATAAACTAACATCCAATCCTATGTTTCACAAAAGAACGAAACATATAGATGAGCGCCATAATTTTACTAGCGAAACGGTCACTAATAATTTGGTAAAGATTGAATATTTACAAACAGATGAAATGCCTGCTGATATACTTACCAAAACAGCAAATAAGCATTACAAATTTTTGCATCATTCAAATATTGTTCCAAAGAATAGTATGTAAATGCAATTTAAGCTAGTTATTTTTCATGTTTCAAACTAGTAGGGGTGTTGAAATAAGTTTAAAACATGAATAACGCCCTCTACCTTGTACTCTATGTTCTATATGTGACAACATCTGGTTTTAACAGCAGAGTTGTAGCGTAGAAGAAGATATGTTGTGTGATACAATAAATGACCATTACTTTGAAGTTACTTAAAAGAACAGTGTTTCATTCCACCTCTCGGTATCTTCAAATTATATACTTTGTGATTTACAACAAAACTATCATTCATTATTATCATAATAATGTAGGAAATTCGATTTGCTATATCAATTCGTTTGGGCACCTTGCGCATAAATATTCCGTTTCTGGCGCGACGACAGCTTCTGTTTCCACACCTGTATTTGAATACCGTCTGAAGATAGCGTAAATAGTGTTTAATTTCTTTTCACGGTAAATAAAGGGTGCAAGAAAAAAATTTTTTAACAAAAGAATGATTCCATAGTTTTAACTTTCTTGATAAAAAGTATAATATTTGTGGTACACATAAATGGCGCAATTGGAAACTTTTCCATATTATATTTAACCTGTTAATTGATGAAATTGATGACTCACATCTCATAATCAACAGTGTTGTTATCTAAAGGAAACATAAATATTTCAAAATGTTTGATCGTGTTCAAATAAGGAAATTTCAAGACAGTTTTAGTCAGTTGATTTCAAACTTTATTTACTATATGATATGAAATTTTATTTATATTGTAAAATTAAACACTACTTATGCTATCTTCAGTCATTCAAATACAGATTGTATTTGATGTGAAAGTTTTTCATATCATAGCCCTCAGTGGATCAATAAAAGTTTGATAATATATTTACATTAGAAATACATTAGAAAACTGTGAATTTCATAACGTCCTTCAAGCAGAGAATCTAGAATTTCGATTTGGCATATTTTCAATTAAAGAACTCGCGAAATGAGCATTAGTACCCTAAAAACCTTGTTGCAATGTTTCCAGATTCAAATTCCATAAATTGTGAAAGCGAGTGGGTCGGAGTTATCTGTCTCATCCTTCTACAATCCTATCAAATACACATCGAGTCTCCGAGTCCTTTATTATTGTGATAAAAAGGGATATTATTCTAATGTGTGTGAAAGTGAGCCTCACTTCGACTTGATTACACTGCGTGGCTCTAACTTGAAGCTTCTCACACGTTTTACATTAATACGAAATGTAATACTGAATACTTCATTATTTATTTAATTATTTCACAAGAACATATAGTTTACAATCACTTATTACCTAATTACATGAGAACCAACCATTTATAGTTTGAAGAAAAAACAAAAAAAAATTCAGAAGAATCAAATACTCAATTAATACAACTAAACCAAAACTAATCTACAACCCTACCACTTCCTCGGCCATCGGTACCCACAAGTCCATCCAGATCTGTCTGTCACTATCTAGAGCACTCGCCAACACATATACCATATCCATCGGAAATCACTCCTACCAATGCCTGCCGTTGAACTGCATTACTCAACTCAAGCAAACCTTGTCGAAACTGTCGCAAGCTCACATTGAACAATTCACACCCCAGATATGTACAGTGCTTATTATAAATCTAACACATCCTGGTGATGGGAGAAAAATCTATGACTTGACGTTGAAAGTATAAAATAAAAACCACACAGCTTTATAAGACATATCACTTTCTCATTGAATGCAATTTGTTTGTACCACTATTAATTTTTGAGTCACATCCTGAAACCATAAATGTATGATTCCGTTTAAGCCATACGGCTCAAACGAAATAGCAAAATTGGAAAGAATGAGATCTGACAGTACTAATAGATATTTACTTTATTTCGATTACTTTGTTGCGAACGATGGATTCAGCCTAAAGATGTGTGCTTTCATTTGATACTATACACAATACGGCACAAATGAGATAGCATACTTAGAAAAAATGGAAACTGAGACTTCTCATTTTCAATTTGTTTCAATTTCTTTTTGCGTAAGGACCCATATAGCCTCTCTGTGCAATGATGAAACTTCCAATGTACATTTCAGATGATGTCAGCTTCAATCTGATACCATACGCAATACAGCACTAACGAGATAGTATACTAAGAAAAAATAAAAACTGAGACTTCATTCAGTCTCTCTGTGCGATGATAAAACTGTCAGTGTACATTTCTGATGATGTTAGCTTCAATCTGATAACATAAACAATATGGCAAGAACGAGATAGCATACTTAAAAAACAAAAACTGAGACTTCTCATAATTTTTTTTTTTCAATTTCTTTTTGGGTAAGGACGCATTCAGCTCTCTGTGTAGTGATGAAACTTCCAGTATACATTTCCGAAGATGTTAGCTTCAACTTGATACTATACACAATACGGAACAGATAAGATAGGATACTTAGAATAAATTAAAACTCAGACTTTCTTTTTGCGTAAGAACTTATTCAGGCTCTTTGTGCAATGATGAAACTTTCAGTGTACATACCTGAAGACGTGAGCTTTCATCTGCTATCATACACAGCTGTTTGTTCATGTGTGTGAAGTGAGCCTTATACTGTAGATTCCTGGTGATATAAAAAGGTGACTCAGACAGGCATGTCGTGACATCCTCACCGCTCACTGTCATAAGAATTTGAGTAGATTTAAAAGCTCTAATATAGGCCTTTAAAGCAATTTCAAAAATGTAAATTCAATATAAATTATAACTAAAACTTGACAATTTTCATGTCATTCAGGTCTAAGATTACAGTAGTCAAAGTTCTTAAGTCTGCTTAGAGTTACGTACGAATCAATGTACCTATATTATATGATTTTATTATATGATCCTTATGTAAATAGAAATAAAGTCCAATTTGATGAAGTTCCATAATATGAATTTGAATCTACGATAGTAAAACGCACGACAGTGAGTGAAATGACTGAAATGGGTTGTGACGTCACCCTTAATAATAATAATCTACAGGTTTTCTTTGGAAAAGGCATTGGTGTGTGCATGAATACAATGCTGCTGCGAATGCGCCTGAGTATACTATGCAGTATACTCAGGCGCAGGCATGTTAGTTACAGTCGGCTTATTTATAATATCGACAAAGTAAAAATCATGGAAGAGATACCGCGAACCGTTGCATGCTTGTGTAATACATGCTCACCGCTTTTGCAACCGCCTTAGATATTGACATAATGGGTGCATTGTTGTTCTGTGTGCGTTACGTGCAGCTCATTAGAATAATTTATTTAGTAGAGAGAAAGCTGAGTTCTTTTATTTTATCTCTTGTGAAATCAACCAACTACTTATCTAAGATACTATGATGCTTTAGAGGGAGATATTTTATCAATACTATTAGACTATTTTACCTTAATTTCGAGTTTTAGATTTTAGTTATTTTCAAAATGCCGAAACGGGGTAGGATAAACGCTGAAAATATTGGCCTATATGTATTATAAATCGTTATTCAATGAGTGTTATCAACATTTAAACATTAAATGTAGTAATGGGAATTGGAAGTTGTTAAAGGTCTATATTTCTCTACATTCTTCGGAGATTAAGGAATTATTTTATACTACACGGAATAAGGCTTGGGATAAGGATAATAATATACCAAGTACGATAAGCAACAGGTCTCAAATCGATCTTGAACTATTTGCTGCCATAATTCAGACCACCGAATTGATAGTTGTGAATTAAATGGTTCATATTTATGGGTAAGCTCGATTTACCCCCAGTAGTATAACATGGATACTCCTCGCTCAGGATATCCGGTCCCGCTCGGTGAGTGGGATCCGGTGTTTGTATAGTGTTATCGGGTAGATAGTGTTATGTGATTTGCAAGTCTGGTTGGTTATATGTATATACAGGGTGTCTGTGAAGAGTGTTTTATTTTGTGTATACAGGTTGTTTATAAGAGGTTATGTGTGTGTCACGTGATCTATCATGGCGTCTGTCACGTCAACTGTCACGGTGGATCTGTCATGGCGTCTGTCACGTGATCTGTCATGGCGCCTGTCACGTGAACTGTCATGGTGGATCTATCATTGTGTCTGACGTGTGTATATCAATGAACTATCATAATGGCTGTCTTGGCATCCGGTGTGAGTAATAAGGAACTGTAAATGGTGTTCATGAAGATTAGATATACAGGTTGTTAGTATGTTATGACGTCAGTCACATGATTTTGAAAGAGGTGACATGACGTTTATCACGTGGAGCCTTCTACTAGGTCTCATGGCATCTGTCACGTGAACTGTCATGGTGGATCTGTCATGTCGTCTGTCACGACAGACATGGTGAATCTACGAAATGCCATGGTGGGTATGGTGTGTGTATCAATGAACTGTCATGGCGGCTGTGACATGCGTGTCATAATATCTGTGGTGTGCGTGTCAAGAGCTATCTAGATAGCTGCGCACCATCTATGGGTAATGTCTCAAATACGTTTTTTATTGACTTAAGCATTATCATTAAAGTGAAACTGGAAGTGGATTCTACAGTTGACACTCGATCACACCGGAAGTGGAAACCGGCATATTCTCAATCTACGTAACGTCCTGAATAAGAATATACTATTTATATAGCGATCAGACTCACCGATCTTATGGGATAAGGGTTGACATTTATGTTTCCCCAAATAAAGCGTTATGGGTGTCAAATGACGAGTAGAGTATGAATTTTATGATTTACATTGAGAAAAGTCCGATATGGGGAACATAAATGGAAAAAACGTCAATTTTGATACAACTATTGCTTTATGGGAATCCAATGAAAAGTTTCGATGCATAGAATCTGAATCCGGTACCATAGTTCACGAACGATGATGACGACACCGGCGACGGTCACTGTTCCAATCCGGCGACCATAGTTTACCAACTATGATGGTCGGATAAGGAATAAAATGCGAATAATAATAATAATAATGATTATATACTGATTTTTCATCGGATATATTCATCACACTGATAATTAGAACTCTATTTGTAACAGTGTGAATAGCTGAAAGTTGTTCAAATACTTTACCGGCGAAGATGTTATATATATCTAGTAAGTCTACAAATATATCATTATGCATATATATTTAGAAGAATATGCACGCAGACTTTGCGAATTCGTGGAAAAAGTACATAAACTAATAAAAAACTTGAATTTTTACGAAGATAAAATTAACAAGTAACAGTAACAAGTGATGATAATGATGAGAGTGGGTGTGTTAAAAGCAAATTTTGTGATCCTAACCAAAATTCTGAATGATATCCAATGCGCAAACGTTCCCCAACGCGTTGAATATATCTATATTTGTCTGAAGGATGTCGCTGGTGGTGGGGTGGAGTGTAACCGTACCGAATGTAAGCCGATGAATCTACAAAAAATCAATGATAACCAATTGCAGGTATTCACATTTAACATCCTACAGGACTTTGATCGGACTGACGGGGATATGGCTGAAAGGCTTCAACAATCACAATCCTCACCAGAAGAAATTTTCGCAATTTTGTTTTTTTTTATATTTTTTATCAGTACTAATATTGAAAATGTTTGTTAAAAATTTAATGAAGAAATTAATTGTATTGAAACAAAAATAATGATAATGATAATAACCATTTATTTGGGAGAGAAAAAAAATACATATCATCTAGGTAAGATAATATTCAGAAACCAGTTTTGCAGATCATTCACGTTTAGCATAGAATACACATATTTTCCACCATCTTTGAGATGATTGAGACATGTCAGTGTTAAGCTGTGAATTTTTCCTTGTGACACAGGGTACCATCAAACTCTGTTACATCAGCACCTATTTCTTCACATTTTTCCCCAAGAAATCCTTTTTTACACGTGTTTTGACATTCAGAAACGTGCTGATGACGTCACTGCTCCTATCGGAGACGATAACCGATTCAATTCGTTGACCTTAGCTTACGAACGATGATGACGTCATCGACGATGGTTGCTAATTCAATTCAACGATCATAGTTTACGAACGATGATGAACACTTGAATAATGTAACACATACAATAATTAACGCAAACGCATTTCATAGTTAACTTTGTTTTCATTTTTGAAATAATAGAAGGAATTAATATTTTTTTCTGACATTAACTTCAAAAAATTTATATTCTCCAATGATAGTGCTGCAGCAGCAACCTTCTCCAGTTTCAAGTTCATAAGAATGATAACGTAGTAGATGTGCTATGACAGTTCGGCACCAAAATCGACCTTTTTTGCATGTAAATCTCCATAAGGAAATCTAAGGTTCAAATTGTCAGAAAACGGTCCATTCCAAGGTCATCCACAATCACGCATGCGCAGTCATATCGATAGGGGTAGGTAGTCTATGGTTCTGGAAGTTTGTGAACTGGTCATATGTCTATGGTTCCCGAAGTCTGTGAACTAGTCATATGTCTATGATTCTTCCTTAACTATGGTCGGGTCAAGTCTGTGAACTAACCATCTGTCTATGAATCTTCCTTAACTATGGTCGGGGCAATCTGAAGTCTATGAATTAGGTATCTGAGTACTCACATTCTACTGAAATGATTTTTCTACACACCGAGATGCGAGCCTGGGTAATAAACCCTAAAGTTATGCGGCTTAACCGCGAAGGTGGACAATTTAATGCACTCCTACTAAAATGAAATATTTTTCTACACACGGGAATCGAACCCGAGAAATGAAATCCAAAGCCGATTCTATAACCGCTCAGCTATGGAGGACTTGAGAACAAGCGATTTTAATGTTGTAGATATAACTGCGGGGTATCCGGTCTGAGTGATAAGTGTGAGTATATTGCAGCCTATGTGGTACAGGTAGTTGTTTATACATGACGTCAGCCGTGTGGGTGTTTGAACACGAAGGGGGCGAAGTGTATGGCGCGGGGTCTACAGCGAGGTATGGAATGTGAGACTTCATAGCGCTAGCCATAGGGGTTTTGGAAGAGTTATAATGGGAGTGTTTGTACATAACGTCAGTCGTGGAGATGTTTGAACGTGTGGGGACGAAGTGTATGTCGCAGGATCTACAGCGAGGTATGGCATGTGAGACTTCATAGCGCTAGCCATAGGGGTTTTGAAAGAGTTATAATGGCGCTGTTTATGTATGCTGTCAGTCACGTGATTTTTGAAAGAGGCGGGTATTCATCGGAGGTATCATGGGAGGGCTGCTGCTCCTTGAATGCATAGATGGAATGTTATATAGTATAGAAATGATATCTTCTACATGAACATTTCTCAAAACGGAATGTTTATAAGGGGATTACTTTCATGACGTTTACTCAAGCTATATGCACCTTATTTCAACGCGATCGCTATACTACAAAAATGTGATTCCAATCATCTTGAACATATAGATATGTGGATATTATTTTCAGTATTCAAAAATGGGGTTGGGGGACTTCAAATAAGGTATGGAATGTGGGGTTGTTTAAACATGACGTTAGTCGTGTGGTGGTGTCTGTCGCGGGGACCTACAACGAGGTATGGAATGTGAGGTTGTTTTTTGACGAGTGAGTGGTGTTTTATTGAACTGAAGATCCGGCGACCATAGTTTACAAACGATGATGACGTCACTACTCTGAGCCAATGACAGTAACTGATTCAATCCGGTGACCATCGTTCACGAACGATGATGACGTCAATACTCTAAGCCAATGACAGTAACTGATTCAATCCGGCGACCATAGTTTACGAACGATGATGACGTCACTGCTTCAAGCCAATGACAGTAACTGATTCAACTCCGGCGACCATAGTTTACGAACGATGATGACGTCACTGCTTCAAGCCGAAGACAGTAACTGATTCAACTCCGGCGACCATAGTTTACGAACGATGATGACGTCATCATCGTTCACGAACTATGATGGGCTAATGAGGAATAAAATGTGAATAATCATAATAATTGTAATACATTCATGCACATGTTTTATCGCATGATTCGACACATGCTTTAACATTCAAACACATGTTTCAGTATTCAGATACGTGTTTCAGACACGTGTTTCAACATCCAGACACGTGTTTCAGCATTCAGACACGTGTTTCAGACACGTGCTTCAATATCCAGACACGTGTTTCAACATTCAGACACGTGTTTCAGCATTCAGACACGTGTTTCAATATTCAGACACGTGATTCCTTCGCGAGCACGACTTTTACAAACTTCATATGTTAAAGCGTTTATATATACATACATACAGACAGTTACGTAAAAGTTATATTGATAAACACATTTTTATTTTCGCGGGTTCAATCAATTTCAATGGAAACATATAAGCAAGGAGTTTTAATGGAGATCAAGTCCGTTTCCCAACCACCCAAGAGGTAGAACTTATGACACGTTGCTTTTTTTTTGATAAAGTGGAAAGCATCCCCAGGAGGCCTACAAACCACGTGTGAGATGTATGAGAAATGAAATATCGATATTTATTATATCATTTATTCTGAAAAAAGCACATTTTCATTTTGGGGGTATGATATTGAGAAGTCAATCTTGCAGATCATCAACATGTTGGGCTGCATACATATATTTTCCTCCATCGTATATGGAAGGTCAACCAATCACAAATCTGTACATGTCCTTCATATAAGCTGCTTACAATAGTTGTATAATTATATTAAATGTGCTTCAAAGCTAATCAGGATTTATAAATCTCTATGATTGCAACTATATGCTAATATATTCAACTAATAATCACTAATCTGTGTCCATGATTGCATAATGCCCCCAAGGAAGCGTAGCAAAAGTTCCTGGTATTAAGTATCGTTTATCATCGTTGGGGGATAGGGCAATCTTCTCCTGGCTTATGGAGAACACCTCATGTTTTACAGCCCTAATCAGATTTTGAGTAACTGACACCTCCTTCCACACCTCAAGGCACTCAACATAGTCTTCAAAATCGATTCTGTTTTTAACGACGGAAAATTTTACTCCCTTAGCTTTTTTTGTTACGCCATAATTCCGTATAATATCATTAATTTCAGACTCGTCATACTCAGCTGCTTCAAGATCTTGAAGCAGTCTAGTGACATCATCCTCAGAAGTCGAAATCTTTACTGCATATAATTTAGCTCGGAGGCCCACAAAATCAGTCATAGGAGTTCCCCCGTTCTCGTCCTTCATCTTCCCTAATACTTTCTTATTGACGAGCGGAATATTATAGATGTTATCAGGCTGGTAGTCGCTGGTGTCGAAGTATTGATGGCAGTCACGTTTCATTACATCATAAGGGTCTTTCCCCAACTCATATATGAGAGAGTCTGTATCTGTATACAGTATAGAACAACTATCCCCAAACGCTGGACCCATATACTTATAATGGAAGTCGTAGATAGTTGTCTTAGCCAAATCCAATATAGACATTCCTACATAAATAGGTTTATTTAACCACACTTCCAACTTGTTTAGCTCAACTGCTACCAAATTCTCGTTGAAGATGGTGCAGCTCTTGAACTCGGGCTTAGAAATATATGATTCAGCTCCATACCGCCCACCCCACTCGGTAAGTAGGCGAACATTCACTCTTTTGCGAATATTTTCCATCGTCTTCCCAAACACCGCATTATTCATCAATTTGAATAGATTCTTCTCGAACTCATTCTTCGCAACCTTCCGAAGGTCTGTGTTGAGATCTATGTAGGCTTTAAGCCACGGAGCTTGCTTAAATTTCAGGACTCGGTGAATTTTTGTTAACACCAAACCGTTATCTATCGCCTGCTTAAGGCTACGGTAATGTATAACATACTTCTCCTTAGGGTGAAGCGTCGCCATCAATTTTGATGGTGCATTTGATGAAGCGGGAGCATTGCCTGTTTGAGGATTAATATGTAGAGGGCAGAATGGTAAATCTTTATGTCGGTCATGCAGATGTTTAGGGTACTCCAAATCGACTTCTAAAATATATCCTACATCAGAATCATCTGGAACTATAGTAACATCAATATTTGTATCAAACCATTCAAATCCACCATACGGGAGAGCTTGACTCATGGCCCAACCATACTGGTTATTGACGTCATAATACATCAAATAAGAATCAGCTTTCGATGGATTATAATTTGGTATATATTTATTGTTGGCGTGAGCTCTACGCTTAGAACATACTTGACTAAGTCCACCTCTAATCCCTTTCTCAACGAATAGAAATATATCGAGATCTGTGAGAAGCTCTAATTCTTGTTTCGTATGTTTCAGCATCGCATCCCAAGTGAAGCCGGGCAGTGTAAAGTAGTGCGCAGGATCCAGATTATATGTTTGATGACAGCTAGTTCTGAATTGTTCGAAAACGTCGGCCAGTAGCATTATATCTGTCTTCATATACAGATCGACGTATTGGCCCAAGTTTCGACATTCAAATTTTTCCCATATATGCCTAGCTCGCTGGTAGAGTCTCCGCGGACATGGTTTCTCCTCCAATTTATTGAAGAAAGCCTCAATAGGAGGTAAAAAAGATTCGGAGAATCTATCAAACGAGTCGATATAATCATACGGCATAACACCTTTCTTGGTTAGAAGCTTAACTCGTTCATCATCAAGTTCCCCAAACTGACATTTCAAATTTGGGTAATCGCCCAAGTATGACGCCAGCTTATCCAGGGAGGAATTCATGAATCTAAACGAGTCGATGAATCTGAGTTGAATGGGGGTATCATCGACATGCTTAGTAAAACTGATATATTTCTCCTTTGTTATTGGGAGTAGGTCGATTTTACCTCCCATTCGCGAGGCTATATCTTCGATGATAAAGTTTGCATCGTAATTGGAAAGATTGTGAAAAACTACAGGAACAACATGTGTGTCTTGATAGTTGATGTTGCACCCTTCATGTGCTGCTCCCCGATAATTTTTCATAGGTAGAAGGTGATTGTGATCTCGCACTTTTTTATCGGCTTCCGAGAATGGCTGTTCGCAAATGTGGCAACAGCTTGCCCTTCTGAATGCAGCTTCATCGTCCTCAGACATATCGATGTCATATGGACACCAGAAAACTGTACCCAAATCTTCTGCGAGAGTCTTCATCTGATCTGCGAACCAACTCATACAATCCACGCCGCGATAGGCTTGATAGAAGGATAGGGAATCTTCATATGAACATTTCATGTAATAGCCGATAGCTGCAGGGATATGTTGTTGAGGCTTCTTCGGATCCGAAGTGGGTGTAAGAACGCTTTCTAGATCAGCATATACCACAAATGGAGCTTTCACTTTATTCCTGAAATTTTTGAATTTCAGGATATTCTTTCCAACTTCGGGCATCTTAACTTTACAGCTATTCAGCTTCTCACAGTCTTCAGTATGTTTACCCAACTTCTCCTCAGAGTGGAAGTAATGGAGGCATCGTTCGCAAAAATATTTCCGTCCATCATGTTTACTCAGCTGCGAAGAAACCAGACGTGATAGATCTTTGATCCATACGTAATGGAAACGAATTGGGGCCGCATCATCGCTATCTTCATCTTCCTTCCCAAAGTAACGATCTTGAATAAGCAGAAGGTTAACGTGCCTACCTCTCTTCTCCTTCGTGAGGTAGGTAGGTAATGTAACGAATGACTTTCCGCTTTTATTTAAGACGTATACGTTGATGGAGACTTCATTCTGCTTCTCAAAGTTAGGGATCTGGCGCATTGTCATCGGAAATTGAATCCCTTTCAATTTTAATACTTCCTTGTAGTGGGGGTATGAAGAAACACGATCTGAATGTGGGTTAGTACTAGGATATAACCCAGCTGTCACTGCCCAGGCGAAACATGCATCATCATTATTTTTCACATTGATGCAAGCCTCTTTACGTTTGATCTGAGCCGGTAAATCAATATATGATGACCCCAGTTGAGGCGTGAATTTGTTGATATTCACACCCAAATTGATGATCTTAGTCAACGCCCACCCGCTGTCTCTCTCTTGGAACTCTTCCAACTGGGTTAATACTGGGTTCACTATCTTATTATCAAACCAACTATCTAAGTTGGTGTCTCGAAAGATTGGTGAATTGGAGGTTGTAAAGTACTTGAATTCTGTTGTTATCTGCTCCGCCTTAACAATCTGGAATTCCCCACAGAATACAACATTAACTTTAACTGCCTCATCCTTCTTGAGAGCATTCTTAATACGTCGCTTGAAGAGGGCCTTACAGTCTCCTAGAAATGCTTTGGGATCCTTATGTTTCAAGTTTGAAAGGATCCCAGTACGGATTCGACTATCGAATGCAGACAAAGAATCACTCCAATGAACTCGATCCCACACTGTTTCTTTTCGTGAATCCACACCGGATCCCCTCTTCTGCTCAGATTTTATCTGAAGCCGCAGAGTCTTCAGAGCTCCCAATGCTGATAGCAGCTGCTGCTTCTCCCCAATATTTTTAGCCGTTTTAAGGGCATTATTTATCCTCCTTATCCCTAGAGAGCATTTCCGCAACCCCTCGGCAGCTACTGCTCGATCATAGTGTGGTGTTAGAAGTCCGAGAAGAGCTGCGATATGCTTCACCAAATCGGTGAAAATGGACATCTTGATCTGCGATAGAATTGAAAATTAGTAAATGTTATCGTATGAAAAATAGATGGAGACCTTCTCCACCCGAAAATTATTGGAGGGATTAATAAAACTCGATTGATATATACCTAGGAAATTATATGGAATTAGGTTTTCTGTTGAGATCGCTGGTAACTGATATGGAAACAGTAGGATGATATTTATAAAATTTTCGCTCTTGAAATCACCCTTTATTTAAACTCTCGAACGATATGTACAGGCGACTTATAAGGTTGTTTGTTGCTGTATAATTACCTATATGCAGCTGGATGATATTAATGTATCTAATTTTACTCTCCAAATCACCCCTTTATATAAACTCTCGAACGTTATGTATCGGTGACTTATAAGGTTATATGTTGCTGTATAATTACCTAAATGCAGCTGGATGATACAAATGTATCTAATTTTACTCTCCAAATCACCCCTTTATATAAACTCTCGAACGTTATGTACCGGTGACTCATAAGGTTATATGTTGCTGTATAATCACCCGTATGACTTAAACTGAGATTATGAGTATATTACACGCTGGTATATTACTTCATCGACGACCGAATATTGAACTTTTTTTCTAATATTGGAGGAGAGATTACAGATATTCAAAAACCTTGATTAGCGTAAACACATACGTACACTTAGGATATATTCAGAGAGAGCTTTAGCTCGAAATCATTACATTAAATATATTCACGTTATTAGCCCTCCATAACAAGAATTTTTCATCAACATATCTCTCACAGTTCTTGTTATCAGTTTCCGTTTACTTAATTCTATTAGTTTAAATTTCACTCGCTATCAATTTCCTATTCAGAATCGCTATCAACCGCAATATGAAAATTTTTTGAACTCTGTTCACATTATCAGTTTCCGTTCTAATGAATTCTGACGGCTTTAATTTCTTTCATTATCAATTTCCTTTCATCCGCAATATGAGAATTTTTGAACTTTGTTCACGTTATCAGTTTCCGTTCTAATGAATTCTAATGGTCTTAATTTCTTTCATTATCAATTTCCGGTTAACTGCAATATGAGAATTTCCGATCTAATAGGTTATGAATTCTAACGGTTTTAATTTTCTTTCATTATGAATTTCTTATTCAGAATCGTTATCTAATTTTTGAACTTTGTTCGCATTATCACCCCTCAATTACTCAAGACAGCAATTTTTATTCGGGGTAGTGTGAGATTTTTCAACTTTGCTTCATCAGTTTCCATTATAATTATCAGCCTTATTTTCTCTTTTACTATCTTGAGTTGAAACAGCAATCAGCAACAGCGGTTTTCTCATTATTACATATTTTCTCAGCTGATCAATACATGTTTCCGTTTGACTATTTATTAATGAACTTCTAACCCCACCTTGAATTTATGAGCAATCTTTCTGAATCGCTATTTCTGACTTAGATTTATAGGTAATCGAATGATTTTCACTATTTTACTTATATACCATCATTCCGTAATTAGCTAATTCAATTCATCAGATTATGAAATAAAGAATGATTCTAATAAACTTTTTTTATTTGTAATGTACAATTATCATTCATAATTCAGGATATATTACGGATATCTAAACATTACACTGCCATGTTTATCTCCATGATTGATACACCCACATTTTGTAAGCAATTTTTCTGAATCACTATTTGAGCAGAATGCTGAAAATTGATTCATCTTCCTGGTGTGCATAACCAATTTTGCTGCATATCCCTTTCTACGGTACTCCTTCAGGGTATAAATGAAATTCATCGTCTTTGGATTGGTATGTTCACCCAGAGGATCATAATCCATACCCGACATTAGCACGAAAGAGGCTGGTTTATCATCTATGTATAATACATAACATGACACTCTCTGATCCTGACACCACATCTCGATAATGATGCGTGTAATCATATCCTCTTCAAGATGAAACTTTCGAATTTTTCTAATAGCTTTCTCTCCATATAAAAATGTTACCTTCTCCATGAGTCTCTCAAAAAAACGGAATGTTTATAAGTAATTAAATTACCTACTTCTGAGGCGGGGACACTATTGAGATTATGAGTATATTACACGCTGGTATATAACTTCATCGACGACCGAATATTGAACTTTTTTTAAATTTGTTTATATCAACCCATACACAATATTTTACATTTGTGAACTGTGTGTAGTCACTTATTCTACACCTACAGATATATGTGATATGAAACAGATGCATCCTAACTCATTTTCATCCGATTCTGATAATGCTATATTTATACGCTTCCCCATCCATTTGCGTATAGATTTTGAGGGAAAAAGTTGAAATTCATATTCTACTTATCAAGCTCTTTCATTTGATACCCATGAAGCTATAGTTGCAGCAAAATTTACAGTTTTTCCTGTTTATATGCTTGATATTAGATTTTTCCTTATGCAAATCTTAAAATTCATACTCTACTTGTTAAGTCCTTTCATTTGATACTCATGAAGCTATAGTTGCAGCAAAATTTACAGTTTTTCCTGTTTATATGCTTGATATTAGATTTTTCCTCATGCAAATCTTAAAATTCATACTCTACTTGTTAAGTCCTTTCATTTGATACCCATAAAGCCGCACTTTAAAAAATAAAAATTTCAAATCCTTATCGCGAGAGATCGGTCAAACTGATCGATATATAAATAGTATATTCTTATTCAGCACATCACGTAGATTCAAAATATGCAATGAAATAACCACTTCCGGTCTCACTTCCGGTGTGACAATGTGCTACCTATATATCTACTTCCGCCGGATGCACATGAATGTCTGATATTTCGAAATTAATCAATTTAATATATGTGTAAAGCAACATTTTTGCATGCAAAGTCACAAGGCGGTTCTTTCATAGCCGTCAGGCAACAGTTCCCTTTAATGCTGCTAAAGCAAATGAAAAACACTGTTCATACCTAACCTCTGATGGTAACCAACCCATTTTGTAGACGGGGATTACAGATACCGAAGTTGATACTATCTCTCCCCAAAAGGAGATACCTGTCGTGTTTCCATTTGGGAAAAGTCGACCACCCTTTAGACCTCGAGTTGGATGGTGAAGCATAAAAGTAAGGTATAAAATATGTTAACTTACATTATTATTGCACTAAAGCACTAACACTTGTTTGAAAGTTTCTCACAAAATATATTTAACTCGCTAAACACAGAGCGCACACAAAAACACGTCTAGTTCCTTCTGAAGCTAGTAGAATAATGAATTTAATAATAACTTGAGATACGCATATCGCGTTTTTATAGGAACTTCTTATCAGTTGGCGGCGCCGTCGAGTCGGTCAATAACAACTTTATCATTTTATTTTTAGGAACTTCTTATCAATTGACGTCATGTATACCGTTCATGCGTGGCGAATAACAACTTTATCAATTTCTTTTTATAGGAACTTCTTATCAATTGACGTCATGTATACCGTTCATGCTTGGTCAATAACAACTTTATCAATTTCTGCGAATTAGTTTAATTTTAGTTTATCGCATATTCAATGATTAAATATCGTGTATAAAACCTATGACACTTCATAGGAGGAAAAAAGTATTCTTCTCATAGTGTTGAGTGATAGAGAAAAATAGGTGAATACACATTTTTCCGGTATATTAAGGAATTTACCAATCGGTGAGCTGTTTATTTCATCTTGATCTTACTATATATCATGAGTACAAAAATTTTGTTATTTTCTGGCGGTTATTCTGCAGATGAGAGCGAGATTCTATCAAGGCATGATAATTCCTTCGAAACCCTACTCCTCATCATAGGGATTTATTTTTTCCTCGATTAGATTGAAGCTTATTCAGCATTTAGTTATTGGAATAATATTTATTATAAGCATGATTGGAGTGATTGATGTTTCATTTGGATTTAGGTATAGTTGCAATGTTATTATATTTCTTATCCCCCGATTAATGTTTGGGTATAAAACACATTTAACATTTAGCTATATGAATAATGATTATATAACTGTTGTGTTGAAGAATGATAATTTTTTTTTTGATAATGAAATGATTATGTGTTCATTCAGAATCTGACAGCCTTGATTTTGGTAGGTAAGTGATCATGCTGCAGCCATCCTCTCCTGATAAGCACTTTGGCGAATTAATAATCCGCCCTAATTGATTTTTGAGGGGGTGTGCAGTCATACTTCGCAGGCTGTTGAAGCATATGCTGAACAAGCGCCTGAATATTGATGAGGAGCGCCTATGAAGATACGATGCACCTACTTTTATGAAGCATGTGTTTGAATACCATATAGATCAGCGCTTATATTCATATGATCATTATTCTTATCCATATTTCATTCCTCATCCAACCATAATAGTTCGTGAACGATGATGACGTCATCGTCTGTTGAAGCTAGCTAAAAAGCGATGTGTCATAAGTTCTACCTCTTGGGCGGTTAGGAGATGAGCTTGATCTTTATAAACTCCCCGCATATATATATTTCTGCAGCGCAGATAATTCATAATATCGCTATTATGAGAAGCATTTGTAACTACCACATGTTAGATGTTATGACTGAAGACCTGTGAGGCATACGATGCACCGCGACTGATATCATTATAACTCAGACAAAACCAAAACCTCATGACTAACGGTATGTACAAACAACCTCACATTCCATACCTCGTTGTAGGTCCCCGCGACAGACACCAACACACGACTAACGTCATGTTTAAACAACCCCACATTCCATACCTTATTTGAAGTCCCCCAACCCCATTTTTGAATACTGAAAATAATATCCACATATCTATATGTTCAAGATGATTGGAATCACATTTTTGTAGTATAGCGATCGCGTTGAAATAAGGTGCATATAGCTTGAGTAAACGTCATGAAAGTAATCCCCTTATAAACATTCCGTTTTGAGAAATGTTCATGTAGAAGATATCATTTCTATACTATATAACATTCCATCTATGCATTCAAGGAGCAGCAGCCCTCCCATGATACCTCCGATGAATACCCGCCTCTTTCAAAAATCACGTGACTGACAGCATACATAAACAGCGCCATTATAACTCTTTCAAAACCCCTATGGCTAGCGCTATGAAGTCTCACATGCCATACCTCGCTGTAGATCCTGCGACATACACTTCGTCCCCACACGTTCAAACATCTCCACGACTGACGTTATGTACAAACACTCCCATTATAACTCTTCCAAAACCCCTATGGCTAGCGCTATGAAGTCTCACATTCCATACCTCGCTGTAGACCCCGCGCCATACACTTCGCCCCCTTCGTGTTCAAACACCCACACGGCTGACGTCATGTATAAACAACTACCTGTACCACATAGGCTGCAATATACTCACACTTATCACTCAGACCGGATACCCCGCAGTTATATCTACAACATTAAAATCGCTTGTTCTCAAGTCCTCCATAGCTGAGCGGTTATAGAATCGGCTTTGGATTTCATTTCTCGGGTTCGATTCCCGTGTGTAGAAAAATATTTCATTTTAGTAGGAGTGCATTAAATTGTCCACCTTCGCGGTTAAGCCGCATAACTTTAGGGTTTATTACCCAGGCTCGCATCTCGGTGTGTAGAAAAATCATTTCAGTAGAATGTGAGTACTCAGATACCTAATTCATAGACTTCAGATTGCCCCGACCATAGTTAAGGAAGATTCATAGACAGATGGTTAGTTCACAGACTTGACCCGACCATAGTTAAGGAAGAATCATAGACATATGACTAGTTCACAGACTTCGGGAACCATAGACATATGACCAGTTCACAAACTTCCAGAACCATAGACTACCTACCCCTATCGATATGACTGCGCATGCGTGATTGTGGATGACCTTGGAATGGACCGTTTTCTGACAATTTGAACCTTAGATTTCCTTATGGAGATTTACATGCAAAAAAGGTCGATTTTGGTGCCGAACTGTCATAGCACATCTACTTAACGTGATTCAGCCTGTGTGGTTCTTTTACTAAAATAAGCAATAATATGAAGTTTAGAGTCTTTTCGCTGGAGCAAAATGCTTCCGTAGGCTTCTGCAGTAGGATCCATGTGGAGTTTAATTGGTGAATTTGGGTCGAATAGTGAGGACTGGTTCTGACGTAAGGGCGGTTAAACCACTTAATGGATTTTATTGAAATGGTGTTCAATCTGTATAGCGAGGTAGCTATGGTGAAGAATTTAGCAATAAATTGTCGAAAATAGGAGTCTAAACCTAGAAATTGTTGCACTTGATTGATAGTTTTGGTATCGATGCATTTAGTAACGCACAAACTTTACGAAGGTTGGGTCTAATTTCGCCGGCTCGAAATATAAGGCTAAGATATTCAATTTCAAACTTAAGAAAACTAAATTTTTTAATATTGAATGAAACTCCTGCCTTAGATAGTGTATGTATGACACTGTCGAGACGATCTAACCCTTGGGAAATAGAATTTGATGGAATCAAGATATCATCGACGTAAACAATAGCAAAAGTATTACGAAGTTCGCCTAACGCATTGTCAATTGCTCTTTGATATACTGAGGGTACACTGTTAAGACCAAAAGGCATTGTTAAGTATCATATTGTCCATCAGGTTTAATAAATGCAGTGTTTTTTATGGATTTAGGTTCAACAGGTATCTGGTGGAAACTAGAAGCCATATCCAGAGAAGTGAAGGAGGAAAGCAAGGCGAAAAGACTCTGATGAATAAAACAGATGGCTCCACAATCTAAAATTCCATGTGACATTTTTGATGTACGTACCATCTTTAACTAGAACGCATCAACATTTTCAGACTGATGTGTTATTCTGTTCTGTTGTGGAAACATTATGCAAACCAAAGCATTGCTTGTTAAACATTATGGAAACTCCTCACCATCGATTGGAACGATCCTCAAGTGGTTTACTGATTTTCGTTGTGGTAGTATGACCACAAAGAACGCCGAACGTTCTGGTCGTCCAATTGAGGTTACATCGCCAGAAATCATCGATTAAATCCTGCGTATGATATTCGACGATCGGCGAGTTGAAGTGCACGGGATTGCTGAGGCTATGGGCATCTCAACTGAACGGGTACGGAACATTTTCCATACATTTTTGAAGTATGTTTTATCTAAAAGTATAAGCATTCATGTATTCAAGATATAGGTAACATATTATTTTCTAACAAATTAATTGCTTCTATCCTTACTACGTGGAATCTTTCCATAATTAATAAATAAACTACGAGTTTAAAATTCTACAAATAAATACAATATAATAAAGATTCTAGACCTAGTATGAATTATATATAAAAATTCTCGGGAAATAGGTCACATTAACACTTTGTTATAAATTTTCGTCTCTACGTACGTTTCGGTCTCACGACCATCACCAGAAGACTAATACTAACTTAATCAATTAAAACTCTTGCAAATTCCTACATGCGTCTTTAAATGTATATTTTAGGAAGAATGCTTAAAAGTAATATTGCAATACAGGTCTGAAACCTTTTTCAAGTACCTCATAAATCTTACATCTGGTTCGAAAGTAGATACTCAACAAATAGTTTCGATCTTCAGTTGTTATGAGACTATACCAACATGCGCTTGTATATTATAAGAATATTACTGAATAGTGGATTCTTGTTACAAAAAATTTTTATACTTGAATATTGACGATACAATTTCGATTATTCGTGGTTCTGTTCGTTTCGACGGGGTGGGCTTTTTTGATTGAAATTTGTGCGATATGGACGCTTGTGCTATAATTAGTTTTAATAAACCCTTTTTGACATAATAAGTCATCTGATGATGGTCGTGAGACCGAAAGGTACGTAAAGACGAAAATTTATAACAAAATGTTAATGTGACCTATTTCCCGAGAATTTTTATATATAAATATATTAACTCAGCCGGTTTCACAAATTACTTTGCATCATCGTCAATTCATCAATATTTTATTTCTCCTGATGATGCAAAGTAGTTTGTGAAACTGGTTGAGTTAATTGCATTTATTTGTGGAATCTTAAACTCGTAGTTTATTTATAATTTTTTTTTCTTTTTACTTATTCGCAGCTTATTTTTTAACAAATCAAATTACTCGATGTGAATTTTCTATATTCTTTGTGCCTACCAAGTGAAAAAATTGTCCTCTTAGAAACGTACAGGGTGTCCAATTATTTTGCAGTTAGATATTTGTTTTTTTTGCTTATATTTGTTTTGTAAAAATAATGAGTAGTTTTCCGTTCCCATTATAGATCCACGCCGAGAAAAAATTCATTGTGGATCAACACGTCAAATCTGCAAAGCATATTTCCAACAAGCAGAAACTATCATCGCAAACAAACCTTAAAGAGTTCAATGAGGATTTGTGCAAGGTAATGATTGCCAGTAACATACCGTTGAGCAGGTTAAATAATCCCAACCTGAAGGAATTTTTGATAAAATATTGTAAACTAAATATTTCTGACGAGTCGACCTTACGTAAAGCAAGTGTCGACTCAATTTATAAACAAACATTAACTTGTATCAAAAACGAAGTCATTTCAAACTATCTTTATATTGTAGTAGATTCGTGCGGTAGATATATCGCACATGCGTTAATAGATGTTTTAGGGGAAACGAATCTCAGCAGATCCTATCTTTTTGCTTCAAAAAAACTTGAGAAAGCTAATAATTCAACAATTACATGATTTGTCCAAGATTCATTGAACAATTTTTTCATGCCCCAAATTGTTCCGACAGAAAAATGTATTTTATTTTTATCTTATATGACTAAAGCTGGACATAATTTGAAAATATTTTATTCTAATCTGCAACATGTAACCTGTCTAGCTTATGGCATTAATAGGGTGGCAGAATGTATAAGAGAGCAATTTCCTTTGGTCAATGAATTAACAATGTAAAAAAAGTATTTTTAAAAGCTCCGCACACGCGTTCAATTTTACACAGAAAAATTTCCAAATCTTGCCTTGCCTCTACAACCTGTAATAACTCGTTGGGGTACCTGGTTGGATGCAGCTATATTTTATGCTGACAATTACGACGCCATTAAACATGTGCCAACGCCATCTACATCTCTTTTAAACTCAAAAAATCTTTTTAAAAATTCATTAATAAAGAATAGTTTAATATTTATAAAAACCAATTATATGATTGTATCTACAACTATTAAAAGTTTAGAAAAATCTTGTGTTCCATTAACGGAATCAGTAGCTCTAATTAGCCAGTTTGAGTCAAATTGTAAGAAAGTCGCAGGTCAAATTGGGACCGTCGTTCTTCATAAATTCAATTCTGTGGCTCAAAATAATACAGACTTTCAAATTTTTTAAAAATATTTCGAAAGTTTTTGTGGGCGAAAACGATGTAAATATACGTAACTTAGAATTAAACATCATTTGTAAATATAAATATGCTCCCATTACATCAGTTGATGTTGAACGAAGTTTTTCTATTTTTAAACCCATGTTTTCTGACAAGAGACAAAGTTTTATCCTAGAAAACTTTGAAAAACACTTAATTATTAATGGTTTTTATAATAATTGTAAGACATGACTTATATCTGTTTAAATACCTATAATGTTATTTTGTTTTATTGTTATCTTAGGTATATTAATAATTTTAATGGTATGTATTATTAATAATAAAATCTGATACTTAATATAAATTTTCGTTGTATAATTGTTAAATCCCTCCCCCACTCCCTACCATAATAAAATAATGAAATAATAGTATTATTCAACATTATAATATCCATCATTTCTTGAATTTTTTTCTAAATTCCTTGCATTTTTTTCTAAAATCCTTGTATTTTTGTTAATTTTTGATGCATTTAAATGCGCATATTTTTGGCTTTTTCGGTTGCATTTTTTCCGATCTTTAGTAATCAGTAATCACTAATCAAGCAATTTATGAGGTCAGAAACCACAATAGTAATGATACATGTACCATAATGTGATGTTTGAATCATTGTACAGTACATAGCTTAGTTGAAATGTAACAGATTATACAAAATAAAAAATTGATAACATCTTTTTTCTTTAGACCACACACTATGCTTATATGAGCGGTCTACGAGGATGCTATTTATGACTCATGATAGTATTTTCAAATGTCTATGCTGTAGCGGTAATTTCTGAAGTTGGCAACGCACAACACTGTAACCTGTAACGAGAACGCCCTAACCTCCTAACCTGATCCTGAATTGCCCTAAGTAAGAAAGAAATGAATAGTCGAGGAGTCGAGGGTACATAATACTAAAAGATGGAAATTGAGTTTTTACATTATTGAAGGGGGGTCCACTATCACTTTACATGTTTTCATCAATGAGTTATTCAGATTGCGAAGGTCAGGTTGAAATTAAATACGAAAAAGTTATTTCTGAATACAAAGATACACAAGAATTTAAAGCGGAGTCTACAGATTGCCAGGAACTCGAGATAAAGTAAGTTTGTGTCAATAAATCATGAAAGAGTTAACTGTGGATACACTAAGAGTAACAAGTTAGAAATAATCATCCTTATCCACTAAAATAGAAGAGTAATTTCAAACGGAATTTCTTCTGTATATAGTCAGTTTTCGTAATTTGCCCCATTTACAAAGTGATGATACTAAATAAATATTGAAAATACATGAAATATTTTGAAACAGCGTATTGTTCTATGGAAATCAAACTGAACAGAAGAATCCACACAATAAGGGAGGCATTTTTTCTTCTGTTATGTATAATGAAAACAATTGAATAATGAAAAACACATTTAGGATGCTTCGTGTATCTTCATTGAATAATTTCATGTCTTATCTTCAATTTAAACCGATACTTTTAAATGTAACACTGTGAGGCATCGATTGATACTAGTTCTAACTTGAGGAAAGGAAGTGTTGGAAAGCTACAAATTTTTACTTTCCATCAAGTATACAATGTGTCCCATTTTGTATCTTGGTGGATTGGAATCTTGGTACAAGTTAGAAGGTAGGATAAATGGAGTAAGTTTTGCGGAATCAGATGAGTTACTCAAATTCAGTTTCAAAATAGTTTAATCTCAAGCTTTGAGATATTTTGAAAAGGGTAAAACATGCCAATTTCTTCACTTCCTCTTTCTGCAGTTCTTTGGAAACTTTTCTGCTTTACAAAATGACAAAAATTTTTAAATATGACGTATCATATTCTATGGCACATTATCAACATTGGTTTTTTATTGAAATTGATAGATGTAATTATCACATTCTTAACTATGTGCCACACTAGATGTGTTACAACATTTTGGACATTATAAATCAAGTTCGTTTCTTCTAAAAGTGAAGTGTATTTAATTTAAAAAAATTTGAGAAAATTAATTTCACACCATAATATCTAAACTTCATTAGTTCAATTGATAAAAAAGTAAAAGCCTAGTTAAACTGCTCAATAGTTTGCCCATTATTGCTAATCTTTTCAAAACTGCTCTTTAGCATAGATATTATATATACATACATGGATAGCGCATGGTATACAAACCTCTGTTCAGTCGATCACTCCAACACGTAAGAGAGACAGAAGACCTATTCCAGCCTGGTATTAGACAGAGATGAAGATCATTCTGACCACGTGACAAGTGGCAAGAACGTGCATAATTTACATTGTTTTATATGGAGCACTTTTCGAATTTCATGAATTATCAAGTTATAATCCTATTTGATCGGTTTTTATGATTCAGCAACAATACATGATGGTATTATGTACAAAATTACATTAAAGATACAGAATTAAATATCGCTCATTTTGAATTTAGTCATATTTCGATGGAGCACCCATATTCAACTTATTCTGTATTTCATCAATATAAAACTTTACTATGTAATTAACTGAAATTACTCTACCCCACGTTAAATGACATATTTAGTTATCAACAGCTCCAATTATTAATTAATACATATATTCAACTACAGAATCATTACCATACATGACCTAATAAATAAAACAACATCTTTCATAATGTCATGAAGTTTTAAGTAATATGGAAAACAAGTGACATATACATATTCAAAATTAAGTAAGCTATTGAAGTAATATATCTATAAATATCAAAATGCTCAAATAATTAGACAGAAATAATATAGGTAGCTATTTCTTGGACTGGTTCGAAAAAAAAAAGAAGTATGTGATTTATCAAAATTATTACTCTGCTACCATATAACCCAAACCTGGATTTTTCCTGAGCCAGAGATTGAGTCTGATTGTGCCTCAAGATGCTAAATATAAAGAACAAGAACTGGAAATTATATAAATGAACAGTTATTGTTATTCAGTGGTGAACTTCTGGTATTGTGGCTAGTCGCAGATGCCAAATCACTAGCTTACCTTTTGTGTTATAATAATAAACATTAGCAAAATATTCCAGTTTCTAAAGAAAATAAGAGTGATATAAACATGGTTTTAGTTCACAGCATTAATGTTCATAGTTACAAATTAGATTATAGGTCACCTTAATTTTAAACTCAAATTTTACCAACAGAGGAACATTATTATATAATATTAGGTACTGTTACTGTAAAAAATACAAATTCTTCGGTAATAAAAGTAAACATTGTTCTGAAATGTCCTGCCTATCCTTCTCATGTTTTAATACATTTTCAGATTTTTTTTTAACCTTTGCATTCAATCTACGATTCCTTGTAGTTAAGTATTTGATTACTATTTTTTACTTATCAATAGTATGCTTCGCAATTTGAAAAAGTATATTCATGTTAGGGCATGACGGTATAGGACAGAAAAGATGGTATCAAAATGTTATAAATCTACTAAGTATATAATCAACCAACTTTCTGGTTCATTTACAGGTTGTTCTTCATTGATCCTAAATGAGGTACCCTCACAACAAATAATGTTTGCATCATCACTAGTAAAAACATAATAATAACCACATATACCCAGCTAAAAATTATGACAAATTCATATTGTTTACCGATTTCTAAGTTCTCTGGGTTTCACCTTACGTTTAAAGACATTCGCCGGAAAATTTAAAATACTAGCAGGAACTACATGGTCTTTTACTGATTTCTTTCCAATTGAATACACGAAATCATTTTCTGTAAAGTGTTCACTACAAAGATGATAATTCTTCTTGGGCACGAAGTTTTTTCTCTTCGTTGCTATTACCCATTTTTGTTTCAATTTTCATCTGAAGGAAAACTGAAATGAACAGTAATTATTACACTATTAGTTTCTATTTTTCATTGTGAATAGTCGATTAAAATTGTACTTCTAATGTCTATGTTTTAATTGGATTATTGTGAATTAAGTATCTATTACCACTATCCAGTATCTACTAAACTTGTAAATACCAGTGAAAACTAGGTCTTCCTTTTTGATACCGATTTGTACATCCAAATGCGGAACACGATTTCATCATTGTTATGTCTTAGATTTATTAAAAGTATCCAAGCCAAGAAGACTAATTAATCACACACTTCACTATTATAACCTTATTGTCGTCGAAGAGTTATTACACAATATCATTTGATACAATGAAAGTAAAAATCCAAACAACTAATCACAACTAAAAACAAAGCACTAAAGAAGTTTTCTGTATCAAAATATTGCTATTTTCTTTTGAAAACAACATAATATGATAGATTACAGTAACATATACTCTTATGGCTACAACGATGTTTTGCCACTTGTCAGCTGTTCCATATGTTGGAGTCAATGAAAATCCCTGATGCGCTATCCATGTGTATATATAATATCTATGTCTTATAGCCCTCTTTAACCTATTTCGATGTACGGTTCCAATGCCCTTCCTCACTCTTTCCTCTACAATATGCTAGTATTTTTTGGAGGCCCAGAGTTGTAAATCCAATTTTTTTAGGTGTTTGAACAAAGAATAATATGAAATTCATGAAATACTAATTTACACAGTATTATCTAGTAGCCTTAATAGACACATTTTCAGTCAAGTAAGCTGTGCGTAACATAAAATAAAAAGTATATCTGTTGAAAACTGGGTTTTATTATTCAAACTTGTTGCTTACTGTGTTATTATTAATATGAAGCAAAACATTAATCAATTTAACTAGGCTTCTGCTTATTTTTTATTAATTGTAATAAAGTTTAGATGTTAAGGTGGGAAATTTCCTCTTAAATTTTTTAATTGCAGTTCCTGATTTCCCTTTTAGAAAATATCAACTTGCTTATTTATAATATCTTCAAAATGATATAAAATAATCAAGAATGGTATGTAGTTGTAAAGCGGATAATTACTTCTTTCAAAATCGATCTCCTAAAAAACTGCTGAAAGTGGGAGTGAAGAAATTTCAAAATATCTTAAAACCTAGCTGAAATTAAAATTTTTTGAAACCAGATCTTAGTAACATCTGAATTAACAAAATTTTCTCCATTAACATACCTTCTAACTTTATAGTTATGGAGATCCCAATACACCGAACTAAAAAATGAGACATAATGTATATCCGTTACGGGGGCGAGCAGTATTTTATTTATTTTTTAAAAGAATTGTAATTTTTTTGAAGTTGCTCTGCAGGTAAAATTCCAAATTTTGTTGAAAACTAAACCATTTTGTACAAACAAAATCCTATGGGCTTAACATGGAAAATAAGAAATTAGATGACTTTTTAATCCTTCCTTCCTCAGGTTGGGACTTAAGTCACTCAATTCTCCAAGTTGTCTACTATCTAAAATCATATCACTTTGTACAATTGAGAGAGTGACATGAACCAACTTTAAAACTTTCTAGTTTTTACCATAAAACAAATTGTTACTGAACTTTTTCAGTTTGAAACGTCATTGTGCTTCATCCTACACCAAAAAATCTTTGTTGGATTGTACAAGTAAAAATATTATTTGATCCTTGCATTTTCAGAATCGAGAAGTGCTGTGTAGATGCAGAATTGGAATATCTGCCACAATGTATCAAAGATGATAGAGAATTAAACAATAGTGACCATGAAAATTTTGATTGTTCAGATAACAAGTGCTTAGATAGTTCTATCGGAATTCTGGGTACAAAGGACTCATTGGAATGGCAATATAGTGGATATAAAAGTGATGATGTGACAAACATGGAAAATCATGTGATTGATGCACATAACATGGAAAATGGATGTTCTACTTATCAGAATATTCCGTTTTCAAATTTGGCATCTCACACCAGTAATAAGAGTGAAATTACTTTAAAACCTAATGTTAACAGGAAAAACAAATGGGGCAAGTTATCTGAATGTGAACATTGCGATTTCAAAAGCAGTTATATCTCTTGTTTAAAACGTCACGTCAGCTCTGTACACAACAAAGAGATAATACATAAATGTCAGTTTTGTGATTATGGAAGCTTTCAAAAGTCAAATTTAAAAAGTCACATCAACTCTATCCACACTAGAGAAAATATATACAAGTGTGGGAATTGCGATTATGAATGCACTCAGATGTCCCATTTAATAACTCATATCAATTCTTTACATACAAGAGAGAAGATACACAAGTGTAAGTATTGTGATTATGGAAGTTCTCAAATGGCGCATTTAAAAAGTCATGTCAACTCCAAACACACAAGAGAGAAGATGCACAAGTGTCAGTATTGCGATTATGCGAACGCTCAAAAGTCTGCACTAAAAAGTCACATCAACTCTATACACACAAGAGAGGAGATACACAGGTGTCAGTATTGCGATTATGAAAGCCCTCGGAAGTCAAACTTAAAAAGTCACATCAACTCTATACACACAAGACACAAAATACACAAGTGTGAGTATTGCGATTATGGAAGCGTTTATATGTCAACCTTAAAAATTCACATCAATTCTGTACATACAAGAGAGAAGATACACAAGTGTGAGTATTGCGATTATGAAAGCTTTTATATGTCGACTTTAAAAAATCACGTCAAGTCTATACACACAAGAGAAAACATTCACAAATGTGAGTATTGTGATTATGGCAGCCCTTTGTTGTCAAATTTGAAAAATCACATCAATTCTATACACACAAGAATGAGTATACACAAGTGTGGGTATTGCAGTTATGAAAGCCCTTTCTTGTCAAATTTAAAAAGTCACATCAGTTCTATACATACAAGAGAGAAGATACAGAAGTGTCAGTATTGCAATTATGGAAGCACCTGGAAGTCGCATTTGAAACGTCACATCAATTCTATGCACACAAGGGAGAAGATGTACAAGTGCGAGAATTGTGATTATGAAAGCCCTTATACGTCATATTTAAAAAGTCACATCAACTCTATACATACTAAGTAGAAAAGCTGTTGCATTTTGAAGCGCAGCCGCAATTAATAATTTTCTTATGGAATAAAAGTATGAAACAAAGTATTATTTTATTGTAATTAAAAGGGTCAGAAGTAAAAGAGGTCAGGTAGACTTTTCGTAATTTTAAGATAATTAACTTCAAAGTTAATGATTAATTGTAAATTAAAGTAATAATAATATATAATAATATAGTTTATTCATCCAAAAAAAAAAAAACATAAAATTCTATATAACTTACAGATAATAAAAATTGAACATTCTTTGCACACATTATTTAAAAATTCAAGGAAATAACAGGTATATCCATAGAAGAAAAATTGTGAGACTTATTTTTATATTATCTCGAAGCAAGTTATATAACCTTGATGACAAGTAAGTATGACATCTTTGACCTATTGTTTTACCAGCAACAGTGGTTTTTGATAGCAATTTTGTAGCACCTCTGGTTCTACTAACGGTAACAAGGTTTTTAATATTGTGATGGTAAGCAACAACATTTAAAAAGTATATTAAAGTATATTTGTCTAATAACTTGGTGTCAGAAAAGAGTAGTTTTGATGAATATATTTTGTCTTTATTGTACATCATTTTCAAAAACCGTGTTTGTAAAATAACAGCTTTTTCAATTGAGAGTCGGCCAAACCACTCCAACTCAATATTCCCTATGACCAACAAGGTTCTACTAAAGTAAAGTAAAGTAAATTTATTCATCACTGAAGTCTTACATACGAATATATACATGTAAAACTTATTGGATTAGTCAAGAGAAAACATTCAGAAATATAGTCAAAACATAAAAAAATACATGTAATTTGAGTCAAATACTCCTAAAATTTTAAACTCTTGAATGGAGTAATTTTAGAGATAGATAAGATACTTCATTTATCATCGAAATTTTAAAACAGTTTTGCAGTAATCATAAAGGAATAATTAATCACAAAGCTTACAAAATACATTAGGATCATGAATTGAGGAATTCATCAATCCCATAAAACTGTTTATCGCGTAAAAAAGTATGCAAGTTCTTCTTGTAAATAGTTGTGCTACTTTAGTCTACAAAACTTTTTATTTTATTAAAACACTTAATGCCTACAAGTTCCGGCAAATTTTGACTAACCCCAAGTCTAGAGTAGTGTTGGTGGAAAGCTTCGCTATTCCTCGTGAAATATGGATATACCTCACAATTTTTTCTGAATTCTGTTTCGTTTTTTTTTAGATACATTATGAACTGGAAAATATACTGTCAGGGCAATGATAGGATTTGAAATTGTTTAAATAAGGGCTTACATGTTTACATGCTTTGTAAATAGTCCTTAATACTTTTTTGTGAGCGGAATACTTGAACGAAATAACTGGAAGAACCCCAGAAAATCAACCCAAAGTAGATAATAGGGTTTGTCTCAAGTTTCTTTTCGAATCATGTAGCACAAAGTGCCTAATTAAGAACATAGTGTATTTATATGTGCTTCCCAGGTCAATTTTCTATCTAAGGTTAAACCTAAGAGTTTTCTGGTATCTTTGCTATGGATAGAGCGGCCGCATACATTGAGGTATAAATTGTAATCGGGTGAGACATTTTTTGGCAGAAAGCGCATGTGGTAGGTTTTTGTTCATTGTGAGTCCATTATCTGAACAATATTTGTTCAATTCCCTAGACGTATTATTGCTAGTTTCAACAAGATGATCTACATTTTTGTTTGTCTTTAGTTTGGTTATATCATCAGCGTAGACAATCATTTGATTTGATAAGATGCAGGTATTGTTGACATCATTAATGAATATAATGAAGAACAATGGACCCAAGATGGGTCTTGGAGTACGTCCAAATGTATGTCTCTCGTATCCATAGACCTATTATCCATAGGAGACAGAATTGTTTACATTTAAGCACGATCGAACATTGCCAAAATTTCGGGCCACTCAGATCGCTGTATATTACAAGTATAGCCGTATGGAATGTGCTATTGCCGGATTAGTTGTTCTGTGTGCCGGATTGAGATTTGTAATTATTATAAAAACGTCCATAGCATTATTTATTGGTTATAATAATGATAAAGATTCTTGACCCAGTATGAATTTATATAGAAATTCTCGGGAAATAGGTTACATTAACACTCTGTTTTAAATTTTCGTCTTTACGTACGTTTCGGTCTCACGACCATCATCAGAAGACTTATTATGTCTAAAACATGATTACTTAAAACTAATTGTATTACACAAAGCGTCCAAATCGCACCAATTTCAATTAAAACGCCCGCGTCGCCGAAACGAACAGAAACACGATTAAACGAAATTGTAAACCTCGATGCTATAGTAAAATTATCAAAAATCCACTGCAGAGAAGATTTCTTAATAAAAGCGTACTCATGTCAACCCAGTAAAGTGATCGACTAGAGACCAGACAAATAAAATTTAATTTTTAAGTATACAACTTTCGAACCTATTTTTTTTTTCTTCAGAAGTTGGAGAATAAAACTCAAATTTTACACAAAACTTTTAACATTTAATTTAAAAATGCTGACAAATTGTTTCACCACACTGTGGCATTATCAAAGCGAGGAGTTATCAACTAAAGCTAAATCTAAAAGTATGTCCTTAAATATCAGGGATCAGAATGTGGTGCAAATTGAGGGATGGGGGTGGATAATGGTGGGAGTGTGTTTACAAAATTGTTAACAAGCGGTGAATTATATGTGTCGATTTGATCATTTAATATTACATTATTATTGTTTTTTGCGTGTTTCAAAATTTCTATGGATTCTAATATATTAAGTTTATGTCCTTTTTCCTGAATATGTAGAATATCAGGATTAAGGGTGAAATTGTGGTTATGTTCTAACAGGTGATTTGCGTAATTAGAGTCTTCTTTTTTGAGCCTGTAACTTCTCAAATGTTCATTGAACCTTACGCTGAAACTGCGTCCAGTTTGTCCTATGTACAAAGCACTACAGTCATCACATCTCAGTCTGTAAACTCCAGATTTCTTTAAGTTATCTTTTTTAGATTTCGAGTTATTAATATACGAGCATAGGTTATTTGTTGTTTTAAAGGCGACGTTTTTATTCTGTTTTTTAAGGAATTGAGATATTTTTAGTGAATGTTTACCTAAATATGTTAGACATGTGAAATTTGATTTTGTGTTATTATTAATTTGCGGATAAATTATGCTTAAGGCTTTTTTATTGAGTTTATTTTGGAGTATTTTATTAATTATCTTGACATTATAACCGTTATTTTTGGCAATATCTACGATTCTGTTTAATTCTAAATGGAAATTATCTTTACTTAATGGGACATTAATTAATCTATGTATCATACAATTATATGCTGCTAGTTAATTAATGTCCCATTAAGTAAAGATAATTTCCATTTAGAATTAAACAGAATCGTAGATATTGCCAAAAATAACGGTTATAATGTCAAGATAATTAATAAAATACTCCAAAATAAACTCAATAAAAAAGCCTTAAGCATAATTTATCCGCAAATTAATAATAATACAAAATCAAATTTCACATGTCTAACATATTTAGGTAAACATTCACTAAAAATATCTCAATTCCTTAAAAAACAGAATAAAAACGTCGCCTTTAAAACAACAAATAACCTATGTTCGTATATTAATAACTCGAAATCTAAAAAAGATAACTTAAAGAAATCTGGAGTTTACAGACTGAGATGTGATGACTGTAGTGCTTTGTACATAGGACAAACTGGACGCAGTTTCAGCGTAAGGTTCAATGAACATTTGAGAAGTTACAGGCTCAAAAAAGAAGACTCTAATTACGCAAATCACCTGTTAGAACATAACCACAATTTCACCCTTAATCCTGATATTCTACATATTCAGGAAAAAGGACATAAACTTAATATATTAGAATCCATAGAAATTTTGAAACACGCAAAAAACAATAATAATGTAATATTAAATGATCAAATCGACACATATAATTCACCGCTTGTTAACAATTTTGTAAACACACTCCCACCATTATCCACCCCCATCCCTCAATTTGCACCACATTCTGATCCCTGATATTTAAGGACATACTTTTAGATTTAGCTTTAGTTGATAACTCCTCGCTTTGATAATGCCACAGTGTGGTGAAACAATTTGTCAGCATTTTTAAATTAAATGTTAAAAGTTTTGTGTAAAATTTGAGTTTTATTCTCCAACTTCTGAAGTATTATGAATTTACACTACGTAAACGCCGAAACCATAGATATAGATATATTCGAACCTATTGGTTATATTAGAAGCAATACTGTTGAAATGTCGTTTTCTCTGAAAAATATTCCATAATTTATGGTAACCTGGAATATACAATCGAAATATAGAATATTTAAATTTTTAAATATATAACTATTCCATTCCATTGCATCATTTGTTCAAAAGACGACAACGCCGCGCGTGACTATGTTCTGTACTACGCAATTTGACAGCTTCCGTATTTCTCAGAGTTATTTAAATTTGTGAAACGGATGATGGATTGGCGGAATGAAGTCTGAAAAATTAGAAAATTTTTGTACTTGATGGATTTCATTTTTATTGCAGTTTTATTGAGGGGTTTCAAATTAGAGATATTGAAAGATGTTCATCCAGTCGTAGTTGCTCCCAATCTACACATTGAAACAAAAATTAAGTTCATTATGTGTGTATTATGTACTTGTATCTAAAGGAGAGCAGTTCAGTTTTTAAGTACGCAAACGAGGAAATATTCCCATTTTAAAGAGTGGCCTTCAGTATCCTTTTTAGGATCTTTCATTAGTTGATGAATACTCAAAAAACTGAAAATCTTTTCTAGTCATATTGTAAACAAAAAAGTTTGTTGATGAGCTTTTTATTATCAGATGTTGCCACTCAGGTAGGACAAAAACTTGCATTTGCCGCCTTTTCTCTATTACACCAAAACTGCGGTCGCACTCCATATAAGTATATGACCAGGTTCGAGGAACTTGTGATGAATTTCGATTATATGAGTTGCCTGAACTAAAAATGTGAAAAAATTATTATTGTTTGTTTTTATTCTGCCCTCCAAAAGAATTGCTATGAGCAATAAACATTGTGATCTTTGAGGACACTCTTATTAAACATGAGCCTATCTCCTGGGATCCTCTTAATACAATCTTTTCATCCCAAATAAACATGTGACTTTATCCTGACAAGAGGTCGTATAAGCAGAAATTATAGGTCCATAGCTGGCAGAGGTAAAAAACTTTGGGACGCACGCAGATGGTGTTGACAACGTCAGTTGCAAATAACAACAATATTCTTCCTATTTCAATTTGCTACCATATCATCCCTTGGAATCATTCACTTTTTTAGCTTTTCTCTATTGTAACTCCAGTTCACATTTGGCGTTATTTACTGTTTCCTTATCTGTTGAGTACTTTATTAAATTTTGCAAATTGTCATAGCGACTGCATGTATAAATTTGCTTGATTTGAGTAAGTTTTTGATGACGTGAATAGATGGTGGTCGAAATTTACTAGGATCGTTTTACTACCAAATTATTATAGCATTTAACAATAATTAAGCAAACACTAGTTGAAATTTGACAGACTAGTTCAAGTTAGGATGAGACCAGTTTCTATTCTACCAATGCTGAAACGTACCCTATTTCCCTTTTACTAACAAATCTTAGGACGCAACCACAAACTGAAAAAGTATATTTTAGTCTGTTAACGGAAAATGAATAAGCAACACTGGTAGGCAATAACACAATAAGGAAAAGAAACAAGCACATATAAAAATTACAAATATATTATTAATAGTGAACAATTGGAAGATGTTCAGTTACAAAATTCGAACCCTCTTTACGTGCCAGCATTGATAATAAATGGTACCTGTGTATAGAGTTACTAGATTGTAATCCATAATCGAATTAATTTCAATTGTCCTCTATAGACACAGTGGAATACTATCGATTTAGCACCTACCTTATTCAAGAGCATCTCACCAAAGATAAAAAGTTTTCGTACGCAACGAGTTATATGAATTTCTCCCTGTTAATTAATAACGCGGACGTGGGGATTAGATTATGACATAGTGTTCGTTGTTTCCACCAGGATATACCGAGATATCAAAAATTATCTTGGTCAAGGGTGGTTGTGGAATCTAAAACATGTGTGTGTCTTACTTTACGTTTGAAATAATTATGTCACTGTCACACTGACATCATCAATAACCTACAAATTTCATACCTATTTATTTCAGTTGTAAAACAATAATGAACTACAAATTAAAAATTATCTTGGTCAAGGGTGGTTGTGGAATGTAAAACGAAATGTTAACTTTGAACCTTTTACAAGGTCGCAATAGCCACAAACGGGGCGAAAACTGTTTTAAATTGGTTAATTTTCGATAAATCGAATGACGTTTACGTGAGGAGCGCGTAGCTCGTGAGTTAGAAAAGTGCAAATCTTCGGAACATAGAACGTCTTTACGAGGAGTTTTCGCATGCGGTTTTCGCTCCATGTCGTTAGTTTATGAACGGGGCCAACTAAATAGGATAGTCTCGGGCCCCAAAATGTCGATTGAATAGGAAAATTTTATTAAAATAGAAAGAGGTACTCAGGTCTCAGCTACGCGCGTCTAACGTGCGACGTACCAAAGGGAATTTTCTAACTACTAAAATATACCCAAAAGCGGTTAAAAGCTAGTGGCCTATAGCCGAAAACACTTTATTAAAACTGGCGCCGGCCGCACGGGGCATAAAACGGTCCCGAATTAACAAGATCGAGGTAAAAAGTATAAACTCTAACTGACGTGTAGCTAGCTCCTCGAGGCATATGTCAAAATGATTACGTTCGTAGCTAATTACATAGGACGTCTGGTGTTCATGCAATTGTATTTTTATACAATTCGAACCTTCTAATTTCGATAGGCGAAGTGAAAATCCCGGAGTCTAAAGCGCTAGAGACTTCTGAGTGTTATAACATTCGTATAAAATTGCGAATTTTCTCACTTTTAGAAACTTCAAAATAATTAATTTGACACAAGTTTTGATAACGTAAAGTAAGACACACGATTTAGATTCCACAACCACCCTTGACCAAGATGATATCCCGGTACTTAGATACAGTTAACTATATTCTTTAATATAGGTTTCTTTGAATAAACAGAGATTGAATACAATATAGACGATTCTATACTGATTACTGATGACGTAGAAATCGAGTAACATGCACTTACTTCACATTTTGAAAAATGTTCACTTGAACCCTTTTCCTACCGACCCCCTCAATAGTTGAAGACGACGTTGTTTATAACGCTCGATTTAGAATATTTTTCTTGTTTTAATACTCAACAATCACTGGTAATGAAAGCTTGGGAGGATCATTAAATCATCAATGTTCCGCACTCATGAGTAACCAACGTATTATTATAATGTATTAATGTTGTGACTGTTCATAATTGAATTATTGATTGTGGTGATTAGAATGAATTGTTGAATTGCTTTGTTATTCGGATTGAATAATGTGTTCTCTTATCAATTATGTATGATTTGAGAGAGTCACCATGCTCCCCTGTGTTAACGATTGACGTGTCACCCAGTGGAGCGGTTCCCACCAACGTGTGTTCACCTGTCTACCAGAGAGCAGTTCCCGCCCTAGTGTTTTCCATGCTCCCCCGGGTGAACGATTCCTGAAGAGGTTAACACCAACTTCGTGATATATCATTTAAACGTCGTCCTCGTGAAGCGGTTCCCACTCGAGGGTGTTCACCTGACTCCACAGGTAGGGGATCGGTTCCTATTTCAGAGTGTTCACCTGGTGTCCGAGGTGGAGAAACAGCTACCCCTTAACTCCCAAATATGTGGTTAATGCCCTGAGGATATTTCGTATCTAGTATCTGAATCTCCTCAGTATGTGCTTTGATGTTTCGTTTTTCCGTTTGCACCACCTGCACAAAGGCAAATCGCTAAGGTTCATCCTGTGGAGGTGGTAGTTAAACGGTCCGTGTCCTGTCAATATCTGTGTCACCAGTTTGGCATCGGTTTTAATCATGTTCCTCACTTGCTGAGATCAGTCTTCCCTAATGTGCGGTCCAATCAGTGCTTTCAACTGCCTGCAACCGTTCACTAGTTTTCACTTTCCCAAGTGTTCTGTTCCGGCCCAACAGTGGATTGTCCCTTTGATGTTACTCTTCAAAATGCCCACCGCTAGTTCAGGGCCTATATGGGTTCGGTAGCCCCCAGTTTTGCAAGCTCATGGGCTATTTCGTTTCCCCTTATTCCAGAGTGACCGGGGACCCAGAATAGGGTGAGCTTGCCTTTGTCTCTGTTATTTAGCGTGTTGATGCACTCCCACACCAGCTTCGATGTTAATCTCATGCTAGCATGCCCAGCGCAGCATCGCTGTCTGTGCATATACTGATGTGAGTTTGTGTTCTTTTTTCCAGTGCTATTTGGGCACAGTGCGCTATTGCCAGTATTTCAGCTTCGTGAATGATGGCTTATTTGCCCAGAGGTATAGTAATACGTTTACCTGGGCGCTTGCGGTATAACCCTGCTCCCGCTTGTCCATGGTTTCTGGTTCAATTAGTGAACCAGATTTCATCATTGGTTGGCAAGTTAATTAGTTATTGCTTAACCAATCTTCTCTGGGGGGTATGCTTATACGATACTTCTTAACAAAGGTGTATCGTGGTGCCATCCCATCCGTTGTCATTGAGTAGACGGGGTATGTCTCACCTATGATTGGAAGTGAGGTGTTGCTACCGTTTGCCTTCCACAGTCCTATTGACATAAGTCTGTGGGCAGCTTTTATTGCTGCACCTTATATAGTCAGGGGTGGAATGGTTCCACCTTCATTAGCGCTCCAAGTACGGCCGTGGAAGTGATCTAGCTGCGTCTTTGCCGGTTTCAATTTCACTGCAGAAGGATCGCCAGCTTTTCTCCTGAGCTGATCTCACTTGCCCCCTGCATTGTTCCTTTGTGATTTCCGTCAGTCAGTTCTTGGTCAGTTCTGCGGCCTTTTTTTAATAGTCTTCACTCGATCTAGCTGCGTTTAGCTGGTTACTCCACCTTGGCATTTCGTAGCTTCCTCTTCTCTTACTACGGAGGCAGTTATCTATTTAGGCCTCTGTTTTTGCATTCTGTAAGAGATCCGCTGCCTCGTCTATTTTTTTAACCTAGCTGATTTTCTTCGGGAACGTTTTCAGATTTTCCTGTAGGCTCTTCTGATAGTCTTCCCAGGACCCTGTTCCTAGTGTGGGGTTGTACCTCAGCAGCTTCGCCAGGACGATCAATGATTCTTATGCTTTACCCGGTATCCATACGATCGCCCTCACGATCTTTTGCAGAAGCTCAACTCCTCTCTCCTTAATCTGTGAGTCTCCCCATATTTATAGGGCCCCGCTTTCTCGGTAATCCAATGTTTGGAGAACTGATCAGCGGGGATCATTATGACCGCTCCTCCCCTGCAGAAGGAGTCATCGAATCTGGCAGCGATTGACCGAGAGAAATCTTCCTGATCGCGCTCCTGACAAGCACCTCAAACTGTGTTGAGGTAATGGGCTCCTCAGGATACCCACTTCCGCCGATCACCATCATCAGAGAATTCGCTTTGTCGGCCTCAGTTAACCCCTCTCGTAGCTGTCCATCCCCCTATTATGTTTCTTATGAGGTTTCTAGCCCTCCGGTGAGGTATCCTGAGGCCCTTTTGGCCTCTTTGCTGAAGGTGTGCTAATTTCCATGGTCGGCTCAGGTTTCAGTTGCCCACCCTTTCAGAGTTTCTGAGCCCCTACCCCATGTTCCTCAGTTTCAGAATGGTTCACCACATGAGTTGGCGCCATTGTAGATGACGTCTTCTATGGTTCTTTTCCCTGTGAGGGGAGATTCACCGAGCCAGAGCACGATGGTTGTGTGTTGCTGGCCATTGGTTCCAGCATACCCAAGTTCACGACTTTCATAGGAGTCGTTCCCTTCGAAAAACCTTCACCAGTTTGACCAGCAATGGTTTTGTCGCGTTTTTTCATTATCCATAAAGGTTCCCACGAGAAGCTAGGGGAATAAAGGTTCACCCCTGCAGAGCCCTACGTGCAGGGGTAATCCGTCTGATATACTCGGAAGTGGCGGCAAGTGCTTCCGAGGGAACGTTTGCGACCTTCCGTACCCACGAGGGCCTACGATTCCGCTGAGCACGGTACCAGCTCACTCCGGGTTGGGGGGTTAATACTTCACTTATTCCGCGCTTTACGAGTTTTACGATGCTTCGCAAGGTTCAAACGTAATCTATGTACACTCACTATGTATCACTGTGTTTTGAAATTCTCAGAACTACCTTAATTACTATTTGACATTCATTTCCATAATAAGAAAATTAAGATGTTTCATTTATTATATTTTTATTTGAAGAAAACCGAATCCTAGAATCCTGATAAATTTCTTTGCTACCCTTTTAATTTAACAGTACTTAATACCTGGAGCGAAGTCACTGTCAATACTGCTTTGTCTACCGCAAACCCTTAAAAACAATTATGGCGAAGGCTAACGCCAAGAGATACAGCTTGTGAAACTCCAGACTTTTTAAACGCCGCAACAGAGGATATAATAATGCTGATAAAAGCGTTGGTCCAGAATACTTCTCAAACTATACTGAAATGCATCGTGGTTATTAATATGTTATAGGCAGTGTATAAATGACATCTCTACTGTTCAGCTCAGTGATTAGACCTGCTAACCCCCCACTTGCCGTCCATTTTGAATTTTTAGAAATGTAACAATTCAACTAGTTCTGTTTCGCATAACTCCTAGCATATTAGTGGGCATATCCTGAGAACTTGAATAGTTTCAAAATAATTTGCAGGAATAGATATTACATGTTTTATGCAGAATGTTCCATTGAAAAATATTCCTGGGTATTCCTTTTTGGTTACCTATATACGAATACCACTAAATAATCTTACCAATTATAATGAAACTATTCAGTTTCATTATAGTTGGAGAGATTATTTTGTTTAGTGCCTGCACCCTCTCAAACTTACTCTTACACCTACCAATCTATTTTATTAGATCAACTTCTAGGGACACTATCCATGAATAGTTTCAAATTTATCAATCGTCATAGTTGTCAGATATACTAAGATGGTTGTACCAGCGTAATATTAAAAACTCTGAACATATATATATAGTTGATATACAAGAATCCCGGTAGAAAGACAGCAAGCTCATCATCAGAGAGATCTTAAACATTCAAAGTGGAGAAATTGATTGGTTTTCTCCAATAACAGAGAAAATTGAATTTCCTACGGATAAACTACATCACTTGGATTGGGATAGTTCATATCCTGTGAATCCTAGATCCTACATAGTCATCCACAGTTTTTTATGGCCCACAGTGTGGCTCTGGCAAGATCCAAGAAAATACGTAAGGAGGGTTTACTCTCATCTATTGTTTTATATATTTTTGATGACTTTCCCTCTCTAAATCCGTATTGTTTATTCGACAGTAAATTAAATTTGTTGGTATAATTATAATTAATAATTAAAAAATTAGTTTTCAAAATCTTTTCAAAGATTTTTGCTATATTTGAAATCAATGAAATGGGTCGATAATTTGTAACTTCTATTTTGTCACCTGATTTATGTAATGGTTTTATTACGCTTTTTTAAATGCTGAAGGGCAATATCCGCTCTTAATTATCCTATTGATGAGTAAAGATAATAGTGCTGCTATTTCTTCACTTATATCTTTGAGAGTTTCCAGATTTTAAAAGATTAGGGCCTGGCACCTTGTTTAATTTTGAGGATTTAAATACGTTTATTATTTCTGTTTCATTTGTAGGTTTTATAAATATGGAGAATGTAGTTGAGGTTCTTTTAGGAGATGGTCTTGGTGATATTTTCAAAGCCAATCCAATATTAGCAAAATGATCATTGAATGAATTCGCTTAAACTATGTCTTTTGTATTATTTTTAATTTTTTTATATTGTTTTCTTTGTATTTAGTATTGTTATTGATGTAGTTTACTGTTTTCCATAGTTTCTTATTAGAGCTTTTATTTTTATTTATTACACTTTCAAAATAATTAATTTTTGTTGATGTAATTAATTTATTTAAATTGTTTCTTAGTTGTTAAATTTTTGTTTTGAGTTAATATTATCAGGATCTTGTTGACAATTTTTGTACATACTGTCTCTTCTATTTATTGAATTTATCAAACCTTTTGTAATTCAACGTTTCCTTTTGGTCTCTTTATGTTTCATTTTTCTAATGTTTGTGTACAATTTAATATTTTTTCCTGTATAGTATGTATTAAATATGTAGTAGCTGCTTCAATATCATAAGTATGGTACAGTAAATTCCAATTAAAGGTTTTTAAATCTTCTCTTAATGTTTATTGTTGATATGAAATTATATTCGCTTAACGTATTCAAGTATTCTTAAGTTATTTAAAGTTCAAATTTGGAATCGGACTTATATACTGGAATGTTAATTCAATAACTTGAACTTATTTTATACGGCAATTAATACTCACTTTCTATCTCTCGGATTTGCACAACGGCAACGGCTTCGGGTTGTTTCGGAAAATAAATTACTGCAGCTCAATCTTGATGCTTGTCTGGCAAGTAAGTCCCTTTTAGCTATGAAATGGGCTGGCTTTTATACAGATCGCGGCGTGTGACGTAACGTGAACAGGTGACCGGCTCGCGAATTCTGTTCACCAGTTTTTATACATAGATGTGCACGAAGTTTGATCTCTTAACTTTGCCTATGTAATTCGACTCTACTGAAATATTCAAATTGATTTGTAAGTAATGGAGAATGCTTCATTACAAGATATGTCGACGATACTTTTGTTATTTGGCAACATGGTCGCGAAAAGCTTGTTCCCTCCCTCATTCATTTAAATTCATTACATCCCAATATCCTTCTCACCATAGAAGTCGAATCGCAAGGTTCACTCCCGTTCCTAGAAGTATTGGTTAGTTGACGGACTGACGGTACTTTAGGACCCACTCATACCGATAGCTAACTCAATGGTCTTTCCCACCACAACCCTGTCCAAAAAGCAATCTGTCATAAACTCCTTGGTTCACAGAGCTGTGAACTTATCTCAACCTCAATCCTTAAAATCAGAATTAAAACATCTTTCATCTGCCTTATAATCAAACAATTCCTCCCATTACAACATTCAAAAAGTCATAAAGGAATTAAAAAAAAAATTTCAAATAGACCTGAGCCACAGCTCCAATTGGAGTGTATCCTCTGAGTCCCCATTTTATACACATTTATCCTAAATAGAACAAATTCACCTCACAAACATAATGGATGGATGGAGCATGAAAACTTTCTATGATAATAAGAAATTATTGTTTTTCTAATCTACTGGAACTTCTTCGATTTTTTTAGCACATGGCCCAGAAGAAACATGAGCAGTAAACAAGATACTTGACTACGATAAATATATTAACTTTTGATTTAGCATTATGTCAATTTATTAAAAATCAATGTGAATCACCTTACATTAGTAATATAAAACAGTTATCTTTATGTTTATTAATTACGCCTGTAATCAATATTATATTTCAAACTTTAAAAAATACAGCATCTAATAAACCATTGATTAATGTATATTCATCAATGAATAAAAAATACTTTTGAGGAGTTATTTTGTGTATTTTACGATTAAGATATTTTAAATTACTTTTAAGTTCTCAGTTCTACAATAATTCCTTAGCCTATAGCATTATAAAATGATAATCTATTTTGATTTATCCATTTAAAAGGAAGTATATCCATAAATTTTCATAATAATCTCTTCATAAATAGCTTAACGACATCTTTGAATTTCCAGCTTCAACACTACATTACACAGAAATCTTTTCAAATTGAAGCGATATTTTAGAAAAAATTTGCGTCTTATGCTAAATGTTACCACCTCCGGGAAAAGTGGCGCATTAATTAATTAGTAAAGATTGAAGAGGAACGTTTATCATGTAATGTACGAGGAACTGTCGGTTGAGAAACCGATTCTCCTAAATCTTCGACATCAGCAACTTCAAAATATACAGTATCTTATGTTCTGGATGATACGAATAAAAATGCCAGTGATTTTTTACAGAATGTATCAAATTTGCCACTACCTGAAACTCCTAAAATGGAAAAAAGGGTTGGCGTTAAAATGATAATCCCACGAAAATTGCTTTAAAAAAACAATTAAAACATTTGCAAGTAGCAAACAGATTTGCTTTGTTTAAACATAGGAAAAAAAGGAAAGTTACTATTTCACGAATGGATTTATTATCAATTTTAGATTATGTAAATTATAATTCTGAGTCTAATAAAACTTTGATGAAAATGATCCTGCTACACAAAACTAATACTCCATGGAGGAAGCAGGGAAAGAAACTTTTAATGTCACTATTTTATAAACTCAACAGGTTATTCATTTTATTGCAAGGAGCATACATTTGTTTCACCTATTGAATCAACAATCAGAGAATGGATAGGAACCTCAACATTTGTGCCTGGTTTTGATGAAAACTCATTTAGACATCAAATTAAAGGTAGATGCAATGCCAGAAGATCACAGGTATTGCGATTTGACGAGATGAAAACTAAGAAGTCTTGAGAATACAATAAATATTTCAATATATCTAATGGTTGTGTGAACTTTGGTACATTTGATCGACAAACTACGGAGGAAACGCAAGCTTTGGCTTTTGTCGCCAGGGGTGTTTATTCGCAGTGGAAAATACCTTTGACTTACTTTATAACAAACACAATTTCGCACGATTGCTTGAAAAATCTGAAGAATTATGTTATAAGGAGAGCTTTAGAAACAGATGTGAGCAAGGTACCAATAACCAGAGCGCATAAAAAAATCTCGGCATGTCTTCTCAGAAACCTTTTTTCAATATTGTCTATCGCGTAGGTACCACACTTGTCAAAAAGTCCTAAAACTAACTGGTTAACGCAGTGATTCCAAAATTGTGCGACTTCTTCACGGGAGCGCCGCAAAATATTGTAATAACTTCATAATTAATTTAATCTAGACGTTTGGCCAAACTAAAGATGATTTGCAGGCTCATCCATCACAATTTAATGTTAATAAAGTGAAACAAATAATGAAGATACACGAGTTTCATTTATTTTTATTTCTTATTTACGAATAGTCATACTTTTACTTAGGATAGGGCTCCATGAAAAAATTTTAATTGAAAAAAGCCGCCGCGACTAGGAAAAGTTTGGGAACAGCTGGGTTAAAGCATAAATATGTCAATATGTGTTGCGAAATAGATAAAAAAAGTAAAACTGCAAAACCTTTGCTTGAAATCACAGACCTGCATATAGCTCCTGGCCCATTTCAAAAAATGTCCTGTAAGTTAGATTTGCAAATATTTAGTGTGAAAGTCGTAGCGTCAATAAGGTGTGGTGGATTAAATATTAAAACTGCCTCTGATACTACAGATTTTCTTGAATACTTAAATAATTTTTCGACTCATTAAATAGTAGAACTTTATATACCAGTAACCCATAAGATTGTGCCCTATCAAAGGAAGCAAAGGAAGTACTTACTAATATCCGGAAAGTCATGCCTAAAGGCTTATTAACACCTCCGTGCTTCCACGGAATGGTTCAGTCTATAAATTCAATATTGGCTATCAATGAGAATCAAAATTATCCATTTCTATTAACTAACAGACTGAATCAAAATTTTGTAGGACATTTATTTTCGACATTTAGGCAAAGGAGAGGGTACAATAAAAATTCTACAGCGGAATCGTTTAGAACGATATTTAGAATGAACACGGTTTCATATTTAATTAAGCCGTCCATCAATGCTAATTGCGAAGCAGATAAAGATGAGTTATAAGTAGAAAGACTAACTACTGTTAAAGCCCACAATCAGTTGTAAGGTAGGATTAATAACTTTTGGAAATAGATAACGAATCTATTGATAATAATAATGTTGATGACGCATCAGATTCCGATTCGTCCCTATTTCGAGATGCACTATGCTTATACCCTGAAGATTCGTTTGAAAATTATTCAAATCAATACTTTGCTGGCTATTTAGTCAATTTCATTTTCAATAAACACGAATGCGTGCATTGTGTAATAGTTTTATGCTCGAGTGAAGGGGATTTAAAAAATAAAAACTTGATTTTAATTCAATTCTAGCGTGACTAATATACCGACAAAACTTAAATGCCCAAATCCTTCTTTAACCCGATTCGTTGAAAAAGTATAACATATTTTATATTCATTTGTATCTGAGAAACGCCACATCAAAAATATTCGATTAGTTTTAAAAGAGAAAATAAAAGAACTTTTCAAAATTTCACAGTTCCGCTTTCTTGTGAAAATCACTTCGAAACATTATTAGATCAATTATTAGTATGTAAACTATACAGATACGGAAAGGAAGATATATTTTCTGATAAACATGAAGCAAAATTGTCGATATTAAATAATAATTAAAACATTATTCATTATGTTGAGTTATAGTTCGTATTTCTATTTTAAATTACTGAGACCGCAAAGTAATCATACTTTAACGAAAAACATCTTCTATTTCGACGCTATCAATTAATTGAAATTGTTTTATTATATAAAAGTATTTTTTTTAAAGCAAGATATATTCATTTCAAGTCATTACAATTGTAGGCTCGCAGTTACATCCTTCTGAAATGTACGCTCGAATCAATTTTTTAATCCAAACAATTAGTTCAGTAAATGAAAATTTTTAGGCTCGAATATTTTTATACAGGCTCAAAATTCACGAAACTTGTTGGGCAGGTTCAGGGCATGTCCCAGATGATTTGTGGTTTGTTTGAAGGTGTGCTTTCAACTTCCTGTCCTTTTAGGGACAAAAACGTGCCTACCGCAAAGAAAGGTCTACAAATGGTGAAAATTGTAAAAAAAATGGTATTTTTGTATTTTTTGGATTCTAATACACCTTTTTCATAATTGTCATTAATTCGAAAATTCACCCTTTTCGAGTTAGAGAGCTTTGAAAAAAGGGCCCAAAACTCAAATTGGCCAGTAATGGAATAATTGCAAACTTTATGATTGGAAGTAGTTTATTAAAATATTGAAATTAATATTTTTCGGTATTACAACTTTTCTCACTCCGATATTTCTCGTGTTCTTCTTTTCTAGGGGTGAAATAGTAGGGTGTTTCTAAAATTCTTAAAAAATTTGGGAGCATCAACTGACTTCAAATAAACATTTTTTTTTGTTAATTTTCTCAAAAACGCATAGTTTCCGAGATAGCAATGATTTTTTCGCGAAATTTGAAATTGGACAGTAGCCATATTGGGTCCATACGAAAATGACCAGTTATTTAATTAATTTCAAAATGGTATATCGTGGGCGTACAACCATAACCCTATAAGTCCAGAAATACAAGTTTCGAGAAAAATGCGATTTAGTGTTGTAAGCCTTGCATAAAATCCAGTCTTAATCGTAATAATTTAAAATATATTTATTTAAATGTTTAAGTATATTTAAAAAAAAATTAAAATATATTTGTTTGTAAATTAAATTTTTATTGATAGTTTTTAACAAAATATTGGATTTTTCTTGAATATAATTTTACTTTTTTTGGACTAATTTGATTAGTGGCTCATCATCTGAACTGTCAAAATCCATGTCGCTGTCGTCAACGGAGGGTTCTAGAGTTAATTCTTGAATATTTTTGTCACTAGGGAGAGATTTGTACCATATATGAAATTCAATGGGGATAGCTCCACTTTTGCATAATTTCATGAGGTCAGCCTTTTTCTTTGTACTAATGGATACCATTTTATTGTACAATTTTGTCATTTGTTTTAGAAGTGCGGATGGTCTTCCTTTTCCAAATATGTTTATTGCTTTGTAGTCACTACTGCGTTCATATTTATACTGAATTATATGGGGATACTTTTTGGAGTACCTTAAACTTTTAATGCGCAACCAGTTAACTGTTTGTACATCGGTGTCTTTCGATTTATTTTTTATTAGCAAGTCGGATAAACTTTTTAAATCCCAAAAGTCTTGAAAATGTAGTTCCTTGACATTATAAGGACCGCTCGTCTTATTTCGGTTTCTACTCGATCTTGCTATATGAAATATATTGAGCCAATCTTTCATGGTATATACTGGAATGTATTTTTTGGCACGCTCAATTGCACTGTGCATTGAGTCGGCTTCCATATAGGAATGTCCACTCTCCAAAAATGTATGGTCAATTGTTTCAAGATGAGGTGAAATCTGTACCAAATATAGCAATAGAGCTGCCACGTGCATATTTCGATTTTGTCCCCCACAAGTATCAGACCAGAATGACACTTCTTTTACATGTGGGGGTAAGTTTGACAAATATTGAAATAAACAAGTTCCGATTTCCGAACTTCCCCTTTTTCCATTTAGTTCACTCCAACAAAAACAGAAGGCGTTATTTGGAGGACCTGATTCGTAAATAGTAAAGTTATATACGCATATTTTCCTTGCATAATACATCGGACTTACATCCGAACAGGGTATCTGCAATACAGACTGCAAATCAAACGTTACTGATAAAAAAGTTTCTTCTTGGATTGCTCTCTCTTTATCTCTTTTTTTTTCCGCATAACAATCTTCTTTTCTTTTCATGTGATTTTTATAAATCTCGTCAATCTGCTGCTCGTCTGCTGTGTTGTGTTTATACTTCTCACACAACTGACACAAATCTTTTTTGGGCTCAAAGAAGGATTTATTGTAGTTATTCCCAAAAATTCTTTTATAAGTTATGAAAGAAGCAGCTTCTTTTCCTTCAGAATCGCATTTTTCCTTATAAAGCGCGTACATTTTGGATATTGACAGCTTACTGTCTAAATACTGTCAGTAGATTAACTGGGCGCGTTCTACGCCAGGAAATGACGTCATCGACCGGATGTTGCGCGCGCAACTTCGGATGTAACGTTACTAACCCGCGAAATTCAAACGTGTCCATAGAGCTTACGATGATCACCGAACTTCCAACCATAGAGGTCTGGGTCATAGAATGTGAGGTTGGTTGTATGTAACGTTACTAACCCGCGAAATTCAAACGTGTCCATAGAGCTTACGATGATCACCGAACTTCCGACCATAGAGGTCTGGATGTGAGGTTAGTTGGACGTAACGTTACTAACCCGCGAAATTCAAACGTGTCCATAGAGCTTACGATGATTATAGAACTTTCGACCATAGAGGTCTGGATGTGAGGTTAGTTGGATGTGACGTCATCGACCCGCCAAATTCAAACGTAGAGGTGTTTTGGTGATGTTTATCATGGCCGACGTTGGAACCGAATGTCAGGAGAGTTAACGTCAAAACCACAATATGACTGATGTTGTAGCTACATCGCCGCCATCTTCTGATGAACCGATGAACTATCATACTTAAATGTCAATGTCAGACCAGTTAACTTCAAACGACTACATCTATGAATGAACCGATCAACCGTCATGCATACCTGTCAACGTCAGAAATGTTAACGTCAAGAAACGACATCTATGAGGTCACAATTCAAAATATGACTGATGTTATAGCTACATCACCACCATCTCCTACATCGCCGCCATCTTCTGATGAGCCGGTGAACTATCATACTTAAATGTCAATGTCAGACCAGTTAATTTCAAACGACTACATCTATGAATGAACCGATCAACCGTCATGCATACCTGTCAACGTCAGAAATGTTAACGTCAAGGAACGACATCTATGAGGTCACAATTCAAAATATGACTGATGTTATAGCTACATCACCACCATCTCTTAATGAACCGATGAACTATCATACTTCAATGTCAATGTCAGAACAGTTAACTTCATATGACTACATCTATGAATGAACCGATCAACCGTCATGCGTAGCTGTCAACGTCAAAGGACTACATCTATGAGGTTAATGTTTTTGCGCGGGAAATTTATGAACCGATGAACTATCATAGCTGGATGTCACCATCTCTTAATGAACCGATGAACTATCATACTTCAATGTCAATGTCAGAACAGTTAACTTCATATGACTACATCTATGAATGAACCGATCAACCGTCATGCGTAGCTGTCAACGTCAAAGGACTACATCTATGAGGTTAATGTTTTTGCGCGGGAAATTTATGAACCGATGAACTATCATAGCTGGATGTCAATGTCAAAACAGTTAACGTCAAAGGACGATATCTATGAGACTCCAATTCAAAATGTTACCGATGTTGTAGCCTATATCACCATCTATCACTAAACCGATGAACTATCATAGCTGAATGTCAATGTCAGAACAGTTAACTTCAAAGGACGACATCTATGAGGTATCTTGTTAATGTTTTTGCGCGGGAAATTTATGAACCGATGAACTATCATAGCTGGATGTCAATGTCAGAACAGTTAACGTCAAAGGACGACGATGTTGTAGCCTATATCGCCATCTATCACCAAACCGATGAACTATCATAGCTTTGATGTCAATGTTAGAACTGTTAATGTCAAAGGGCGACATCTATGAGGTATTTTGTTAATGTTTTCGCGCGGGAAGTTCCATCTCAATTCAAAAAAAAAAAACGATATATTAATGAACTATCATAGCTTGATGTCCATGTCAGAACAGCTAACGTCAAAGGACGACATCTATGAGGTGTTTTGCTGATGTTTGCGCGAGGAAATTCAAAAATTTGACTCATGTTGTAGCTATACTGTCATTTATTATTCAACCACACCGTAATTCCAAAAATAATGAACTTTTAAAATAACCTACAAATTTCCTAAACGTTAAATGATTACTTACGTATATGAAATTATTACACCAGAAACCACATTGAGTATATGAGAACACGTGGAAGCAATTAATTTTGCATACATCTACGTCATCACATTCAGTTTATACGAGAATAATTGAATACAATGGATTCATTCATTAGGTAAACAAATAACAATAAGTGATATACTCTAGTCTAGACTTGCTAGTAAGCGAATTTAATTATCGTTTCATTAGTCATTACTTACGTAAGCAACTGTGAGTGGAATTAGCTATCTAGGGATGCGATTGCATGATCTTAGTCATTATACATTCGATCCTTAAACAATCAACTCGTGTTTTGTGTAGTGCTTATATCTAAAAGGTGAGTCTATATTATTATTTGTCTAAGAAAACAATCATTTCAAATTGAAACAATTCAAATTAACTCCATATCAATAAGTTGTTTTTCACTTCAAATTGAAACAATTCAAATTAACTCCATATCAATAAGTTGTTTTTCACTTCAAATTGAAACAATTCAAATCAACTCCATATCAATAAGTTGTTTTTCACTTCAATTCCACATGTAAAATTCGTCTTTGTTGTTGTATGTTATCAAGGACTTTCATTTTTTGTTTTTAGAGAAACGGATTTTTCGAAAATAAGATCAAGAGATTGAAACCAACCAAAAACAAAATTTGGTGCAGCTGTTCTGGTGGAGCTTGCAGAGTTTTCAGTGGTTCCTACGAAAACGTGATAAAATTTCTCCAATAGTAGAAAACTGTAGACTAACTTTTCCGAGGGGAGGAAAAATTAAGTACCGACAAGTATTGATATAGGAGCAGAGAGGGAGTAGCAGCAGCAGCGTTAACGTTAAAATTGTTTCATTTATTGTAAGGTGAGGTGTTTATCTCATTATTATTATGGAGTCGTCCATCGCAAAACTTAGTTCTGAAATTGTTGGAATTATCGGTGAAGCTCATAAGAGCCTCGTTAAATCAAAATTCTCTCCTCAAGAGACACAAAAGTGGATAGATTTTTGTACTAAATATATTAGAACTTTTCATAGGCATTTAACTAAAGATTCACTCAATTTAGGCGAGAAAAATCAAATTCAAGCTAATGTGGGACATATAAGAAGATTCAAAATTTTATTACAAATTCGAAATAAACCCGCCCCCTCAAATAAAAATCGAAGCGATCGTATTCGTTGGGAAGATGGTAAGTCTGCATTTTCTCAACGAATTCGAACTGGGTTGATAATAAATATTTCACATTTAGACCCATTAAATTTTTTGTATGATGCTTTTAATCTCTTTAGTTCTAGAGTTGTCAAAATTTTACATATGTACAATTTTATTAAAGTCACCACAACATTTTGTTGTGAATATATCAAACCCAATGTTAATGAAGAGCTTATCCAGGTAGAATTCAAATATTTTCATACAAAATCCGCTCCAATAGATACTTTGACCAATTTATTGGAGTGGTTTAAGGAGTATGTCATTGGTAAACTTCAAGTTAAACTGGAACAATTCGCTGAAAGAGATAGTGGGTGGAGCCTCAGAGATGTGATAAGTCTAGAAATCAATATTAATAAACATGAAACTATCAATTCAGGATCGTCCTATATTGTTTCACCTAAAGAAATCCAACTTAAGCGTGCAGTTATCAACATTAAAAATTATGACGAGTACTGTTTTGCTTGGGCAGTAACAGCTGGATTGTATCCTGCTACTAACACACATCCAGATCGAGTATCTTCATATCCACATTTTAGTACAATTTTGAATTTGCAAAATTTAACATTTCCCCTACCCATTTCACAAATCCCTGTATTTGAGAAAAATAATAATATTTCTATTCATGTGTTTGTTCTACAATTATGTAAAAATGAAAATGGGGAGAAATTAAAGGTTCTCCCAGCGTACCTAACCAAAAATAAACTCGAAAAACACTTCAATTTATTATTGATTCAAGACAAGTATTACCGCGAAGAGGAATCATCATCCTCCTCCTCCATTCAAGTAGATCCGATAGTGAAATTTCATTACTGTTTAATTAAAAATTTATCAAGATTAGTAAATTCTCAAATTACCACTAGACACAAAACTTACTTATGTGAGAGATGTTTGAATAATTTCTGGAGTGAGATCAAGTACAATAATCATATCGAGGATTGTGGTAAGATGAATACTTGTAAAATAACATTCCCCGAAGAGGATTATTTGAAATTTAAAAATCATTCAAACAAACTGCCTGTACCTTTTATTATCTACTTTGATTTTGAAGCTCTATTATTACCCATCCAAAACTGCTCTCAATCTAGTGCAAATTCATACACAAACAGAACGCAGCTACATGAAGCTTACAGTGTAGGCTTCTACCTGAAATGTCATTTCAACGATTCCCTATCACGTTACAATAGTTATAGAGGACCTAATCCGGCTAAATGGTTGACTGAACAATTAGATAAAATTGGAGAATTCATCGATCTAAAACTAAAATGTAATATACCCATTGATTTTGGTGGAATTAGTATAGTCAGTATAATGTATGAAACCAAATGTCACATTTGTGGTGTGTTGTTCAAAGAGGGTGACATTCGTGTTAAAGATCATTGTCATTTTACAGGAAAATATCGAGGATTAGCCCACCAAGATTGCAATTTAAATTATAAATATAAATTTGTGGTACCGGTCGTAGCTCACAATTTGAGTGGGTACGATATGTTTTTATTAATTAGAGATTTGGCTAGATCGTCTAAACAAAATATTCAGGTGCTCCCCTTGAATAAAGAGAAATATATAAGTTTCACCAGAAGCTCCACAAATTCTATTGTTAAATTTCGATTTATAGACTCATGTAGATTTTTGGATTCAAGTTTAGATAAATTAGTCTCTTATTTGAGTGAGGATGACTTGACTATTTTGAAACGTGAGTTTTCCCACTTATCTCAAGAAAATTTCAAACTGTTAACACGTAAAGGAGTTTTCCCATACGAACACATGGATGAGTGGGGGAAATTAAACGATGAAAATCTTCCTCCGATCGAGAAATTCTTCAATAAACTTCGAGATGAATCGATAAGTGAGGAAGATTATCAACACGCTCAATCAGTTTGGAATCGATTTGAGTGTAAAAATTTAGGTGATTATTCGGATTTGTATTTGAAAACAGACGTTTTATTGCTGGCCGATGTATTCGAGAATTTCCGAAACAAATGCGTGGGCCTGTTTGATTTAGATCCCGCACACTACTTCACTGTTCCATCATTCACATGGGATTGTATGCTAAAATATACAAACGTATCACTACAATATTTAAAAGATATCGATATGATATTATTTTTGGAACGGGGGATTAGAGGGGGTGTGAGTCAATGCAGTAATCGATTTGCAAAAGCCAACAATAAATATATGCATAATCATAATCCACAAGAAGAAAATAGTTATTTAATGTATTTCGATGTATGTAATCTATATGGGTGGGCTATGATTCAATATTTACCTTACGATGGGTTTAAGTGGGTTGAAAATGTTGATAATATCGACGTACAACATGTTTCCGATGAAAGCCCTATCGGGTACATTCTAGAGGTTGATTTGGAGTATCCTACAACATTGCATGACCTTCATAAAGATCTCCCTCTTTGTCCAACTCATACAGCTCCACCGGGTAGTAAATTACCAAAATTATTAACAACTTTTCATAAAAAATCAAGATATATCATTCATTATAGAAACTTAAAACAATGTTTGACTTTAGGAATGGTACTAACTAAAGTCCATAGAGTTCTAGAGTTTAAACAAGCGCCGTGGTTGAAAGCCTATATTGATTTGAATACTAGATTGAGAGCGGCTTCTAAGAACGCCTTTGAGATAGCACTATTCAAGTTGCTCATCAATGCTATTTTCGGGAAATCGATGGAGAACGTGCGAAAGCATAGAGCGGTCAAATTAGTTAACAAATGGTATGGACCTTATGGAGCTCGTTATTATATTTCACAACCCAATTTTAATAGTAGTAAAATATTTGAAGAGAATCTAGTGGCCATTGAACAAAATAAATTAGAAGTGTTATTCAATAAACCAATTTATGTGGGTATGACGATTTTGGACGTTTCTAAAACATGTGTGTACGATTTTCATTACAACTTCATGCTTACACTTTATAAAGATCCTGAAATGATAAGATTATGTTATACTGACACAGATAGTTTGATCTATCATATAATTACTGATGATGATATTTATCAGAGCATCATCAATAAATATATTCATAAATTCGATACGAGCGATTATGCGCTAAACAACAACTTTGAGATTCCACTTGTAAATAAAAAAGTAGTCGGCTTAATGAAGGATGAGAATGGGGGGATGATTATGGATATGTTTGTAGGGTTAAGATCCAAGATGTATAGTTATACAGTTCAGGATCGTAACCCGACAAAGAAAGCGAAGGGGGTGCGGGATTATGTGTTGCGGAACACAATCACATTCGAAGATTATGTTAGATGTTTAGAAGAAGGCATTGAGATGTATCGCATACAAAGATCTATCCGCTCATTCGATTTCAAATTGTATACAATCGAACAAAATAAAATTGCCCTCAGCCCTTTCGACAGCAAAAGACACATAATTGGTAATGGGATAAACACTTTACCTTATGGTCATTATTCTTTATCACCATAATTTTATAAGTTTATATATCCATCATATTATTGTTCATACTTCATATCCATGTTTATTATTGTTTTATGAAAATAAATAAAATATTTCTATGATGATGATTTGTTTCATTTTCCTCTCTCCCTTTACAGCAAACCGAAAGACTGTTTTACATAAAAATCATTTATTGTTCTAAATCATACATAACCTTATTTATATATAAATAACATATCTCTAAGTGTATTAGTCAATAAACAAAAAAAATTTGTTGAGGAAATATCGATAAAACAATACAAGAGTACTAATCCACTAGCATAGTTAGTGATTCCACGTACATCTTGCTCACTCAAGCTCTAAATCATACATAATTTTATCCTTATGCGAAAACATAAACTCTCTAAGAGTATTAGCTAATAAGCTTTCTGGTGCAACATCTATAAAACAATACAAAAGTTCCATATAACTAGCAAGACCCCTCATTGATTTAATTATTGCAATGACCTTATAATAATATGAACAAAATTCAAGTTGTTCAAGGAACGACACTCGATGAAATAACACTTCATCGTTAATTCTAATGATTTCACGTACATCTTGCTCGCTCAAATAAAAATCAGTATTGTGCTTGGTGACTTGAAGTACTTTAACGCTATTCGCATAAACGCACTGTAATATTAGACAATAATATCCACATGCTATAGGTGTAGAATCGAAATGTGCATGTTGACTCTCAAAGAATTCCTTGATCTTCATCCGCACTATATTGATGAAGTCGTTCCATTCGTATCTTCCAAAGACGAGTTTTCCATATTGATTTCTTTGATGCAACGAGATAGTTGGAGTGAATTTCCTCACAGGGCTTAGTCCACATCTAACCTCCAAATTTTCTCTCAGTGGGTAAACAGTATTCATTAATAGAAATTGTTCATGTTTTGAGGCTATTTCAATTTTTTCTAAAATTCTATCCAACTCTTCATCACCACTAATACTACTACTACTATTCGCGTTGGAAAACCGACTATCTTGCAAAGACATTTCGCAACAACTGACTGTTGCATTCAAACTTCTCTACCACCAACACATACCAAATATTTATCTGAACATGCGCAGATCATACTATATCGGTATTCTGTATCCAACTTTTATCCTCCATACCATACCATTTAACTAGCATTTTATTACCTTTTTTTCGGAGTACTTTCTCAATTAAATATACTTCGGGTTGCTTCGTTCTTTGTAATTCCTCTTCGTAGAAGCATCCGGTGATTGTGGAATCTTTCATGTCTTTGAGTAGATAAGTAACAGGGTTCGTAATTTTAACTTTTATAATTTTAAATAATTCCGCTGACCAATTAGGCGTATACGATTTTTCGAAAATATGTTTTGCCTTACTGATACGCACCACATCTCCAACGTTGTATTTGTGTGGTAGAACTAGCTTGACGTGTGAGTAGCATCGCTTCAATATCTCACTTTCGTTATGTTTTGTCACTTTACACGGAGCCAGATTGATCGTTCTGTGCTTACGCTTATTATATTTTTCAGTGATCTTTTCGAGTATATCAAACCATTGGTATTTCCCACTCAAACTGAAATGTTTGTAGAGCGCTTCTTTCAACGTTCGAATAACGCGTTCTGCAATGGCTGCTTTTTTTACAGAATAAGTATTATATTGATTGATTTTATGTTTCTTCATCAACTCTTCAAATTGCTTATTGAAGAACTCCTTTCCTTGATCGCTTTGTAAATGTGTGGGTATACGCCCGTTAGATTTCAAAAAAATAGAGTCAACAGCCTTCCGAACCTCTTCAGCCGATTTCGTTTTCAACGGACGAGTCCATATATACTTTGAGAAGCAATCGATCATCACTAAAATGAATTTAAATCCTCGATTTTCACGCGCATAATTACCCATTTCAGCCAGATCCATCTGCCACAGATCATCTAAACCTTTTATGATTGTTCGGCGGCGGTTGAAATTCTTTCTACTTGGTTTATGAAGCTCATATACAACTTGTTCTTTACCTTGTTGCAACATGCTGAATTATCGCATTAGGATTGACTCTATCAGAATTTCCTCCCAACACAACCAATTTGCTATCAATATTCTTCAGACTAGTGATGAATACATTTTGTTGTGTAGTTATATTATGAATGTCATTAGTTAATTTCGCAATATCATCCTCAGTCTGTTTCTTATATACGTCTATCACTTTCTGCACATCGGTTTGAAGATTCTTCAAAGCTTTATTCATAAGATATTAGCCTTTGCATACTTGTCAAGAAGTTCCTTCAACCTTTTTTCCACTTCAATTATCGCGCTATCGACGTACTTCTTATTCGCGGCATCGTTATTTAAAGTAGGTGTTTTCATATTGGAAATTTTTAAATTTTTAATATCCACATCACCGTCTGGTGTATGAGTCAAAACGTTCTTAAACATCGAGCGTATTCGGAGAACATCGACGCTGTTCACTACACCGTCTCCTCCGCTCCTAGATCTCCTACCAAACTTGTCGAGACTCATGATATAACTGTTTCAAACGCTATTGTATCTCATCTAATAAATGATATCTACCTCTCGAAGTTCATTTATAATTGCAACAATCTCATTATCGTGCGACGTATTCCCAGCTTCTTGAGAAGCAATCAATAGTTTTAGGCGTTCCACGAGTTCGTTTGGATCGTCCCAGTACACGTACTCCACTGGTTCGTTGTTATATGTCAATTGCATACCGCTACCGAGAGCTTCCTCATGAATTAGAGGTCGAATTATTTTAATGTACTTGTATCTTCGAGTACCTTTCAAGTTTCCAGCACTATTTCTGTGGGGATTTGTCAAGTTCAGAATCATCCTGTAATTCATCTTATCTTTCTTGGTGAAATTTCTAGGTTTGTCATAGAATATAAGTTCACACAGACCGACGGTACTTTTGAATTTTCTCCCTTGTGTCACGATAGTATCTCTATTTTTGAAATCGATTAATTTACCTCCTAGTAACCATGACAACGAACTAGCATCGTAAACTGGACCATAAACTTTATCGACTTTTCTACTCCCGGACCAATAATCACCGATATATTTTTGAAGTAACTCTGGGTAAGATTCTAATACGTCATACTCATCATCGTTGTCAGACTCTTCAATAACAGTTTTCATACTTGCATCGCTCACATCCAATACCGTTCCTCTTTCATCTTCCTCCTCCTCCTCCTCCTCCTCCTCCTCCTCTTCATCCGCATCATCCTTTTCTTGCTTAATTTCACGTTTAATCAATGGTGTATTATTGGATTTGATTATTTCCCGAAGTGGTTCCGATATGGGTTTAAATAATTTATTGATCGACTCGTCCTCTTCCGTTTTACCCAGTTTCAATGTGAGATATTTCTTGCGTATAGATCGTGCCAATTGAGCGATTTTTCGCTTACGTGCTAACCGTTCAGCGTCCATTGTGTATTTGCTATTGATTTCACGTTCACACTTTAATATATACATCGAAACCTTTGCGGTATCTTCCATTGTTCAAATCGAAATCTTTAACAATTATCAATGTTCCAAATTTCTCCATCCAACACATAGAACACATCTTTTTTGAATCGATCGAAAGTAACGTCTGGGGATACGTGCTCATCAAACACGTGTTTTAGATTTATTTCATCCTGTTTAAATAACACGATCAGGTTAGAATTATCGCGAATCAGTTGTTTAGGAATTTTAGAGTATGTCTGACATAGATATGATGCGTCAATGTTTCTATGTCTACACATCGAATAATATTCTCGAATTTTCTGTTGTGTCTCGCAGGATATGTCATCAAAAATGAAGATAGAATTTGGTTTTGCATCGTTCGGACTTATAATTTCTTCATTGTCTTTATATGGGAAATAACCAACTCCTTTTACTCGTTCCAAAATCTCCTGCAACAGTATGTACTTATCTTGATATAATGACTTCGAGTATACGTAAACGTTTTCAAACTTGACACCATTTGGATTGAATAACAACGATAACATAACGTTTGTTTTTCCGCATCCGCTCGGACCACAAATTAAAGCACGAAAAGAGTTTGGTAACAGTTTACCATGTTTACCAACGCGATTAGTTCTAACTTTTAAATCTAAATTCTCGATTGGAAGTGTCTGTTCTTGTTGAACGGTCTTCATCGTGTGAACCATTTCTACTTAATGATAACGTATAAAAGGAAAAATCACCAGAGCGTATGCTCATTAACAATGTTGATTCATCAAGGTGAAGGTTTATTGAATACACTCATAAACAAGCTCCCGTTTGAATTACACATTCCTTCATATCAATTCTGTGGTCCTGGAACTAAATTGGAAAAGCGTCTTGCACGCGGTGATAAAGGTATCAATCCTTTAGATTCCGCTTGTCGCGAACACGATATAGCTTATTCACAAAACAAATCTCTGGAGGAACGTCATAAGGCCGATAAAATATTAGAGGACGCTGCTTGGAAACGAGTTAAATCAAGAGACGCTAGCGCAGGTGAAAGACTCTCTAGTTTATTGGTTACCGGTGGGATGAAGGTTAAACGAAAACTAGGTATGGGTATCAAGAAACGGAGGCGACAACGAGGATGTTGTTTCCGGAAAGATATCGTTGGAAGCATCGCAAAGTCAATGGAGCCATCTTCTTCTTTGAGAAAGTCCGCTATGAACGCGTTGAAAGCAGCACGGATTGCGATTAAACGAGCTGGAGGTAAAAAGCGTATCAGAGTACCAAGAGTAATACCACTACCAAAATCTGGAGGATTCCTCCCACTATTACTACCCATCTTAGGAGCTCTAGGAGCCTTAGGATCGGTTGCAGGAGGTGCGAGTACCATAGCGAATGCAGTAATAAATGCTAAGAATGCGAAAAAGAAGCTTGAAGAAGATCAACGTCACAACAAAGCTATGGAATCGTTGGGTAAAGGTTTATATTTGAGACGAAATGCTAAAGGAGGCCTGGGATTGTTTTTGAAGAAGCAACAAAAAAAACTTCCAATAAAGCTACCCTATGATAGACCGCTGAACGATCGGGATTTGGTGCGTTTCGCAAATAAAATGAAAATACCACATTTTCGAGGTGTCTTTATGCGAGACAATCTACCTAGAAAACCGTGGTGTCAAGAACGCATCATTTTAAATTTAGATTCAGTGAAAAACAGCGGAACTCATTGGGTAGCATTCAAGAAAAACGGTAACGATGTAGAGTATTTTGATTCGTTTGGAAATTTAAAACCACCGAAGGAACTCGTTCGATATCTGGGTGGGAACGTTCGGATTTCCTATAACAACGATCCTTTTCAGAAATACAATCAAGTAATATGTGGACATTTGTGTTTGAAATTTCTCAGTCTTACCTAAACATTTAGCGAGTAACAACCATCATGGATTTCGCTTCGGCATTAATACAATACATATGCGAAACTGAAGGAGGAAGTAGTTTGAGAACAATAATTAATTTTATTTACGATAATTTGATCGAGGCTATCAATAAACCTACGAGCGAACTTACACGTAAGAATTTAATGTTTCTACCGATGGAATACATCCTAAAACATTTGGATGTGGTGTTTCTCAATCAGAAAGAGGTTCCGGAACATATGTTTGAATACCTTTACCGTCATATGCAGTGTAAGGAACATGTCGATGAAGATTGCGATGGTCCACAACCCCCACGCAAACTATGTTCTCAATGTTTATCTGAGCAGATTTCTCACATCATGGAGAACGAGGAAATGACTCATCATGAGAAGCAAGTGTTGATAGAAGAAGTTTGCAAAGACGACCCATACTTTATGAAATCATACTTATTCCATCTATTAATGTTAAAATATAAATAGAGATGTTTCAATAAATTTTTATTAGTATCATGTCTCAGTTGTTCACGTTAACAAGCACCAACCATATATTCTCGTTTACACCGCAGATTTCGATTGTGCTGAGGCCAGACTAAAAATATTACTTAGCATTGTTGGGATTCACTTCCTACAATTCCATACCGAATATCGACAACGAAAAATTCTACTATTACGAGAATAAAACTTTGAAAGAAATCGCAATACCTGCAGGTAACTATGAAATAACCGATATCGAAGAATTGATTAAAAGGAATCTGAAGCAAAAAGAAGATATATTCTCACTGAAACCCAATAACAATACCCTAAAGTGTGAAATATTCAGTACACATCTCGATATATCGTTCGAAAAGGATGATAGTTTAGCTAAAATATTAGGGTTTTCACGTAAAGTATTAAGGAAAGGTGTATTGCACGTTTCCGATCTACCTGTGAACATTATAAAAGTTACAAATATCCGTTTCGAATCAAACATTACCGTAGGAGCGTTCTATCGAGACAGACCGGCGCATACGATTTACGACTTCCCAATAACCGACGATCCTGGTTATAGAATTGTGGAACGACCAAAAAATCCTCTATATTTACCAGTGTCCAATATCGGTGAGATTACCAACATCACCATACTCGCTTTGGATCAACACTCTAATCCGGTTAATTTTCGCGGGGAAGAAAGTATTCTACATCTACATTTACAAGAAGTCTGAAATGGGTTTGGTTGTTGGAGACAATAAAAGAACTTCACACATCCCATCTTCATCAGTCTTCAACAAATCACCAAAACCGCGTGACGTACTCACCAAAGCTAATCAATCAGTTCTACAATCTCTTGGGTTTCGACTTAAATTTGAAAAAAATGCCTAAGCGGAAGTATGTAGGTAACAATGCTATCAACGATGTGGATTTGAACAACAGTGTCGTCTCATCAATTTTTGATATCTATCAAGAACCGAAATTCGATGAGTCGATACGAAAAGCTGAATATAGATCGATCACACCTTTCGTTAAGGCGTTCAATAACAGCGATATTGTGGAGTTTGGAATAAATCAAGTGGATGCATTTTTTTCCATGAAGGATACCCTATTGGCTATCAAAGGAAAAATAGAAATAACTGGAGCTGGGAATGTCTCAATAGTACCTAATTATGGAGCCTTTCTTTTCGACTCATGCTCTTACAGCGAAAGTGGGCGAGACATCGAAACTGTTCGAGATCCTGGAATAGTTAGTGCTGTAAGGGCATTCACTTGCTACACTCCTACTGATTCTACGCATATGTCTATTGCCGGTTGGACTTACCCCGAAGAAAGTGTAGTTTTAGATCAAAGTAAGACTTTCAGCTTACTGATTCCACTAAAGCATATATTCAACATTTTCAATGATTATTCTATGATTACATTTGGGCGACAAACAATTCGATTGGTGCGAGCTCGAAACGATAACGATTGTGTTATAATTGCAAACGATGCTACCACAGTTAAATTTTCGATTGACAGTATGGAGTTGAAAGTCAAATATATCTTTCCCAACGACATAATTAGAGAAAAGCTATTGCGAGCCATCAAAAGTGATATGCCCATCCTAATTCCATTCAGAAAATGGGAATCACATGAACTGCCTGCTATAACGACTGACGCGAAAAGGGAAATTTGGGCTGTCAAGACTAGTGCAACAGTTGAAAAACCGCGTTATGTTATAGTATTTTTCCAAACAGACAAGCGAAACAATGTGAAAGCTAATCCCACGATATTCGATCACGTACACATTTCTAGTATTCGCTTATCTCTAAACGGAGAATATTTCCCTAGTGAACGAATGAACTTGGACTTTGCCAAAAATGATTACGTTCTCGCCCACCACAACTACACTGAATTCTACCCCAGCTACACGAATTCTGCTGTGAAACATTCAATATTGGGTTATAGCAGTTTCAAAACACGCGCTTTGTACGTAATCGATTGTTCTAAGCAAGAAGAAGCCGTGAAATCAGCTACTGTCGACGTGCGACTGGAAATCGAAGCAGATAAAGGATTTCCCGCTAATACGAAAGCTTATTGCATCATAATTCACGATTGTTTAATGGAATACTCACCCCTCACCGAAATCATCAAGAGTCTCATTTAGACATAAATTCGATCAGTTTATTACGTGACACCATGAGAATCGCTTTGGTTGACATTCAAGGTTTCGTCGTAGACGATGTGTTCCATCCTAAGAAATGTCTATTCAGATTGGATTTAAACGACATTATTCATTGTTTAAACCATGCATACCCTTTGCATCGTTGAATGCTCAAGATCGAAAATCTATATGTTATGTGGAGAGACTCGTACATGGAATAAAATATTCTTCTGGAGATGTAGAATACACCGAAATAGATAATATTCTAAAATCTAATCTTCTATGTAAGGCAGACTATATTTATGTTCGAGGTCATCAAAAAGCTGATTTTTTAACGAGAAAGTGCCAAGAACTGAATATTTTCCCACACATTGTAGATGTGTGTAACTTTGATAATACTCTATGTGAAACAGGGAAATTCGAACCTTCAAACAGGATGAGCTGCATGAATCACCGTAATGATGGAAAAAAATATATGTGTACAATTCAACACGTGGATAATCTACAGCAATGGTTCCTGAACACTATTCTACCAAATTAAATATATCTGTATACATATTCATTAAATACATGTTATTACTATTATTCAATAAAACAACTCTTTATTATTATTATGTGTATTTATTTGTATGTTTCTTAACAATTTTTATGATGATTTTAAGTAGTAAAACTAATAAGACACTAAGATTGAAACATTGCATCGCATAAATCTCGTTTACTATTGTTATTTGTTTACCTAATGAATGAATCCATTGTATTCAATTATTCTCGTATAAACTGAATGTGATGACGTAGATGTATGCAAAATTAATTGCTTCCACGTGTTCTCATATACTCAATGTGGTTTCTGGTGTAATAATTTCATATACGTAAGTAATCATTTAACGTTTAGGAAATTTGTAGGTTATTTTAAAAGTTCATTATTTTTGGAATTACGGTGTGGTTGAATAATAAATGACAGTATAGCTACAACATGAGTCAAATTTTTGAATTTCCTCGCGCAAACATCAGCAAAACACCTCATAGATGTCGTCCTTTGACGTTAGCTGTTCTGACATGGACATCAAGCTATGATAGTTCATTAATATATCGTTTTTTTTTTTGAATTGAGATGGAACTTCCCGCGCGAAAACATTAACAAAATACCTCATAGATGTCGCCCTTTGACATTAACAGTTCTAACATTGACATCAAAGCTATGATAGTTCATCGGTTTGGTGATAGATGGCGATATAGGCTACAACATCGTCGTCCTTTGACGTTAACTGTTCTGACATTGACATCCAGCTATGATAGTTCATCGGTTCATAAATTTCCCGCGCAAAAACATTAACAAGATACCTCATAGATGTCGTCCTTTGAAGTTAACTGTTCTGACATTGACATTCAGCTATGATAGTTCATCGGTTTAGTGATAGATGGTGATATAGGCTACAACATCGGTAACATTTTGAATTGGAGTCTCATAGATATCGTCCTTTGACGTTAACTGTTTTGACATTGACATCCAGCTATGATAGTTCATCGGTTCATAAATTTCCCGCGCAAAAACATTAACCTCATAGATGTAGTCCTTTGACGTTGACAGCTACGCATGACGGTTGATCGGTTCATTCATAGATGTAGTCATATGAAGTTAACTGTTCTGAAATTGACATTGAAGTATGATAGTTCATCGGTTCATTAAGAGATGGTGACATCCAGCTATGATAGTTCATCGGTTCATAAATTTCCCGCGCAAAAACATTAACCTCATAGATGTAGTCCTTTGACGTTGACAGCTACGCATGACGGTTGATCGGTTCATTCATAGATGTAGTCATATGAAGTTAACTGTTCTGACATTGACATTGAAGTATGATAGTTCATCGGTTCATTAAGAGATGGTGGTGATGTAGCTATAACATCAGTCATATTTTGAATTGTGACCTCATAGATGTCGTTCCTTGACGTTAACATTTCTGACGTTGACAGGTATGCATGACGGTTGATCGGTTCATTCATAGATGTAGTCGTTTGAAATTAACTGGTCTGACATTGACATTTAAGTATGATAGTTCACCGGCTCATCAGAAGATGGCGGCGATGTAGGAGATGGTGGTGATGTAGCTATAACATCAGTCATATTTTGAATTGTGACCTCATAGATGTCGTTTCTTGACGTTAACATTTCTGACGTTGACAGGTATGCATGACGGTTGATCGGTTCATTCATAGATGTAGTCGTTTGAAGTTAACTGGTCTGACATTGACATTTAAGTATGATAGTTCATCGGTTCATCAGAAGATGGCGGCGATGTAGCTACAACATCAGTCATATTGTGGTTTTGACGTTAACTCTCCTGACATTCGGTTCCAACGTCGGCCATGATAAACATCACCAAAACACCTCTACGTTTGAATTTGGCGGGTCGATGACGTCACATCCAACTAACCTCACATCCAGACCTCTATGGTCGAAAGTTCTATAATCATCGTAAGCTCTATGGACACGTTTGAATTTCGCGGGTTAGTAACGTTACGTCCAACTAACCTCACATCCAGACCTCTATGGTCGGAAGTTCGGTGATCATCGTAAGCTCTATGGACACGTTTGAATTTCGCGGGTTAGTAACGTTACATACAACCAACCTCACATTCTATGACCCAGACCTTTATGGTTGGAAGTTCGGTGATCATCGTAAGCTCTATGGACACGTTTGAATTTCGCGGGTTAGTAACGTTACATCCGAAGTTGCGCGCGCAACATCCGGTCGATGACGTCATTTCCTGGCGTAGAACGCGCCCAGTTAATCTACTACTGTCTCTGTATCGACTTTCGTGTGAAATGCAATTCTAAGGATGGAAAACTCTCTATATGAGTTTTTATATCGGCCACAATGTTGGCAGGTGTTTTATTTCCTGGCTCTGATTTCCCTCTCCTATCTTCGCCAATATAGGTTCCAGCAGGTCCTTTGTGAGAAAACGCATTCAGAACAACATCATTGGAAATATTGAGCGTTTTTAAAAAAAAGTTTTGACATTCTCATTTTATTTTTATTCTTCTCAAAATAATACTGTTTCGAATTTGCACGGGCAGGTTTATTACCATTTCTTGGTCTCCGTCTCTCTGGAGATTTACTTATAATATCACAGAGCAGAAAATCTTTTTGTCTTGTAAAACCTGTAAGTTTCCAAAAAAATTCGCAAATAATTTTTCGCTCTTCGTCGGAAAACTTTTCATGGCATTTATACCGACATTTTTCATGACAATTTACTGGCTGAGGTTGTTTAGCTGGCCGTGATTCCTTATTTATTTTATAATCTAAACTCTCGCTTCTTCTTTTTTTTGACACATTTTTTTCCCATGTATCTGGCCGACTCTTTTTCCATCTAGTTAATTGTTTTCTGGATAACTCGGAAGGTCCGTCTTCTAAAAAAAAGGATAGATAAATATTTTTAAATACCTAAATACTAAATAAATAGTAATACTAAATAATAATTAATAATTTCTGTGAGCCCTTGGTATAAGTACCTTCATCTGACGTATGATTTGGTGTTTCAAAATTAGGATCTCTTACTGAGTCGTCACTGTCTTCCACATAATCCAATATTTCCTCATTACAGGCAACGTATTTATTTGTCGTTTGCTTCAACTGATTTCTATTTGAAGAAGTCTCAACACCAGCCTCGGAATAGTCTAAAAATAGTTCGTTTGGATAATTATACAGGTCAAAATAAAAAAAAACAATTAAGTCCAAAATTGAACAATTTTTTGTATCATAATAATGTGTGCAATTATTTATAAGAGTTTTTATTTTTGTTTTAAAATAAAAATATCCCCTTTGCTACTAAACTGAACATACCTGCCACTGCTGCAATTTGTCCTGATAAATCTGATGAATATTCAACAGTCTGCATAAGTTCACTAACAACGTTTAAACTATTACTTAGCTTTTCACAGGCCAACCTAATCTTTTCTATCCTAGAACTCATTTTAATGATCAACAGAAACTCGTACGTGCACGTCGCTTGCTAATAAACAACAACTGCTGAAGCGAATAACAGGCGGTTATCGGTTTGCGCAGTTATGGACTTAGTGGATTTTTGTTGTCGACATTTTTGATATTGCATTTCGAAAAATCCCCTAAGTGCACTTAATAGATTTTCACTGTCAAACGTCAGCCTATTGTGGACTTAGTTTAAATTATGAAGGTTATAGATTCCTCGGAAAGATGGTATTGGAATTAAAGGTTTTTTAAAAAGTTGCGCTACACCTTTATGGACTTACTTATCCAAAAAATGGACTTAGTGGGTTTTGGTTGTACGCCCACGATATATTTTGACTCAAAATATGACTTTCTTCAACTGTGAAATTTTTCAAAAAAATCAGCATCTTCACAGTTACTTATACGCATTTGAAAATTGTTTTTGTAGATGCTGTATATGCGCGAAAATTTAAGAAACAATATGTCGACCGATAACATAATTTGAATGGTTTTTCCTATTCCATCGACTTTTTTTTATAAAATACTTATTCTTGATCAATATTTTTATGTTTTCATGGAAAATTATTTGACAAATAATAGTCATTTAAAAAAGTCAATTCTTGCGCATATACAGCTACAGCTACAAAAACAACTTTCAAATACGTATTGCTTCGAAGGTATCCATTTTTTCGGAAAATTTCGGAAATATGAAAGTCTTATTTTTAGCCAAAATATCGATATATTATAACATTTCAAAATTAATTAAATGATGGGTCATTTTCGTATGGGGCGTATATGGAAAAAGGGTCTATTTCGGGGTCAACATTTTGAATCATGAAATTCATAACCGATAGCCAAAAAACAGTTTTTCCCATTTTTTCAGAATAACTCGGGAAATATAGTTCGGGGGAGAAAAGTTGTGATACAAAAAAATATTAATTTTTTCAATAAGCAATTTCCAATTATAAAATTTTGGAATTATTTCATTATTGGATTTGGGTTTTATTGGTCTATTTTCAGAGAAATATTACGCGAAAAGGGTGCATTTTTGAAAAAATGACAGGGGAAAAATAAGGTGCATCCTGATCCGAAAAATACGAAAATACAATTTCTTTTTAAATTTTGCCCTTTTTTGACCGTTTTTTTGCGGTGGGCACATTTTTGTCCCTCAAAGGACAGGAAGTAAAAGGCACACCTTGAAACTAACCAGAATCCTGGGACACACTTTGAAACTACCCACCAACTTTCGAAAAGTTTGAACCTGTATAAAAATATTCCTGGTGCGCCTGTTGTCCATCTCTATTTCAATATGTTTGCTGATTGCAAACAAAAATGGCTCATCGTGTTCACACTGTCATTAATTAATATACATTAATCAATGACACTGTGAACGAATACAGCCCTAAACATATAACGAACACTTTTTTGGTATTTTTCGTATCATAAAATAACAACCATTTCTATAAACATTAACTTTGTTCGTCCTAATAATAATAAAATTTGTTATTATTTCTTTACAAGAAATTCCAAAGACAGTTATGTGCCTCCCGTGATATAAATACTTGATTATCAAATCGATTCAGTGATAAATCAAATCTATTGAAAACGATTGTAACAGATTCAAAACAATTATTTATAACTAAAATAGAGCAAAAAAAAAATTCAAATGTTTATTTCAAATGTGTTATCCATGCAACATATTTTGTCATCTAGATACGTAGGTACCTCACAAAATGGCTGGATGTACCATGAGAACTTTTCACAAGATAATATATTTTACAACTGGGAAGTTCCAAATTCACTGAAACTTCTTCGATATTTGAGAGCATAAACTAGAAGTAACAACGGAGAATAAACAAGATGACTTCGATAAATATTTTAACTTTTCACTCAACAATTCGTAAATTTATTTAATATTAATATCAATCACCTTCTTACAGTATTAATATAATTTAAGAAACCAAAGTTGTTTTATTAATAACCCCTGTAACATAATAAAACGGTGATCAGTATTATATTTTGAATTAGAAGAGAGTATCTAATGAACCATTGATTAATGTATTTTAATCAATAAATGAATCAAGAAATTCTATAACTTCAGGAATTAGCGATTTTGTGTACTTTGCAATTAAATTATTTTTAAATAGATTTTAATTTTTATCAATAACTCTTTCGCCTATACCATAATAAAAGAATTATCTATTTTGATTTATCAATTTAAAAAGAAAGCATATCTACAAATTTTTATAATAATCTTATTACCCAAATAGTTTTGAATTTCCCGCTTCAACATTAATCAAATTACTGCAAAGAAATCTATTCAAAATGAAGGGATTTTTTATTTCGATAAAATAAAAAAATATTCAAAATTTCACCACCTGTAATGTATTGTTCAAATCTTGTATCCGATATTATTCAATTTGCAAATTGTTGACGATATAATATTTGAAAATAGAGGGATTATAATTATTGCTGAAAATCATTTATTATATAATTATAATTATTACATTATCATAATATTATAATTTCCTATAATTACGAATCAATATGAAATAAATATAAAAACAACTCGTAACTTATTGAATGACTTAATTGAGATTCTTTATTGGATCTATATTGCTGTGATTAGGCCTATGGTTACCTACGAGGCGGTAGTGTGGTGGTCAGGGATAATGACTGGTATCTCCCAGCGCCCCCTTGACCGTCTGCAGCGGCTTGCATGCGTGGGCCTACTGAGCGGCATGAGGTCAGCTCCGACGAGAGCCCTTGAAGCTCTCGCTGGATTACCACCTCTACTCTTATACATTGAAACTGAGGCAATAAGAACGGCGAATAGGTTGAAGGGCCTAGGCCACTGGACCAAAACGCACAACTCTCGTGAACACTCATCGATTTTAAGTGAGGCAATCTCTAAAAGCCCCATACTAGAAATGAAGCAAGATAGCATGATCCCTGCTATATGTCTCACTTTTCCCAAAATCCTCGTCCCGGATAGAGGAGATTGGAACAACGAAACTCTCACCCTACAGCCACCAGACGGGCTCGTATGCTTCACAGATGGGTCCAAGGTGGGTCAGGCTTCTGGGGCGGGAGTGTACCTAAAAAGGCCAAGGATCACTATCTCAGTGACTCTAGGCGCTTACTGCACGGTTTTTCAGGCGGAGGTCTACGCAATACTGACTTGTGCCATGGAAAACCTGCGAAGGAACTGTAAATAGGCGCATACATATTTGCACAGACAACCGATCGGCTTTGGGAGCTCTCAAATCACCCAGAGTCACATCAAGGCTTGTCAAAGAATGCAGGGATACACTGCCTGAACTAGCTAGGAGAAATAAAGTTCAACTCATCTGGGTCCCAGAACACAGCAAATTGTAGGAAACGAAATGGCCAACTATCTGGCTAGGCAAGGGCGCTTGCCCACTGGCCACCCCGACGGGAGACATTGAGGGCCCCTCTTGCTAAAAGTTACAATTTCGATTTTTTTTTTCGAAAAATGTTTCGGTGAGTCTTTCGTAGACAACACGAGACACATTTCTCTCAAGGGGCCCCTGTATCGAAACACTTGCAATGCTCCGTAATAATCATAAATTAAATATAAAATCAAAAAAGTTGTGTAATTAATCAGTTATTAAAAACGTCTACGATTTTATCACGTTCGTCAAATATTTCTGACTCGTCAAACACGTTCTGAGGTGGCATTCAGTCCTATCATTCATCGACGTTGCTGAAGTGGAATTACAGATAAAAGAAGTGGATTTTTTGATGGCCCAAAATTCTCTCCAGAATGTGATGAAGAAGTTGAAAAGCTTGCGCGTAGGAAGCAGGTGTCTCCAAGTGTGTCGAAAGCGAAATCTCAATGGGAGAACATGGGATGGAAGAATCCGGATTTTCCGATCACCAGACGACGACGAACGAAAAAAATGGCCGATGAGAAAGCTGACGACAGTCCTCTGGATATGGCAACGAAACATCGCATTGCATACTACGAAGTTCTCGACAGGATGTGCAGCGAATTCCAAGAAAGAGCCAAAGGTTTTCATGAGATAAACTCACTTTTCGGATTCCTCAAACCTGAATTCTTCGAAAACATGGATGAGAAAAAAGTTGAAAAAAATGTTCGCAACTTGATGGAGAAATATCCAATTTTTTTTACAACTGCCCTGAAGTATGAGTTGATCAGTTTTGCGGATTTGTACTTCTCACAAGAACAAGATTCTACTGGGTATAGTCCATTGCAATATTTAAACTTCATCGTTGAAAAAAATTTGATGAGCAGTTTTCCGGAGTGCTGCAGTTTATTGCGTTTATTCTTGACAGTTCCCGTCAGCACAACCAGCGCCGAACGAACAATGAGCTCATTAGAGAAAGTCAAAGATCGTCAACGTTCTACAATGAGTGCAGAAGCATTGAACGATTTCAGCATACTTTTCATCGAACACCATGTCGCCAATCAAGTTGATTTGAATGCTACTATCGAAGTTTTCGCGGAGAAGAAAGCGGGAAGAGGATTCAAAAATATGTAAATGTTGTCAATGTAAAAACGAATACAAAATGCTCGATAAATAAATTCAAACCATTTTATATTGATAATTTTCTTGAAACACATACCTATCACTTCCAATGCAACACTTGAGCCAAAATAAATTCTTGTGTAGACAATTCAATGGGGGGGGGGGGGTGTCTAATGAAATTCTCCCAACCGGGCCTTTTTCCTTGTCGGGCCGGAGCCAATGTTCGCTTTATCAAACTGCGTAGGTGGTCTCGCCCTACTGGGCCAACTGAATAAAGATTGTATGTAGATGATTGCCTTATGTGTGTTCCCAACGATAAAATTCCATATGTAATTGATAAATTTAACAATTTCCACTGTAAACTTCAATTCACTTGTGAAATAGAATTAAACAAAAACATAAATTTCCTAGATGTGAACATTAGGCATGATGCAGATGGAAAAATAAAAACCTCCTGGTTTACTAAAGAAGTTTGGTCCCAACGTTATTTTCACTTCAATTCCGTTGCACAAGCTTGTTATAAAAAAAAGTGTCATAAACAGCCTTACAGACCGCGCGATAAAGTTGTCCCACCCAGATGACCGCCCCAAAAATTGAAAAATTGTTCGTAATACACTAGAAATGAATGGCTACCCAAAAACTTTCTTCAATCCTATCATTAAAGAGAGAATAAACAAAATCTATAATGGTTCGTCGTGTAAGAATAACATAAAAGGTAATACAGACAATTTTATAACGGAGACCTCAGAGAAAATCAAGAAATGTTTGAAAAAGTATGATATAAAAGTTGCGCATAAACCTACTAACTGTGTTGGGAAATATTTCTCAAATCTAAAACCTGTAATACCTAAAGATAAACAAACCCACACAGTATATAAATTGAATTGCTTAGATTGTGATGGAACCTATACTGGAATCTCTAAACAATATTTACAAAAAAGAATGTACGGCCATAAATATATCACAAGAAATAACAACTTAGAAAATTCCACCGCCCTTGCTAAGCACTGCTTTGATTATAACCATCAATTTGATTACAAAAATGTTAATATCTTAACTAAGGAAACCAATTATTATAAAAGATCTATCCTGGAGATGATTCACATAAAACGGGATTCCAACTCTGTAAACCATAGGGTAGATACACAAAATCTAAGTCATTTTTATACTAATTTGATTAAATAATCCTTGCAAACTCCTACATACGTCTTTATAATTGTTGAAAATGTTTTTAGGTAGAATGCTTAGTAGTAATTTTTCCAGTACAGGTCTGAAATCTTTCTTAAGAGGTATGTCATAAATCTTACACATCTGGTTCGAAAGTAGATGCTCGACAAATAACTTCGATCTCAGTTGTTGTGAGAATTCCAGCATGCACTTGTATATTTTAAAAATATTACTGAATAGCGGATTCTTACTAGAAAAAAATTTTTATACTTTAATACTGACGATATATTTTCGATTATTCGTCGTTCTGTTCGTTTCGACGGCGTGGGCTCTTTTGATTGAAAGTAAATTTGTGCGATATGGACGCTTGTGCTATAATTAGTTTTAATAAACCCCTTTTTTAACATTAGTGAGTCTTCTGATGACGGTCGTGAGACCGAAACGTACGTAAAGACGAATATTTAAAACAAAGTACTAATGTGACCTATTTCCCGAGAATTTTTATATATTTATCAGGCTATGCCACTTCTAGCCCTCCTCCTATTTCTATGCTGCTGTATATACATAAATTTATGCACAGATGAAGATTTATTAATTTAAAAACATTTATAAAGTAAATTGAATATTCCACCTACATCTAGCGTTGCTTTGATCAAATCAGAGATTTGAAGAGTATGGTTGCGCTTAAGCAAGTTGATGAGGCTGCAGAAGAAGCAAGAAATAGTAGCTTAATTCTAGAATAAATGTAAACCTTCTTCGCTGTGGTCTTATTATTCCATGTAATTTCTTAAACTGTTTATATTAGGTATGATATTGTTGTTCGACGTTTCATTATAGTACATAGGCAATACAAGAGATACATGGGGTATAAAAAGGGTTTAGGTCAAACAAATTCGGGTATAATTATCAATTTATGATAACATCGGTGAACAAATTAAAATTATAGTTTATAATCGTCTATTGAGGAAAATTGACTGTAGTTTTAATGAAACCATTAATCGTTATTAAATTAATATGTGCTATAAAGCTTGTAACTTGACTAATATAATATGAATGATTACAAATTAGCCGATTGATTTTTGCGAATGTGTTGTATGTATGCATATTTTTCTAATTGTTATTACTTCTACCTTTTACTTTTACATGATAATAAGTGTGTATAATGGGTGTTTTGTATTTCTCAAAATACTTTTAGGCGTTTTATTTATATTCACAAGCATAACAAGTTAAATCAAATTATTAACAAATAATAAATCAAACCTAATTTAAGTATATGTATGTCGAGAACATACACTGTGGTCTAAATGTAACGGATATATTCATTTTCTACGTTATTACCCATTTTGCCTTTCAAACTGCACGGCCGTTACGGCTATGACGTCATCAATATTTTTTCAAATTGAATATTCTGAACATTTTTCAATTTTTGGAATATAAACGGTGACATATTATTTTCAACAAACTCTTGACAGGTCGATTGTTGATTTAGAAACGACACTTTAACATAATAATCGTTCTCCACTCCCTACACTCTAGAAATAGCAACTACCATTCTAATCTCTTTAATTAAATGAGGGTTCAAGTTATTGAAGAGATACCTCATTTTGAAGAGTATTTAATCATGTATAAGTACTATGAAATTATCCAAATTTCATTCATTCGTTATTGTGGAAAAGAAAAAAAACGAGAAAATATTTCACTGCATGTACAGGAATGGTGAATTTAAGCATTAAACATGAATCAACGTCGTCGAATTACCGTCGGTCCTAATTATCTGACTACATCTGAAGAACCGAGTGCAAAATTATAAAATGTTGGGAAATGTTTATATTGGCTAGGTACTGTACTAGTTTTATGTAAATTCTTGGGAAATAGGTCACATTAACACATGCCAAATATATTTTCGTGTTTACGGTATATTTCGGTATCACGACAATCATCAGAAGACGTTGAAAACTAATTCACATCAACTAAAGCGCAGGATTCCGTAAACTAATTGCACTAAGCACCGAACGTCTTTACCGCATTAATTTCAATTAAAAGTTTCTACGGAACAACAACGAACAAAACATGAAAAATTGAAATTCTAACACACTAATATATAAAATATATGAAGTATTTGAAAACCACTCTAAACTAATGTTTCTATAGTTCAAAGCGTCATTACTCGTATCAAACTGCGTAGGTGGTCTCGCCCTACTGGGCCAACTGAATAAAGAGTGGTCTAAACTGTGGCGAGAATCTCCACGCATGAGGCAGGTCAAGCTGTTCATCAAAGAGCCTGTGCCAAGGCTCTCAAAGAAACAATATGTAGAAAATGCAGAGAGGCGGGAGAAACTTCCTCTCACATCCTGTTGGAATGCCCAGCATTAGCATCCCTCAGGCACCGACATTTCGAAGAATCAAAACTGCTCCCAGAATAACTTATGGCAGCCAGCACTGGCAATATTCTGGGTTCTGGCGGTCCACGAACCTGCTAAAATAGAATAGGCTTCTGACCACGGGGCGCACAATGGGCCCAACTAAGTGGCCTAAGTGCATTAGGAGGCTAAGCCCCCTCCCCTCAAATTATGATGACTTTAGTTCTAAATATCAATTTTAATTACAAATTATATTGAATTACGTTACGCCTATCTAGGCTAACACATCGTATACCTTTCAAAGTGACAAACCATCTCTCTACGAACTGTATTGTTATGTTTAACTTCTTAATATATATTAGGAGGTCGAATCCATCTACCATTGCAAAGCTAAACCTAAAATATATTGTCGGGAGGTTTGTTTTCCTAGAATATTCTAATTAATATCAAAAGTCTCAGCTCCTGTAATACAGGCAACACATTATACAATTCTGCTTAATTAGCGTTTCGAATCTTAACACATGAGGTACCAATCTAATGTATATTAATCGTGGCGTAATGTACAGAACCGTTCAAATTTTGTTTTGTTTTCGATATTATTCAATTGGGAATAATTATAAAATTAATCTGTTTCGAATTACGTATCACAATTAAAATATAATGACAAAAGTCGTGACGAAAAACATTGAATTACATAATTGAGGTACAATAATGAGAGGTATACTTTAGTTCTAAATATTAATTTGCAACTACCTACGTACAATGGAGTATGTAATTATAAATTAATATCGCGTAGAAAGAACATTCTATATCGCTATCGTATAATATTAAATTGCATCAATATTAGTATATTCATCTAATAATGAATTTAATATTGGTAAATGCCCAAAGATAAAGAAAATCATAAAATGGATAGGTAAATAAAAAAAAATGTACTGTTTTTATTAGATAAAAACGAATAACATAGAACATGTTTAATGTTCTTTCTTCCCAACAAATAATAAAGAATAAATTGATAATTCTGAACAAGGTTCGCGTCCTAAGTACACTGTCTTATATGAAAGTGGTCACAGTCACGTATACACTCCTCTACGCTCGGTTATTTCCGCACTCGCTCGGCGCTGGTATAAGAGAAGAAGGAGCCTATTGGTCTCGACCTATCAGACCTGTTACGAATTCAAGTAACGGTTCTCGCGTAACACATCTCGCGTAACGCTTTCGATCAATTAGGTCCTCCGTAAGAACATATTCTATGGTAGAATAAATTTATAGTGCATATGCAACTCAAGGGTCATGCGCAGGATTGAATCTGTCTTGACGTCTGTTCTCTTTCTCTGGATTTCGCGTCGGCACGTTTCATGATTTACCGCTCAATTACTGCCTAGGCTAGCAACTCATGCCATCTCTGTACTAACTATATTCATGATACATCAGGTCGAATCCACCCACCAATGGAAAGCGAAAGCTAAAACATATTGCAGGGGGATTTGTCACCCTGGAATATTTTAATTGTATTAAATTAATATTTTCAGTTTCAGCTCCTGTAATGCAGGCAACACATTATACAAGCGCTGCAATTTAGCGTTTCACCGATTTCCACAGGCGGTACCAATCTGAAGTATATTAACCTCAGACTAATATTGAAATAGACACAGCACGCAAAACATTTCTTTTTTTTATCTCTAAAACGGCTTCCTCTATCTGGAACATCAGAAGGACTTTAAAAAAACTTATTGTGAGATTGTAATTAACAATGAGTTTAAGTGTTAGAAAAGATAAACTCAGTTATCATAATTGTTTATTATGTCAACTTTCTATAATTGATATGTTTTCCAATTAGGCTACTACTCGTTTGAACAATGTATATTATTTTTAAGAAATTATTTGTTGTTGGTAAAATGGTAATGCAAGCTTGCAATTACTTTCCTATTCAAACTATATATCTGCATTATATAATATTGAATACCTGGCGTATATGTATAATTTGTTCTGACAGTAACTGCCAATTGGTTGATTTAGCTGTGTTTAGTATTAGGGTATATTTGTAACTAATATGTATTTAAAAAAATGTTTGATGTGATGTACTTTATGATTAGCTTTCAGTAAATTGTAATGGTTATATGAATGCTGAATATACAGGAAGTTTCAGTTTTTTCGTTCATAACTTCGGCAAACGATAGAACTTCTAAAAATAATAGGGGTCTTACATATAAAATTTTTCTCTAAATCACTTCGTTTTCGAAATACAGGGTGTTGAAATTGAAAAAAAAAATTGTTTTTTGCGAATATCTCCGGAACCGTTTATTGTACAGAAAACAGATTTTGTAAGCAATTTCTACTCATAGTAAGCTATGTTTTGTGAAATAAAAATTTTTTTTTTAGTCATAATTGGTGAAGATTTTGAAGGGGTAGTGGTTGTTTTCTCCCCAACTTCTACGCCACTGAAAAAAGTACGGTTTTGAACCCATTTACAGCTTGGTCATAAGCTGTAAAGTTGACCGTTTTCGATAAAAATCAACTTTTATGTTTAAAAACATGGTAAATTTTTTGGTTTTGTTACTTGTTCTAACGTTTGAATAAATTTTGTTTAATTAGTAAGGATTGACCATGTTTTTCAACATAAAAGTTGATTTTTCTCGAAAACGGTTAACTTTAGAGCTTATGACCAAGTATCTTTTTTGTGTAGAGAACATTGGCGGTTCAAATGGGCGTCTCAAAACCGTACTTTTCTCAGTGGCGTAGATGTTGGGGGGAAAACACCCACTACCCTTTCAAAATCTTCACCAATTATGACTAAAAAAAAATTTTTTATCGCACAAAACATAGACTACTATGAGTAGAAATTGCTCACAAAAGTTGTTTTCCGTACGATGAACTGTTCCGGAGATATTTGCAAAAAACTAAATTTATTTTTCAATTTCAACACGAAAACGAAGTGACTTAGGGAAAAATTTTATATGAAAATTATTTTTAGAAGTTCTATCGTTTGCCGAAGTTATGAACGAAAAAACTGAAACACCCTGTAGAATACCTAATTATTTGGTAAGTTATTTTACATGAAAAAGGATGGTTTTCAATAAAAGAACTATTTTACAGATTTAAAATGAAGAAGTCTTGGTTGTTTCAATTTTGTTTCCATAAATAATTCAACACGCTGCTAATATCTAATCACTTGTGTAAGTTAATTTTTCCTAAAATCCATCCTTATCATGAATGAAAGAATGTTTTTCAAAGATTTGAAAGGAACAAGCTAGTGTTCAGAGATGGCGTGATGTAAAGTGAGCTCATTGATTAATATCAATGGTGAGCTCTTGACACTGAATGTTCACGTTCCATCGAAATACTTTCTATTGTTTGATGTAAACACTTATGTGTATGTAGTCATTACTTTGATATTCTATGGCGGGTTTGACGTATTTGTGATGACGTTTGATTTATCTTGTACATCTCATTTTTCAATAAAGGAATAAACGCGAAATTATCTGGGACCAATCAGTTTGTTAATTTTTTGATTTGATTTTGAATAGTGTTTGATTCTACCTGATTAGAAGGTAAGCAAAGCAATATGTGCATATTTGTCATGCTTATAATCACTTCCGCTTTCTTATCAAAACACTGTGAATTAGTAATACTAATTCAACAAGTTGTTCCGTCAAATCTTTAATTCCAAGTTTGGAATTACGAAAGTAACTATTGAAATTTTATCAATTATTTAATGTCTGTCTTTTAATTTCGATTTAATAGAACATCGCATATTCTTTCAGTATTGTAGTTCATTAGATCAAAACTGTCAATAAATTAATGTCTAAGACATATGAATATTATATTTGTTGCAAGTGTATTTCTGATATAAATAATATTGTAGCATGGAAAACCAATCTGGAACCAGCCGTCCAGGGGGCAACAAAAACAATATGCTTGAACAAACACAAGCACAAGTCAATGAAGTGGTTGGAATAATGAGAGTTAATGTTGAAAAAGTGTTGGAACGGGATCAGAAGCTTAGTGAACTTGACAGTAGAGCCGATGCACTACAAGAGGGTGGAAAACGTTTTGAACAACAGGCACAGAAACTGAAGAGAAAATATTGGTGGAAAAATTTGAAAATGATGATCATTATGGGAGTTATTGGATTAGTTATCTTGATCATTATAATAGGTAAGTTTAAAATTATGTTCTATTGTTTTATCTTATCTGCATAAATTCTATATTGCAAATGATAATACCTACCCACATATTTGACATATGGTTTACAAAGATATTGTTGAAATACTATACAATTTTTATCCCTAATAGGCACTTTATTAATTAGTCAAATGGTTAGGCCACCCGGAAATTAATTATACTTTTCTGGATCGAATTGTAATTCTATTTGTTGTACTGTGTAAGAAATGAAAACACTTCATAAATTGATTTCAAAAAATATCTATTGAATATCTCATTGTTATATCAAAGTCAGAAGTATGAATAATGTTTTACATGTTACAATAATTCACCTAGACATAAATGTGCAATGCTGACACTGCTCACTAGTTAAGATTTAGTTGATGGTACTAAACGATGTGAATGATTTCATATAACATATGCAGCTGACATTGTGACTTTTTGAAAAAAAATTTGAACAAATGAGGTCATTTCACAATGAATATATATTTTAATGCAATACATGTTTTTGCAGTTTCAGTTACTTATTCTGGAAGTTCTACCACCGAGGCAACCACTCCATCTACTTAGCCATCAGTAAGTTTATCCTATAATTATTAATATTTTTGTCATATAAATCTCTTCAATCTGTGGAATTCATTGAAATTAGGATAAGAGGCATCTGTAATTTTATTGAATTCACTCAATTGATATAGGAATGATTTAACTTAATTTACCAAAAACAATTAAATGTCCAATTTTTTTAAATGAACATTAATGCAAATATTGTTTTTAACTTTCCATAATTTGAAATATGGGTGAATTACAAATTCATATAAATATATTTTATTTCATCTAATACATCTCTTAGAGAATAGTTTTGAAATATTGAATTGCAAATAATTTCTCAAATTTTCCAATTATAAAATGTTGAGAATATGTGGTATATGAATTAGTAATAGTAAAAATAATCATTCTAACATTTCAAAGACAAATTGTCAGTGGCGGCTCCTCGAAGGAGGCTAAGGAGGCTCAGCCTCCTCACCAATTTATCTTAATGATCATTCTCCATTTTATTTCCTGTTTCTCTGATAATTCTTTAAATTTTACAATTAATTCCCCGTTCTCAGTAGTTATTTTTAATCTGGCAACAGTGGCCAGAGGCTAGATTCTCTATATATCTCAAACGCTAAATACGTGTGGTCAACACAGTTGCCGTTTTTCCAACCAGTTCAATTCACAAATAGGGTAAAACAGCGAATATGGTAACACTCTATGTAGGCTAGCTTCTCGTACGAACTCGGTCGGTCGTATGAAATACGATACTTGCTGCGACAGCGACACGTGCTCAGTCTGTTATTGTTTTTGTTCCGCCACGCGATGTAAGGTTAAGTTATAATTTATCTGTTCGGTGAGTTACTAACAAAGAGTTCTTTGGTTATTAAACGTTGAAATGGGTAGTGATTTAGTTGCTGAGATCTTAGAAAATCCATTTAGTGGATTAACATATGACAGGAAAGTGTTTTAGAAATAAACGGCCTTTACCGGATTTGAAAGGATTAGTGATGACAGGTATGTTTCAAAATCGATCATTTGATACTGATAATTATAAAAAATATTTATGGTTAACGGGATCTGAGGTACACAATACATTATATTGCTGGTATTGCTTGCTATTTACATCTGATGCAACTTCATGTTGGGGGCACTCGGGTTATGATGATTTGAAAATTTAGCTCGTGGTATAGACACACATGAAAAATCGCAGGAACGTATTACATCGAGTATTAAGTTTAAATTAACCAGTGAACAGAATATTGTTAAAGGAGGAAAACATATAATTTGGTAGACAAGAAACTACATTATAAACAACTTTTTTTATGAAATTTTAGATACTATTAAAGGTCAAATTGAGAATCGATTTTCCGCTTTACATGAATTGAAGTTTTTCGACTTGACGAATAGAAGATTTTTCGAATCCTTTTCAAAAGAGTTTCCCAATACACTTTTAGATAACTTAGTTCTAAAACATAAATTTGTTGATAAAATTGCACTGCACAATGAATTATGCGTTGTATACTCGGATAAAGATATTTTAGGCCAGTACGACTACGACATTCACGCCGATATGATAAAATATATGATAGATAATGATTTGAAACAAGTTTTACCTCAGTTTTACAAACTACTATGTTTGACAGTCACCATTCCTGTCACGTCGGAATCGGTGGAGAGATCATTTTCTACTCTCAAACGAATTAAAACTTACATGCGAAATACAATGGGCCAAAACCGTTTATACAATGTTAGTTTGATATCTATTGAAAAAGATTTAGTAAAACACTTAAAACAAAATGATACATTTTATGATAATATTATTAATCATTTTTCGCAAACTAAAGACCGTAGAATTCCGTTAATATATAAAAAAGTTAATAAAAGTAATAAAAAAAAACAAAATATGAAAAATTTCAAAAAAGAAGAAAAAATATCAAAAATCCAAAGAAAAAAAAAACGAACAAAAAATTGTTCGCCAAGAGAAACTCTACACCTCCACGTTGGTTCTTGCTTGGCAACAATTAATTTTGTCACTGAAGTAGCTGGTACGGTCGCTGTGCAAAGTTTAAATTAATTGGCTGAATAGAGTATATTTTTGCAAAAACGTTTTATGTCCAGCCTCCTCTCTTAAAAAGTTCACGAGCCGCCACTGCAAATTGTACATAGTTCTTGATATCAAAATTCTTGAATGAGCATTTACTTTTGATAACACAATCTGTAGGTTCTTTGGGTTCTATGAACAATTCCACTTAAAAAATAGTCAATATTTAAAGTAGAAGAAAATGTATAAAAGAAACAAATCGAGGTGGAAGGATGCCATACTAGTCCAGGGATTAAAGGAATTTTTTTGTCCTAATTCCCGCGAGGTCTAATTTTGGTCTATTCTTATGTATTTTGACACGCCGAATACGATGGTGTAGTTTAAATTTGGATTACCCCTGTGTTCGAAAAAGAATTACCATTTTTTGGACCCAAAAATGGCCATTTTTCGATTTTTTGCGGTTTGAGACAAAACTATGGGTTGTATGGAAAAATGTTTGAACAAAAGTTGTTGAACAAGTTAATACGCGATTTTTGGCTCTGGTCCGAAGTAGATTCGAGGTCGTGGGCCCAATATATGATCCATTTAGTGTGTTTTTTAGCACATTAAAAAATGGAGTATATGTCAAAGAGTTTTCACTTTTTTCATATTCTGTTTTGGCGGAAAGACAGTATTTTTATTTCTCTTCTTACGGTTGTTGGTATTTTGACCTACCTCATTTTTTGGCGCCAAAATCGGCCATTTTGAAAAGTCCGTATTCTACGAATTTCAGACGAAACACCTATGTTATCAGTTATTAGTTAACGAAATAAATAATATTATTGATTGTGAAACAAACAAAATAGTAACACCTATGTTATCAGTTATTAGTTAACGAAATAAATAATATTATTGATTGTGAAACAAACAAAATAGTAACAAACTCCCAACAGATTGCAGAAGTTTTTTCAAATTCGTATGCTAACATGGGCAAGAAAATGGCGGGAAAAATCAACCACCTGCCAGATTACAAAGAAAAAAGAAAAATAAATTTGAATTCTATGTTTCTATTTCCAACTAATCAGGTAGAAGTTTATCAAGCTATCTCCCAATTGAAAAATAAAAAGGCTGTAGGAATCGACGGTATAAAAGCAGTCTTTGAAAAAATTAGTCCTTCATGTTACAGAACCCCTTGTAGGGAGTTTTCCCTACCGCTTTCAAATTTTCTGTAATTAATCTATAAAAAAAGGGGAGAAAATGGAAGCGGCTAATTACAGACGAATATCTCTAATAACATCTTTTGCAAAGGTATTTGAGAGTATATTGAATAAAAGAATTAGAAGTTTTTTAGACAAGCACAATATTTTATCAAAACACCAAGTATGGATTCCAAAGTGGTAAGTCAACTAGTGAGGCCATTTCAACAAGATTGATCTATAAATATATTGTTCAAGGAAAACCTTCACTAGGTATTTTTCTTGATTTAGCGAAGGCCTTCGACACAGTAAGTCATCGGCAGTTGATCGACAGCTTGGATGACATAGGTGTTAGAAATGTACCGTTGAAACTAATTACTAGCTATCTCACAAACCGCCAACAATGTGTTCAAATTGGCGATGTCAAAAGTTCTTTTAAAAGCATTGAATTTGGTGTTCCCCAAGGAACAATATTGGGTCCACTGCTTTTCATAATTTATATAAATAGTATTTTTTAAATCGGAATTGAAGGAATTATAATTAGTTTCGCTGACGACACAGTAATATTTTTTGAAGCCCCAGACTGGACAGTTCTGAAAAAGAAAGTGGAAATGAATTTTTTGTTGATAAAACTTTGGCTTGATTTTAAACTATTAAGCTTAAATTTTGAAAAAACCGTATTTGTACCATTCTCTTCTGATAGGCGTATTTTACCAAGCTATGATAGATTAAACATCAACTATCAATCACAACATTTTGCTATATCACGCACCGACGCCACTAAATACCTGGGCGTTAAGATTGATAGCCATCTTAGATGGGACAAACATTTAACAATTTTAACAAAAAAATTGCGGAGCCTCCTATATCTTTTTCGAGTCTTAAAAAATATTTTGAAACCTAAAGAATTGATAATTTTATACAAAGCCTTGGTAGAATCCCATCTTAGATATGCAATCATCGGATGGGGAGGTGCCTATGACAGCCACATTAGAGGAGTGGAAAATATTCAAAAGAGAATTCTAAAAACAATATTGGATAAAAAATTAACCTATGAATCTGATCTTCTTTATAGGGAAGCGCAAGTCTTGGATGTTCGTCAGCTATATATTTTGATTCTTGCCACCTACCAGCACATTGATATAAAAGTAAACACAACACACACCTATAACACTAGACATGCAAATTTATTAGTCCTTGAGACAATGCATAAAACAATTGGCCAAAGATCCTAGCACCTCGTGTATACAATTTTTTGCCTACTGAAATTAAAGATATAAAAAAATTAGATCTGTTCAAAAAATTATGTGCAAAATTTTTAATGAATACAAATAGAAATGCTAACTAATAACTAGTTTATATATTCCACATTTTATACTGATTTATTGAATTTAATTGCTAATTATCTGAATTATGTTCTTAAGTAAATTAGGTACCTACCTAGCTCAAAAACTATTTGTATATACTTACTTACCGACTTACCTCATTTAGCTTGTCAAATCAAATCCGAAACAGTGTCGGTAACACGTCTTGTCTGTTAATTATTCCATTGTTGTTTTATATACCTCTAAATTAGTTCCAAATTATTTATAATAAGACAGCACTTGTTTTCAAATCTCTTGTTCACATCAGCTTTTCACGACTTGTCGTTCTATCATGATCGTTTACATAATATCATCATCTGTTTCTCATTATTAGATGTAGGACTAGTATTTAAGAAATGATATATTATTCTTTAATTATTTTACTGTTTATATCACATACAAGCATTATGCTTCAGTGGTTTGTTGATGTTTATTTGAAATTATAAACACCACTGTTAATTTAAATGTAATATTTCTGAATGAACTTCTTCTTCTATTCTATCGATCTGAAACTAAATTGATTCGAAAGATTTTACTATTCTGCACCTAATATCCAAAATTCAAGCATTTTGTTTCAGAGTCATAGCATTGGCGCCATTTTGAAAATTTTGGACCACCGAAAAATTCAAATTTTTTGTGGTTAGAAATTTTTAGCAAAATTCAAATTCGACCTTCTGTTAGAGATTTTCATAACGAGTATTTTAAGTCCAAGCAGATCGATTTGGGTCGAGTAGAAATGAAGCTATCTTAATAAATGTGTTTGGGCCTCTAGAGGGCCCAATTTTGGCCTTATCGACAAAGTCTTGTAGCAAATTGCGGAAAAATACATCGGCTATTTAGGTTTGAAACAGCGTACGGAGGTTCGTTCACAATTCCAAGTTATAACCAAATTCATCATAAAAAACTAGCGCGGAATTTCATTTAACGGCAATAAGCGAGGGTCGGTACAATAGATCCCGCTCCCGAAATTATACTTTTTTAAATACTTTAAAATGCACCTGAATCCTTATAATCGTTTTGTGTGAATGTGTGAGTGTATGTAGACGTACGAACGTGTATATGTGGCAGTGACATGATGTCATTATAGGGTGTTCCATATCAAAATCATCATCTAATATACTGATTTCTGGCCTGGGGCAATTAGAACATTCTTTACCTTCACAATGCTTACATTTTGATCAACTCATCGGGACGTGCATTTTTACTGTTTGTATAGGAGTAAGTCCATTTGGAACTATTTCTACAACCCCATTTCGTTGGATCAATGGTTTCATTACCGATCCAAACCTGAAATTAGTGATACACCCTAATAATAGCAGCATTATCGTATTTCCGTATGGTTACCTTGTTGAAATCTTATGTCGAGTATGAAAATCGGGGAATTGTAATTTGCTAATGAATGTGTTAAACAAAATGCTCCCAATTTTTCATGCCAGAGAACATTTACATTATGCCAAGGCATTACAAGGTAATCATATGAAAATACGATGATGCTGCAAAGCAACATATCTTTAGGTGTATTACCATGTTCAGGTTTGGTTCGGTATTGAAACCATTGATCCAAAGAAATGGGGCTGGAGAAAGAGTCCGAATGAACTTTCTCTTATACAAACAGTAAAAATGCACGTCCCGATGAGTTGATCAAAATAATTCCTTGTGATTGTAAAAAAAAATTGTACTGGTAAATGTTCATGCAAAAATTAGGATCACCTTGTAGCTCATATGTAAGCAAGCATTGTGAAGGCCAAGAATGTTCTCATTGCCCCGAGCCAGAAATCAGTATATTAGATGATGATGATTTTGATATGTATCACCCTATAATGATGTCATGTCACGGTCACATATACACGTTCACACGTCTACATACACTCACACATTCACACAAAACGATTATAAGCATTCAGGTGCATTTTAAAACATTAAAAAAAGTATAATTTCGCGCGCGGAATCTTTTGTACCTTATTGCCGTTAAATGAAATTCCCTGCTAGTTTTTTATGATGAAATTCGTTATAACTAGGAATTGTGAACGAATCTCCGTACGCTGTTTCAAACCTAAATAGCCGATGTATTTTTCTGTAATTTGCTCCAAGACTTTGTCGATAGGCCCAAAATTGGGCCCTCCAGATGCCCAAACACATTTATTAGGATAGCTTCATTTCTACTCGACCCAAATCGATCTGTTCGGACTTAGAATACTCGTTATGAAAATCTCTAATAGAACGTAGAATTTGAATTTCGTTAAAAAAAATTAACCTCAACAAATTTGAATTTTTCGGTGGTCCAAAATTTTCAAAATGGCGCCAAAGTTATGTCTTTGAAACAAAATGCTTGAATTTTGGATATTAGGTGCAGAATAATAGAATTTTTCGAATCAATTTAGTTATACAGATCGATAACGTAGGTATTTCGTCTGAAATCCGTAAAATACGGATTTTTCAAAATGGCTGATTTTGGCGCCAAAAATGAGGTAGGTCAAAATACCAGGAACCGAAAAAAGAGAAATAAAAATACTATCTTTCCACCAAAACAGAATATGAAACAAACGAAAACTCTTTGACATATACTCCATTTTTCGATGTGCTAAAAAACACACAACCTCGAATCAACTTCGGACAAGAGCCAAAAATCTCGTATTAATTTGTCCAACATTTTTTCTTCAATCATTTTTCCATACAACCTATAGTTTTGTCTCAAAACGATACAAAAATAAAATGGTCATAGTTTTTCGAGCACAGGGTTAATTCAAATGTGAACTACACCTTCGGGTTGCGTGTCAAAATACATAAGAATAGACAAAAATTAGACCTCGCGGAAATTCGGACAAAAATCGTCGACTTTCCTCCTTAAATGCCTGGACTATACCCTCAAATTGGCCCAGAATTCTCTGATCCACAAGAATAACATATTATGTTTATATCTATAAGCTAAAGGAATATTTCTTTCATACAAGTCTATATATACAAGGCTTTCCAACGAAAAAAAGTCAGGAACAGACGTGTGAGCAACAATTTCAATAAACATGTCAATTTTGATATGAAATTCATACCCGAAACTTCACCCCCTGCGGTCAGCAGCTACCCCCCATATTTTTTTGAATGGCATAGGGGGCCGAGGGATACATCATTTGAAAGGTCTCTTGTGCCTCTATTACCATTTCAAAATTTTACATTAGCTTCCCTGTACGTTCACCATAGCATAAATCACCAAAACAAGAAGACATTGATTGAGTTTTCAATTAAAGGAGAAATAGAATCAGCTGCAGTGGAGTGTTCCATTCATAAGCAGCTGTTTATGGTGATAGTGGTGTGCTGTCCTTGTAATGGGAGTAAAAAAACCTTTTTTGAAATTTTGGAGCAAATATTGAACAATGTGTTTGAAAAAATAAAACAGTTATTTTAGGAGATGATGAACTAATAAAGGAAGAAAATAATTTTATAAAACTGAATTAATATCACTTTTAGAGTCCTTTTCACTAATAAAGACAACTACACAAGGAAGCAAGGAAAATTTTTTTAGTAAGTTTGAGTGAACAAGATTGGAAATTTGTATATAGTGTAATAGTTCAAATGTAAATGGTCAGTGGGATGCCTTTGTGGAAGGCTTTTTGGGTATTTTCAATATACATTTTCGAAAAAATGCTAGTTAGAGACACAGTTAAAAACATATCTTCTTATGAAGATATTCAACTTAAAGTAAGTAAAGAAAACTTGGATCTCTTGCTAGTCTTAAGTAAACTTAATAATAGCTAAGGAAACAAAACAATGTGGTCTATTTGTAATGACATTCAGGGAAAGGTATCACATAAGAAGGAATTCCAAATTTCTGGATCACCAGAGCATATAGCCAATGAATACAACAAATTTTCATTGTGATGATATAATAGCAAACAATAAATCACTGTTTTTAAAGCCTTTTACTCCGGAAGAAATAGTTGAGGTGTCAAGGGAGTTGAAAAATAAATTTAGCAGTGGCGTAGACGAAATTCCCGCAAATATTATGAAATCAGTATTAATATGCTACATAGCAAATAATTCATTTAAATTTGGCATTTTTCCTCAACAGTTGAAACCGTCTTTGATTAAACCTCTTTTCAAGTCGGGTGATCCAGAGAAGTTGAAGAACTACAGACCTATAAGTCTGTTAAATAATTTTTTTTAATGAATGTAATCTTTTTAACACAACACAGCATGAGTATCTGAGGGGTAAGTCAACTCAAACTGCTGTTTTTCAATTTACTCAGACCATCGTTATATCTTTAGAAGAAAACAAATTAGCAGAGGGCTTATTCATAGATCTGTCAAAGGCATTTGATTGTCTCAACAGAGACTATTTAATAAAAAAATTTAAAAAATATGTTGTTAGAGGAAATGTGGCAACTTGGCTTACATCATACCTCTCAGATCGTTCACAGAGTGTTTCTATTGCTAAGGATGGAAAAATCCAAAAAACTACCAAACCTCGTGGGACTCCCACAAGGTAACATATTGGGTCCTATACTGTTCTTAATAATGATCAATGATTTAAATAGTATAGCTAGCCAAGAAGATTCTGCAATCACTAATTTTGCTGGCAATACTAACCTTCTGGTGGCTAACAAAGACCAGAGCAGATTAGAACAAAAATGTAACCATTTGTTTAATCAAACAAAAAGCCGGTTTGACAGAAATGAAATAGTTATTGATGAGGAAAAGACTAATTTAATAATTTTCAGTGCTAATAAATCAAAAGACAATCAAATTTTCTATTGACTGTTAAAGTTGTGCTACTAAAACCTTGAAACACCCTGTATATTATATAGCAACATATCTAACTGCTAATGAAATACATTATACTCTATGTAACATTGAAGTTTTATTCAAATGGTCTACATACTGTATTTCATAACTCCGTGTTTCATACTGCCACCTGCTGTCAGGTTGACTTGAAATTATTCAAACTATAAATAAATTATTCAAACTATAAAATAACCTTATATCATACTGACACCGGCTGTCACATTGACTATTAAAATTTGCCACAGAGTAAGTTTTGTAAGCCTCGTACCTTGTCAAAACTCACGAGTTGGCCGGAGTGACACCATTAATCGTTAAGGCAGTAAAAAAGCTGCGGAAGAATTTCAGTCTCAGTCGAGAAGACCAACTAGAGGGCGATCTCGAATTGCAGTCTTCTCGCCTTGAAGCCCAGATAAATGCCGCGTACCAAGATCGTATGCAAATACTGTTGTCTTTATGTTTCAATAAAATAATATAATTCCATCCGAAAAACAGCTTCTATTTTCACCACTGAAGTGATTTCCAAAATTTCAAATCCATACGACCAATAGGAACGGATCCATCGTCTCCACAGCGTGTAACCCACATACGCGAACACACATCATCTCAAAAGATCGATTCAGAAAGGATCAGAACTGATATATCCGCGAAAATCCGGAAATATTTTTTGGGACGATTACAATACTTGCCTTATAGGTACTACGTAGTGACGGAAGGTGAAAAATCTGTATTCAATTTTTGTTTGATGAAACAGGTTCTATGTTTTTTTACCAAAATATGTTAAAACTATTGATGATGTTTTTTATTAACCGGGAAGACTTAAACGCATGCTAAGGTTTTTCTTTTTTATAATATAAATTATATCAGGTTTATACAGGTGTCCTCGAACTGCGTGGCTAAAATAAAACCGAAGATTCTTTGATTCGAAGAAAATTTGATGAGCCTTTTCACTTTTGCCTCAAGTGTCTTGTTTAGCCGGTAGAGGGCTTCAAAGTTGCAAAAATAATTTTGTTTTTTCGGTATAACTTGAGAACGTGATGGAGGACTTTTACAATATTTGGCAGGTGAGTTACTGTCAATAATAGCCGTTTTTGAGAGTGGAGCATAGAGCCTTAGAGACCATAGAAATGGCTCAAACTTGAGGATGTAACGGGAAAAGTGTATTAAAACAGTTCAAGACTTATTGCCCATGGATCCAGGTCATCGGCTAGATTTCTGTCGGCTTATTGTCCAAAGACAAAACGCGAACCCCAATTTTTGTAGAAGAATTCTGTTCACGGACGAAGATACTTTCACGAGATGTGCTCTTTTTAACCTCCATAATGAACATTTCTATGCTGATGAAAATCCTCATGAAACGGAAGTTACATATTTTCAGAATCAAACTAAAATCAATGTTTGGGTTGGAATTGTGGATAACTTTATTATTGGCCCTACCGTTATACCCGATCGATTGAACGGGGAGAACTACTTGAACTTTTTGGAACAAAGGCTACTTGAACTGTTGGAAGACTTGCCCTTACACATTCGTCGTGGCCTGGTTTATCCATGCAGCGCACCTCCTCATTTCTCATTAGCTGTGAGGCGACATTTGAATGCGGAATATCCAGATCGCTGGATAGGTAGAGGACACGATGCACCAGTGAACTGGCCGGCCCGCTCCCCTGATTTGACGCCCTCCGACTTCTTTCTATGGGGCGCTTTGAAGTCGAAAGTTTATGCAGCTCCAGTAAACACACGAGAGGAATTGTTGCAACGAATTAATCATGAAGCGGATTTATTGAAGAATGATCCTGAAGTACTAGCCAGAGTTCAATCCAATTTCTTGAAACGAATTGATTTGTGTATTCAGTAAAATGGGCAACATTTCGAACAATTGATGCCTTAGCGATTTCCCAAAAAGTTTTGTTGTTTTAATTTAGCATTTGTTTTTCCTAAATAATCACATCGTTTCCCCATTTCTATTGTTTTTATTATTCGTGTTTTACCGAGATATTAACCATTTCAGTGTTAGTGAAATTTTGAGCCATAATTTTATAAAATTTTCACGGAAAGCAAAGTAAAAACTGACAGTTTTGAGAATAAATTCTCCAAATGCCAAAATGACATTAGAAAAGCAAAGGCAACTAAGGTATTTTAATCAAGTAAAATTAGTAAGCCAAAATTGCAGAGACTCGAAAATTATTTTTTTCAAGCTAATCCGTTGATTTTATCAAAATTTTCTAACAGTAAGAAAAGTTTTCAAATTAGATAAGCTATCTACATAAAAAATATAGAGTGAATTACATCGACCACAAAAAAGTTCTGGACACTTCCCGTTACATCCTCAAGTTTGAGCCATTTCTATGGTCTCTAAGGCTCTATGCTCCGCTCTTAAAAACGGCTATTATTGACAGTAACTCACCTGCCAAATATTGTAATAGTCCTCCATCACGTTCTCAAGTTATACCGAAAAAACAAAATTATTTTTGCAACTTTGAAGCCCTTTACCGGCTAAACAAGACACTTGAGGCAAAAGTAAAGAGGCTCATCAAATTTTTTTCGAATCAAAGAATCGTCGGTTTTATTTTAGCCACGCAGTTCGAGGACACCCTGTATTGTTTACTGCTGTTAAATAATGTTCAGTTCCTTAGTATAGTGAGCGATAGTTACACAATTTTCTTTTATAATCGGTTTAATATTTATAAATATTCTTCATTACAATTATTACATTCCTTTATTGCTTATTGGGTCATTAGAGAGAACTCGGTTATTAGACTTATTGTCGAAATGCTATATGTTATTGTTGTTTCACTGATATACATTTTTTCTGTTTCAGAAAATCCAACAATTCCTTGGATCCAACATGTAACAATAATAATCATTGAAATGAGTATGTTAGATTAGATTATTTGGTGTAAATGTAATGGTATTCTAGTGCTGTCTGAGTTGATAATTTAGTTGAAACACGAACCATTTGCCTAAAAGTCTTAAACCAGTGCCTTCAAAATGGTAACAGTAACGAATGCCAATAAAAAAAGAGATGCATTTTTGTAAAATTCTCTTCGCAACAATTTTCCGTAATTTTCATAAGTTTAGATGGAGTATTAGACACAATACATTTGTAGTAGGCTGTAATTGTTGCTGAAAGGATTTTGCATATTTTTCTATAATATACAGAATTTCTATATGTTTACTTAATATAAGTGAAAATGTTTTCTTATATTATGTTAGTGTAAGTTAGTTAATTGTGATTGATAATTGTATGAAATATATTTATTTTAAAAGTTAGATGATTCTTCTTCTCAATTTTCTCTTTAAATATAACTTGCACCCATTAACCAATTCCGCTCCAGGTGTAGTTCGTTAATAATAGGGATATTTAAAATATGAAACTAAAGTCAATGCTCATAACAAACTGAAAAAAACCTAGTCATAAATACACATGTGTATTTAGCAAGGTTCAAAGTTCGCGAGGGTTGGATATAATTTCGCCGGTTCGAACTACAAAGCTAAGAAAACAACATTTTCTAATATTGAATGAAACTCCTGTCTTAGATATTGTATGTATGACACTTTCGAGACGATCTAACACTTGGGAAATAAAATTCGATGGAATTAAGATATCATCGACGTAAACAATATCAAACGTATTACGAAGTTCGCCTAACGCATTGTTAATTGCCCTTTGATATACTGAGGGTGCATTTTTAAGACTAAGAGGCATTGTTAAGTATTCATATTGTCCGTCAGTTGTAATCATGCTGTTTTTCTATGGATTTAGGTTCAATAGGTATCTGGTTCAGAGAAGTGAAGTACAAAGGCAAGGTAAAAAGTCCCTGAAAATTAAAAATACCCCCGGTGGTGACTTCTTGTCCTAGATACTTGATAGAGGTACGGCAGAACTGGCACTTCTCCGGGCTTATCTTCAGATTTGCATGTGTTAAACGGCGAAAAACCTCTCAAATTAACGAGATGTTCCTCAAAGGTTCTCCCTAACACGATAATATCGTCTGAATATGGGAAAGTGAGAGGATCCATACCCGGTCCGATAATAGTATCTATCAATGAAGAATACTATGGTGCAGCGATTTTTGCTGTTGGACTCTCTTTAACGATTTTAGAAATAGCTTGAGTGGAGACAATTTACTCTCCGGACTTAATCGCGAAGAGTAGAATATTGGGAAAAGAATTTCGCAGGTATTAAGTGTTGTACTTCTTTCAAAACAGAACTGTTATGCAAAAAGGTAATAACCAATTAAATAATTTATGAGTTCAGAATAGTAATGATACAAATAACAACATAATGTGATGTTTGAATCATTTTAAAGTAAATAAATTAGTTGGAAGGTGAGCAGATTATACAAAATAAAAAGTTGAAAACATCTTTTTCTTTGGACCACACACTATACTTATATGAATGGACTACGAGGATGCTATTATGACTCATGATAGTATTTTCAAATGACTATGCTGTTGCTGTAGTAGTAAGTTGGCAACCCACAACACTGTAACCTGTAACGAGAACGGCCTAACCTAACGTCCTAACCCTATTTGCCCTAAGTAAGAAAGAAATCAAGGATCAAGGGTACATAATAGTAAAAGATTACATGTGGAAATTGAGTTTGTACTTTCAAAGGGGGTCCACCATCACTTAACATGTTTGTGACAGTGCTCCGAGCGTATGTTTTATAAATCTGGAATTACTTCAGATTTAATATTTCCAGATAAGTGAATAAGTTTGAAAGCCTATCTCACTGGTTGTAACACTTGTACTTGTAACAGTCGTCTGGGTATTATTTCAGGTAACGTTAATACCTTATCGCCGTGTTATGTGAATTGAGAATTGTTTGTTGGAACCTGCTCGGGTATCAAAGATCTTAGTTGATCCGTGTACCCTTGAGGTTCCTTAAAGCTGCCACCACTAGGTGTATATTTCAGCCCACCTAGGAGCTGTTTTTGACTACGATGCCTTGATCCTTTCCAAGGGACCGCCTCGTACGACTACATATTTATATCTATTCAAGCGTAAATTCTGAAGGTCGTATTCGCTGAGAGGTGATTAGGAAGTACCGGTTAAACTCGTTAATCAAATCAAATGATAAATATATATTGAATAAAAGTTAACAAAATCAGATACATTACAACAGAACAACGATTATAAAATTGGTTCAAAATCTAGAAATGGAAATGATATGAATTTAAAAAAACTTCTAATTCAGGTTCACCCCCAGAGGGAACCTGAGAGACCGTTATCAATGTCGCTAGTTCTACCCCTTTCACCAGAGAGAGAGAGAGAGAGAGAGAGAGAGAGAGAGAGAGAGAGAGAGAGAGAGAGAGAGAGAGAGAGAGAGAGAGAGAGAGTTCCTGCTCAGGATCTTTAGGGTGAGATTGAATCCATGTAAGCTAATTAGCACAAGCTCCGAACAGTGACCGATTTCGCGCTAGACCACGCCGATGATTGATAGATGGTATTTAGATTTAAAGAAGGGTTCCTCCTTTTTGATAACCTGGGGCAATCCTAACGACCTGATACTCTAATAAATCCCCTAAGTGATCTCCGATAAGCGGAATTTGTATTAAACACTCACACTAACCTGAATGGCTGAAAAGAACATAAATAATAACGAAATAACATTGGCGAGCGGATCGTGATCTGAAGGTTAAATAACCACATTATATTATATTGCCGATTCAGAGGTTGAAGTCAATATAACAGTTACTCTTTGGCAATCAAAATACACTTACCCTGTTGGTCTTATATCACAATTCCCTCTCGAATCCCTTGTAGAAATGAGGCCAAGAGAATTTACACACTTGATTTCTACGTCGGATTAAATTATGATTGCTTATGGAATTGTCGCAAAAAATGATTTTAAATGAACAAACACTTTCCGTGAAACCCGAAAGACACGCACAAGTCCAGTGCTGCTTCAGCCCTAGGAATACATAACCCTTGTTGCCCAAATCCTACGTTTAATTTTGCTACACAACTGAGTTCTAACAATGAGCCAAGTCAATGCTCCAAACTACCCCTACGCAAGCTACCTACAGCTCCGGGTTTCTTTCTTTTACAATACTACAAGCAAAATTTAACGTAGGTTGAATTTCTTTGTTGACTTATATGAACACAATTTGATAAATTAATTTAATCTCCATAAATTTCTTGAATTTAATTTGTTACAATCTTGACAAACAGGATATTATTTTATTTCAAAAAATATGATCTTGTAACACCAATTAATCTGGATTGAAGTTATACATGACTTGACAGGAAAATTACCTTATTACTTTATAGAGACATTATCTCAACAACAATAAAAAGAGATTAAAAATACTTTAATTATTTGAGTGTGGAATCCAAATAAAATATATGACTTGAATTAATGCAACAATGGAGCATCCCTGTGGACACAAAGCTGGCTCGACTTACCGAAAGAGTAGGTGGTGAAGAACTCTCTTTTTTCTCAAAGTAATTACTTTTAATGAAACTATTGAAGTGGGGGACACCCCACGCGCAAAGCTTAGAAAATATGTTCAACTTATAATACCGGGAGCAGAGCCCGCTCATCCGTTATGAATGGCTTATAGGAATCTAACTGGGCGAAAGAATCGTAAGTGACGGCTCTTCTCATCTCCACGTGGACTTCTCCTGACTCAAGGAAAAAAGGTACCATTGACCTCGTACTGTGCTACGTATACTAAGAATGGTTCATGGCTGGCCTAGGAGTCAATGCTTCAGGAAAGAGGGTTCAAATTACAAACGTCGCTAGACATATCGTATGTTCTATTAAGATATAAAAATTGATAAAACTTTCCTTTCGAATTAAATTGAATTATTCAAAGGCCCCAAAAAGTAATAATCCGTCGGATTATTACATGTTTTCAACAGTGAGTTATCCTCATCCAGATTGCGAAGGTCAGGTTGAAATTAAATACGAAAATGTTATTCTATTCTATTATTAAATACATAGATAGAAAAGAAATTAAAGCGGACTCTACAGATTGCCAGGAACTCGAGATAAAGTAAGTTTATGTCAATAAATCGTGAAAGAGTTAACTGTGGATGCACTAAGACTAACAAGTTAGAAATAATCATCCTTATCCACTAAAAACAGAAGAGGAATTTCAAACGGAATTTTTTCTGTATACAGTTTTCGAAAATTGCCCCATTTACAAAGTGACACTAAATAAATATTGAAAATACATGAAACATTTTAAAATAGCGTTTCGTTCGATGGTAATCAAAATGAAAGAATCCACACAATACGTGATATCTTGAGGCATTTTTTCTTCTGTTATGTATAATGGAAACAATTGAATAATGAAAAACATATTGTGGATGTTTCATGTATCTTTATTGGACAATTTCATGTCTTATCTTTGATTTAAACCATAGACCTATTATCCTAAGGAGACAGAATTGTTTATATTTAAAGACGATCAGACATTGCCAAAATTTCGGGCCACTCAGACCGCTGTATATTACAAGTATGGCCATATGGAATGTGCTGTTATCGGATTAGTTGTTCTGTGTGCCGGATTGAGATTTGTAATTATTATGAAAATGTCTGTAGCATTATTGATTGGTTATATTAGAAGCAATACTGTTGAAATGTCGTTTTCTCTTAAAAATATTCCATAATTTATGGTAACCTGGAATATACAATCGAATTATAGAATATTTAAATTTTTAAATATATAACTATTCCATTCCATTGCATCATTTGTTGAGAAGGCGACAACGCCTTGCACCTTTTAAAAATGGGGACTTTGTTCTGTACTACGCAATTTGACAGCTTCCGTATTTCTTGTAGCTATTTCGAAGCGGTGTTGCCTTACAAGTGGTACCAAGTTTTCAATTATAGTTACAACGTTGCCAATAAGGAGTACCTTATTATGACTCGACGACAAATCTCACACCAGTAATTAGAGTGAAATTACGTCAAAACCTAATGTTAACAGGAAAAATAAATGGGGAAAGTTATATGAATGTGAACATTGCGATTTCAAAAGCAGTTATATCTCTTGTTTGAAACGTCACGTCAGGTCTATACACACCAAAGAGATAATACATTAGTGTGAGTTTTGTGATTATGGAAGCTCTCAGAAGTCAAATTTAAAAAGTCACATGAACTCCATCCACGCTAGAGAAAATATATACAAGTGTGTGAATTGCGATTGAGAATGCACTCAGGTGTCGCATTTAAAAACTCATATCAATTCTTTACATACAAGAGAGAAGAAACACAAGTGTGAGTATTGTGAATATGGAAGCCCTCAAATGTCACATTTAAAATGTCATGTCAACTCCAAACACACGAGACACAAAATACACAAGTGTGAGTAATGCGATTATGCCAGCGATTGAATGTCAACCTTAAAAATTCACATCAATTCTATACACATAAGAGAGAAGATACACAAGTGTGAGTATTACGATTATGAAAGCTTTCATATGTCAACTTTCAAAAATCACGTCAAGTCTATATACACAAGAGAAAACATTCACACGTGTGAGTATTGTGATTATGGCAGCCCTTTGTTGTCAGATTTGAAAAATCACATCAATTCTATGCACACACGAATGAATATATACAAGTGTGGGTATTGCAGTTATGAAAGCCTTTTCTTGTCAAATTTAAAAAGTCACATCAGTTCTATATATACAAGAGAGAAGATACGGAAGTGTCAGTATTGCAATCATGGAAGCACCTGGAAGTCGCATTTGGAACGTCACATCAATTATATGCACACAATAAGATGTACAAGTGCGAGAATTGTGATTATGGAAGTCACTATAGCTCATCTTTGAAAAGTCACATCAACTCTATACATACTAAGTAGAAATGTTGTTGCATGTTGAAGCTGCAATTAATCATTTTCTTATGGAATGAAAGTATGGAAAAAGTTTAATTTTATTGTAATTAAGAGGGTCAGAAGTGAAAGGGTTCAGGTAGACTTTTCGTAGTTTTAAGATAATTAACTTCAAAGGTAATGATTAATTGTAAATTAAAGTAATAACAATATATAATAATATAGTTTATTCATCCAAAAAAGCCTAGGGTAAGTTAGAAATTGATTCATTTCTTTTCAAATTGTTTCATTTAATTTGTTTCATTGAAAAGTTATCTGTCGATAATAAGATATGTTCAAACCTTACGTCAGTATTTTTCAATGATTTTAATTTCTAAAGTGCTGTCGGCATCCATTGCGAATCAAATTGTATCTAGCAAATTTCGAGGATAATCTTTTACATCCTTAGTCATTTTTCTTTAAGTTTTTTTTGGAATAAATTTGACGAGTAGTAAACAGATTTGTAATATCGTATTTTTTGTGCTTGTTTAACCTAGAAATATTCCATGTGCTACGTGCATATTTTTGAAAATCATCTTTCTTGACCTTGTTACATAAGTTGCTAATGTCATGTTATATGAGACTAGTGGGTGGTTTATTGTTTAATTATTCATCTAGGTGGACGTATTGAAGCACGGATCTCATTTACTGCTTCATGAGAACTAGGTACAAGTAAGACCACTGTTACACTTGTTCAGATTATCATTAAAATTGCAAACTTTAATTCAGTATTCAGATCAAGTAAATCATTATCTTTATGCTCTTTAACAATTTTTAACTTGTTATTCATAATTCCTTTTCTTAACTACCTTTACCTTTATAATTTCTAATATAAATTGTTGTAACATAATAAGCAATTTAATTTTCCAACTTTCCTTCGGATCTAATTATTGTTATTATTATTCTCTTCAAGACATCAAATTTGTTATTATTAATTGTATGTACAATTTGGGTAGATAACATAATCAGTTGTGGGATCATATTGGTTATTTCTACTGATTTAGTTATTTGTCCCTCGAACTTGTGCCAAGGTAGGTACTGCTCGTTTGTTGTTATTACAGGGTTTGAACGATGAGACGTTTCCTTCCTTTTGCCCGTGGCGTTATAGAGGGAATTTCTTGGCAGAGCCTACTTTCAGCTTCTTCAAGTTCCAAGCACGGTAACATTTTATTAGTTTCAATGACCAAATTTTCATTTCACTGATTTTTTGTTATCTAATTAAAGTTGTATTATCAATAACTTCATTTCTTTGTTGAGTTCGAACCCCATGGTTCATAATTAAACTTGTATTATCAATAATTTCATTTTTTTGTTGAGATCGAACCCCATGGATCATAATTAAACTTGTATTATCATTAACTTCGCTTATTTGTTGAGATCGAATCTGTAGGTTCATAATTTATATATTTTTTAAATCAATCCTATAATTTAATTTGTATTTTTAACTTCCTTTATTTACAAATACTCATTTTTTCATTACAATAATTCTATTTTGTTTAAAACTGTTATTTCAAATTCCTAATAGGAATAAAACCAAATTGTTAAGTTAGACCTTGTCTTATTTTTCAAAACATCCATCAACTTTTATCAACCTCGTAGTGCCTGAATTCTTGACTGTGGATTCTTTTTAGTTTTGTTTGTGATAAAGCAGTTAGCGCTCAGGGTAATCCATAAAGTCACGAATCTCAGGACACGTTTAACTACGAGCCCTGAGAATAAGTAAACTTGTTGAGCTAGTTGGGGCCATTAATCACTACTGATCCTAGCAGACTGACTAATCCGTTTCGAGCGGCCACATATATTGAGGTATATATGGTAATCGGGTGAGACATTTTTTGGCAGAAAGCGCATATAGTAGGTTTTTGTTCTGTTCATTATCTGAACAGTATTTGTTCAATTCCCTAGACGTATTATTCTTTCAACCAGAAGATCTACATTTTCGTTTGACTTTAGTTTGGCTATATCATCAGCGTAGACAAGCATTTGATTTTATAAGGTGCAGGAATTCCACATAGTTGGTGGTGCAGATTTTTTATTTCAAGTGAATACCATTTTTTTTTCTTTATTTGTTTTTTTTGATCTTCGTGAAAGGAAAAGAACAATTGTAGTGATAAAGAGAAGTGGTGTAAAATATGAAAAACTTTTTTGGAAAGTTTTTTCGCGAGACAAGAAACTTCGGAAAGTTTCATTATTTGTGTTCTTGAAGTTTCTTCTACATCTTCTTCTCATTCTCTTGAATGAGGCAGGTGCTACACCGAGTCCATGTCTTGCATATATACATACTTTATTGTAATGGGTTCCAGCAAAGTGGGAAGTCAGTCCATAGTTTTTTATCGCAGTTGCTTTGATTTCCTAATCATTCATCCAATGTTCATCTCTACATACCAGATCCACATTCAGTGATGACAGGGTGACACAGCGAGTCACCCTTGTTTGAGATACCTTGCATGTTCATATGTAATATTGTTATTGATTCGTATTTAGTTTAATGATTCTTGATAGTTGATTTGCCAGGGTGTAGTAACTGAGAATTCATATTAGTTGACATCAGTTGTTTACTTTTGATTCTTCATTGTGCAATGTTATCTTCATCGTATGCTGTTTTTGTTGGGGTTTGGTGCTGTCTCCTATTTATGTGGCCCCAGTTGATGTTCTTTCTGAAAATTTGAGTTCTCACCAGTATTGTCTTGAATTCTTTCCAGGTATATCTCCTCTTTTTTGAAGTTAAAATGGTGAACTGCTACACCACAAGTCCAGAAGGTGTTTGCATAGGGCGTCCCTTTCAAGTTATAATCCATACCAATTGTGAAACATTTGTTATCCTACATTTTATGGTATGTATCAATCTCGGCAACATCGACAGCGGTGTTCGTTTTGGATTTAAGGTAGTCCTCAATCATCTTTTTATTTACATGTTGATATGAACAACCATATTTTTTTATTCTGCAAAGATCTTCATACAAAACTACTGAACTCATTCTCGTTGGTTATTTCAGCTTCCCCAATGTATATGAATCAGGTGATTAATGAGGTTTTTCTGTTTCTTTCGGATTTCATTCATGTGTTTGCTGTAATTTATTTCAGGAGTTTCTTGTGTACCTTTTTCGGTCTTTGCTTCATTCCTTTGGTGGCCCGTGTTTGGCTTGTTTTTTGTTGTATTTGCCAGCTGTTTACCTTTTCTGGGATTTGGAATGAATTTATCTGATGTCAGTTTTTGTTCCAGGTTATGCATTGTCTCATTTAGAAGTTTAATAATCATCTCCTTAACATCGATGAAAGTTTCCTTATCGGCGATTATTTGTTTTCTATTCAGAGACGAATCTGCTATAGTGCCATCGCACGAATCCAATCGTATAGCACTTGTAATTGTTTCGCCAAAATTGTTCTTGATATAAGATAGTCTTGTCATCAGCAAAACTCAAGATTTCTCCAGAACAAGCTAGAGTAAGTAAACTATCAGGGTATAATTAAAAGAGAAAACGTCCCAAGACTGTACCTTGTGAAACACCATATTCTATTTTTTTCATTACTTCTTTCAGTAATTATTTTAATTCAATATGTGCGGTGCATAATTTTATTAACATAGATGTGCAAAGCCGTTCATCGAATTACATTCTTATTTTACTTTTAAAAAAATGTACTCAACAAATATTAGAATTAGTGAATTTGTTAGTAATAAAATGGTTTAAGTGCAGTTAAGTACAGTCAATATTAGTAGATGGTTATTAAAAAATGTATTTTACATGATTACGAAAACGAAACTTTATTTCTAAAATAATATAATTTGCTTAAACTTATACATGCACATTAAATAATTCATTCATTCATAATCTGATTCAAACATCATCATTGTTTTCTTCCTTAACGGTTTCATCATTTATGGGTGAGACCAATACCTGTGAATTTTTTGTATTAGTAGCTGTAGATTGTCCACCGTGTTTCCAATTTTTGTAAAATGGATGATGGATTGGCGGAATGAAGACTGAAAGATTAGAAAATTTTTGTACTTGGCGGATTTTATTTTTATTGAAGTTTTATTGAATAGTTTCAAATTAGACATATTGGAAGATGTTTATCCAGTCTTTGTTGCTCCCAATCTATACATTGAAATATTGAAAAGTTCATTATGTGTGTACTGAAATGGACGCTGTGCGTCAGTGAAACGGATCACTCTGTCCCTGAGGATCAGTAGTGATATGTTATCCCAACTAGCTCAAAAAGAATTATTTATTCTCAGGGCTCGTAGTGAAACGTGTCCTGTAATTCTAGACTTTATGAATTACCCTGAGCGCCAACCGCTTTAGAAAAAACAAACTAAAAAAAAAGAATTCAAAGTCAAGAATCCAGGCACTACGAGGTGGATAAAAGTTGATGGATATTCAGAAAAATGAGACATAGTCCAACTTAACAATTTGGGTTCATTCCAATAGGAATTTGAATAACAATTAAATCAGATACAATTTTTGTATTGAACAAAATGATTGGTATAATATAAACTAAAATTGAATTTTGAATTATAAGAATATATAAATTAGATACTTTTGGTTACAATTTCAATAACTAAGAAATGAATGAAATATAAATTTAGTTAGAAACTTTGAGTTCAATTACATTGAATTCAGAGGTTATCAAATACAAAATTAAATGTGAACCTTTGAAATCGATTACTATAAAAAAATTAGTGAAACACAAATTTAGTTGGATAACAAGAATTGTAATGAAGCATTCTCCATTACTTACAAATCAATTTGGATATTTCAGTAGAGTCAAATTACATAGGCAAAGTTAAGAGATCAAACTTCGTGCACATCTATGTATAAAAACTGGTGAACAGAATTCGAAAGCCGGTCACCTGTTCACGTTACGTCACACGCCGCGATCTGTATAAAAGCCAGCCCATTTCATAGCTAAGGGGACTTACTTGTCAGACAAGCATCGAGATTGAGCTGCAGTAATTTATTTTCCGAAACAACCCGAAGCCGTTGCCGTTGTGCAAATCCGATAGAAAGTGAGTATTAATTGCCGTATAAAATCCGTTCAAGTTATTGAATTAACATTCCAAAATATAAGTCCGATTCCAAATTCAAACTTTGTTAATAAATTCAATAGTCTACAAATCAATCCTGGTAGCTTGGACGTTTGCGATTCAGCTCCTGCGAATTGTTTTCTAGAGGCTAAGTTAGGATATTTCCCGAGACCGATTTGTAGAATTGTGAATAAATTCACAGCAGGAACAGCCTGAAAAAGCAATCCTGGTAGCTTGGACGTTTGAGATTCAGCTCCTGCGACTTGTTTTCTAGAGGCTAAGTTAGGATATTTCCCGAAACCGATTTGTAGAATTGTGAATAAATTCACAGCAGGAACAGCCTGAAAAATCAATCCTGGTAGCTTGGACGTGTGCGATCCAGCTCCTGCGAATTGTTTTCTAGAGGCTAAGTTAGGATATTTCCCGAGACCGATTCGTAGAATTGTGAATAAATTCACAGTAGGAATAGCAAGAAACCAGTCCTGGTAGCTTGGACGTTTGCGATTCAGCTCCTGCGAATTGTTTTCTAGGGGCTAAGTTGAGATATTTCTCGAGACCGATTTGTAGAATTGTGAATAAATTCACAGCCAGAACAGCCTGAAAAATCAATCCTGGTAGCTTGGACGTTTTCGATTCAGCTCCTGCGAATTGATTTCATGGGCTACGTTGTGATACTTCCCGAGATCGACGTGAAAGATTACTAATTCAGTCATAGCCTAAGATCACTGACAAATCAACCTGGTCCGAAATGTCCCGCTTCGTAAGAAATTACGTCTGAAATACAGGCTAGAATAAACATACGATCCACGCTCCGTCGAAGTTAGAGGTGTACTAAATATTTAGATTGTCGCGTTTCATTTCTAGACATAGGGACAAAAACTTGTCTATCCTCTCACGCAGATGTGGGAGATTCCCGTTGTAAATCGGCGACAAGAAAACATCTAATCAACGAGTTATTTTATGCACGGAAAACGAACGCATGAAACGGCCTGTTCTGAGAATTGCAACATTCTGTAAATGTATTGTACATAGCTAGTGTAAATATACCAAATGTAAATAGGGATAATTAATAAACTTAGTTGAACAAGGAAACCTCTGTTTTATTTGGCAATCCACACGGAAGAGAAATAGCAATTTTAAAACCTATATAAAAAGGGAACCTGGACCCTCAAGAAACCCGAGCAGGTCAGTTACTGTCATAAGAGGACAGTAAGTGACAACCTCCCCCACTTGTAATTAACCATTCAAGCGGAAGGAGGTTACAAAATGGCAATGAAGCATTCTCCATTACAAAGGCAAAGTTGAGAGATCAGACTTCGTGCACATCTATGTATGAAAACTGGTGAACAGAATTCGCAAGCCGGTCACCTGTTCACGTTACGTTACACGCCGCGATCTGTATAAAAGCCAGCCCATTTCATAGCTAAGGGGATTTACTGTTTTCCTCACAGTAATCATAAAAGTTATTGATATCCTGCTGCATTAACGTGATGTCGTCAACATCAGAAATTGAATTTTGTATACTGAATGTGTTATTGAAGACCAGATCGAGTGTGTTACCAGACGAATTAGTGAAATAATTGTATTGCGATAGCTCGTTGAAAGAGACAGTGTCTATCAATAAGTTTGAAAATTGATCAAAAAAGTTATGAGGTTTACAGATATTATTGATGCAGTCTAGCAACCATTTTATATTTGGAGAGTTGAAGTCCCCACAAATCACAAAAACGTCATCAGGATTAGATAGGATTATATGACTTAGTTTCGTGCAGTTATAAGCAAAGAAGAGGAACTGAATAGAATTTATAGAAACCTGCGGCCAGAAATTCGACGTTATGTTAGGCCTAGGGATTTCTCTTCCCTGTCGGGCCTAATCCAACTCTGCGAAGAGTATGAAAATTTACAGAAGGAGTTGGGAGATGATCGGAGAAAATGTAGTATCGAACCAAAAGAAACTGTAAACTACATACAATCCAATAGAGCATTGCCACGGAGTATAGATCTGCAAGAAGTATGTTGGAGATGCGGTGAAAAGGACACCGGCGTTTCGATTGTAAAGGCACTTTCAGACGATTCTGTTCGCGATGTAGCAGACAGGGTATTCTGACTCGCGAATGCCAATGCAGAAATACGAAACCGGGAAACGAGCGGACGTCCAGCGGACAAGCAGGAGCCGCTGGAACGTCATAGAAAATGTACCTGTGATAAAGGATGTATCCTCTACAACCAAGGGCACAGTGGACCCGAGGATACATTTCAAGGTTGCAAATGTTCTCAGCACTAGTGGACACAGGATCAGTTAGGTCCCATATTAATGAGGAGGTGGCCGATCATTGTTCGAGATGGAATGTTCCACAACAGAAGGTCAAACAAAGGGCGTGTTTAGCGAATGAGGCCACAGTACCAATTAACCGAGGGTTTTATATCAAATGTACTGTGGATAACCAAGACAAGGAAGGACATTTTCTGGTCTTACCGGGAATGATGTCCCAGATTAGTTTAGGGATGGATTTATTATATAAATGGCAGATAACCATTGACCTTCGAGAGTCCCATACGCCCAGGAACGCGGTTGAGACCTAAACAGAAATAATAGGTAGTATTTCTAAATTGGAGACTAGTCAGGAAGAGAGACTGAAGACATTCTTGAAACACGAACTAGGGAAATTTATAGGCGTGAAAGGATGTACGCCGCTGGTTAAACACCAAATCAAGCTGAAGGATCCCACCCCTATAAAACAGCGGTATAGACTACAGAACCCCGTAATGCAGGAAATTGTGGACAAGGAGGTAAATAAAATGTTGGAAGAGGGAGCAATTGAGCCATCGAACAGTCCATGGAGTTCGCCAATAGTGCTCGTTAAGAAGGAGGGTAAGCATCGGTTCTGTATAGACTTCAGGAAAGTTTACGCCCAGTCAAAAAAGGACGCATATCCGTTACCGTATATTACTGCTACTGAAAAGCTGAAAGAAGCAAAGAATGTGTCTACCCTGGATTTAAAACAAGGCTATTGGCAGATTCCGCTTACTCCCGAAAGTAAACCTGTCACTGCCTTCACTGTCCCCGGCCGAGGACTATATCAATTTACAGTGATGCCTTTCGGATTACATTCAGCACCAGCCACATTCCAACGCCTACTCGATAGGGTAATAGGACCGGACATGGAGCCAAATGCGTACCCATATATCGACGATATAATTGTGGTTAGCAAAACTTTTGAGGAACATTTGGCTCATTTAAAGGAAGTGCTGAGAAGATTGACATTGGCCAATCTGCAAATTAACGCAGAAAAATGCCACTTTTGTAAGCCGGAACTACGGTATCTAGGGCATGTAGTGGGAAAGGAAGGGATAAAAACAGACCCAGAGAAAGTAGAAGCTATCGGGAAAATGAATCCTCCAACGAATGTACGTAGCTTGAGGAGATTTTTGGGAGTCCCGTCCTGGTACCGCAGGTTCATTCCTGAATTTTCAAAGACGGTGGGGCCCTTAACGAAACTATTGAAGAAACAAATGAAGTTTCAATGGCTTCCCGAACAACAGGTAGCTTCCGAGAAAATCAAGGAAAAACTTACGCAGGCTCCGGTTCTAACGTGTCCTGATTTCTCCAAACCATTTACGTTGCAAACAGACGCCTCAGATAGCGGGCTTGGGGTGGCCCTCACTCAAAAATTAGGTTCACAGGAACAAATAATAGTCTTTGCCAGCCGAACGCTAAGTTCCTCAGGGAAGAACTATTCCGTGACGGAAAAAGAGTGTCTGGCCATTATCTTTGGAATTCGAAAGATGAAAATGTACTTGGAAGGGTACAAATTTACCGTTATCTCTGACCACAGGGCTTTAAAGTGGTTACGCGATTTGAAAAACCCATCCCAGAGGCTGGCCAGATGAGTCATAGAACTGCAGCAAAATGACTTCGAGATTGTGTATCGGAAGGGTGTATTAAACAGAGTAGCAGATACTCTGTCCCGAGCCCCATTGCCGGATCACGAAGAAGAAGAAGAGATTGCCCTTATCGAGCCTGTTATACCGGATCCCTGGTGGGAAAAGAAAGTTCAAGCCGTCAACGAAAACCCCGAACTACTTCCGGATTTTCGAGTGGAAAACGGTAATCTATACAGACACTTTCACGAGGCCCATGATTACACGGAAGGAGCCTCTCTCGAACCATGGAAGTTATGTGTTCCAAAGAATGCCTGAACACGGGTTCTGTACGAATGTCACGATGAGAACACGGCAGGACACCTAGGGATTAATAAAACAATCGCAAGGGTGGCTCAGAGATACTACTGGCCTGGTATGTTCAGGGAGATATCCCGCTATGTGAGGAAATGCGAGCACTGTTTAAAATACAAAGCTTCGCAACAGGCACTTCCGGGATTCATGCAGCAAAGTAAAGTATCCAAACCATGAGAAATTGTGAGTGTGGATCTAGTAGGACCCCTACCTCGATCAAACAAATCTAACAATTACTTAGTCGTGCAGCAGGACCAGCTGACCAAATGGACAGAATGTCAAGCAATTCGGACAGCGAACACGGAAACTGTCATGAGGGTGCTGAAAGATAGGGTGCTTATGAGGTTCGGATGTCCCAGAGTATTAATTAGTGACAATGGGGCCCAGTTTGTCGCTAATAAATTTCGAAAATTTTCAGAAGAGTTTGGAATCAGACACAAACTCACCCCTCCCTATACCGCACAGGCCAATCCAGTAGAGAGAGTTAATAGAGTAGTGAAAACAATGATTGCGCAATATTGTGAGGGCGATTACCGTACATGGGACGCATATTTGCCGGAATTAATATTTGCTATCAATACGGCCCGACATGACTCAACTGGATTTACCCCCGCCTATTTGAACTATGGTCCAGAAGTGGACCACCCGAAGACTTTGTTCGGAGAAGTTCAGGGACCAGTTATCGATGATGATGGAAACCCCGGTCCTACTAGACATGAGGAGCAGTTAGGAAAATTGAGAGACACCGTCAATTTCGTCAAATCACAATTGAATAAAGCCTTCACTATCCAGAGTCGACACTATAATCTGAGACGGCGCGATCGGGCACCAAAAGTAGGAGAAGAGGTCATGTGCAAAGAACACCCGATATCCTCGGCAGCTCAAGGTTTCGGCTCTAAACTGGCCCCGAAGTTCGCTGGCCTGTTTAAGATAAAGAAAATCGTTTCACCGGTAGTGGTCGAGCTGGAAAATGGAACTAGTGGTAAACCCGTTCGAGTCCATGTAAAGGACTTGAAAAAAATTAACTGTCAACTAATGTAATTTTCTTTCCCCAGGAGTAAATATGACTTCAGTTCCGGAAATTAGAACTCCCGGGAAAGACGCCGAGGCTGCCATCTGATTGGGAAAGAGACTACAGGAATTATTTGGTTCCAGTCCGGAGTCAAGTCCAACACTCCAATTGTATTATTCGCCGATCGCCGATGTCGCGTTTCATTTCTAGACCTAGGGACAAAAACTTTTCTATCCTCTCACGCAGTTGTGGGAGATTCCCGTTGTTAATCGACGACAAGAAAACATCTAATTAACGAGTTATTTTTTGCACGGAAAACGAACGCATGAAACGGCCTGTTCTGAGAATTGCATCATTTTGTAAATATATTGTACATATACCAAATGTAAATAGGGATAATTAATAAAATTAGTTGAACAAGGAAACCTCTGTTTTATTTGGCAATCCACACGGAAGAGAAATAGCAATTTTAAAACCTATATAAAAAGGGAACCTGGACCCTCAAGAAACCCGAGCAGGTCAGCTACTGTCATAAGAGGACAGTAAGTGACAACCTCCCCCCACTTGTAATCAACCATTCAAGCGGAAGGAGGTTACAGAATCAGTGAAATGAAAATATGGTCATTCAAAATAAAAAATGTTACCGTCCTTGAAACTCGAAGGAGCTGGAAATCGGCTCTGCCAGGAAATTCCCTAAACCGTTACGGGAAAAGGAGAGAGGTACCTCAATCGTTCGGACCCTGTAAATATAAAAAAAACGAACAGTACCTTGGCATAAGTTCGAGGGAGCGATAACTAAATCAGAAGGAATAACCAATACGATCCTACAACTGATTATGTTATTTCCCAAACTGTATAAACACTATATAAACAATATTGAAATCTTGAAGAGAATATTATTACAAGCAATCAATCTGAAGAAAAATCTGGAAAGAATAAAGTTACTACAGTTGATATTTTAATTTTGCAAAAAAATGAAGATAGTTGCTGAAAAGAATTATAATTAATAAGTTAGAGTTTGTCACTTAGCATAAAAAATACTGATTTACGTGATTTGATTTGTACAAAAGAATTGGGGTTTGTAATTTATACAATAACTTGAATAAGCGTAACAGTGGGGTTAATTACGATCTAAAAAAGCAGTAATTGAGTTCCCTACTTCTATGTTGCCCAGAACAATATTCAACTTCACCTTTGAGTCGAATAAGACAAAACCCAGTGTACTCATGTACCAGGTCAACAAAACGGTGGATCTCAAAATCACTCAACACGAACACGTGCAAATTGCTGGGTTAAACGAGGAGAGAAAAAAATACTATATCACCAGTCTGCCTACGACTCATTAAATTATTTTTGTATAAAGATCAAAACAAAATACCTAATGATGCAAAAGATTAGCTCAGAATTATGCTAAATAACCAAGTGATTCGCCATGAAATGTAAGAGGTTGGTCAAGAATTATTTTCGTTGAAAATCGTTACATTCAGAGACTGTACATATACCAAATATGTGAAAGATATCAAATTAATTAAATAGTTCCTGATTTAACAATTCTCAACGGTAGATTGATTATTATCAAAAAAAAAACAAAGGACAGTTAAATCTTGACTTACCTTGTACAATTCCACAAAACCAATCCATTCTATTGTGAGCTACGTAATTTCCACCTTCCCTTGATTCTAAATTATTCAAAAAGATGAATTTACCCAAGTTACTGATGTTTCCCACGCTAGCTCAAATTTGTGGTTGTTTGGCCCTTCTCGTTAACAATGATGATACTTGCCCTATTATTTTTTAAACAACGAACCCTGGGCGCCACCACGAGTAAAAAAAGAGGGATTTCAGGCTGTTATGAATAAGGAAATAAGCATCATTGAATTGGTAGTAAGTAAAAAGGAAAAGAAACAAATCTACAAAAACAATAACAATTATATTCAAATATTGATGAACAATAGAAAATCTTTAACAAACTCACATGCCCTTTCGGGGCACCGATATAAAATTGAAACAGTTATAAATGAAGTAATCAATCCACTTTCACTCAGCGATTACGACCAGCATCTAATTCATCATGGTAATGACAGTTGCAACAGTGATATTTAAATTAATCCCCTGTGTATCTCCTGTGGTGCGGATGGTGATTCCGCGAGGTCTCTAGTAGTGTATTGGATCCAATATCCTCCTATCGAAAAATACACGAGTAGGATGTCCACAAGAGAGGTAAAATTTAATACGTGCAATGACTCAGTAATGACGCTGAGAATAGCTGAGTTAAGCCGGATAAATGTTAAATAGGTGAAGCCAAGATAAATTATAATTACAATTACAGATTAAATTAATATGTGACAATTATTCAGAATTTACTACGATTATAACGAAATGAATTTAAACAAGGTTAGAAAAAATGAATTGAGTTTGAAAATAAGATATGAGTTATGGTTCAGTGATTCCTAGAACCACGTGGGTGGATTTCGTATTATTAGGCCTCTTTAGTACGATTACGGGATAGTTCAACAAGTCCCACGTTAACTCTATAATGAAGGTATATTGAAATAAGGCTCGTGGAATTATAGATATGGAGTGGTTAGTTCTAGCCCATCCTCTATATGTCTCGTACCTTTACGATTCGGATAACGATACGTTGTTCGTATTATGAGGAGTTCAAAGCAAAAAAAACGTATACGATATAATAACTCCACGTGTATTCAGAAAATGATGGAATCAAGTGATTTTGCCAATTGAATAAATGATATAGATAAAATTACAATGTCTATAATCAAGAGATCTTGGTGCCTGTTGTAAGAGCAGGAAACAATCAAAGAGAGAGAGAGAGAGAGAGAGAGAGAGAGAGAGAGAGAGAGAGAGGAAGTCAAAAGGTGCGTAAATTCAATTAGAATATCTAAATTGAGCTTAAAATTTATAATAATGAATAATCACTATTCCCCTAAATAAGTATTACGTTATTAAAATTTTGTTTCCTACCAATATTAATATTGGAAACATAAAGAAAAATGAATATCTTTGAATCCTTTACTTTGGATCGAAAGATCTGAAACTGTGAGTTCGGTTCTTACTAATCCTGGATTTCCTGCTTCACTCCGCTCCTCCTTCCAGTAGTGCCACGTCCAGGAATGAAATGATCCTATCGAGCGACGTAAGATTGGTGGAAACGCTTCGTGCATCCAGGTAGGATCCATTCCTGTCCGCCGCACCACTGATATATTAGAGGAGAACTCCGATGAGGGCGGAGCTTAATCCCAACTTCACCGGCTTGGTCAGTTGTGGTAGAGCGCGTGGATTGATGAATGTAAGAGAGGAAAATCTCGTATTCGAATATCACGATGTAAGAGAGGAAATATTTCGTATTCGAAGCGTAGGTTGTTGTTTAACCTGAGGAAGAGAAATAACCTGTAGTGAAAGCAACAGAGGGCAAGCTTACCAAATGAAGTGATGAATGACCGGAGGCTGCTGCGATGATGTTGCACTTCCTACACTTACTTAGCTACTCACTAGGATAGGAAGTGGGTAGGATGTGAAATGAAACGAGCAGTTGATGTGTTGAAAGCAATGCCAATCTAGCAACGCGCGTGGGCCTCGAGAGCAGGAGCCTCGACGTGAGCCGGAGTTTCCGTTGACGCACCTCGGTGCTAGTCTCGTATGAGAGGACGTAGCGACGCGTAGGGGACGGAGAACGTGCCGGTACGAGGTGTCCTACTTCTACGATGCGAGGCAGAGTAACCTGGAGTCGGTTATCCGCTCGTTGTAGCGCCATGGGCCGTAGATTGGAAAGCGTGTGTTTGAAGGGGCGTTGGCCAAGTCTGAGAAGACAGTAAAGCTCAACGCGCGATGTATTGGTGAATGTAGAAGTCTGCTGCGTGATCACCAGCGCTGGTCGGAGTCCGGCCGCTGGTCCTATGAAGTCGTTGTGCTTGCGCTAGTTCGGCGCGGTCCGCTAGTCAGGGGTAGTGACGTCTGCGTGTGTGTAGAATGATGTGTAAAGATGTCTGGTGTCCTAGCGCTGGATTGGGAGCTGTTCACGGGTTCCGGCGAAGAAGACTAGCAAAGATGTAGAAGATCTAGGATAGCCGGAGGTCCAGAAAGGTGTCCTTAAGAGCAGCGAAGTTTGCGTGCTTTTATAGGTTTCTGGTAAATTGAAGTTAGAATGGCGAGTTCTGATTGGCTGGTGAATTTCGATATATGCGAGTTACTTTTGTATTCAGTCGGAGGTGACGAACGAGAATATGCTAGAAGCTGGGAAAAGCAACGAAGTCTATGAGTCGAATTAGCGATGCACGGCAAAGCTAATTCGACGGACGGATATCACCACTAAACGAAATTGCGGTAGTAAGGGTGGCGGCATCTTGGCCCGTGATACTGATACCAATAGGTTGTAGGTCGCTTGTAGGCGGAGCCTAATCTCAACTGCACCGGCTTGGTCAGTTGTGGTAGAGCGCGTGGATTGAAGAATGTAAGAGTGGAAAATCTCGTATTCGAAGATCACGATGTAACAGTGGAAGTATTTCGTATTCGTAGCGTAGGTGGTTGTTGTTACCTGAGGAATAGAAATAACCTGTAATGAAGAAACAGAGGGCAAGCTTACCAAATGAAGTGATGTCCTAGCGGAGGCTGCTGCGATGTTGTTGCACTTCCTACACTTACTTAGCTACACTCACTAGGGTAGGAATAAGGTAGGGTGTGAAATAAAACAAACAGTTGAGGTGTTGAAAGCAATGCCAGTCTAGCAACGCGCGTGGGTCTCGAGAGCAGGAGCCTCAACGTGAGCCGGAGTTTCCGTGGACGCACCTCGGTGCTAAGTCTCGTATGAGAGGACGTAGCGACGCGTAGGGGACGGAGAACGTGCCGGGACGAAGTGTCCTACTTCTGCGATGCGAGGCAGAGTAACCTGGAGTCGGTTATCCGCTCGTTGTAGCGCCACGGGCCGTAGAAATGGAATGCGTGTTTGAAGGGCGTTGGCCAAGTCTGAGAAGACAGTAAAGCTCAACGCGCGATGTATTGGTGAATGTAGAAGTGTGCTGCGTAATCACTAGCGCTGGTCGGAGGCCGGCCGTGGATCCTAGGAAGTCGTTGTGCTTGCGCTAGGCCGGTGCGGTCCGCTAGTCAGGCGTAGTGACGTCTGCGTGGGTGTAGAATGATGTGTAAAGATGTGTAAAGCTGAAGTCTGGATTCCTAGCGCTGGAATGGGAGCTGTCCGCAGATCCGGCGAAGAAGACTAGCAAAGATGTAGAAGATCTAGGCTAGCCGGAGGTCCAGAAAGGTCTCCTTAAGAGCAGCGATGTTTGCATGCTTTTATAGGTTTCTGGTAAATTGAAGTTAGAATGGCGAGTTCTGATTGGCTGTAATAGTTTTGTATTCGGTAAGAGGTGCCGAACGAGAATATGCTAGAAACGGGGAAAAGCAACGAAGTCTGAGAGTCGAATTAGCGATGCACGGCAAAGCTAATTCGACGGACGGATATCAATACCAAGAGGTTGAGGTCGCTTGTGGGCGGAGCTTAATCCCAACTGCACCGGCTTGGTCAGTTGTGGTAGAGCGCGTGGATTGTTGAATGTAAGAGTGGAAAATCTCGTATTCGAAGATCACGATATAGAAGTGGAAGTATTTCGTATTCGTAGCGTAGGTGGTTGTTGTTACCTGAGGAATAGAAATAACCTGTAATGAAGAAACAGAGGGCAAGCTTACCAAATGAAGTGATGAATGACCGGAGGCTGCTGCGATGATGTTGCACTTCTTACACTTACTTAGCTACACTCACTAGGATAGGAAGTGGGTAGGATGTGAAATAAAACGAACAGTTGAAGTGTTGAAAGCAATGCCAATCTAGCAACGCGCGTGGGCCTCGAGAGCAGGAGCCTCGACGTGAGCCGGAGTTTCCGTTGACGCACCTCGGTGCTAGTCTCGTATGAGAGGACGTAGCGACGCGTAGGGGACGGAGAACGTGCCGGGACGAAGTGTCCTACTTCTGCGATGCGAGGCAGAGTAACCTGGAGTCGGTTATCCGCTCGTTGTAGCGCCACGGGCCGTAGAAGGAATGCGTGTGTTTGAAGGGCGTTGGCCAAGTCTGAGAAGACAGTAAAGCTCAACGCGCGATGTGGTTACGAGTGTAGATGTGTGCTGCAGTGTCGCTAGCGCTGGTCGGAGTCCGGCCGCTGGTCCTATGAAGTCGTTGTGCTTGCGCTAGGTCGGCGCGGTCCGCTAGTCAGGCGTAGTGACGTCTGCGTGGGTGTAGAATGACGTGTAAAGATGTGTAAAGCTGAAGTCTGGGTTCCTAGCGCTGGAATGGGAGCTGTCCGCAGGTCCGGCGAAGAAGACTAGCAAAGATGTAGAAGATCTAGGCTAGCCGAAGGTCCAGAAAGGTCTCCTTAAGAGCAGCGATGTCTGCGTGCTTTTATAGGTTTCTGGTAAATTGAAGTTAGAATGGCGAGTTCTGATTGGCTGGTGTATTTGGCTAATTTCGATATATGTGAAATTGCTTTTGTAATCAGTCGGAGGTGACGAACGAGAATATGCTAGAAGCGGGGAAAAGCAACGAAGTCTAAGAGTCGAATTAGCGATGCACGGCAAAGCTAATTTGACGGACGGATATCAGTCGCCCCTCTCTTTGGAGACTTTGTTGCGCATTGCTAGATCGGCTGTTATTTATTGTGAAAATGAGCGCCTGCAGTGCGTCTTGGAAATACAAAAAGAACTATTCCCGATTCCGGCTAGTGTCTAAGGAAACTGCAGAAAACTCAGACCGAATAGTTGACATGAACATAATATGAAATAGCAGTAATGGTACAATACAATACAATATGACATAAAAATGAGCATGTGCATATCTCTAACATGTTTTTGGGGACACTCGCGAACACTGGCACTAACTAACAACACTCACCTGGCTTACGCCCGCGCAGGCAGCTTGTAGCTTGTAGAGCAGTGAGCTGAGCGTCCGGGTTGACCGTCAGGAGGCTCGGCTGGCTGATGTGGCTCAGGCTCTGGAGCTGATATCCTGGGTCGATGTGGCTCTGCATCCGGGTGTGGGAGCTGTGGTCCTTGTCCTAGGATGTTGTGGTGCCAATTCCTGATGCTGGACGACTTGTCAGCATGTCGGAGCTGGGCTGTCTTGGTCTCTTCATTAAGCGTTGGTGCTTGAATGACGGAGAGCTGTTGTGGGAGCATCCTCTTGCTGCGTTGAGCTTGAGGGATGTCCTGTTGTCTTGATCCTGGTTGTTTTGGGAGCATCCTGTCACTGCGGTGAGCTTCAGGGATGTCCTGAATATGTTCTTCATCCGGAAGTTCGTTGTCCGGGACTGTGACATCTTCTGGAGACTGTGGTGCATGTGGAGATGTCCAATGCAATGTGGCGCGAAGTTCGTTGGTTCCATGGTGGAGGCATCCGCTTCCGTAGTCAATTGTAACTTCCTGTTGAAGGAGCCATGGTTGTCCAAGGACGATGTCTTCGGCCAAGTCCGCGAGAATGATGAAGTCGCCGATGTATTCGAGACTTCCGATGTCGAACTGCAACGTCGCGAGACCCAATGCGCTGATTGGACTGCTGTGTGTTGCGAGCTGTACTTCGATGTCCGTGCGTGGCATGAAGTTGGTCACAATCCGCGATGATGCGAAGTTGTGAGATGCACCGGTGTCCACGAGTGCATTGTGATGTGTACCTGCGAACATAGCTGGAACAGAGGTTAGTTGACTTACCCTGGAGTTCGACAGTCTGATGTTGCTCCAGGTCGCCGAAACGTTGTTGTTCCTTAGTGGCGTGGCTGGTTCGTCCTGTTCAGGTTCTGGTGTGGTGATGTCCTGTTCAGGTTGTGGTTTGATGAGCTCTGGTGTTGTCTCGATGAATGTTGTGGGTGTGGGCCGGTAGTCGCTCCGGCCCGCTGCAAGTTTCCCTGGTTCCTTGGACAGTCGATGTTCCAATGAGGTCCCTGGCAATACTTGCACGGTGCTGATGGAAGTCGTGGTGATGTCGGTATCACTCGTTCCCTGGTTGTAGGAGGCTGCCTGTAGACCTGTTGGATAGAGTTACCTGATCCTTGTCGGCGTGAGATTCCATCCTCAACGCGTCGTCCTGCGTCTAGGAACTCGTCGATTGTGCTGAAGAGCGTCGCATCTAGAGCCTGTTGGAGCTGCGGAGAACACTTCATGGAAAGTAGTTCCACGATAGCTTCCTCCGGATGGTCGGGCAGTAGTCGCTTGTAGAGACGGCGTTGGCGTCCTACGAAGAACTCGATGGATTCGTCCTGGGCCTGGGTGGTAGTGAAGAGTAGATTCAGCAACCTGACTCTTTCCCTTGGGCTGTCGAACCTGTGGAGAAGTTGTTTGGAGAACTCACCAAATGAGTACTCCAACTCCTGAAGTGGCTGATACCAGGCGGCGGCTTCACCCTGCAGTTTGGCTGCAGCTGTGCGCGTCTGGGTCCTGGCAGGCACGTCGTTGTCTTGAAACCAATCGCGTAGTTGGTCCAAGAATGTATTAGGATCCTGATGTGGGAGTCCTGAATACGTGGGCAGCATGTCCGTGTTGAAATGAGCTGAAGCGGCGGGCTTCGCAGCTATTCCCTGGCTGATACACCTGAGGATGTCCAACATCTCGGCGTTCAGAAACGTTGTATGCTGGTTTGGTGATGATGGGCGCCACTGGAGATCTGCGTCCCCCTCCAGAGGGGTTTTGATCCTCCTGGGTTCATCCATTTGTTGCGTTACTTGTTCCTTTCTTTCGTGATCTTGTGTGCATGGGTACTCTATCTGCACGATGAGAGTAAGAGCCCCACGTTCGGGCACGCCAATTGATACCAATAGGTTGTAGGTCGCTTGTAGGCGGAGCCTAATCTCAACTGCACCGGCTTGGTCAGTTGTGGTAGAGCGCGTGGATTGAAGAATGTAAGAGTGGAAAATCTCGTATTCGAAGATCACGATGTAACAGTGGAAGTATTTCGTATTCGTAGCGTAGGTGGTTGTTGTTACCTGAGGAATAGAAATAACCTGTAATGAAGAAACAGAGGGCAAGCTTACCAAATGAAGTGATGTCCTAGCGGAGGCTGCTGCGATGTTGTTGCACTTCCTACACTTACTTAGCTACACTCACTAGGGTAGGAATAAGGTAGGGTGTGAAATAAAACAAACAGTTGAGGTGTTGAAAGCAATGCCAGTCTAGCAACGCGCGTGGGTCTCGAGAGCAGGAGCCTCAACGTGAGCCGGAGTTTCCGTGGACGCACCTCGGTGCTAAGTCTCGTATGAGAGGACGTAGCGACGCGTAGGGGACGGAGAACGTGCCGGGACGAAGTGTCCTACTTCTGCGATGCGAGGCAGAGTAACCTGGAGTCGGTTATCCGCTCGTTGTAGCGCCACGGGCCGTAGAAATGGAATGCGTGTTTGAAGGGCGTTGGCCAAGTCTGAGAAGACAGTAAAGCTCAACGCGCGATGTATTGGTGAATGTAGAAGTGTGCTGCGTAATCACTAGCGCTGGTCGGAGGCCGGCCGTGGATCCTAGGAAGTCGTTGTGCTTGCGCTAGGCCGGTGCGGTCCGCTAGTCAGGCGTAGTGACGTCTGCGTGGGTGTAGAATGATGTGTAAAGCTGAAGTCTGGATTCCTAGCGCTGGAATGGGAGCTGTCCGCAGATCCGGCGAAGAAGACTAGCAAAGATGTAGAAGATCTAGGCTAGCCGGAGGTCCAGAAAGGTCTCCTTAAGAGCAGCGATGTTTGCATGCTTTTATAGGTTTCTGGTAAATTGAAGTTAGAATGGCGAGTTCTGATTGGCTGTAATAGTTTTGTATTCGGTAAGAGGTGCCGAACGAGAATATGCTAGAAGCGGGGAAAAGCAACGAAGTCTGAGAGTCGAATTAGCGATGCACGGCAAAGCTAATTCGACGGACGGATATCAATACCAAGAGGTTGAGGTCGCTTGTGGGCGGAGCTTAATCCCAACTGCACCGGCTTGGTCAGTTGTGGTAGAGCGCGTGGATTGTTGAATGTAAGAGTGGAAAATCTCGTATTCGAAGATCACGATATAGAAGTGGAAGTATTTCGTATTCGTAGCGTAGGTGGTTGTTGTTACCTGAGGAATAGAAATAACCTGTAATGAAGAAACAGAGGGCAAGCTTACCAAATGAAGTGATGAATGACCGGAGGCTGCTGCGATGATGTTGCACTTCTTACACTTACTTAGCTACACTCACTAGGATAGGAAGTGGGTAGGATGTGAAATAAAACGAACAGTTGAAGTGTTGAAAGCAATGCCAATCTAGCAACGCGCGTGGGCCTCGAGAGCAGGAGCCTCGACGTGAGCCGGAGTTTCCGTTGACGCACCTCGGTGCTAGTCTCGTATGAGAGGACGTAGCGACGCGTAGGGGACGGAGAACGTGCCGGGACGAAGTGTCCTACTTCTGCGATGCGAGGCAGAGTAACCTGGAGTCGGTTATCCGCTCGTTGTAGCGCCACGGGCCGTAGAAGGAATGCGTGTGTTTGAAGGGCGTTGGCCAAGTCTGAGAAGACAGTAAAGCTCAACGCGCGATGTGGTTACGAGTGTAGATGTGTGCTGCAGTGTCGCTAGCGCTGGTCGGAGTCCGGCCGCTGGTCCTATGAAGTCGTTGTGCTTGCGCTAGGTCGGCGCGGTCCGCTAGTCAGGCGTAGTGACGTCTGCGTGGGTGTAGAATGACGTGTAAAGATGTGTAAAGCTGAAGTCTGGGTTCCTAGCGCTGGAATGGGAGCTGTCCGCAGGTCCGGCGAAGAAGACTAGCAAAGATGTAGAAGATCTAGGCTAGCCGAAGGTCCAGAAAGGTCTCCTTAAGAGCAGCGATGTCTGCGTGCTTTTATAGGTTTCTGGTAAATTGAAGTTAGAATGGCGAGTTCTGATTGGCTGGTGTATTTGGCTAATTTCGATATATGTGAAATTGCTTTTGTAATCAGTCGGAGGTGACGAACAAGAATATGGTAGAAGCGGGGAAAAGCAACGAAGTCTAAGAGTCGAATTAGCGATGCACGGCAAAGCTAATTTGACGGACGGATATCAGTCGCCCCTCTCTTTGGAGACTTTGTTGCGCATTGCTAGATCGGCTGTTATTTATTGTGAAAATGAGCGCCTGCAGTGCGTCTTGGAAATACAAAAAGAACTATTCCCGATTCCGGCTAGTGTCTAAGGAAACTGCAGAAAACTCAGACCGAATAGTTGACATGAACATAATATGAAATAGCAGTAATGGTACAATACAATACAATATGACATAAAAATGAGCATGTGCATATCTCTAACATGTTTTTGGGGACACTCGCGAACACTGGCACTAACTAACAACACTCACCTGGCTTACGCCCGCGAAGGCAGTTTGTAGCTTGTAGAGCAGTGAGCTGAGCGTCCGGGTTGACCGTCAGGAGGCTCGGCTGGCTGATGTGGCTCAGGCTCTGGAGCTGATATCCTGGGTCGGTGTGGCTCTGCATCCGGGTGTGGGAGCTGTGGTCCTTGTCCTAGGATGACGGAGAGCTGTGGTGGGAGCGTCCTCTTGCTGCGGTGAGCTTGGGGGATGTCATGTTGTCTTGATCCTGGTTGTGGGAGCATCCTGTCACTGCGGTGAGCTTCAGGGATGTCCTGATGATGTTCTTCATGCGGAAGTTCGTTGTCCGGGACTGTGACATATTCTTTTGGAGACTGTGGTGCATGTGGAGATGTCCAATGCAATGTGGCGCGAAGTTCGTTGGTTCCATGGTGGAGGCATCCGCTTCCGTAGTCGATTGTGACTTCCCGTTGAAGGAGCCATGGTTGTCCAAGGACGATGTCTTCGGCCAAGTCCGCGAGAATGATGAAGTCGCCGATGTATTCGAGACTTCCGATGTCGAACTGCAACGTCGCGAGACCCAATGCGCTGACTGGACTGCTGTGTGTTGCGAGCTTTACTTCGATGTCCGTGCGTGGCATGAAGTTGGTCACAATCCGCGATGATGCGAAGTTGTGAGATGCACCGGTGTCCACGAGTGCATTGTGATGTGTACCTGCGAACATAGCTGGAACAAAGGTTAGTTGACTTACCCTGGAGTTCGACAGTCTGATGTGGCTCCAGGTCGCCGAAACGTTGTTGTTTCCTAGTGGCGTGGCTGGTTTGTCCTGTTCAGGTTCTGGTGTTGTCTCGATTGTTGATGATGTTGATATGGGTGTGGGCCGGTAGTCGCTCCGGCCCGCTGCAAGTTTCCCTGGTTCCTTGGACAGTCGATGTTCCAATGAGGTCCTTGGCAAAACTTACACGGTGCTGATGGAAGTCGTGGTGATGTCGGTATCACTCGTTCCCTGGTTGTAGGAGGCTGCCTGTAGACCTGTTGGATAGAGTTACCTGATCCTTGGCGGCGTGAGATTCCATCCTCAACGCGTCGTCCTGCGTCTAGGAACTCGTCGATGGTGCTGAAGAGCGTCGCATCTAGAGCCTGTTGGAGCTGCGGAGAACACTTCATCGAAAGTAGTTCCACGATAGCTTCCTCCGGATGGTCGGGCAGCAGTCGCTTGTAGAGACGGCGTTGGCGTCCTACGAAGTACTCGATGGATTCGTCCTGGGCCTGGGTGGTAGTGAAGAGTAGATTCAGCAACCTGACTCCTTCCCTTGGGCTGTCGAACCTGTGGAGAAGTTGTTTGGAGAACTCACCAAATGAGTACTCCAACTCCTGTAGTGGCTGGTACCAGGCGGCGGCTTCACCCTGCAGTTTGGCTGCAGCTGTGCGCGTCTGGGTCCTGGCAGGCACGTCGTTGTCTTGAAACCAATCGCGTAGTTGGTCCAAGAATGTATTAGGATCCTGATGTGGGAGTCCTGAATACGTGGGCAGCATGTCCGTGTTGAAATGAGCTGAAGCGGCGGGCTTCGCAGCTATTCCCTGGCTGATACACCTGAGGATGTCCAACATCTCGGCGTTCAGAAACGTTGTATGCTGTTTTGGTGATGATGGGCGCCACTGTAGATCTTCGTCCCCCTCCAGAGGGGTTTTGATCCTCCTGGGTTCATCCATTTGTTGCGTTGCTTGTTCCTTTGTCCGTGATCTTGTCTGCATGGGTCCTCTATCTGCGCGATGAGAGTAAGAGCCCCACGTTCGGGCACGCCAATTGATACCAAGAGATTGAGGTCGCTTGTGGGCGGAGCTTAATCCCAACTGCACCGGCTTGGTCAGTTGTGGTAGAGCGCGTGGATTGTTGAATGTAAGAGTGGAAAATCTCGTATTCGAAGATCACGATATAGAAGTGGAAGTATTTCGTATTCGTAGCGTAGGTGGTTGTTGTTACCTGAGGAATAGAAATAACCTGTAATGAAGAAACAGAGGGCAAGCTTACCAAATGAAGTGATGAATGACCGGAGGCTGCTGCGATGATAATGCACTTCCTACACTTACTTAGCTACACTCACTAGGATAGGAAGTGGGTAGGATGTGAAATAAAACGAACAGTTGAAGTGTTGAAAGCAATGCCAATCTAGCAACGCGCGTGGGCCTCGAGAGCAGGAGCCTCGACGTGAGCCGGAGTTTCCGTTGACGCACCTCGGTGCTAGTCTCGTATGAGAGGACGTAGCGACGCGTAGGGGACGGAGAACGTGCCGGGACGAAGTGTCCTACTTCTGCGATGCGAGGCAGAGTAACATGGAGTCGGTTATCCGCTCGTTGTAGCACCACGGGCCGTAGAAGGAATGCGTGTGTTTGAAGGGCGTTGGCCAAGTCTGAGAAGACAGTAAAGCTCAACGCGCGATGTGGTTACGAGTGTAGATGTGTGCTGCAGTGTCGCTAGCGCTGGTCGGAGTCCAACCGCTGGTCCTATGAAGTCGTTGTGCTTGCGCTTGGTCGGCGCAGTCCGCTAGTCAGGCGTAGTGACGTCTGCGTGGGTGTAGAATGACGTGTAAAGATGTGTAAAGCTGAAGTCTGGGTTCCTAGCGCTGGAATGGGAGCTGTCCGCAGGTCCGGCGAAGAAGACTAGCAAAGATGTAGAAGATCTAGGCTAGCCGGAGGTCCAGAAAGGTCTCCTTAAGAGCAGCGATGTCTGCGTGCTTTTATAGGTTTCTGGTAAATTGAAGTTAGAATGGCGAGTTCTGATTGGCTGGTGTATTTGGCTAATTTCGATATATGTGAAATTGCTTTTGTATTCAGTCGGAGGTGACGAACGAGAATATGCTAGAAGCGGGGAAAAGCAACGAAGTCTAAGAGTCGAATTAGCGATGCACGGCAAAGCTAATTTGACGGACGGATATCACCCGCCAGACAGAGACTCTTATCAGATGTCGATAAGCTCCACTTCCGGTCTAGCTGTCGATGGGCATACGGTGTGAGGTTGTCCTTATCAGTTTTGGAAGGATGCAGATGATAAGGAAAGGATGTAGGTTATAAGGTGTGTGAGATAAGGATAGTACTTGTAAAGAGTATACAGGGTGTTTGTAAAGAGTGTGTCACATGTACAGGGTCACGGGACTATCACGGGACAGCTGTCATGGAGGCCGGGCAGGCGGCTAGGGTGTGGTGTCGCCTCTGACTGCTAGGTGTCGCCTCTGGCCGCTAGGTGTCGCTTCTGCCCACTAAGGGTTTGGTTTCGGTAGTCTATGGTTCTTCCAACTATGGGTTGGTGATCTATGGCTCTCCCAATATGGTCTGAAGGCAATCTATTATGGTTTTGGTATATAGGCTGTTTATGCAGTCACGGGTCTGTCACGAGGTCTTCAGCGAGATGTCTGTCACGTGGGTCTTCAACGAGGTGTCACGTGTGTTTTTCATCGACTTAAGCATCATCATCAGAGTGAAGGGGTCTACACCGGAAGTCGTTATTTTATTGCATATTTTGAATCTACATGATGAGCTGAACAAGATTTTCACCGACTCAAGCATCATCAGGGTTGAACCGGAAGTGGGTTATATAGTCGACATATTGTCACACCGGAAGTGAAACCGGAAGTGGTCATTTTATTGCATATTCTACGTGATGTGCCGAATAAGAATATACTGTTTATATATCGATCAGTTCGATCGATCTCCCGCGATGAGGATTTGAAATTTTTATTTTTTAAAGTATGGCATTATGGGTATCAAATGAAAGGTCTTGACGCGTAGGATGTGATTTTCGAGAGAAAATCCCATATAGTGCATGTAAATGAGGAAAAACCTCTAACTATAGCTTTATGGAGCTGTCACGTGTGTTACATCGACGAGGTGGCTATCACAAGCTCCTTCAGCGACGTGTCTGTCACGTAGGGCTCAAACGAGGTATCACGGGGGTCTGTCCCGGGTTACAGCGGCGGGGTGGTTAACGAAGTGCCTCTCACGTAGGTCTTCAACGGGGTGTCATGGCAACTATCACATACCATAGTCATAGAAACCATAGAGCTATAGGCTACAGAGCTAACCTTAGTCACAACCATAGAGCTAAAGGTTATAGAGCTAATCTGAGTCGCAGAGCATCATGGTGTCTGTCATGTGGGTCTTCAACGAGGTGTCATGGTGTCTACCGTTTGAACTGTCACATCGTGTGTATGTGTATGTGTGTGTGTGTGTGTGTGTGTTCTATCATTTGCAGCTGTCACGTGCAGAATGTTAATTTCCATATTTGTGATGTAGGGAACATCAATATGATGCATACAAATTGGGGTGGGGAGAACATCAAACTATAGCTTTATGTGTATCAAAATACATGATGATTTTGACGAGTAAGTGGTGTTTTGTTGAATTGAAGATCCGGCGATCATAGTTTACGAACGATGATGACGTCACTGCTCTAAACCGGTGACAGTAACTGATTCAGTCTGGCGGCCATAGTTTACGAACGATGATGACGTCATCATCGTTCACGAACTATGATAGGCAGATGAGGAATAAAATGTGAATAATCATAATGATTATAATACATCCATGCACATGTTTTCTCGCGTGATTCACACATGCTTCAACATTCAGACACGTGCTTCAATATTCAGACACGTGTTTCGGATACTTGCTTCAATATTCAGACACGTTCTTCAATATTCAGACACGAGCTTCAACAATCAGACACGTGTTTCAGACACGTGCTTCAATATTCAGACACGTGCTACAACATTCAGATACGTGTTTCAGACACGTGCTTCAGCATTCAGACACGTGCTTCAATATTCAGACACATGCTTCAGCATTCAGGCACGTGTTTCAGACACGTGCTTCAATATTCAGACACGTGCTTCAACATTCAGACACGTGCTTCAACATTCAGACACGTGCTTCAATATTCAGACACATGCTTCAACATTCAGACACGTGCTTCAACATTCAGACACGTGTTTCAGACACGTGTTTCAGACACGTGCTTCATTATTCAGACACGTGTTCAGACACGTGCTTCAATATTCAGACACGTGTCTGAATGTTGAAGCACGTTTCTGAACACGTGTCAGGATGTTGAAGCATGTGTCTCAATATTGAAGCACGTGTCTGAAACACGTGTCTGGATGTTGAAGCACGTGTTGAATCACGCGATAAAACATGTGTATGAATGTACTACCTATTCACTTCTTACACTTAATGTATTCAACAGTCTTATAACTCCAATTTTATCTCAGTGAAAATTCAATTTAGTGTGATGAATAATGAGTAGATATCATTATCATTATTACTCGCATTTCATTCCTCATCTGACCATCATAGTTCGTGAACGATGGTCGCCGGATTGAAACAATGACCATCGCTGGTGACGTTATCATCGTTCGTAAACTATGGTCGCCGGATTGAATCAGTTGCTGTCATCGGCTTGAAGCAGTGACGTCATCATCGTTCGTAAACTATGATCGATGGGTTTCCAATTCAATAAAACACCACTCACTCGTCAAAATCATTATGTATTTTGATACACATAAAGCTATAGTTTAATGTTCTCCCCACACCAATTTGTATGCATCATATTGATTTTCCCCACATCAAAAATATGCAAATTAATATTCTGCACATGACAGCTGCAAATGATAGAACCGCCATGACAGTTCACGTACGCCATGATACACACACACACACACACGCTATGACAGTTCACACGGTAGACGTCATGACACCTCGTTGAAGACCCACATGACAGACGCCATGATACCTCTTTCAGTCACCATGATGCTCTGCGACTTAGGTTAGCTCTATAACCTATAGCTCTATGGTTGTGACTAAGGTTAGCTCTGTAGCCTATAGCTTCATGGTTTCTATGACTACGGTATGTGATAGTTGCCATGACACCTCGTTGAAGACCTGTGTGAGAGACACTTCGTTGACCACCTCATTGGTGTAACCCGTGACAGACGTCGTGACACCTCGTTTAAGACCTACGTGACAGACACCTCGCTGAAGGAGCTTGTGATAGCCACCTTGTCGATGTAACACACGTGACATACACCGTGACACCTCCATAAAGATATAGTTAGAGATTTTCCTCATTTACATGAGCCATATGGGGACAGCTGCAAATGATAGAACCGCCATGACAGTTCACAAACGCCATGACAGATTCACCTTGACAGTTCACTTGACAGACGCCATGAAAGCTCACGTGACAGACGCCATGATAGTTCACGTGACAGACGTTTCATAGATACACCACATCACAACCGCCATGACACCTCGTGGAAGGTTCACGTGACAGACGTCATGACACACGCCATGAGAGATGAACACGTGACAGACGCCATGACACCTCGTTGAAGACTTCACGTGACGTACGTCATGACACCTCGTTGAAGGTCCACGTGATAGCCGCCATGACACCTCTTTGAAGACTCACGTGATAGCCGTCATGACACCCCTTTCAGCCATCATGATATACACACACACACGTCTTAGACATCGTGACAGTTCATAGATCCGTCATGACTGTTCACGTGACAGATGCTTTATAGATCCACACGTGACAGCCACCATGACAGATGACAGATCACACAGTCACCATGACAGTTCACGAGACAGACGCCATGACACCTCTTTCAAAAACCACGTGACTGTGATGTTATCACATCTCTTACAAACAACCTTTATATACAACATAACACACTCTTTACAAACGCTCTGTATATACATTCAACCAGCCAAACTCGCAATCACTAATAACACTATTTACCCGATAACACCAATTACAAAAACCGGATGCCAGTCGCCAGCACAGACCGCAAGCGGAACCGGATATCCTAGCGCAGAAGTAGTCCTCTTATACTACTTTCTTTTTGGTCTTGAAGAAAACGTCAGAAACACAAGCAGCTGGATTCGGGATGAAATCTCGTCTATGGTTTCCGCTTCCGCAGATTCTTGTGAGCCTGGTAAAACAGAAGAACTAGTAGAAACCACTGATGCCACCATAAACCCATTGTCCCTTAGGTCTTATTTTGACAAAAAAGGTGGAGAAGCTAAACCGGAAACATTACTTGCTACCATATCTACTCTACGAGAGTACCTTCAACTGCCCCACTGTAAAAGACCCAGTAATCCCTTAGAGTTTTGGGAAAGATGAATGTATGCTGCCTGAATTATATGCGTTGCATACAAAATATTTAAGTATAGTAAGTAAGTAAGTAAGTAATTTATTTCAGACATTCATAAGAACCCCTATGGGTGTAGAATAGGTCACAGTAAAAGAAAAAGAACAAAAAAATAAGTGGCGTTAGCCTACAATCATAAATACATAAATAAATAAATAATAATAATAAAAACTATTTGAATATAAAATATTTCATTTCAGTAAAGATTGATTAAGCTGACTAGGTTGTCATCAAAGTATTCATCAATTGTGTAGTAAGCCCTTGCAATGAGAAACGATTTCAGGATGGATTTCAAAACACTCCTAGGTTTAGAGCGAAAGCGAAGTGCTTGTTGAATATTTTTGCTGCCGGAAACCAAAATTTTTTTTGCAGATAAGTGTAATTCAGTTTTTGGCATTTCATATTTTCCTTGAATCTTGTTTGATATTCATGATTGTCAGCATTGTTCATGAATAGAGATGGGTTATCTCGGACAAACAAGACGGCCTCATAAATATACAGAGAATGGAAGGTAATTATTTTATACTTAACGAAAAAGCTCACACAGCTCTGCATTCTCTTGAGCCTGAATATATTTCGCAAGCACCTTTTTTGTAAGATGAAGATTCGGGATGCCTCAGTGGATTTAGCCCAAATCATTATGCCATACTGCAGCCTTGATTTCACATATGCATGATATGCAGCTACTGCTGTATCAATCCCCACTTGATTCGATAACCTTCTCAGTGCATAGCAATATTTTGAAATGTTTCTAGCTACATGATTCATATGAGGTCTCCAATCTAGCCGTGAATCAACTTCTATACCTAAGAAACTTGAATGAGCAGAGAGTCTCAACATTCTATTGCCATCGGTAAGTTCTGTCCTGATATTATTTTTACAGTAGTTGAATGTAATTACTTTGGTTTTATCTATATTTAAAGTTAAATTGTTTTTTGTGAACCAGTTGTTGAAAGAATCAATGATTTTAAAGGTATTATTTTGGAGATCTTCACTTGACAACTCTGAAATTGCAGCCGCAGTGTCATCTGCATATTGTGAAATATCAATATTGATTGCAGCAGGTAGATTGTTTACATAGATAATATACAACAGCGGCCTCAATATTGATCCTTGAGGGACCCCTTTCTTCACATATACTATATCAGACCTCATGCTATTTCTTGAATTATTGGAAGATTTAGTATATTGACTCCTATGTCCAAGATATGATTGAAGTAAATTATGTGCTGCCCCTATGATGCCGTATAAGTCCAGCTTTGCCAACAGAATTGAATGATCAATACTGTCAAAAGCCTTTGACAAGTCTAGACAAAGAAGTGCAGTTGCTTTATCCTTGTTGATAGAATCAAATATTTTCTTAGAGTCTGGTAGACAGCTCTAATCGTTGTCTTATTCTTCCTGAAACCGTTTTGTTTGTCTGAGATAATGTTGAATCTTCCGAAAAAATTAGACAATCTAGCATAAATAATCTTTTCATACACTTTACTGAAATTGGATAGTAAAGCTATAGGTCATTATTATTGATCTTATCTTTCTCGCCCTTTTTGTAAACTGGTTTTATAACTTCAGAAGTTGGAGAATAAAACTCAAATTTTACACAAAACTTTTAACATTTAATTTAAAAATGCTGACAAATTGTTTCACCACACTGTGGCATTATCAAAGCGAGGAGTTATCAACTAAAGCTAAATCTAAAAGTATGTCCTTAAATATCAGGGATCAGAATGTGGTGCAAATTGAGGGATGGGGGGTGGATAATGGTGGGAGTGTGTTTACAAAATTGTTAACAAGCGGTGAATTATATGTGTCGATTTGATCATTTAATATTACATTATTATTGTTTTTTGCGTGTTTCAAAATTTCTATGGATTCTAATATATTAAGTTTATGTCCTTTTTCCTGAATATGTAGAATATCAGGATTAAGGGTGAAATTGTGGTTATGTTCTAACAGGTGATTTGCGTAATTAGAGTCTTCTTTTTTGAGCCTGTAACTTCTCAAATGTTCATTGAACCTTACGCTGAAACTGCGTCCAGTTTGTCCTATGTACAAAGCACTACAGTCATCACATCTCAGTCTGTAAACTCCAGATTTCTTTAAGTTATCTTTTTTAGATTTCGAGTTATTAATATACGAGCATAGGTTATTTGTTGTTTTAAAGGCGACGTTTTTATTCTGTTTTTTAAGGAATTGAGATATTTTTAGTGAATGTTTACCTAAATATGTTAGACATGTGAAATTTGATTTTGTATTATTATTAATTTGCGGATAAATTATGCTTAAGGCTTTTTTATTGAGTTTATTTTGGAGTATTTTAATAATTATCTTGACATTATAACCGTTATTTTTGGCAATATCTACGATTCTGTTTAATTCTAAATGGAAATTATCTTTACTTAATGGGACATTAATTAATCTATGTATCATACAATTATATGCTGCTAGCTTATGTGATTGTGGATGTAAAGAAGTGTTGTGTATTGTGGTATCTGTGTGGGTGGGCTTGTGATAAATAGCGAAAGAAAAGTAATTATTTGTGTGTGAAATTGTCAGATCTAAAAAGTTTAAGGACTTGTTTTTTTCCAGGTTTTATAACTGCTAATTTCAATTTATCTGGAAATACTCCAGATATTAGAGATAAGTTTATTAGATGCACCAACGGCAAAGTTATTTCCTGTGCTATATGTTTGATTGATTTCACATTCATACTATCATCACCCGATGAAGGAGAATTTTTCAAACTCATTAATACTTTGTATACTTCATTGTTATCGGTCGGGTGCATGAAAATACTGTTTTCATTTTTATTCAAGGTGATTAATGAAGACATATCACCACGAGTTATTGTATCCTTATATTGATTCACGAAAAAATAATTCATTTCATTGAGTGTTTCTAAGGTATTGGTATTTTCGAAGTTGTCGAGGAAATTATTTTGTTTTATTGGTTTGCCTGTTTGTGCATGAACTATATTCCAAATAGCCTTACTTTTATTATGCGATTGTTCAATGTGTATTTTGTTTGAACATTGCTTTGCTTGATCTACCTTGACTTTCAGGTATTTTTTTAACCGATTATACCTCTCGGTCCTTTACATTTCAACGTATACAACTTTCTTTTGATTTCACTCAAAGATTTTATTTCTTTTGTAATCTAATGTCTAGTAGCAGATATTTTTACTTCTTTTTCCCTGAAAACTATACTTAAAAAGTTGCTCATTTTTGATATGAAAAGGTTATATGCATCGTTCGGGTCCTCCATGTTGAATAGAGTATCCCGAAATTCAGAGGAAAGAAATTGCCTAAACAGATTTAATTTGGATACACTGTAATGTATTCTGTATTCCACTTCTTGAGTTATTTTATTCACAGGGAGTTCCATGTACATTATTTGCCCTAAATGGTCTGATAACGCAGTCGTTAATACGTTGCATTGTAAATTCCCTGATATCTTAGAGCAGAAGATATTATCTATCAAAGTGTTCGACTGATTAGATTGTCTGGTGGGTTCGAAAATCGTCTGTTGAAGATTAAATGAACTGATCAAATCGAGAAATAGTTTTGTGTTAATGTTAGATACTAATAGATTTATATTGAAATCACCACATAATATAATAATATATTTTTATATTGTTTTGAGATATTATGTAGTAACCCTTCCAGATTTTCAAAAAATACGTCAATGTTACCATTCGGAGGTCTATACATACATATAACTATTACTTTGAAGGACGAATACTCAAAGTGATTTTGTACAGCTTGGTCTTGTCTAACATAGACACATGATCCCCCATGTCTTTTGACTGCACGAGAGTAGGATGACGCTAGTTTGTAACCTTCAATGCAAACGCTGCTTATATCACTGTTTGAGCACCAATGTTCGGTGAAGCATAAAATATGTAGTAGCTTACCAGCAACATCCGTGCCAAGCGAGAGGCTCTTTCCCAAAGCTGGTCAAATTGCAAATGTTCGAAGAAACAGATTATCGCCAAAAAATATTGAAATTATACTGTTTTTGAATAGTTGTATGTGATAGTTTTTTAGTTTTATTTCTTCACTTTTATTTTTTGTTTCTATTTCATTATCGTTTTATTTTAATATTCCTTCGTTAAACCAAAGAATTATTTTTATTTTGAGTTTTTGTTTTTAAAATATCAGAATATTTATTTATTTATTTATCAATGTTTTATTTTGTTTATTAGTACGTAAATAGTTGATAATCAAATGAATGGAAGCAAAGATTATCTTTATTTTTATAGTTTCATAATAAAAATAATATGTTATTTTATTGACACTGCGAGTAAGTATTTCTCATTCTCAAATCTCAATTTTAAGATGAGCTACGAATATGAACGCTAGACTAGACTAAACGCTGGCATAGCGGCGGCAGAATTAGAAAAGAAGTACGAACAGTCTGCGGCCCGCGCCGGCCCGCCACCTCGACTGCTATACTCGTCAATCTGATTCCGAACGATCGTTACAAGTTACGTTAAACTTTGAATTCGTATTCCTATTCTAGATAAGATCGGGATATTCGAATTTATTCGAATATTCCAATATTCGGATTCAACCGAAATTTTAATACGTATTCTTACATCACTATGTGCATGTCATTTCTCAATAAAGGAAATAAGGAATTGACGCAAAATTATCTGGGACCAATCAGTTTGTGAATTTTTTGATTCGATTTTAAATAGAGTGTTTGATTCTACCTGATTAGAAGGTAAGCAAAGCAATATGTGCATATTTGTCATGCTTATAACCACTTCCGCTTTATTATCAAAATACTGGTTAATTAGTAGTACTAATTCAACAAGTTGTTCTGTTATTGAAAAAATATCAAATTTAATCAGTCAAATCTTTGATTCCAAGTTTGGAATCACGAAAGTAACTATTGAAATTTTATCAATTATTTAATGTCCGTCTTTTAATCTCGATTTAATTGAACATCGCATATTTTTTCAGTATTCTAGTTCATTAGATCAAGAATGTCAATAAATTGATGTCCAAGACATATGAATATTATGCAAGTGTATTTCTGATAGAAATAATATTGTATCATGGAAAACCAAACTGGAACCAGCCGTCCACCAGGGGGCAATAAAAACAATATGCTTGAACAAACACAAGCAAAAGTCATAGAAGTGCATAAAATAATGATTGATAATGTCAACAAAGCGCGGGAACGGGATCACAAGATTATTGAACTTAAGACTAGAGCTGATCAACTGGAAAAGGATTCAAAACGTTTTGAACGACTGGCACAGCTATTGAAGAGAAAATATTGGTGGAAAAATTCGAGAATGATGATCATTATGGGAGTTATTGGATTAGTTATCTTGATCATTATAATAGGTAAACTTAAAATTATGTTTTATTGTTTTACCTTATCTGCATAAATTCTATATTGCAAATGATAATACCTATCCACATATTTGACATATGGCTTACAAAGATATTAACATGTTGAACTAGTATACAATTTTATCCTTTATATAGGCACTTCACCAGAAAATTAAAAACCTTTTTGGATCGAATTCTAATTCTATTTGTTGTACTGTGTAAGATATGAAAACACACTCCACAAATTTGTTTTTAAAAAATATCTACTGTATATCTCATTGTTATATCGAAGTCAGAAGTATGAATAATGTTTTACATGTTACAATAATTCACCTAGACATAAATGTGCAATGCTGACACTGCTCACTAGTTAAGATTTAGTTGATGGTACTAAACGATGTGAATGACTTCATATAACATATGCAGCTGACATTGTGACATTTTGAAAAAAATTGGAACAAATAACTCAATGCATAAATATTTTAATGCATTGAATGTGTTTGCAGTTTCAGTTACTTATTCTGGAAGTTCGTCCACCAATTCGAAAAAGACAACCACTCCATCTACTTAGCCATCAGTAAGTTTATCCTATAATTATTAATATTTTTGTCATATAAATCTCTTCAATCTGTAGAATTCATTTAAATTAGGACAAGAGGCATCTGCAATTTTAGTGAATTCACTCAATTAATGAAATAGGAATGATTTAACTTAATTCACCAATAACAATTAAATGTTACCAATGACCAATTTTAAAAAATGAACATTGATGCAAATAAAGTTTTTAACATTCTGTAATTTGAAATATGGGTGAATTACATATTCGTACAAATTTTTTATTTCAGCTAATACATCTCTTAGAGAATTTAACATAATAACAAATAGTAAAAACCTGATTGTTTTGAAATATTGAATTGCAAATAATTTCTCAAATTTTCCAATTGTAAAATGTTGAGAATATGTGGTATATGAATTAGTAATAGTAAAAATAATCATTCTAACATTTCAAAGACAAATTGTGCTTAGTTCTTGATATCAAAATTCGTAAATGAGCATTTACTTTTTATAACACAAACTGTCAGTTCTTTGGGTTCTATGAACAATTCCACTCAAAAAATAGTCAATATTTAAAGGAGAAGAAAATGTATAAAAGAAACAATTCGAGATGGAAGGATGCCATCCCCTTACATTCGCCCAGAATTCTATTTGATCCACAAGAATAACGTATTATGTTTATATCTATAAGCTAAAGTGCTAAAGGAATATTACTTTCATACAAGGCGTTCCAACGAAAACTTGACCCCACCCCCCTGTAAGTCAGAAACAGACGTGTGATCAGAAACTTCAAAAAACACGTCAATTTGTGTTCCTAGGGTCCCAATTTTGATATGAAATTCATACCCGAAACTTCACCCCCTTGCGATCAGCAGCTACCCCGCATATTTCTTTCAATGGCATGGGGGACGAATAAAACATCATTTGAAAGGTCTCTTGTCCCCCTATATGCTCTGAAATTTTTTTCGAAATTGGTTCATTCGTTATCAAGAAATTCTATGTTGAACGTTTTATTTAAGAAAAAACTGAAAATTCGCTGTCGTTTTTTTTATTGACGAAATAAACAACGAACAATATCAATGGGAACACAATTAATAGATAAATTGCTCAACATGACCTCCACCTACTTCCGTTCAATAATACAGGGTCAAGATGTCCAGGGTCAGCAATCAGTCAACTCTCTATCGCAGCTCTGCTAGATTTGCAGGCTTAGTAGCGTAAGCTTTCGACTTCCGGTGTACCCACAGGGAGAAATCCAACGGTGTGAGATCAGGTGATTTAGCTGGCCACTCCACTCGCCCCTTTCTGCCGATCCAACGCATTGGAAAACGTTCGTCCAAAACTGTCTCACGCGAACATCGAAATGTTGGGGTCACCATCCTGCTGGAACGTTATTTCGTTTTCTAGTAGTTTAACTTATTGATGGTTCACGTTGTGGTCTGGATGATTCGTGTTATATACAGCAGCTTTGGCACATTCATTATATCGATAGTAGGTTGCAACCATTTCTATTCTCTGTTCAGTTGGAAAAATCATGTTGAAACAAAGGTGAATAAATAATAATTCGTGGCGAAGTGACAGTGGCCAGTGGTCCAGTTTCGGAAGCGGAAACTTTACAGGCAGACAGATAACAACAAAATAATATCAGTTTGTACCATAAACTATATTCGAAAACTGCTTCGTTACAAAGATACAGGCTGTCAAAATTTTTATAAAAAAATCCAGATTTAATAATATTTTTAAAACTACTTTAGATATTCAGATAAAATTTGGCATATTTGAATAAATAATTTAGATACATCTTTTTACGTAAGAAATATTATTTTACTTCCACCAGTGGCGTGCTTACAGACACATCTTCGGCTATTTTTCATAAAAGATATGGTACGCCACTGATTTTTTTAGAAGCAAAAATTATTTCTAGAATCCTTGTTCAATTAACAACAAAAAACGGCTCTACTTTTTCTGTTTGACCCATCGTTTGCCAGTAAAAAATTAAAATTCTTTAAGCAACTGGAATTCAGACAAATTTCAATCTGTCGTAGTAGTCCATTAAAAAACAACTACTACTGTAAGTGTTCTTTCATTTTATTATGACAGTTGATTGAATTGTGTCAGGTAATTTGATTTCGAGTTATTGTTAACATTGTTATTAGTATTGCGCAAGTATTAATCTGAGAAATGCTTTTTTCTAACAACGAATACGCAGATATTCATTTTTGCTGCCGATTTTGTGATGGAAATGCAGAAGCGGCAGTTCGTGGATATCGTAGACATTATCCAAATAGAAGAGTTCCAGATGTTCGCGTTTTCATCAGAACCCATTAGAATTTTCGTAACTTTCGCCTGCGTGTTTATAACGAACGGAACAGAAACCGTCGATATAATATTCACAATAATCGTATACTTCGTACTTTTGATAACAATCCGAGGCTGAGCTCTCGGAAGGCAGCTCAGAACCTTCACATACCGAAGTCTACAATATTACGAACACTACACGATGACCACAGACATGCATATTACCTACAGCCTGTTCAGGATTTACAGCCTGTTCAGGATTTGCATCCTGGTGATGCTGAAAGGAGAATAAGATTTTGCCAGCGACTTTTAAACTGAATGGAAGAAAATCCTTTTCCCATAAGATTCTTTGGACGGATGAATCCTCTTTAACCAAACGTGGGGTAACAAATTACCATAATAGCCATATTTGGGCACATCAGAATCCTCGAGAAATTCGGCCAAGATCATTTCAAAATGAATTTTCCGTAAATGTTTGGTTGGGCGTTATTGATGTTAATGTTTGTGGTCCACATTTCCTAACCCCAAGGTTGAATTCGCAACTTTTTATGGAGTTTCTTAACAATAATCTGCAGGACTACCTAGAGGATTTACCCATTAATTTAAGGCATGAAAGTTGGATACAACTGGATGGAGCTCCCCTGCATTTTGGAATAGTTGTAAGAGAATGGCTCAATACCAATTATCCTCGACGATGGATTGACCGGCTAGGGGGGAATGTCGTGGTTGATGGAATTGGACCAGTGGCCTGGCCACCCAGGTCACCGGATCTTAAACGCTAGACTTTTACGTTTGGGGCACCATTAAACATAATGTCTACACTAATCCCGTATTAACAAAGGAAGATTTAGTTTTAAGAATTCAGCAAGCCTGCCGGCAAAATCTGCATGAAGTATCTGCTGCAGTAAATGCGTTAGTGACTAGATGTCGAAAATGTATTGAGGTGGGTGGACTACATTTCGAGCAATTTTTGTGATTTTACCTTCAATTCTCTTTCATTTTGTTATTGTTGTTGTAAGCCACTAATTAAATTTCTTATTTTCGTTTTTGTTTAATTTTTTTTCAGAAATCAGGTATTTTAATTTTTTACTGGCAAACGATGTGTCAAACGAAAAAAAGTGAGGAGCCTTTTTTTGTTGTAAATTGAACAAGGATTCTAGAAATAATTTTTGCTTGTAAAAAATCAGTGGCGTACCATATTTTTTATGAACAATAGCCGAAGATGTGTCTGTAAGTACGCCACTGGGGGAAGTGAAATAATATTTTTTACGTAAAAAGATGTATCTATTCAAACGTGCCAAATTTCATTCAAATATCTAAAGTAGTTTTAAAAATATTATTAAATCTGGATTTTTTTATAAAAATTTTGACACCCTGTATCTTCGTAACGAAGCATTTTTCGAATATAGTTTATAGTTCAAACTGATATTATTTTGTAGTTATCTGTCTGCCTGTAAATTTTCCGCTTTCGAAACTGGACCATTCTGTATAATTAATTTTTGGTCTGCAATAACTAGCTTCAACAAAAGCTACCATTGCAGGAAAAACTAACAGTGTCGTCCATTTCGAAACGTTTACAGAGAAGCCACTCATTAAGTGATTACAAAGACTGTCTCAGTTTTTCCACGTTCCAAAAAAATTCCGTACACCCTGATTTTCCTAGTTTACATGTTTTTGTGTGCATTCTACAAATCTGGAAGAGCTGCGACAGAGACTTATTCGGGAATACCGACTGCTGACCCCGGGCAACTTAAATAATTTAGGCAAACGTTTCGAAAATCGACTGTATCATTGTATGGAAGTAGGTGGAGGATATTTTTAGCAATTTATCTATTAATTATGTTCCCATTGATATTGTTTGTTGTTGATTTCGTCATAAAGAGAAACCACAGCGAATTCTCAGCTTTTTCTTGAATAAAACGTTCAACATTGAATTTCTAGATAACCAAAGAACCAATTTTGAAAAAAAAATAGAGGTAATAGATGAACAAATGTCAAAAATCAAATGATGTATCGCTTGACCCCCCTGCCATTGAAAAAATATGGGGGTAGCTGCTGATCGCAAGGGGGTAGAGTTTTTGGTATGAATTTTATATCAAAATTGGACCCTTCAGAAACACAAATTGACGTGTTCTTTAAAATTTTTGATCACACGTCCGTTTCTGACTTACAGGGCGGTTCTCGTTGAAACGCTTTGTATAAGAGATATAAAATTACAAAACAACTGAAGCAAATCGATAATCTTATATTTTGCCATCATGAAGTTTCTAATTAGTTGTGAAATTTCTATTTTATTTTCCATTAGTGTAAATAGATGTTGAAAAGGGGAAGTTTTTCAATAATTAAGGAGATTAAAATTAAAACACAAAAATCTCCACAACACAGATAAATATTAAAAAGTAAAACAACTGTAAATAAAGAATATACATGAGGATCATAGTAGTAGTAGTAGTAGTATTTATTTCTCCACATAATACAATATAATATACCAGTTTGGCGTAGGACGTGTCAAAATACATAGTAACACTTTCTGTATTTCTGTATAGATGACAAGTTTGAATAAAACACAAATAAAATGGCTTATAATATAGATAAAATATATGAATAATTAATAAAATGTTTATATATTACAATTAAGAGTGAGGCTAAAATATTCATCTAGATCGTATATGGGGAATTTCACTAGGATTTCCTTCAGTTGGTACTTGAATTGTTTAATCGGTAGTTTTCTAAGGTTAGCAGAATATTGTATATTCTTATTAGTGTATTTTCTGCATTCCTTTGTATTCTGGTTGATGCAGTTTTTGGTGGGACTGGATTTTCCATATTTCTCGTGCCATAATTATGTTGACATGCGTACTTTTCAAATATGTCAGGATGTTTTTTGACGAACAGTGCGGCTTCTAATATGTATATACCATACACCGTCAGTAGCTGATAGTTTTTGAAATATCTTTTGCAGCTTTCAGTTTGTTTCAATTTAAGTACAGCACGAAGGCTTTTCTTTTGTGCAATAAATACTTCTCTTATTTTCACCGAGTCTCCGCAAAATATAATTCCATATCTTATGTTAGCCTCTTGATATGCTCTGTATGATGTTAACGATGCCTCAGTTGAGACTAGATAGGAGATAGTTCTTAGTGCATAAGTAGTCCTACTCATCTTCGTTAAAAGTTTCTCGATGTGTTTCTTCCAATCTAGTCTGGCATCTTCATGTAAACAAGAGGTCCTTATTGCACCAATTTCAATTTAAAATGTCCACAATCGAAATTGTAACACTTTATGTTATTCGTGCTTCTGTTCGTTTTGGCGACGTGGGCATTTTCAGTAGAATTAGGTGCGATAAGGACGCTTTGTGCTAATACAATTAGTTTTAAGAAATCCCGTTTTAGAGATAATAAGTCTTCTGATGATGGTCGTGAGACTGAAATGTACGTAAAGACGAAAATAATGAGCATATGTGTTAGTGTGACCTATTTCCTGAGAATTAATATGTAAGTCATACCTGAGTCAAGAATCATTATTAAGTAAACAAGGATTGAAAAATGCTACCCAAGGGAGCTGCAGCCCTCTAAAGAGTGAACCCTGAAATCAAATTATGAAATTAAAAATGAATAAATATATGACTCCTTAACTATTCGTATCAAGAATTTGTAGAACTTTTTTGTATGTTATGTATTGTGGTGTTCAGGTTCGTCGTATGGTTTGGCAGAGATCGCCATGTAATGTTCAGGTTCTTTGGGTCCGTAGTATGGGTAGTGTAGGAATAACTCGGTAATTGGTTATGGTTTATCTAAACAGTTATACATCTACATAACTTGCACTATTAACAATCGTAGTTCTACATAGTATATTGACATGATCTTTAGTCATACTCTGAATACCTTATTATATCACATTATATTCTATTATACTCTCCTATACTAACTATACTAACTACAGTGACTTTCTTTTGTTAACTATATACCAAGCATTAAGGTGGAGCCTTGTCTTCTTACGAAGGCTGACATTGACTTATCACCTTGCTGACCTAATGTTTATGTTGCGTATTTATCATCACAACATTTCTATTTACTATATCGGTAGCGTACTTAGGTCACGGTTACGATTCTCTTCAGGAAAATATAGCATCTGAATCACCGAACGACCGGAGGCATGAGATCACCCGTTCATTTTACATGGATGATTTGAAACTGTATGCCTCTGGGGAGAAAAACCTCCATCAAACTCTCAATGTGGTTCAGAAATATACACGAGCCGTTGGCATGGACTTGGGATTGGACAAATGCGCAGTGTTTCATTTCAGGAGAGGATGATCTCCGGAAACGCACGAGAATATGCAGCTTGCCGACGGAAGCATCTTCAAACACCTTGATGCTGAAGAGACCTATCGATACCTGGGAATTGAACAGCGGTCTTCCGAACTTTCGAGTGGGAACAAAGTGTCTGCAACAAATATGCTAGCCGTTCCAGTCCTGCTCGACTCCTTTGGAGTGGTGAAATGATGCATATCCATCACAGTTTGCATCCTAGGTCCTGTCAGGTTGACTTTTGAAATTATTCAAACTATATATAACCTTATTTTATACTGACACCTGCTGTCACATTAACTATTAAAATTTGCCACAGAGTAAGTTATGTAAGCCTCGTGCCTTGTCAAAAGTCACGAATTGGCCGGAGTGACACCATTAATCGTTAATGCAGTACAAAAAGCTGCGGAAGAATTTCATTCTCAGTCTAGAAGACCAACTAGAGGGCAACTCCGAGTTGCAGCCTTCTCGCCTGGAAGCCCAGATAAATGCCGCGTACCAAGATCTTATGCAAATACTGTTGTATTTATGCGTCAATAAAATAATATAATTCTATTTGAAAAACAGCAACTATTTTCACCACTTTGAAGTCATTCCCAAAATTTCGAATCCGATAGGACCAATAGGAACTTCGCCATCGTCTCCACAGCGGGTAACCCATATACACATCATCTCAAAAGATCGATTCAGAAAGATATATCCGCGAAAAACCGGAAACGTTTTTTGTGACGATTACAATACTTGCCTTATACTACGTAGTGAGGGAAGGTGAAAAATCTATATTCAATTTTTGTTTGATGAAACAGGTTCTATGTTTTTTTTACCAAAATATGTTAAAACTATTGATGATGTTCTTTATCAACCGGGAAGACCTAAACGCATGCTGATATTTTTCTTTTTTATAATAATATAAATTATATCAGGTTTATATTGTTTACTGCTGTGTCATAATGTACAATTCCTTGGTATAGTGAGTGATACAGTCAGTTTAATATTTATAATTCTTCATCACAATTATTCACAAGATTCCCTTATTGCTTAGTGGGTCATTTGAAAGAACTCGGTTATTCGTCTTATGGTCGATTTTTTAGACACATGGTGTCGTTCGCTGTTTGGTGACGACAAAGGACGAAATGCTATATGTTATTGTTGTTTCACTGATATACATTTTTTCTGTTTCAGAAAATCCAACAAATCCTTGGATCCAGCATGTAACAATAATAATAATTATTGAAATGAGTATGTTGGATTAGATTATTAGGTGTAAGTGTAATGGTATTCTAGTGTTGGCTGAGTTAATAATTCAGCTGAAAATTCTCTTCACAACAATTTTCTGTAATTTTGATAAGGTTAGATGGAGTATTAGACACAATACATTTGTAGTAGGCAGTAATTGTTGCTGAATGGATTTTGCATATTTTTCTATAATATACAGAATTTCTATATGTTTACTTAATATAAGTGAAAATGTTTTGTTATATTATGTTAGTGTAAGTTAGTTAATTGTGATTGATAATTGTATGAAATATATTTATTTTAAAAGTCAGATGATTCTTCTTCTTAATTTTCTCTTTAAATATCACTTGCCCCATTAAACTACCAATCAACATTTTGAGTATTATAAGTTATTTTCTAAACATGCAATTAGGAATTGAAATGGTACTTATGTATCAGGAAAATTTTGGTATTCATGCTAATCTTGTAAATTGCGAAAATAAAAAAAATAATCTTACAAAAACGGGAGTATATAAGTTAACCTACGAATAAAATGTTGGAAAATGTTGATCCTTCGGAGTCAGATATGAATAGAGACCTATTGATTGGTCCACCCAAAATAACAACCTAGTTACCGAATTCGGTGAAGTGCTTTAGTGTAGATAGTGTAACCTATTTCTGCTCAAATGGTCAATTCAGGATAGGAAGGATTAACACTTGATGTTCTCTTATAACATTGAATGACCCGTTCGGGTTTCCTGATCGGAGAGTCCAGACTCCGAAGGGTATATTTAGTTTTTTGGTATTTGTTCTCTTTCTCTCTCTCTCTCTCTCTCTCTCTCTCTCTCTCTCTCTCTCTCTCTCTCTCTCTCGGGTTTTGTGGTTGTCAAATAAACAGAAGTTCCTTTTCTAATATGTTTATTACTTACTTATTATATAGGTTGTCCCAAAATTGCTGGGAAATAAAACTACCACTTATTGTAGTGGTCAAAATAAGTCGATTGAACCCAATTTATATAGTAACAAAATGTACCGTTCATTTGTGAGGAGAGTTAAAAGTTCACTTAAAGAATCACATTTTGTGCGCTATCAACAAATGCGTGGAACAAATTTTGCATTGTAGAAACTTACCTTACTTTCAGAAACCAAAGAAATTCAAAGGAAATTGTAGAAGGGTAAAAAACCCCTCACCCCTCTGATATTTTATTAATAATTTTATTAAGGGTGGTAATATGGTTCTAAGATTTTTTCTTCAGAAAGGCCTATTCAGTATCTTCACGTTTTATCCTGTGAAAATTCCGTATTTCGCATAGTTTAGTTTCTCAAACACTGATAACTGATATTCTTAGAACAAGTTTAATAAAATTGTAGTACAAAATTTAGTTGGCCGTGGACAAAGTCATGATTTTCGCAAGAAACAAATTCATAAGTGTCCCAGGTTATGGTTGACAGTAGATGTTTCAATAATTTGTTCACTTTTAGTTGATTTTGTATTGTTTTCCCCCAATTACTGTTATTACTTAATTACTATTATTGCTTTTGATTGGCAGCTATTAGATATGGATTTCCTTTTTGTTGATCAGGTCGATATGCTTTGAATTTCTGTCAAGGCAATTACCTCGAAAGTGTTCAAGTCTATCAAGAGAGGTATCCAAATCGGATAATTCCAAATCACAAAACTTTTGCCCGAAAGAGGTCTTCGAGAAGGTTGAAGCCAGTCAGAATCAACGCTGGAAGACCTCGACAAGCCCGAATACCCATTGTGGAAGATGCTGTTCTTCAAATGATTGATAACATTCCTGAGACCAGTACCAGAACATTGCAACGAGAGATTGGGATTCCAAATAGTACTGTAACTCGAATTTTCAACGATCAATTAATTCGTCCACTTCACTATGACGTGTACCTTGTCGCTTTTCGGTATTTTGCTTACTGCGGTAAGCTCCTAATCCTCGGGCGCCAGATTTTCTAAAGGTTAACTGCTTTTTGAAGACTTCTGCTAGGGTCTTCACCACAAGACTTGTCACTATGCTATCTATAGATAGCCTTGTCCCTAGGGTAGCTACAGTGGAGTATAACCAGAGTCCAATGGGCAGAAAACAGTATCAAAATTGTAGGCTTTAGTTACAATTGATACCTGGTTAAAACTGAAGCCTTCTTCATCTGGGGAGCATTGAAAACACAAGTATACAAGATTCAAATTGATAATTCTGAACAACTGTGGGACCAAATTCAAAATGCTGTAAACACAATACGAGAAACGACGTTGTTTTAAGGAGGGTGAATTTCACTTTTTACGCCGAATTGAATCAATAGCATGGCTGTTATGACTAATCACGATGTTAGGTTTTTGGGGTTTGTCTATTTCATGACTGTACCCCATACATTTGGTAATGGAGCTGTACGATTTCTTGGTATTTTTAAATTTATTCAATTCAAGTTTCAAATTAGTGTTTTCTTCAACTAGATCATTAATTCCAGATTCCAGTTCATTATTCTTTGTGGAAATAAATGTATTTACTTTTATATCCAATGATGAAATCATTTTTCTCAATATCCGGATTTCTTTCAATATATTGAGATTGGAAATGATATCACTGTTCTTTACTTTAATATCAGAAACTTTATCCGCTTACCTTGCGTGTTTTTATTTGTTTTGTTATGGGATTATCAATTACTTCACTTGTACTTTGCGATATTTATTTCTCAGATCTAGTTTTCGAGTATTTACTTTCATCAGGATCTTCCTGGTTAAATAGGCCACCACTATTATCATTCGGGGTAATTTTTACTTGATTAATTTACTATTGATTTGAGTAAAAGTCAGGAACACAACTACAACACACGAGGCACGTGTCTACGTTGCAACCAGTATATCGCATTGTCTGTTACAATCGCAGGAAACACGGGTCAATTATTTTTTCGTTGAATACAAAAATGTTTGAATTTTGCCAACGAAATTCCAATGGAAACAGTATTATCATCACAACTGAACATTTCTAAAATGGGAGTTGTAAGGTGTATTAATCACGTTGGCATAATAAAATATTTTCTTCAAAAAATCGATAATGAATGCCCTTACTTGTCTAAACGAGCGAAAATGTTCTTCGTATCTTAATTTGAAATTACGACAAGTTCTACCTATATAAAAGTCATCACAGTCTGAGCAAATTATCTTATAAACTCCAGGTTTACTATACTTATTGGTTTTGTCTTTGGCGTTGTATATAAGATGGCAAAGTTAATTTGGAGGTTTGAAATTGATTTTAAATTATGACGTGATAAAATGTTAGCAATATGTTCGCTTGCTGGACCAAAATATGTCAAAGAGATGAATTTAGTGGATACATCTATGTGTCTTATACGCGGATAAATTTTATAAAAAGTTAATTGTTGTTGTTTGCTATTATTAGTTTAATTATTTGATCTACCGGAAAACCATTATTGATGGCTATTCGTTTTATCGTGTTCAACTCAATAGTGAGGTGTTCTTTTGACAATTGTATCGAAAATGCTCTATGAATCATTGAGTGACATGCTGCTGATTTATGGCTACGAGGGCTAAACCATGATTTCGGAATAGTGATGTCTGTAATAGTGGGTTTCCTGTAGATATTGAAGTTTATTTTATTATGGTCACGTATAAGAACAATAAACTTTTTGGATTTAACAGTAATACTAATAATATTTTCTTGTTAACTAAATTTAGTTTACTTGCAATGCAACCTGAGGAATCCAGATGCAGTGTAGGTAACTTTTAATGTAGATTTTTCTAATATTTCCAATTGTTCCGAACAGAAAATGTGAACACGAAAAGTTTGTCCCACTTGTTTTATGAAATCGGAGTGACACCTTTGCATGAAAATAAGGTCGACAATATCACCTTTGTGACTGTCATTTTTACCTAGTTGTTCTGATTTTACTTTCCTGATAACAGAATCTGATTTTATATTCTGCAAGTTACCTTCTTTGATTAAATTAGAAGATGATTTCTATTCACACTTGAAAAACTCAATCAGGTTTGATTACAGTGCAAAAGGATTTTTTAAAGTCTTTGTGGCCGACATCGCAGATTTTTTCATAAGATGCATCATCGATTGATTCCAGAATCATGACCAGCGCCCCAGAAACCCTCGAGAGGGGAATTTGGTTGCATTTCAGAGCATATTAAAAACAATCCTTAGGGACGACCTAGGTCACCAGAGAACTATTGAGGGTCATGTTAACAACAGGCACCCCCAAGAGAACCTCCCTAACATCTGTCACCCCATTGCAGAAGATATTTTCACGAATTTTCTGGAGACGACGTGGATACCAGGATACCCTGGCTCCCATGTGCATCGTTGCTCCAATTCTACTTCAGAATCATGATCAGCGACCCCGAAAATACCCGAGTAAGAAGTTTTAGCCAATCAAGTAAAGAAACTTGATTCAATTATTATTACGGATTTTAATCGCGAATTATACTCAATTCTTCAATCTTCTTCTAATAATATCAGAAAGGCGGAGTGCAACAGCTTACCGTTTCCTCAATTAATTGCAACGATTTAGTCTCGGTCCTCATCTATAAGGGAAGGACGATTTTAGAAGCGAAATGGGACTTCTTTTATAGTCCTCGATGTGAGTGACGTAATGCGGTAAGGTTACCAGTTTGCACACAAGTTTTTCTATATAGACGTACACAACTTTTCATTCCAATTGTACTGAAAAAGAGCAATGAGTGTAGCAGTAAGAGGTTTGGCATCCACTCTAATGCGACCGATCAAGTACATAATTAGAACTGGAGCTATTACAACAGGTCGTGACCAGGGATGTCAGACTTTGTTGGCAAACGTGCATGCTTTCGCATGCATCTTTGCCGGCGTCCTCGTTGTCGGTAAAGAGTCTTATCCGTAAAGGAAGCTCAACTCAATCGAGTCGTCGAAGACACTAAGTGAATCGTTTACCTAAAAATCAGTTGAATTTCGGCATGTCAATAAATTTCATTGTCTGGGTGGTTAACAAATAGTGCCGTGCTTTTGTTTCCGGAAATGAGCTTTAGCATATGCTGAACATAGCGAGCGAAGCAGTCTGACATCCGCTTATATTGAACAATGCTACATCCGGCTTTGGATTCGACCTAATACAGGACGTGGCGAAGCTCGAATTTCGAAAATACTTTCGAATCTTAATCTTCATAAACTATTGTTTACCTAAGATTCATAAGCCGGCTAATTTCATGAGACCAATCATTTCAAAGATTAATTGTCTGACGTATAACATAGCAAAAGGGTTAACTAAGAAATTTAGCAACTTTCAAGCCGCACCAAGTTTGTTTGTGAAAAATTCTTTGGAACTAATTCCAAAATTGGAAGATTTAAAATTCAATTCCGGTGATATTCTCGTTTCATTTGACGTTGTTCCACTATTTGCAAATACCCCAATCGTTGAGTCGATAAACATCCTGAAGAAATGGTTTCAAATATTAACATCCTCGATACAAACTGCACCGAATATATGATTCTTACATCTTCATGATTGGAGCTAACTTATTTCACTTTCAACAAAAACTACTATAAACAAACAAGCGGACGTGTAATGGGCAATTCTCTCCATTCTTTTTTGGCCAATATTTATGTAAGCGAACTTGAAACCTCCTCAAAATCTTAATTGAATCAGTTTTCAAAAGTTGGTATAGATATGTCGATGATATTTCCGCTATTAAGTAAAGAATTTGATTTTATGACTTGTTGAACACGCTTAATGCCCAATTTGATTCACTGAAATCCAATATCGAAATAGAAACAGATGAGCAGCTTCCTTCCAAGATATTAACATTATAAAAGATGATAATCATTTCGAAATTGACATATACAGAAAACCAAATCAAACAATCCCTCTATAGGTATGATTTCCCTTAGACGGTCCACCAAAACATTCGGGTCGATCCACATGTTTTCGAGGATGGTCGCTGCAATTTCTCTACATGTAACGATTTATTCCACGACTTTGACATCCTTATGTAATTGACATATACAGAAAACCCAATCAAAGAATCCTTCTATTGGTATGATTTGCCTTAGACGGTTCACTAGAACATTCGGATCGGTTCACATGTTTCCGAGGATTGTCGCTGCAATTTCTCTACATGTAACGATTCACTCCACGACTTTGATATTCTTACGTATGTAATTTTTTTTTTCTCTATTCACGCATCTGCACATATTCTATTTGCGAATAAAGATCTGATGATATTATTGTATTTAATCTTACAAGCCTGGTGTCAAAATTGCATTTCAAAATCTCGATAAGCTCGTGACTCCAATATGTTTTTATAGAGTTGAAGATCTGTTGTATTTTTAATTGCGCGAATTCATCGGCGACCATAGTTCGAGTTGAAGATCTGTTGTATTTTTAATTGCGCGAATTCACCGGTGATCATAGTTCACGAACTATGGTCGCCGATGTGTAATGAGGTCATTCTTTTCCTACTCTAGAGAAATTTATCATCTTAGGATTGATGTGTTCGAGATAAAGGTTTGAGGTATTATTATTGTTTTTCAAATGTAGAATTTACCGGCTGTATACATGAACTATGGTCGCCGGGTGTATGATGACATCATTCTGTTCCTATTTGAGAGAAATTTATCATAGTTCATAAACTATGATCCCTACGTGGGTGATGACGTTACTCTTTTTCTACTTGAAGTGTAGAGATACAGGTACTATTATTGTTTCTCAAATGTCGAGAATAAATGTATATTATGAATATAGTAACTTGTTTATTTTATATAATAGTATTGCAGAAATATTATATATCGATGATGCCCAATGGTATTTACATATTCAGCATCAAGACAATAGCTATTCTACATTGAAAATCACCCAAATCATTGATTTTAGGATGGAATCCAGAAGTTGATGAATCTCCGCTAATATATTTTTTTGTAGTTTTTCGAAAAATTTGTTGTTTTTAAATGGTGTCTTGATTTTAATATCAGCTTTTTGCACCAAAGAAGTACTTTGGTTCAAAACAGGGACAATCTTGAATTCTGATTTCTGTGCTTGAAAGTATTGAAGCACAAAAATCGGAATATATTATAGCTTAGAGCATAAAAAATACTACCCAAGACTTTGATATCATGTATTGATTACTGACATGCTTTCTATGTCAGATTGAGTCTTTTGGTATGAATTTTGCTGCTTTCACAACTTAACAGCTTCTGCTGTGCTTATTATTATTACGGCTATTTGTATAACTGTCAATGAGTGCCCGTCTGTCTATGACATAGTACCTTTTAACAGCCGAATTATTGTTGCCGGGTAATAGAGGATTTTGCCTTAAATGATATACTACCCAATGAAAATGAACTGTTTTAAATAAATGTTGTTATAATAAATTATAATTTTCGATATTTCATTTCTCGAACTGGAGGTGATGACGTCATCATTCGGCGAACATAGTTCCTGTACTATGACCGATGGAATGTTGTGGTCTCTGGCTTACACTACCACCATGACGTAGCTGATGTTTCGACATTGATAGGTAGCAGTTGACAGCTCATAGATATATATATACAATGATTCTGTACTCTAAGAGCCATTTGATACCGCGTTAAGCTATTGTTGGAGTTTTTCCTCATTTACCATCGCCTTAGTGTATTTTCTGAAAAAGTTGAAAATTCGCTTGTCAGGCACGTGTCAAACTCTTGTGAGACACCTGTCTGACACATGTTTTTACATTTTATTTTTCAAACAGGTGCTGGCGTCATTCTCTTCATAGTTCGTGAACTATGACGGCCGGTTACTAACAACGAAATATTCTGAAACGTCATGATCCGGCGATGATCGTGCGTCAACTGTGGTCGCCGGCTGCTACCAGCCAGGAACGACAATTGACAGCTCATAGATTTTACACTCTACGAGTCGAGCCTTTTCAATTGATACCTACGAAGCTATAGTTGACGGTTTTTTCTCACTTGCCATCGCCATATTGTATCTTTTGAGCAAAAATACACATTTCACGCGTCGAGCCGTTACATTTCATATCGTAATCGACCGGAGGTCATCGTTCGTGAACTATAGTCGCCGGCTGCTACCTGCGAACAACGGCAGTTGACAGCTTATAGATTTTGTACTCTACGAGCCGAGTCCCTTCAACTGACAGCCGTAAAGGTATAGTTGGAGATTTTTTCTCATTTTTCAGGCGACATATTGAATTTTTTTCTGAAAATTTATATTCAACGCTTCGAACCCTATCATTTAATACCAATGAAGATACACTTTGAAAAAATTAACTTTGAATAAAAAAAGTTTAAAATTCAATTGACACGACTTATCAAAATATCAAACACTTGCCAGACACTATTCGATTTGATAATTTATTTCTCAAACGATGGTGACGTCATCATCATCATAGTACGGGTATTATGGTCGCAGGTTGCAGAATACATTTCTGGTTAATGTAATGAAATGGTCTCATAAAATTTCAGTAGATACAGATCACGATGACCTGAACAGAAATTGCGCGCATAGCTTCCGTTCACAGGTGCAGCTAACTCGGAGCATAGAGCTAACAGATTACGTAACCACAGTGTGAAGGTTATAGAATCTGTATTGTGTATACACAGATTGTTTTTAGGAGGTGTCAGGACGCCAGAGGAGGTGTTATGGTGGGTGTATGTCAAACGATGATATGTCATGACGGTTCTATCATGGCGTCTGTATGAACTGTAAGGCAGGTGTATATCCAACGATGAACTGGAAACCATATAGGGTGCAGGTTATAGAATAGATGTTGTGTATGTACAGGTTGTTTGTAGGATGAGTCTTCACAAATTTCATGGCAGTTTTATGTCAAACGATGAACTGTCATGGCGGATCTATGAACTGTCTCGTGTGAATCTATGAACTGTCACAGTTGTCTGTGCGCGCATATATAAATTATCATGGTTGATCTATGAACTGTCTCGGGACGAATCTATGAACTGTCATAGCTGTCTGTGAGTGCCATCTATGAATAAACTGTCACTTTTTCAATCGGTCTATGGTTATATATACTGCAATAATCCGACGAATTATTACTTTTTGGCGGCCTTCAAATAATTTGATTCAATTCAAATTAAAAGTTTTATAAATCATTATATCTAGAAATGAACATACGATATGTTAGATATGTCTAGAGACGTGTGTAAGCAGAACCCTCTTTCCTGTGGCATTGACCAGCCAGCCATGAACCATGCTTTACAAACGTAAGCACGGCACGAGGTCAATGGTACTTTTTTCCCTGAGTCAGGAAAAGTCCACGTGGAGTTGAGCAGAGCGATTCTTTCGCCTAGTTAGATTCCTATTGGCTGTTGTTATAACTCAACCTCTGAATCGGCAATATAATATAATGTGGTTATTTAATCTTCAGATCATGCTCCGTCCGCCAATGTTTAATTTGTTAATATATATTTTCCTGCCATTCAGTCTAAGTAGTGATCTATTGTAATTCCGCTCATCGGAGATTACTTGGGGGAGATGATAGAGTATCAGGTCGTTAGGCTTACCCCAGCTTACCAGGAAGAGAGGAATCCTTCTTAAATTCTAAGTATTATCTATCAATCATCGGCGTGGAGCGCGAAATCGATCACTGTTCCGTTGGTAATTAGCTTTCACTGATTCCAATTCTCTTAAGATAACCGGAGCAGGAACTCGCTCGCTGGCGAAAGGAGTAGAACTAGCGACATTGATAACAGTTTCCCAGGTTCCCACTTAGGATGAACCTGAATAAGACGTTTTTAAATCTATGCTATCATTCCCATAACCAAATTTTGGATTAATGTTATAGTCGTTTGTCGTTGGTTGTGATATATCAAATTTTGTTCACTTTTATTCAATATGTATTTATTATTTAATTTGATTAACGAGTTTAACTGGTAATTTATAATCACCTTTCAGCGATTACGACCTTCAGAATTCACGCTCGAATACTTATATAAAGATATAGGTATAAGTATTTGTACGAGGCGGTCTCTTGAAAGAGATCAAGGCATCGTAGTCAAAAACAGCTTCTAGGTGGGCTGAAATATACACCTAGTGATGGCAGCTTAAAAGAACCTTAAGGGTACACGGATCAACTAAGATCTTTTGATAACTGAGCAGGTTCCAACAAACAAATTTTAATTCATATAACACGTCGATGAGGTATTGCGCTACCTGAAATAATACCCAGCCGACTGTTACAAGCAGTGTGATAGAGTTTCAAACCTTTCCACTTATTTGGGAATATTAAATCTGGAATAATTTAATTTCAGATTTATTATCATAAAACAATACGCTCGGCTCACCGTTACAAATGATGGCAGCGGTGAGATTGTAAATTGAACGCGGAAATCCATAAATTTGGGGATCCACACATAAAAAAAAAGAATGAGATTGAATGAGGTCAATGAACTAACAGACTGTTAACAGATTAAGATGGCGTGTGCCGCTATTATTATTATTTTTTTTTATTTGAATCTCAAATAAAGCGAATATAGGCGTTCATGATTCAATGTTGGAAAGGTCAGTGTCAGTAGGTAAGAGAAAGGCCCGAGGTATTCGAAAGGAGTTTTTTTGTGTGAATTGCAGTCAATGGATTGGCATTGTGTTCACCTGCTAGTGATAATTCAAATGGAATCATGAGAATTCAGATTGAATTGAGATGTTAGTAAGCCTTCGCTCGCCTGTACAGTGAGCAATCAGTCAGTGAATTTTAAATGTTCAATCTATATAAGTACAGTTTTGTTTATGTCGGCAAATCAGTAAATGTTCAAGCTTATACAGTCTTCAAGATTAATAGTCTACGCAAAATATCAGCAAATAATAACTAACCGAAAAGAGAAAAAGGTATCTAAGATCGTAGAACCCACCCCCGTATCATTCCCGGGCAACTGATAGTAGAATTTGATGGTAGCCGAATCCATGACTGAGGGGTAATATCCCCCCAAAAAGGAGCGAATGGGCCAATGGGCGTATGCTGTCTCTAGTTAAAATAGGGACCGCATATTCCTATTGACCAGGTTGGAAGGGTAGTTGAGGTCACTGTATTGGACTGTCTCAGTTCTTGAAAGAGATGGAAAGGTAGCCTAGGGAAATTTATATTTCTGCACCGGAGTGGTCCAGTACAATGATTCCTCATTCCAGTGTGTGGATGGTGTGCGAATGTTGGAGGTATTTGCGCACTTCATCGAGATCTCATTCTCGCACACGAGAAATGCCTCGGAGTGCCAGGGTGAGCACGGAGTGCTAAAGACATTGGGTATGACGCGGGTCAATGTGTAGACCTTATCTGGTAATGAAGAAGCAAGGATCGGCTCCGAATGGCCTAAGCGTATCGATATCGAAATGTCCCCTTACTTCGACCAACGCGAATCCGGGACAACCGGCCGTTGTGGAAGATCTCTACACAGCATCTCAAAACTAGTTGTAGAGTATAAATCTTCAAAGAGGTATTGGGCTGAAATCGTAATATGCGTCCGATGCTGTTGAGAAAGGTTTACAATACCCGAGGCTAGTAAAGGTCATACCCAAGAGGGCGGCAGCACAAGAATGTCCAGTAAGGACAGAGAGACCAGATGGCCAGTTAGGAGTCTGGCATGAGAAAGGAAAACTGGAAATGATTAGGCTAGGGAGACCAGAAAATTTGTTTTTTGTTTGTGGAGAAAGTGCAGGTTGGACTGTTGGGCCAGTTGTGCCATTGGAGACGGACGGGAAGGAAGTTCGGAGTTTGAAAGGGAGTTTTTGGGTCCAGGATGGACAGGAAGGCCAGGTAGGCCAATTGTGAGTCTGGCATGTAGGATTTGCCAGTAGGGGTAGTCGGCCAGGAACTTGGGCCGAACCAGCTAGTGACGTACCGAACGCAGGTACAGAATTTTGTTTGTATTGTTTGGTGATACCCATAAGTGATTTGAGCAGATAGACCACCTGCATAGCAGCAGGACGCGTAGTTGTCAGTGAGCCCAGGAAATTGGTGAGAGAAAGTGCGCGGGGCGGGTGACAGAACACCGCTCAGGGTATGAATAAGTCGAATAGGTGTGGGTAACGTGGTATAATATCGGTAAAATTGAGGAAGTGGAAACCAAAGAATCGACACCGCAGAAAATGCAGGGATGGAACGATCACCACTCACGTTCTCCGCTTGCCCCAGATACCGTCCCATCTCTTTCAGGAATGAGATATGGTCATTGCTGAAAGGGATGCATGTGTGATGTATGAACGGCGGAAAGGGATAGTAGGTATGGGGACACTTAAGCCCGCCTGATAGAGACCCTTATCAGATGTAGGCAACCAGTGATACACTCGTGCATGCTCGGTATGCCCAGATAGGTATCGGTAAGTACTGAACCTGTATTACCGACCGGGTAGACGGTTAGGGTGTGGTCTCGCCTCTAACCTCTAGGTGTTACCGGGTAGACGGTTAGGGTGTGGTCTCTGACCGCTAGGGGCCCTTCTGCTATGGTTGTATGGTAGAGTCGAGTAGTGTTAATCAGCCTGTATATACAAGATCGTTCAAGGTAGACAGCAAGCAATATGTGAGGTTAGGGAGAACTTCAATGTGAAGCAGCATATAGGTATATTTGTGTGGATGGTTAGATACGAGTGTAAATAGTTGAGATGTTTCAGTCTATGAATATTTATGGAAATAAACTACATTCTTAAAATGATTCAATTTATCATTCTATATAGTAACAATCATGGTTAAACGGATAAATCATATCTGTTTTGAAATACGTCGCTAACGTATTAAGATTGCAACGATGTGCTATAGAAGCCGCAATTATTTTGATAACCAACACTTGTTAATATTTACCAGGCTCGGCCTGGCCCTAGACATTTGTTTCTCCACGCTTCAAAAATTCCGCGAATGTAGATATATAAGAGTTTCAGTCAGTCAGAGAGGCATTATGTGTAAAGTTGTCGATAGAGCAACATGTTATTATTCATTCTATGCTTCGTCGGAGCCCAGGCGAACGAATATCTAGTAAAATATGGATATATGACGGAAAATTCCAACGGATTGAGTGAAACAGAGGATGCCTTGAGAGTGTTTCAAGAATTCTATAGACTGCCAATAGACGGTACCCTAAATAATGAGACTTTGAAATTGATGAATACGAAAAGGTGCGGAGTGGCTGATGATCCTTCTCAATACAGAACAACATCCAGATGGTGGAAGTCGAAATTGACATGGAAATTCAGATTTGCCTCAACTCAACTGCTTAGATTGACCACGGAGGTATTTGAAGTGTGGAGCAAATATTCTGGACTGAGCTTTGAATATACAGGTGGTAACACAGCCGATATACTCATTTCGTATCAGAGAGGAATGCATCGTAGAGTTACGAACAATGGGGTGTGTTCAGGGTTGTTTGACGGACCTGGAACGATTCTCGCACACTCGGATTTTCCAACAAGTGATGGGTCAACGGTCGAAATACATTTGGATCGAGATGAAAACTGGTGTGAAACAAAAACGAAGCCCGCTTATAACGAATCAAGTTTGTTTGCTGTACTATTACATGAAATAGGACAGGCAATAGGATTAGCACATACAGGCGATAATGAGTCTGTAATGTTTGCATTTTACGAAGAGCCTAAAGACTTTTCTAATATTACTTTGAGTAACGATGATATTTATGCTGTACAGAGCCTGTATGGAAAACCACCAACAACAACAACAACAACGACCAATAGGCCTGTGTCCCCAAAACCCACATCCACCACTACCACTACTACAACCAAACCACCCACCCCTCCAGATATATGTAATATGAAGAGACTGCACACCTTCCTGGTGGTGAACCAGCGCTTGTATATTTTCTATGGAAAGTGGGTTTGGGTGATGGAATTAGAAACGAAAATTATGGAGCAGCCAATGTTAATTACCGATTGGCTACCGTTTTTACCGGCCAACTTCCGAAAAATATCTGCAATTTATCAAAGACCCTCAGGAGAGATTGTATTCTTCATAGATAGAATGGTATATATGATGGAATTTCCTAGCTTACAGTTGATTAAGGGCTGGCCAAAATCCTATTCAAATGCATTGAGGGTACCTAATGTTCATATACAAGGTGTGGTGAGCTCATATACAGGGCGTACATATATTTTTTACAACAATTATTATTTCGCCGAAATCAACGAGTGTGACTTCACAACGAAATATCACGGACTGATAACAAAACTCTTTTATACTGCCCCTACACCCATCTCGGCCGCATTTCGCTACATCGACGGAATACTATATTTTTTCCAGAAGGATATGGTTTATCAATATAACGAGTTTCTTCATACCCTGGTGAAAGTGGAAAAATTCAATCCAAACATTTTCGGAATACAATGTCCAAATGTGAGCTTGCTCGACCAGTTGAAAGAATTGTTGCGTGAGATTCTATCAAGACATACACCCGAAACCCTACTCTTCCCAGAAGAGGAAGATGATGAAGAAGAAGAAACAAACATTGAACAGATGAATCAGCAGGTGGTTTGAGTATTGGAGCGATCAATGGAGGTATCAGTTATTAATCACTTACCGTAGCGAACAGACGCTGAACTGCGAGTTATGTCAACTAGAAAGTACGATGTGAAAAGGCATAAACTAAGTAAACACCCCGATATGAAATTATCTTTCTTGATGGAGTTCACACCGGAGTTTGATCGAATGATGCTTCGGGCATTCCAACAGGCACCCTAGGGAGCCCTAGGTCAGAAATTCCTACTTGAACATAACCTCTCAAGAAAAAACATACAAAATGTTTTGAGGCTAGAGGCAAAATTCCAATATTGTACACCGCAAAGCATTCACCTTTTCGATACTGTGGAAATTCAAGGTCAGCAATGGACTACGGAAAATATAGTTGAGCCTATTTGGAGGGCGATGGAGCAGATAGAAAAAGACGGGAATGTCGTTGTAAATATATGTTTCATCAAAGGATACTCAGATAAGCCCCCATTCATTGGAAATAAATCTACATCATCTGTACAAATCAACAATAGACTGTATAGTATGGATGAAAATTGTAAATTAACGTTTGTAGATGAAGAAGAAGATATCCCCAGCTTCAGAAATATGTAATTTCAATAAATGTTAATGTACCCAAGGATTCTGGAATATGTAATTTCAATAAAGATTAATGCGTATAAAGAGTTTTATTCCTCACCCTACCATATAACCCATCCTACTGATAAAATTCACTGTTTAAAAAACGACGAAAAATCGTGTAGTTCTATAATTTTCACAAGTTACCCTTTTTTCGAGATATTTTTCAAGGAAATTCCACGAAAGAAGAGCTGTGTGTTGAAATTATCGAATATTCATTGATATCAAATCTTTGAGGTTAAATATCTGCTGTAGAAATTACCCCACTTTTATTACCTTTTATTTGAGAATATCGATATTGCCCATGTAACGGATTATTGCCTAAAGCTATTTTGTATGCAACATTGTTATCATTTGAGAGCCTACGAGAGCCTTTGTGTTGGTCGGGGCTAAAAGAATATGTTTGACTATTATTACCTGTAGAGACTCATTTGAGATTCTTCAAGTTTGAGATTGATAACCCACATGAAGAAAGAAGCTTCAACGATTTGATAGGTTATTTATTATTTTCGTATTCGCTATTCTGAATGTGACAACTTTATCGGCTTCAACACTCGAGATAAGAGAGAATATTTACCGCAAACTGTCTTATAACCACTACTACATATTATAATAATTGAAAAGATAACATAATAATCTGAATCACTTTTTTGAGGAACATTATATGTAAACATGTAATAAAACAAAAGTATATTTATATTTATTAATTAGATAGTAACATAAATTTTTTGTTTCTAACTCTGAAGCGATATTTATAATTTAGATTACAATCCTGATGGGTTGATCCAAGGGACTGTACTTTACCAAACGGCTCGTTCATTATTGTGATGTCTTGCGGGAAAGTGAGAGAAATAAAATACCAAAAATAATAATAATAACATTTATTTAGAAAAATACATTTTGATAGTACATCATTTAGAATTAAAATAATAACATTATGATTCATGGTTCTTCACACTAAACTCCGAACTGATCCTGTAATCGGAGAATACTCCATTATACGATCGTTAATGATGATGCAATAAGCCCTGGTGTTTTTGTGGAAATTAAGGAAACTTTCCATCTCTAGTTTGACGTCAACTGTTGATGACTTTATAGCATCGTTTTGTTTTGAACAGTCAATCACAAAAATTGCTCTATTCTTGAATGCTATATAATCTAACATGGGTTCGCTTATTATTTTATTTGAAAATGATTTCTGGAAATCATAGTACATCTGGTATGCTTCCACGTATTGCTGGTCGGTGAAATTCAATTTCATTGCTTCATATGGATAACACTCTGAATTCAAGTATAATTTTACATTTAGCAAGTTTATATTATCGAAATATGCACTGTGCTTAACAGGATTATTTTTTCGATCAGTTTGGAAAGCTAGAATCACATATCTGGGTCGTTCCAAATTCATTGAAGTTTTAACACCCCAAATGTCACGAGTGCTCTCCTTCATCAACGGATTTTCATGCAGATCCCAGCTGCGAAATGGAATCAAAATAGGTTTCTCAGCACTCAAATTCTCCAACATTTGAAATTTAACCTGATCACTTGGAAACACATGTCGCACTTTTAATGCTATCGTCTTCACATTTATTTTAGCTGTTTTCGTGCCTGTGCTATTAGTATAGCAATCGTTATCGGTTCGAGACCTTATCAAGCGCAGCTTATGTTTTCCACTCAAAACTTTGTTATAGTCAATGAATAGGCCTAGGTGAAAATTCAACGGTATCCATAAATTGATTTTATTATTGTAGACTGAACTCAATGCATCCTTAAATGACCATCCAGAAATAGCTAGAGGTATAGATTCATGTTTGGCATATGTTAGATAAGCTCTGATGGTGCTGACAATACCAGGATCACGTACTTTGTCTATCTCTTTTCCATTCAATTCATAACTGATATATTCGAAGAGAAACGCTCCGAAATTATTCGTTTACATTCACCATCACCACTTGCTTCTGGCTGGAATTCTGCCTCGATGAATAAAGCAGACGAGGCCAAATCTACCAACACATCTTGTTGATTGATTAATATCTCAATTTCATCGCTGTTGCCAAAAGATGTTGTGTGTGGATAGTAGGTATGAGTTTCTTCCCGGATGATGTCTTCAATGAAGTTTGGCTCGTTGAATATTTGAAGTTTTTCCGACATTGTAACCAAGGGACTTCAAAAAATTTATATTTTCCAATGATAGTGATGCAGAAGCAACCTTCTCCCTTGAACTCGTTGTAGATAATGACTGATGACCACTATGGAGATGTCTTTTATTGCTAAAATCCAAACCCATGTTCTCAAGTGATGGCTACTGCAACCTTCTCAGTTGAATTCCTTTCATATAATGAGTGGTGGTGAGTATTGGATTATTATTTATTGTTGTGAGCCATAATCCCTAGCGATCTTTTTCAATTCCAATCGTATAATAATTTCTTCTCCACGAAAATTTACCGGTTTCCAATTCTGATCTAAAATATTCAGCGTGATGTTATCGAAGGACGTCTTGCTGATGACCGGTAGATAAATAAGATTTTTCGGCTCTATATCAATGGAAAACCCAGGTGGTACAAGAGGTGAGAACTCATATATCGTATGAGCTATCTTATTGTTATTATATGCTCCTGCGGTTAAGTTACACTCTACGCGTATAGTTTGAACTTTGATTATGTTTATAGGTCGATCAGATACGTGTAGTTCACGAGATGTCAATTTCTTTTTGCTGAATCCCAACAGTTCGCTTATACTATCTTTAGGAATAAAATTCACTTTAAAATCACTCTTCAGCTCTGTGTGTAGAGTGTTGTTGTTAGATTTTATTGATAATTTCCGGTCACGCTCTTCTTGCTTCACTCCTATCCCACAAACTGTACTTTGTATGAAATCTTCGATGTCTGTCAACTCGTAGGACCCCGTAGGTATAGTAACTAGTTTTTCCTCACCCTTCACATCTTCATAATAAAATTTATTAAAACCTTCTTCAATGTTCGGGATGCTATTATACGTATGCAAACCAACAAGTGCGATAGAATAATATGAATGAGGATCTAGTTCTATAGGTGGGTGAAAATCTACAGATAAACGGGAGCTCTTACCCGTGATAGTGAACGTCTGAGACATGATTGATGAAAACTTCATCAACAATCTATTTATATACTAATAAAATGCAATGTTAGTCGACCACTACTGAAGAGTTAGAGAGGAATTCCAAATATAACTGGCTACAATTATAAGTGTTATATTGCATGAAATATCGTGTTGACTGCAAACTTTATCGAATGAATTGATACCCTGAATCTCCTCAACCGTTCTTCTAGTTTTGCCTCTGGTATTGATTTGAAGTTCAAACGGGAGCTTCTTTATAAGCGTATTGAAAACACCTTCTCACGCGTACGCTTCCCTACAGACTGATGAGAATTCAAGATTGCACTGTTATTTAAAGAGGGGAGGGGGAAAGACCAAAGATCTCAAAATAATTTTTTTATTAATTTTCTCAATACAAAAAAAAATGTTGGTATAACCTTAAAAATATTTTGAAATATCTCAATCTTGACTCTTGATTCATCGTCCTAGTCGTATTGCATATTCCTACCCCTTCCACCTATATTGAAGCCCCTTATGATTGTTCTGCGTCGTTTGAAATTCTTCCTACTCGGCTTATGAAGCTCATGCACAACTTGTTCTCTACGCATCTCATCAGTGAGGAAATCTAGTGTAGAATTAATTTTTTGGGTATATTCACAGGATTCGGAGTTATACGTTTCACAGAGGCCTGCTTTGTTGTTGTAGATGATGGGGGACTCTTCTTAGAAGGTTCCATAGATGTTATCCGTCGTTCTAACGCCTCCACTTTACTAGTAATGTTATTTAGAGGCATGTTCACACTGTTAAATGTGTTATTGATCTCTTCCAATTCATTTCTGTTTTCCCTCACACTATCACTGATTGTTTTATACTCTGATTTTATATAGATCCCCATTTCATTATATTTATTCTGAATGTCCATCAGATGTTTATCAATGTTGAGAATAACCTTCTCATTCGTTAATTTATGTTCATCCAGATCCTTGTTGATATCTTTGATCAAATTATCAACCCTAACATTGAAGGTATCTTTAAGACTGGTTTCCGTTTTCAGATTCAGTTTGTGTGTTAATTTATCAACATACACTTTATTTGCAACATCTCCATCATCATTCGGTGATTTTACGTTGCAAAATCTACGATTTTCCATATCATAACTTCCATCGCTCGTTAGGAATAATCCTTGTCCGTGAACTTGTTTGAAATTATTATTAAATACATTTGTATCATATATCCACATGGAAGAGGAAGAGGAGGCTCTGCCAAACTTATCCATTGAAACCATCTTTATAACTGTGATGAATTTGTCTTACACCTGTTTTTATTCAATTACCCCTGCCTCTATCAATTCTTCTATTATAGAGATTATCTCGTTATTGTTACCTGCATGCGAGGATGCAACAAGAAGTCTCAGTCTATCCACAATTTCGTTAACGTCATCCCAATAAACATATTCGATAGGTTTCTCGTTATATTCAAGAATATCATTTTTGATATATGCACTTCCAGTGTATGTTTTGGCTCTGGGTCTTTTCATGGAGTTAATCAAAGGTTTCAGTACATGTTTGTATTTCACTGTGTATCTTATTCGATCAGCTGGATCGTTATTACGTCTATGGGCACTAGTCATTTCCATCATTTGACTGTAATTTTTCCCATCTTCCACAGTGTAAGTATCAGGTAGAACATCTTTGTAAAATATCAAATTATACAGTCCTGTGGTACCCTTGAACGGAGTACCCTTGATAATTATATTACTCTCACTATCAATTTCTATAGGTTGATTACCCATGAACCATTTGTATAAAGTTGAATTATATTGCAAACCCATTTTATCATCATATCTCTTGACATCATCATCCAATAGGAATCCTTCCAAGTAATAACGTGCTAATGTGGGGTATTGTTGCAGAAACTCCTCTGTAGCCTCTGCATTATCTTTCTTATGTTTACTGAATTCTTCACGAATCTGATCGATAGTAGGTTCGAGGGTAAACACATCCTCCTCAGTATTTTGGGGGTTATATACGAACTCTTCCCCTTCAGTTACAATATTTGGGATTGGTATGTTCTCCATTTGTGTTGCTGTAGAAACAATACTTTTAGGTTTAACCAACGAATTTTGTTTGATTATTTCAGCATTTCTCGCAATTTCCTCCAGAGGTTTAGATACATTCCTGAACATATTATCTAGAATCTCATCATTTTCAGCTTTACCCAATTTCACAGCCATATATTTTTTCCTCACAACGTTTGCTAACTCCCAATTTTTTTTCTTCAATTGTTGTTTTTCCTTTAGCATGTTACTCACACCCACGTCCATGCTGAGCGGGTTGTCTATTTCAAATGAAAGTATATATACATGTTAGATGTATATATAACTATCAAAACCTTTGCGATAACGTCCTTTGTTCATATCACAGTCTTTGTTTATCATAAGGAATCCATATTTATCTTTCCAACATACGCTACATATCTCTTTAAATTTCTCGAGTGACATGTCGGTACTTACATGATCGGTAAATATATGCTTCAAATTGAGTTCATCCTGTTTGAAAATAATCAAGCAATTGGCATTGTCGCGCAATGTATGTTTTGGACATTTAGCAAAAGACTGACAAAGATAGAAACTATCAATTGAGTTGTGTCTCCCTCTTGAAAAATAAGCACGAATTTTCTGCTGTTTCTCAAACATCACGTCATCGAATATTATTATCGAATTAGGCCTCGCTTCTGTAGGGTCTATGACCTCATCACTTTCGGTACAAGGGAAATATCCAAGCCCCTCAATTTTCTGCAATGTCTCCTTTAGTAACTGGTATTTTGGTTGGTGTAAAGACTTTGAATATATGTACACGTTTTCAAATTTCAGGCCGTTAGCATCTAACAATAGAGATAACATCACATTTGTTTTCCCACAATTACTTGGACCACAGATTATTGTTCGTAGAGTATTAGGCAGCAAAGAGCTGTGACGTTGTGGTTGTTCAACATTCTCATTGCTTGACCCTAAGTTCATAATACTCAACGAGTCTTTTTGCTTAACAATCTTCATCATGCCTGAAGGCGAATCGAAATCATAATGAAACATATGATAATAAGCATTTGTTTATATACTAGTTGATGATGTTATATTGTGTATGTCTGATCACGCGGTTAGGTACTTCTACGCTTCTCTCTCAAAATCAGGTATCAAATACATGTTAAATAGGTATGAATGTTGAAACACGTGTCTGGATATTGAAACACGTGTCTGAATGTTGAAACACGTGTCTGAATGTTGAAACACGTGTCTGAAACACGTGTCTGAATGCTGAAACAAGTGTCTGAATGTTGAAACACGTGTCTGGATGTTGAAACACGTGTCTGAAACACGTGTCTGAATGCTGAAACACGTGTCTGAATGTTGAAACACGTGTCTGAAACACGTGTCTGAATGCTGAAACACGTGTCTGAATGTTGAAACACGTGTCTAAAACACGTGTCTGAATGTTAAGGCATGTGTTGAATCATGCGAAAAACATGTGTATTACAATCATTATGATTATTCACATTTTATTCCTCATTAGCCCATCACAGTTCGTGAACAATGATGACGTCATCATCGTTCGTAAACTATGGTCGCCGGGTTGAATCAGTT